>JALAZF010000029.1:21895000-23095000 GCA_022829125.1 Lathyrus tuberosus
GGTGCATCCGTGACGAGTATTGGTCTAGGAGAGAGTGAACACTAGTATGGAACACGTGTATTTATTATGTTTAATTGATAAAGGCAAAAGAGGCCTAAGGCTAATGTGGCCTAGAAATGTTGAATACAATTATGGTTGTATGTGAAATCACGAAATCGTAACCATTATTCTATTATGTGCCATTTCATGAGTAACGAGCTCCTCTGTAATGAATGCACGATTTCTTGGTAGGTTTGATTCCCAATGTTATAGTACGAATGAAGCCTATAATGTAAAGAGACTTGTGACAGTGTACGGGCCGTGTAAAGTGACGGATCACGGTGTACGGGCCGATGATCCCAAATCCATTTCGTATGCCAAGAAATCCACGAGGGTCCATGACTCGTTCCTACTTCTAGAGTATAAGAGGTCGGGAGAAAGGGGATGCCTTGACAGGTTATCGATTAGTGATACTTTTGAGTAACGGGCTAAATAGGGTGTTTCCATATAGTGTGAGATAGTGTGAGTTTGTGTACTCAAGGTCATTTCCCTTCCCCTTGACTTGAGTTAGGATTGATAGAACCCTGTAAAGCTGAGAGAATCCATAAGATAGGGAACTCACTGAGATTTGATGTATCTCACCCCACTATTGTTGATTATTTTCAGGAGGTATTTGCAGGTTTGATTTACAAGTGGAGCTATGCTTGGATGTTTCAAGAGAGGCTTAGTTGAGCTTATTCCGCTGTGTATTATTTTCTTGTACAATGAGGAATATTGTATATTGATCTTAGATTTTATTATTTTGGCTAACTTCCATGACTTGTTCCATAGTTTGTATTTATGTTTTAGAATGGTCAAGTAGGTGAATTACGCCATTAGGCACTTATGATGGTGTCAGTACCAAATAAAACACTTGTATGGTATTATTCTAGATATATATTATACAGGGCGTTACAGAAATAATCATTACATTGTGTGAGTTGAAATGTTCTTTCCTCCATCGTTTTTTGACATAATGTTACATCTAGTTGTTCGTCTTGTAAAGGAGACACAATTGTGTGGACCAGTTTATATGAGATGGATGTACCCTGCTGAACGGTATATGAAAATATTAAAAGGGTATGTGAAAAATCGAAGTCGACCAGAGGGTTGTATTGTTGAACGATACATTGTTGAAGAAGCGATTGAGTTTTGTACTGAATATCTTTCCAATGTTCAATCCATTGGACTTCCCAAATCTCACATCATTTAAAAAAAAGAAGGAAAAAAGTTAATTGGAAATAAAATTGTGACCGTATCAAGGGCTGAACGGGAGCAAGTGCATTTGTATGTTCTGCACAATGACAATGAGGTTGAACCGTATGTTGAAATGCACAAGGATTTTCTTCGAGGTTTAAATCCGAATAAAAATGAAAATTGGATAGTACGAGAGCACAATTGAAGTTTCATACCATGGTCTAAGGATCACATTTATTCAAAGTTTTGTGTAGATCCCGCTTCAATATCAGAAAGGTTGAGATGTTTAGCATATGGTCTAAGTTTGCATGTGTTTTCTTATAGCGCATACACAATTAATGGATACACATTTTATACCAAAGAACAAGATGAAAAAAGTACAATGCAAAATAGTGGTGTCACCTTGGTAGCTGAAGCAATGCACATTTCAAGTGTGAAGGACTTAAACCCCACATATGCAAATATGTCATATTTTGGGGTTATCGAGCACATTTGAGTTTTTGATTATGAGAAGTTTCAGATTCCTATCTTTGGTTGCAAGTGGGTTGAAAATAATAGTGGCATACGAATGGATAAGTCAGGATTTTTGCAAGTGGATCTTAGTAGGGTGGGGTACAAAGACGAGCCTTTTATTTTAGCCTTCAAGCTAGACAAGTGTTCTATGTCACTGACTCGACAAGTACGAAATGGTCTATAGTGCTTTTATCTAACAAAGTAATTGATGATAACATTGGAGATCAAGGTGATATTGTTGTAGCGAATGCATCATATATTATAAGTGATCAAGATGAGACTGTTGGAGCGAGTGAATCATATATTAGAAATGATCATAATGAGGGAATTTGGATCAATCCATCCATCCGTGTTGTTAAGAGACAAGTAGATCATCTTCCTATCCGGAAAGGAAAGAGACGTTAATAAAGAGGTAATAGTAAAATTATATATTCTGTAATGTATTTTTCATATTTGAGAATGATTATGGATTATGGATTATAGATGATAGATTTATATGTTTGTCATGTGTTTGTCATTTCATATTTAATTATGGATCATGGATTTATATGTTTGTCGTGTGTTTGTCATTTCATATTTGATTATGGATTATATTATGTTCAACTGATTATGGATTATGGATTATGGATTTATATGTGTTTTTCTTTATTATAGGAAAAATGGCTACTAATGAGGAGAACTCGCACGATACTTCCAATAATGATCCAAAAGAATCAGTTCAAGATGCGGAATGAGATATTTAAAGGAGTTATTCATGCTAGAGACAAGGGAATAAAATACGACGTTCATTGGAATGAAACAGGTCAACTAATTGAGCCTAATGGCGCAATGTTGACTAGTTACATTGGTGCACTTGTCCGTTCACTTGTTCCTATTACTTGTGACAATTGGCGAAATCCACAGTTGAAACCCACCAAAGATAAAATATGGAGTGAGATACAGGTATTATATGTGATGTTATTTGTTATGTTTGTCGATTATATTTTTAAACTAATTATACTGACACACTTTATTTGTTATTGTAGAGATCTTTTAACATTGGTGACGAGAAGCAAACATATTGTCTTCAATTATCCCAAAAAAGACATAGAGGGTTCCGAGCTTTTTTATCCCACAAGTTTCTGAGGGATGCCCAAGGAAAGTTTGTTGAAGCGAAATGCCCGAAGAAATATGCGGACTTGATTGCACCCGAAGAATGGGTCACTTTTGTTGCCAAACGAAGAACAGAAAAATTCCCCGTAATCTTAATTTAATTTATCATGAACATTGTCTTATATTCATGTAGTTATTACATGTGTTCTGATATGACTTATAATTGTTTATGCAGGTTATGAGTGACGTTAATCGTCAAAGAGCCTCGAAACCCGCATATCCATACAAGAAATGACGTTTGGGATATGCATGCTTGGAACAAAAAATCGTAAGTATATATATTTGCTATGGTCTTTTTGTATTATTATTAGTCCTAATTCTTGACTTAATGTGTAGCTTGAAGAGGATAAAAGTGAAGAAACATCTATTCCAGAGCATGTTTTGTGGAAGACTGCCCGTGTGGGAAAGGATGGAGTTGTAACCGAAGGTGTTCAACAAGTTTTCAAAAATTGTGTAAGTATACAACATGTTTGGTGGAAGGCTGTCCGTGTTTAGTTAGATATAAAGTTCTTGCTTATCTAATATATTTATGCATGGCTCTAATATTGAATTTCAGGAGACTCTATCTCAGTCCTTAACTGCCACGGAAGACCAGGATTGTAGGAGCATACAGAGTCAAGTATTAAATGTTCCTGAGTATTCTGGTCGCGTGAGGGGTAAGGGATTTGGAGTCACTCCATCTACCTTCTATAAGCGTTCAAAGACAAAAAATCCTAGCAATAGAGAGGTGATGGAAACATCGGAAGAATTGAGAGCTCAAGTTCGTGAACTGCAACAGGATAAAGAAAAATACATGTCAGAAAGGCGCGGTTCAGAATTTAAAGATGCTAGTGACAAGGCCAGCGTCAATTGTCAACAAAAAATTCTGGAGGTAATTATATTTATTAAATTAGTACAGTTTTTTATATTGACATCATTGCACAATAACAATTTCGTATTATTTTTGTTTTGTTTAGGGCATTTCACCTTGTCAACTATATTTATCGGCACCGACATATCGAATGGTTGGCAAGGGAAAAGTGCATAACACTCCCGGAGACGTCCTTCACACTAGACCACTCCCTGCTGGATATTTGAAGGTTTCGATTGATATTGCTTTAGAGAGGGATGCGGTACTACCTATACCTGACGAAGTGTCAGATGCAACATTGGTGGGCGATGCAATAGGGTCGTATGTTGCATGGCCGTCAAACCTCATCGTCATAGATGACTCGGTATGTTAAAAACCATTATTAACCTTTTAGTTTTCAAATGTTTTACTTGCATATAAGTTATGATATGCTTACTTTTACCTACATTTAATTTACATGACATCGTTAGACTCCTTCAAAATCCAAATCAAAAGACAAAGGGATTGTGCGGCAAACCGAGTCGGTTGCATCACACAAAGAGGTACAATGATATATATGCATCAAAAATGTTAATTCTGTGATCCGAATTCAAAAGCTTCATGATTACTAAGTTTATGACTTATATGATTTTCAGATTCCTACATAAGAGGTGCAACAAGGGATCAAGAACAAGAAGCCAGTAGTCGCCAAGGCAAAAAAAAGCATCTATTTCTCGATTTCGCTTGTGCCTTGAAACAATTGTAGGCACAACAGATTTGATAGAAGGTGATATCCGTGAAATACCTATGGAAGCATGTATTTTTGGGTTTGCCTATTCAGAAACAATTTTTAAAGAAGACTTTGATCAGATATTTACGCATTCTGAATTAGGCGTCGCTATTATTAATTCATACATCAGGTAATGCATCGATTTTATTTATTTAATCGATCAATTTATTTACTCATTTCAATGAATATTAGAATGTTAATTATAATAACATATTTATTATAATCCGTTTTTATTTCAGGTTCTTGTATAAAAAATTGATGCTCCCGCGTCAATTGACTGAAAGATACTCCTTCTTGGCTCCCAACTGTGTCAATGCAAATTTAATCACTCGAACTCCAGATGAGGTCAAAGATCACCTAGTGCGTGCACTTATGACTAACATTGATACAAAGAAGTTGTATCTTTTAGCGTATAATACTGGCCATGGGTAAGATTTTCATCCTAACTTCCTTTATTATAATTTTTCTCTTTTTTACGTTGTGTATAACATTTCCATCTATACTTTTGTTTTATTTTACAGTGGACACTGGTTGTTGCTTGCGATTAATCCGATAAAAGAAATTGTCTATTATCTGGATTCGCTAGAGGGTGATTGCACAAAATACTCGGAGATGAAGAATATGATTGATACGTAAGTGATGCAATTGTTCTAAATATTCGCGTGTGTATTTCTTTATTTAAGTGAGATTGTTCTAACTATTCGTTTATAATATGTTAGATCCATATAAATATTCTGATCACAACGACAAGCTCGGGTACCAAAGTCCAGAGCAAACAACATTATGTGGATAAGAGTGGAGGTATGATTTGATATTATAATAGTAATGCTACTTGATAAGACAATTCATCTATGATACTTATTAATACTTCTTTTTTCTATGTGTAGTGTCCTCGTCAACGTAATGGTATCGATTGTGGTTATTTTGTCTTGAGATTCATGAAAGAAATTATTCTTTTGGAACACATAGAGATTCCAACCATGGTATGAATTTATTTTAAGATTTATTATCGGATATTTCACCTAATTAATTACTTTTAACTAAATCTTGCATATTATGTAAAATGTAGTATTTTGATGAATTCAAGTGTGCCACCTACACGAAAGACAAATTGGAAGAAATAAAGGAGGATTGGTGTCAATACCTGGTTGAAATGAGAATTTGTTAGTTTTAGAAATTGTGTTAGGTTTTTGGAAGGTGTTGTATATATAGGTGATGGATATGGTGTATAAGGTTTCGAATTGGTGTATGGAATTGGTGTTGTATAGTTTGTATTGAGTTATATATATGTAATGTTTATTTTGGTGTTATATATATAATGGTTTTTACCATTTATGTGTTGAAGTTTTATCGTATAAAGGCCTATTATTGAATTATAATGCTATAAGGCATATGTGTTGACATATAATGGTATCAAAGGCCATGTGATGAATGGTTATGAATTCTGATAAATTATATAGGTTTAAATTATACAGGTTTGAATTATACAGGTTTAATAATTGATTTTAAATAAAAAAAGCTTTTAAAAAGCTCTTTAATAAAAGACAGTGCTTTCTAAAAAAAGCGCTGCCTAAAGGGGTGTAATGGCGTATACATAAGACAGTGCTTTTAAAGCGTTGCTAAAGGTGGGCATACGAAAGCGCTTTTCTTTAGAAAAGCGCTGCCTAAAGTGGGACCTTTAGCCACGCTTTATAAAACGCTGCTAAAGGGGGACATACGAAAGCGCTTTTCTTTGGAAAGGCACTGCCTAAAGGTGGACCTTTAGCAGCGCTTTTAAAAGCGCTGCTAAAGGGGGGCCTACGAAAGCGCTTTTCTGTGGAAAAGCGCTGCTATAGGGATCCTTAGGGGGACCCAAAACAACGCTTTTTAAAGGAAAAAAGCACTGTCTTTACCTTTAGCAGCGCCAGCATTGGCAGCGCTTTTAAGTGCTGCTAAAGGCAAAAAAAAGCGCTGCTAAAGGTCTTCTTTAGCGTAGTGATTCCAAATTTTGTCCACAATTTCATCTTTCATATCTTTAATTTTTGATTCCTGTACAAAATAAACGTCTAAATTACCTTCAGTAATCATTTTCCGGAGTCTTCGTTTCTTCAAAGAAGCTCTGCACCCTCTGATGTTGAATGTTAGAATATTCATGACCCCACTCTTGGACACTCCTGCTTATCTTCAAATCGCTTTCTATCCTTGGATTCCAGATCTCTCACAATGCCTTCAAAAAGTTCATCATCTTCATCCCCTTCCACCCCCATAGCCTTTATCATCTGCCACACCTTCGTTGATATGTCCTGCACAGACCTCTTAACTCTCTCGTTACTTTGAATACCATCCCCATCGCTCAAGGAATTACAACACAAAATTGAACACCCAGAAGAATTTGGGCTCTCTACACTTTTGTCTTCATGTTGATTGTGTATCCTTGCCCTAGAATTAGTCAATTTTCTCATCCCCTCATCTTCATTTCCCATATGAATGAGAGAAGAGATGTAAGAAGGTGCATAAGGAATAATGATTTGATCATAGATATCCTTCAGTGTTTTTGTTTTCTTCCACTTGACAAGTGACCCCTTACCATCTCCACAACACGGGTTAGCCAGAATAGACTCAATTCTATCTGGGCTCAAAATTAAATCCAACCCATTAACAATATTTGGCCCAAGCCTCCCATAATCCGAGCCCACCTTGATAAATTATTTTCAGTTGCAACGTCAACCCCTAAGACTTGTGAATCTGCCTTATCACTGTTATCATCTAAATTTACCTTTTCCACTGCTGCCCCTGAAGCCTTTTCCCCTGCAGTCTGTTCCGCCACCCTACTTTTCTCTCCTAAGTTCTTGTAACTCACAAAAATGCCTTTTGTGGTCTGACACTCACCTCTAAATTGCTGCATCTCCCACCTACTATTATCATTAGCAGGTGTGGGCCCCTCCTCCCTTTCTCCTTCAACCTGTTGAGATTCTTTTTGTCCTTCGTCTTCATCCGCCATTGAAGCTGTTTCGGGAATAACCTCACTATCATCAGTATTACTATCTTCAAACTCGTCGCTTGAACTAAATCCATCTTCCTCTACCCTAACCGTTAATTCCTTTTGACCATGAAAATCTTCAAGGAGTTTTATCCTATAGATGTTATCATTTATCTCCACGTTGAACACCTCGTTCAGATTAATAGCAAATTTTTTTTTATTCAAGAATCTTGCTACATCCAATCGCTTATGTTTAGCTGTGGCTTCATCAGTTGCAATGAATTCTACAACTGTTCCTGCAATAAACTTGAAAAACTCAACATTCCAAGTGTGACAGGGTAGCCCATAACACTTTAGCCACGTTAGTCTCTCCTGATCCACCACTTCGGGGGACCAAGGTTGAATATTATCAAACCACTTTTCCACCCAAGATGCCTCATCCTTCACTAGCTGATTTATTTCCCCTCGCCTCTTTTCCTCTAGCAGACATAGTTTTGACCCAAGGGGAGTTGCAGTAATATAGAAAAAACCTTCCACGTTCAGCGTTTCTTGAATGTTGTATGTACTCCCCACATTACTTACCTCTCCTACAAATGCTTTCCAGAATCTTACCATATTCTCTTATTTAATGTTAAACTGGAGATGAGCAAAAGTAGGAACCTCCTTCCGAGTCGTCTTCGCCCCTCTACCCACAACATCTGCTTATGTTTTGTTTTTATCACCTATCAGAAAATTCCTCTTTAAACCCCAGAGCCTCTCCTTCCCAGTTTCCGCCCTTATTCCATCCCGGAGATTATTTTCCTTCCCTCTTCCATCCCTAAAAATAGATTCTAATATGTTATCCCTGTTCCGATTGAACTTAGGTATGTTGGCATATAACTTCTTCCCGTTTATTGTGATATTATCCAACTTAACATCCAATAATCTAATATCTTTAACTTTTCTGAACCTCACGAATCCAAACCACTTCCCCCCTTTGTCCATTCTGGCTGGAATGAAAACTTCCCACACCAACCCATAATCCTTGAAAATGTCAAATATTTCCGTTGCTCCAAAATCATATGGGATTTCTGTAAAAAAGAATGATGTAGTCTCCTCCTTTTCCTCTATTTTTTTTCCTTTTCTGTCAACCCAAATCGACGATCTCAAACCTTGTCTCCTGTCCTGTTTTCTCTGGACCACCTTCCACTTATCCTCCATCCTTTTCACTGGTATCAGATTTATACATCAACAGTAAAAAAGGTTTGAACAAGTGTGTAAAGGAAGTATTTAGTAATGTAATGATCTTTCCCCAGAAACAAATAGAACCAGAGCATGAAAAAAACTTAGCGAAACCTTAGTAACTTCAATAATAAGGAAGAATCAGATGCCAAAGTCCCTATACCTAAGTACAGGAGTTTAAACCGAAGACATCAAAAACTTACATTGCCAAGGTAGAACTAAGGATCGGCTAAAATTCTGATGATACAAGCTCAGGTTTTGACCTATGAGAACCAAAGAAGAGAGAAGTTAGAGCTTCTCTCTCTAAGATGGACGGTTGAGAAGTAAACCGAAAACAATATTAATATTGTTCTTGAAATTAAGATTGCAACGAAAGTAGTAATAACATTATTCTTGAAACTAAGATTTCAACCAAAAATGTGTCCTCAAAATAATTTTATACTTTATGGTTATGTGTATTTAACTATCTAGAGGCTAAACACTTATGAATGATGAGGAAGAGGATTGGGTATTGTAATTTATGAACAATAAATGTTTATGGGTGTATTTCAAAATAACAAGAAAAATAGAAGTATGTAAATGCCAATAAATGATTGAGAAATAGTTACACATAGAAAATTCCACTCAGTTTAAAAGCCTTAATAAAGAGTTATAAGCATTAACTCGACTAAAATACAAAAGAGGACAATGTGCACATGGATAAGTGTGGTGGTCACAAGCAATATGCCACTTGTCTCCTTCATAGAACCCCTCGCCGGTGTCGCCACCTATGACACCGGCTCCGACTCCGGGACCGGGTTCGAGGGCGTGGGCGTAGAGATGCAAGTGGCGGCTTGTAGGCGGTACTTGAGCACTTAGGTACAACACATTCGAGCAATCAGGCTACACATGGCGTTATGAGGAAGGGCAGGTGGCGCCCCGGCGGGAAGTAGCCATCCTTCAACCGAGCTCATTATTGCTTTCTTTTTGGTCGATGCATGCATTTGAATTTTGAATTTGAAGAGAAGCAATAATTCGTGAAGTGTTGTTGCGGAATGAACATAGGCAATGCTTGGAAACAATACAACTCTTGGTTAAAAGATTTTGTTTCATCAAGGATTGCAACCTTGTGAAATAACACATACATGGCCTATAAATACTCCATTCTAGAATTTATAAAATCTTATCACAAACCTAATATCCTTTTGAACAAATTCCAAACACTCTTCGCTACAAATTGAGTTTTTGTCGTCTTGCGCAAATTCGATATAAGGATGAATAATCATGTGTATTCCTGCGTTCCAACTCTAAGACATACAAGAGAGTGCTTGAAATACTTTTAGGAAAGTGACATCATTCATGGTTGGGTCCTAGATCCATTCAACATTACCAATATTTCTAATAGTCTTAAAAGTATTCAAATAATGGCTTCCGACGCTGCAGTTTCAAACATCAATGTTATGAACAAGGACCTTTTCAAGTTGGATCGCTTTGATGGAACCAACTACACCCGATGGCAAGATAAGATGACATTCCTACTGACCGCTCTAAAGATTCACTATGTCTTTGATCCTGATTTACCATCAATTCCTGAACAACCCGAGGATGACCCTGATTAACTCAAGAAGGTGCGTGACAAACGTAAAGAGGACGGATTGTTATGCCAAGGACATATCGTGAATATGTTATCTAATCGTCTATTCAACCTCTATACATATACTTAGTCTGCAACAAAAAATAAAAGTTGTGAAAATAGACATTTCTGAATACAGATACTCAGTCTACAACCTCGGTACGAAGAAGTTTTTAATTTCTAAATACTTTGATTTTAAATTCAAAGATTTCAAGCCCATTATCCCCCAAGTGCACAAGTTACAGGTTCTCGTGAATAAAATAAAAGTTGTGAAAATAGACATTTCTGAGACCTTTCAAGTTGGTGTAATCATTGTAAAATTACCACCTTCGTGGAAAGGTTATAGAAACAAATTATTGCACAGTTCCGAGGACTTATCTCTAGAGAAAATCAACAAACATCTTCGAATTTAGGAGGAATTGAAGGAAAGAGAAAAATCAGAATCCACAAGTCTTTCAAAAGCCAAATTTGTGAATGCCAAACGAAAAAAAGAAACATGATGGCATGAAACTAAAAAGGAACATAACAAATTCAAAAATTATGGCGGTCCGAAAGGTTTGAAAAGCGGTTGTTTTGTATGTGGAAAACCTAGACACTATACTCGAGATTGTAGGCACAACAAGTCAAAAAATGAGACCAATGCAACTCCTGCACATGACGGAATAATCGCTACGGTGAGCGAAATAATGGAAATCAAATGCAAAGTGCAAGGATGGTGGTATGAAACATGTGCTACAGTACATATCTCTTATGACAAGGCTGATTTTAAAACCTATTTTGAGGTAATTGATGGGCAAGAAGTATAAATGGGAAATGAGGTACGATCTAATGTTGTTGGAACTAGATTTGTCGAACTCAACTTCACTTCCGGAAAGAAAGTCACTTTTGTCAATGTGCTTCATGTCCATGACATGACTATTAATCTTGTTAGTGGGGATTTGTTGGGTAAACCGGGAATTTAATCTCTATAAGAATCAGGAAAATTTATATTGACCCGTAATGGTGTATTTATAGGAAAAGGATATTCTGCTAGGGAAATGATCAAACTTTGTACTACCAATTATATTATTATTGAAATTTCTAATTCTGCTTATAGGCTTGAATCTTATTGTTTATAGCATTCTAGATTAGCACATATTGGTATTAATACTATGAAAAGACTAATTAAATCTGAATTAATCTCATGCAATATTCATGATTTAAAAAAAATGTGAAATATGTGTCAAATAAAAAATGATCAAGAAACCTTTCAAAAGTGTAGAAAGAAAATCTAATTTGCTTGATCTTGTGCACTCTGATTTGTGTGAATTTAATGGCATGCTAACCCATGGGGAGACCGGTATTTCATAACCTTTATTGAGGATTGCTCTAGATTCACAAAAGTATACCTTTTAAAGCATAAAGATGATACTTTCAATGCCATTAAAATTTACAAAGCGGAAGTAGAAAATCAATTAGGTACAAGTATTAAAGTGCTTAGAAGTTATAAAGGAGGTGAATACTTTTCTACGGAATTTGATCCATTTTGTGATGAATATGGCATTATACGTGAATGTTTTGCGCCTTGTAAACCATAACAAAATGGTCTAGCCGAGAGAAAGAATCAAACATATCAAGAAATGATATATTCCACGTTAATGCATTTTGAATTGCCATGTAATTTGTGGGGTGGAGCATTATTATCTGCATGTCATATAATGAATATGATTCCTTTAAAGTTAACCGGTATTTCTCCATATGAGATATGGAAAGGTAGATCACAAAATACCAGTTATTTTAAGCTGTGGGAGTGTGTAGCATATTACAAGAATATGGATCCTAAAGAACGAATTTGGTTCCTTGAGGGATCAAATGTGCTTTCATAGGATATGCATCCAATAGCAAAGCATATAGACTTTTAAATACGGAGTCTAGCGTAATTGTTGATTCCGAGATGTGGAGTTTTTGAAGATATCATCACGAAGGTTAAATTACTACGACTGAAGAATATCGTGATGAAGACTCTCCACGAATTGTTAAAGAACAACCCGAAAGTATCTCGCAGATTGTTGAAACGTAACCTGAGCCTAGGGTAAGCAAAAGATCCAGAAAAGCTAAAGTTAGAGGTCTAGATGAAATCGATTCTCAACTCATTTCCTTTTATCCAGTTGAAGGACATTGCAAGAATGATGTTCATAAGATCCCTATTATTCTCTAATTAGGAGATGATCCAAAAACCTATAAAGAAGTAGTCGCTTCAAGGGAATATTCTTTTTGAAAAAATGATATATAAGATGAAATGGATTCGATTATTTCAAACAACACATGGGAACTTGTCGACCTTCCAAAGGGTTAAAGACCCATTGGATATGAATGGGTGTTTAAAAAGAAGTATCATAGTAACGGTACATTTAACACATATAAGGCAATATTAGTAGCAAAATGATTTAGACAAAAGGAGGGTGTTGATTACACTACTTCTAAATACGCCTTCAGTAACACTAATTCTACTACGGTTATGCATTCCACTGTTGTAATATCGCAAACTGGATACGCCTGATATATTTTTTATTTTTTTGAAAGTTATTTAATTATGGTTAATGTAAACAACCGTGGTGATAAAGTAATACTTACGAGCTTCAAATCCTAGCAACTACATTTTTCCATTTTTCCTATTACAAAAAGCTTGTGTCACTTAAGTTCAGAAATAAATTAACAATTGAACACTATTTAACAACGATTTTAGTCTACAGCCGTTGTAATGATATCTACATTTCACTGCGGTTGTAAATATCAACCGTGATTAAAGTTTTTCCTGATAAATTTAAAACAAAATAGATTCATGATTTCCTTCATAACATGCCCTAGGAGAACTAGATAACCAGAGACGACAACGATAGAGAAATCTTCATCTTCACAATCTTCGTTCATTTTAATCTTCATTATTGGTCTATTCGAAGTACGGTATGTTTCGTACAAACTTCACTATCTTCCCCATCTTCTTAATTCTTGATAATCTTCACCATCTTCATTCTTGTTTGATTTTGTGGTCTGTTTCTTGCAAAGCTCATATGCTTTATCCATATGCTTAAGATTTAGAGTTGTTTTATTGTACTGAAATATGCTTTATATTTTGTTGTTGGATTTTGTGGTATGTTTCTTGCAAAGTCCATATGCTTTATCCATATGCTTAAGATTTAGAGTTGTATTTTGGTACTGAACATGCTTTACTTTTTCGATATGCTTTAAGTGGTATATGTAGAATTTTTGCTAATACGGATGACACAAAGAATATTAGATGCCATACAGATGAAAGAAAATGTGATGGAAACATACGCCATGTAGCTGATTCTTTGCAATGGAAGAAAATTGATTTGTTGTTTCTAGATTTTGGCATTGAGCCAAGAAACCTCAAGCTTGGGCTTGCCACCGATGGAATGAACCCCTTTGGTAATATGAGTACTAACCATTCTTCGTGGCCTGTTCTTCTCACGATTTACAATCTATCTCCTTGGTTATGCATGAAGTGTAAGTATATGTTGTTAAGTATGATGCTTTCTGGACCACGACAACCTGGAAATGACATAGATGTTTATATAAGTCCATTAATTAAATATCTAAGACTTTTGTGGGAGGAAGGCGTTGAAGTTGATGATGCATATTCTGGTGAAAAGTTTAAGATGTGTGCAATGTTATTTTGCACACTCAACGACTTTCCTGCATATGGTAATTTGACTGGATATCATGTCAAAGGACACAAAGCTTGTCCTATTTGTGAATCTCATACATGTTATCACCAACTTGAGTTTGAAAAAAAGATTTTTTACCTTGGGCATCAGAAATTTCTCAAACCCGATCATTCTTAACATAGATTGCAGAAGGCTTTCGATGGAGAGCAGGAGTTTCATATTGCTCCTAAACCTTTAACCGGGGATGATGTTTATAAATGAAAAAAACACATTAATGTTTTCCTTGAAAAGAGAGAAAAAGAAAAAGGGCAAGTTGTTGAGAAAAATATATGGAAATAAGAGGTTTGTGTTATTTGATCTTCCATATTGGTCAAGTCTCGATGTAAGACATTGTCTTAATGTGATGCATGTGGAGAAAAATGTGTGTGATAGTTTGATTAGAACACTTAATCTCGTCTCGATATGGAGGATATGGGTATACGAAAACAATTGGCTTCAATAGAAAAAGGGAAAAGAACTTATCTGCCTCCGGATTGTTACACTCTATGTAAAAAGGAAAGAAAAGTTTTTACGAGTGTTTGCATGGTATCAAAGTTCCCCAAGGTTACTCATCAAACATCAAGAAACTTGATCAATGAAAGATCTCAAGTTAATTGGTTTGAAATCTCACGATTGTCATGTCTTGATGCAACTACTTCTACCAGTGGCTATATGTGGCATCCTACAAAAATATGTCGGAGTAACTATCACCATATTGTGTTTGTTCTTCAATTCCATATGTAATAAAGTTCTTGATTTCAAAAAATTATATGAATTAGAAGATGAAGCTACCATAATCTTGTGTCAATTGGAGATGTATTTTCCTCCATTATTTTTTGACATTATGGTTCACTTACTTGTTCATCTAGTTAGAGAAATCAGAGTTTGTGGTCTAATTTATTTAAGGTGAATCTCTCTAATAGAGTGATACATGAAGATCTTTAAAGGGTATACGAAGAATCATCATCGATCACAAGCTTCGATTGTTGAAAGGTACATCACGGAAGAAGCTATTGAGTTTTGTACAAACTATTTGTCGGAAGCAGAGTCTATATGAATTCCAAAGTCTCGTCATGCTGACACTAAAGGTAGGGGAATTCAAGGTTTAAATGTTAAATCAATGGCCCGAGATGTAGTTATTCAGACATATTTCTATATGTTGAATAATATTGAAGAAGTTCAACCTTACGTGGCTACTCACAAAAGACTTTTGACAAAAAAATATCCACGAATGAGTGACAAGTTGTTGTTGATTGAACATAACAAGAAATTCCTAGATTGGTTTAATAAAAGGATGCCAAAAGATCATAGTGCATCCGAGACAATTAAATGGTTGTCGTTCATCCCAAAATTTATTGTGATAACTTGGACTGCATATGACATTGGTCATTATACCTTTTATACAAAATCAAAAGATGATCGTAGTATAATGCAAAATATTGGGGTTATGGTTGAGGGCGAATCCATGTATTTCTCTAGTTCGAAAGATAAGAATCTAATATAGGCAAATTAACAAGTAATTAGTATTTTATTCTTGATTCATAATTTAATTAATGTAACTAATCATTTCTAGGTTTATTTACTAAAAAGTATGATTATTTAAAATTGTAGGTGTTTAAAGTCAATACACCAAGAGACAAAGAAACCAAAACATTTATGTATGGATTATGTGATGTTATATAATGTTTGTAGGTTGTTTTGTGCCATTTTTTTTGACGTAATATATATACAATGTTTGGTTCTTAATCCAATGTATGGATTTGATGTAATACAATACAATTCTTCATTAAGATACAATTGTTGTTTCTGTTATGATATGGTTCAAAAAAGTACAAGTTAAAAAAATGCCAAAATTTCAAAATGCAGAAAAATTATTTAAAAAAAAAAGCATATAATTTAACGATTAGTGTAATATATAATCATGGTTGTATAGTGAACGTTGTCCAGAATAATATATTACACCAAATGATGCGCTGTTGAGAATCGAACATGGGGCCTTTAACATATTACAACGGTTAATTATAGCAACTTTGATCATATATTGCGCGCTTTCAAGTTTTCTACAACGATGATAAGACCGTGATTGTAAGTAGCGCATATACAACCACACCCTACGTAACAAGGGCAGGTCATGCGTGATGTTATCCCTTTTCCAACCGTTGTTGTATATGTTTTCCGTAGTAGTGAATTACTTTGACACACATGCACGAGTGGCAAGAACAACAGCAATTAGAATATTGTTCGCCTTAGCCTCTATAAATGACCTTATAGTTCCTCAAATGGAAGTTAAAATAGAATTCATAAATGGAGATCTCGTTGAGGAAATCTACATGGATCAATCAGAAGGTTACGTGCTTCATGGAAATGAACAAAAAGTACGCAAACTTGTCAAATCCTTATATGGTTTAAAAGAGACACCAAAAGAATGGCATCAAAAATTTGACTCTCTCACACTTACAAATGGATTTACTCAAAATTCTTGTGACAAATGTTCGTACACAAAGGGGTGTGGAAACATTTTAATATTTTTGTGTCTATATGTTGATGATATGTTGATCATTAACAGTGAGATGAATGAAATTTTAGAAACAAAGAAATTTTTGACATAAATTTTCATATAAATTATGAACATTTTTTATATATACATAATTATAAAATAATTACGTTTTTATTTTTTATATATAATAATTATAAAATAATTATGAATATTTTTTTATAAATTTTAGATAAAATGATTTTGTGTTTTAAAACACAAAATATTTAAAACACAAAATTGACATGCGTATCTAAATAATATTTTATAATTATTTTTAGATAATATTTTTCATTGTTATTTTTAAAACACAAAATTTATCTAAAATAAAATCATAATTATTTTATAATTATTATATATAAACAATATTCATAATTTATATGATTATTGTGCCTTTTATAATTAAGTAACTTAATTGAAATTGAAATGTGTAACTAAATACACTTTATATTGTATCAAATTGGATAACACTCAATTACAGTGCACACAACTTTTCATTTCACGGGCCACTATTAGAACAATATTTATTTTATTTTAATCAATAATTGTCTTTATTTGAAAAACAAAATTTTTATTTTCAAATGTGAATTTTTTTTCTTTGTCCATCTCACAAGTATCTTTTTTATATGATTATTTAATATAATTAAATTTATATAATCATTGTTTATTTTACGATAAAGTAACACATTATAAATTGACACTAAAAAGATTTTATATTGTATCAAATTGAATATCACTCAATAATGGTGCACACTACTAACTTTTCATTTCACGGGTCACTATCAGAATAATATTTAGTTATTTTTTTAACCAACAATTATCATTAACTGAGAGATGAATTCTTTATTTTCAAATGTGAAATAAAAAAAAATTCTTCAATTTTTTTTCATTTCAAATTTGCACGTGTATTTAAATATATTTTATACTTTATTAAATAAATTTAGTCGTGTGGACGCACGGGTATCTTGCAAGTTAAGGAAGAAAACACTTCATTTGATCCTAATGTCAAACTTCAAAAGAACAATGGAAGAACTGTAGCCCAATTGGAATATGCAAGTGCAATTGGATGTCTATTGTATTTAATGCAATGCACCAGACCATACATAGTATTCGCAGTTAGTAAGATGAGTAGATTTAATCGTAATCCAAATGGTGAACATTGGAAGGCCATAACCAGGATTTTCGGTTACCTCTTAAAGAAAAAAAATATTTGTCTTCATTATGGTAGGTTTCATGCTATACTAGAAGGATATACCGATGCGAGTTAAATATCGAGTGTTGGAGATCACACGTGGGTGGATATTTACATTAGATGGAGGTGAGATTTCTTGGAAGAGCAAGAACAAACATGCATTACTCTTATGACCATGGAATTAGAGTTTGTGGCTCTTGCTTCTGCTAGTCAAGAAGCAGAATGGTTAAGAGACCTTATGTAGGAAGTCCCATTGGCTAAAGAAAATATTTCAAAAATGTTGATACATTGTAATATCCAACCCACCCTAGAAAAAACATACAGTGAAGTATACAATGGAAGGTCTAGGCACATTGGTTTTAGACATACTTTCGTGAGAAAATTGATTAAAGATGGAATCATTTCACTCAACTATATACGAACAAGCTATAATTTGGTTGATCCATTTACTAAGCCAGTGGCTAGAGACTTAGTAAAAACAACCTCAAAAGGAATGAGGTTGAAACTTTTTGAGTAAGAGTTTCGATAGCGGCGGCAACCCAATCTTTCGTTAGTAGAACATTAAATTCAAGATTCAATGGGTAAACACAAGTCATTAATTTAGATGTTTGTCGAACAATTCGTGATAATGTTGACCTTTAAAATGAGGGTTGAGTTTTTATTTAAACTCTTAATGAAGTTCAATTCCGAGGGTATGTGTGTCATACCCCAAATTTTGACCACCAAGATTTCCCATCATTGTGCAAATCATCACCACAATATGGATGAACCATCATGCCTCATCAATCTCCTCAAAGATGGTTGAGCATTCACTTCAATCAAAGATTAGGGTTTTGAGCCCTCTCAGAGCACTTAGACAAATGATCAATCAGGAAATGACATGATCTTCAACTTTTCTAGCCTCTTAAACACCCACAAAGGATCAAGAGGACTCCCACATCAAGAATCAAGCACAAGATTGCAGTATTCCAAGTGGAGCAAGCCTTAAGATCGCTTGTGTCCCCAAATTAGTGTTTTGGTCGACTGAGGCCCCCAGATGAAAATTTCCATCTGGATATGAGCCAATGCCTCAATGTGTAGTCCTATAAGCTCAAAAGGATCTCAAGAACCCATCCATAATGGCAAAATCACCTTGAGGGTCCATCTATCAAAAAATCAGGAATTAGGGTTTTGACCTAATTCAACCCTTGAGTTAACTTGTGAAGTGAGGTATGGCTTGAAGCTTAAAAATGAACTTCAAAGACCTCAAATACATCATATTGACATATTTATAAGATATGATTAACCCAAAGAGCTCAAATCATGAGCCACAAGAACTCAAAACCATCTGATCACAAATTAGGGTTTCTGATGGAAAAAGTCAACCCTACCCTTGATTGTTGGCCTACCCTTGATCTCAAACCTTGGGGAGGAGTCCAAGACATTCCTAAATACCCTTGGAGGCCATCCATGAAGTTTAATTGAGCCCAAGGATTGATTTCACAAAAGGATCACAAAGTCAAAATTTCATCTGCTGGAAAAGTCAAATGTACAAAAATCCAAGTTTGACTTTTTGAATTTTTGGTCAACCAAGGTTCTTTAACCCTAAAAAATGTTAATATGTGATTTGAATCATCATTCATCAAGAAAAATCAAAGAAAGTGAGTTAACTTGTAAAAGGGGTAACCATAAAAAACTTAGAATTTTTCTTAGTTATGGAACAAAGTAGCTTGGGTACCAACTTTGCAAGGCCATATCTCCCAAACCCTATGGCATTTTTCTCCCATTCAAAGCTCTGATTGAAGTTCATGTTACATACTTCAAATATGTCAACTAGACCTCATTCCAATTCATCATGGATTTTGAGTTATCGTTTGAGCAAAATCACAAAAAACATGAAAATGACATTTTTCCAACACTTAGTTAAATTTTCACTAAGTCAGAATCTGCCTTACTTTTTCCAAAATGTAGGGACATTTTTCACCTTGATCCAAGTCAAACCAGGTCTAGGGGTGACCATCAAATTTAAAGTATGCCATAAGGGCTTTCCAACAAGTACCAAATCATCTCCAAATTCAATTTGAGCAGGGAGATATAGCCCTTGAAACATGGTATCATGAACTGGTTTTACAAGACATAATTGTGCACATTTGCTCGATTTGTCCAAATCTGATAAATCCAAGCCTTGTCATCAATTTGGACACATCAGAGGATCAAATCCAAGGGGGATGATCTGATCCCCAAGCCTCCCAAGTCCAAGAATCTACAAGTAGCCCTAACAAACCTAAAAAGGCTAAAAAGTGCCAAGACTCCAATTTTGTTTCCAAGCCTTTAATGGATGCACCAAGGTGGCATGAACTGAGCTATTCCAACTGAATTCAGTCAAGACTTATCCCTGAACCAAGAGACCATATGCCTGTGCTCTAATCTCAAGTCAATGGCTAGAGGAGACTTGAGATTCCATTTGATCCACATTGGCCAAAGGCCTGCTGTATTTACCACACATTATTGCTTGCAAAACAAACTTACTCCACTATAAATAGAGCTCATTTGAGCTTAGTTTGAGTACACCAAAGCACCAAAACTGATGCTTTCCTAAAAAATCTCCACTTTCACTCCAATTTTTCCTTCTAACTCAAGTCACCATTGGATTTTGAGTTTGAGAGCAATTCCAACCAAACAAATCACACACACACCTCACATATAACATATAGAAGTGATCCAAACTCTTACATAACATCTGTAACATCAGATTCTCAAAATCACCAGCCAGCTGCTCAAGTTCTTGACAGATTTGCAGTTGAGGTACCACAACCAGCTTCAGCTCAATTTAATCCACTCCAAGCATTCAAACACACTCCTTGGCACCTAAGGAAGCTGTAACAGCTCCAACTCAGAACTCGATCACTGATAACACGAAACTATATCATATATTTGCCTTGATTTACGACTAATAATTACGTTATTTCGGCCCTAGTTCCGATTATTCCGCGAGTATTCTAGTGTTTTCGCAGGTATTTCATTGTCCAAGCTGAAAGGAGCAAAGTAGAGAAAACATGAAGAAATGAGAAGAAAACAGGAAGAATTAATAAGAAAAAGAGCAGAAAATGGAAAGCGGTGTGTGTGACGACCGTCACACACCTACCACGACCGTCACACTCCCAAAGCTTGCCATGACCGTCATGCACTCATCACGACTGTCACACGTTCAAAGATGGTTATTACGTTTAGATCGCAAACGTGGAAAAAGAAGCCCAATGCACACACACGTTGAGCAGTTTCTCCTAGATTCTCTCCCTCAACTTCAACTGCATGTGATCCAGTCTCCCTTAGACTTCTCAACCACCAAGGGTTATGCTCCTACTATTTCTCTAACGTTAAGGCAGCGGTGGAGCTATAAATACAACATGGATTGGAAAGCCAAGTACACACAGAGCTAGAGAGAATTTCACCCCGAATTGATGCAGAATTTATTTCCGAACTTTTACTTTCCTTGCATTCCTTGTTTTGTTTCTCGTTTCCCATTCCTTGTTTACCATTACTTGAAATAGTGATAGTTTCTCACATTGAGGAGCTATTGCACCATAGTTAGAATTTATTTTCAATCTTGCCTTCATCATTCGTTATTCCGATACGATCGAGCAAAAGCCTACCGACTTGTGGAGGAATTGCGAGAACCAATTTATTGCATATTTATCAGGTTTTTATTCATTCTCTTAATAATAGCATTATCGTTTTCTCATTCCCATGTTTAATTTACTGTTTTGTAATTTATATTTATGCATGTTTATTTTAAGTAATATGTCTAGCTAAATCCGATTTATCAGTATGTAATGAAGTAACCGGAATGGATTCGATAATTCCAAGCTAAAACCATAAACAACTTAATTTCCGACCACGATTTCTTAATTAAAACTGGACTTTTATTACGAGAGTAAAAAGGTTACAAAGGTTAGTATTAAGACCACGAGAGTGTGAGATTTTAACTGGATAGTTGAAATTGGGCATTGGTTTTAAAAACAGCGAGAGCGCTTTAAAGTTAATTCGACTGTATTAGTTTTCAAAAAGTATTTTTAAACTCTAATGGGCTAGCGAGAGCAGACGTTATGATTTAGGAGTATAGTCCGAAGCAATAACCACGAGAGTGTGAGGTGAGGGCTTTTAAACTAATATTTTCTACAGAAATATAATGTGACTTATTTTTATACGCTTAGGTTTTATAGAATCCACGATGGTATACTAAGTTATGTACCGATATCCTAATATCAACTAGTTTATTCTAAAAATAATTAGATTCCCTTTAGTTTCCCTTTTTAAACTTAAAACTAGAACATCTTCTCCTTAGCTAAACATAGTAGCAAACCGTAGCACTAGGTTTGATTATCAAGTCCCTGTGGGATCGATATCTTTATTACTACGCGATAGACTGTGCGCTTGCAGTTAGTAACCGCTAGACTCAGAAAGTCGCGATCAAGTTTTTGGCGTCGTTGCGCAGTATAGACTAAGGCAACAAATTTTATTTTATTTTCTTTTTTTCTCGATTGTATGCCAAGTACTCGCTCACAAAGCGAAGACTTGCAACCACCAATCACTAAATTAGAGCGTTTCTTACATTTAAGACACAGAATACTTGAGTATCAACGCAAGTATAATATTCCCGATCTTCTCGCTCATACTCCTGAACCAGTCAAAGAACGAAACATGGCTGGTGGATCACAGAACCGTCCTCTTAAGTATTATGCTACCCCGTCTGAGCAAGAACCACATAACAACATTGCTTCCCCCGCTATCAACCGGAACGATTTCGAGTTAAAACCCTCATTGCTGTCAGTCGTACAACAACATCAATTTTCTGGAAATCCTACGGACGATCCTAATGAACATTTGACCAAATTTATGTAGTACGCAGACACAGTGAAGGCAAATGGTGTGACTGCAGACGCGATAAGACTATGTCTTTTTCCTTTCTCATTAAGAGACAGAGCTTGGGCTTGGTTGCAATCCTTGCCATAAAATTCCGTCACTACGTGGGATGAGTTGAAAAAGGCGTTCTTAGCACGATATTTCCCACTAAGCAAAATAGCTATGCGGAGAGCCCAAATTAATGGATTTCGACAAAAAGATACTGAGTCTCTTTATGATGCATGGGAGAGATACAAAGACATGATGAGGATGTGTCCGCATCACGGTCTTGAAGATTGGTTAGTCATCCATACATTTTACAATTGTCTCTTGTACAATACGAGAATGACAATAGATGCCGCCGCTGGTGGTACACTTATGGACAAACCTTATACCGAAGCTTATCAACTCATCGAAAGCATGTCTCAAAACCATTACCAATGGGGAGGTGAAAGAAGGCCAGTGGAAAAAGCTCAAACGAAAGGTGGAATGTACGAAGTTAGTAGTCTTGATCATGTCTATGCTAAGGTCACTACTACGAAAAACCCATTTAACAACGGTTGGGAATGACATATAATGACGCGGGCGAAGGCGTTGTTATGTAGATTGTTGTTGTATCTTCGATGTTTCTACAACGGTCTGAAAACCATTGTTGTATTCTGGAAAACGCGCTATATATTGCAACGGTTAGTTGTATCAACCGTTGTGAAATATATTATTAATCACAACGGATATTAGTTTCAACTGTTGTGAAATATATTATCAATCACAACAGATATTAGTTTCAACTGTTGTTACATGTACCCTTAGTTTATTATATACAAATGTATATTGCTTGTTTTACCATACACCTAGTTAAAGAATTACAACCATTAAATTGGTAAGGAAATATATAATCTGAAAATTAAAATATTCTTGAAAACCAACTTAAACACACCACTGTTTTTCAAATTGCATCCATTTCATTCCGCACATTTTATGTTCCTTAACACATAATATACGATTCAATAGTCTGATTCACTCTACTCATCGATATTTTTAATTATATAGTTTACCTCTCCATCGCCCAAAATCATCGCGATTTTATCATCATAACAATCATGATCATAAAAACCACGATGATTTTTGGCGATGAATAGGTAAACTATATAATATAAAAGATATCGATGTGTAGAAGGAATCAGACCGTTGAATCGTATATTATGCGTTAAGGAACATTCAATGTGCTGAATGAAATGGATGCGATTCAAAAAACATTAACATGATAATGGTTGGTTTTCAAATACATCTTAATTTTCAGATTATAAGTTTCGATACCAATTTAACAGATTGCATTTTCATTAAAAGGATAGTAAAACAAACAATATACATAGTATATAATAAACTAAATTTCATATGTACAATATCAGAATAATAAACTAAATTTCATATGTACAATATCAGAATGAATTCATATATATGTACCTTATTAGAATGAATTCATATATATATATATGTACCACCATCATCATCACCATGTGAAACAAACCTAAGAAGTGGGAAATCAATGAAGAAAATTAGTTATTATTCAAAACAAAACAAGCAAAATTAGAAACAAACCTTAAGAAGTGGGAAGCAATGAAGAAAATTAGTTAGTATTCAAAACAAAGCAAGCAAAAGTTGAAAGAAAACGCTAAGAAGTGGGACTGTACCATAACAATGAAGTTCACCTTGCTTGTGAAGCATTGAAGTCGAATCTGCGCAAAAAGAGAACAATCAACAAAAACATCATGAAGCAAACGAGATAATGAGTACTATCTAACAAAAAGATTGAAGTGGTAGAATATCTTATTTTCCATAAACAATATGTACATTACGCTTGCTACGCCAGCATCATCACCATGTTCATCTAGTTTTAGACTCTGCAAGAAGGAATTCAAGGAGGAAAAAGCTTAAATCAAAAGCTTCATACTTCTTGAATTTCTTTTCGCAGATTCTAAAAAAAGATGAAGTTTGGGTGCTAGGGTTTCGCTGTGAAGGAAACGGCGCGACTGTCAAAAAGGGAAAGTTAATTCCCTTATATAGGTAAATGTTTCACAACGGTTTTCTTAAATAACCGTTATGATATATTATATATTAATTTAATAATATCACAATGGTTAGTTATAATAACCATAGCGATACCCCTTATACGTGGTACAAGGTTCGACACCAGGCAACAACATTTTCCTAAAGTTACGCCTGGATTATAAGTGATATCGCTACAGTCATTACTTATAACCGTCGTGATATTATTAACCGTTGCACTTCCCAACATATGAACGGTTTACAAGAAAATATAGTTCCAAAATATGAACGGTTTACAAGTTATCATCATTACAAGCATTAAACTATTAGTCTTTTTATCTTCAACCTCATCTATAAATAGACAATTTTACATATCTAAATAATATATTCTTCGTAACAATGAGTTCAACAAATGAGAATCCTAGAAACCTCAATGAGGAACGTCAGGCGCCAATCCAGGAGGTCGTCCAACCAGCAACTGCCAACTTTAGGGATGCCTTAAGGGTAAGGAAGGATAAGAAGAAGAAGAAGAAGAAGAAGAAGCCGAAGAAGAAGAAGATAAAGAAGAAAAGGAGGCATGTATATTATGATTCCGATGAGGGGAGTGAGGAGAGATGTCTAGATTATGAAGATGCATTTTATGCTATGGGCTCTGACAATGATCTTGATATGTAATATGTTTATCAATGTACTATCAATGGAATATTAAAATAAAATTATGTCTATATATGTTCATCTCTTACAGTTTTATTTTTAAAGTTATATATATACTCTATTGCACTTAAAAATACTAAAGAATACATTGCTGTGAATCGAAGCGTGATACATGTAGTACAACGGTCTTCTAATACAAGCGTGTTAAAATGTAAAAATATGGAAAAAAAATATAGAGCTGGGAATCGAAGCTTGTTACACAACTTGTATTACAATGGTTATGTAATACAACCGTCGTTAAATATGGCGTTATAAATTTTTAATCCTGTTACAACGGTGGGAAACGAAACCGTGGTAAAGCTGGCGTCGTTAAATGGGGTTTTCGTAGTAGTGGGTAGATGCCCTTGCTCAAAAGATAGACAACTTGACCATAACACCCGCAGCCACCGTTGCTGTCGTAGCTCAAAACTGCGAATTATGCAGAGTACCTGGACATGCTTCCCCCGAATGCCAAATTTTAGCAGGAGTCTTCGCTGATCAAGTGAATTATGCTCAAGGAAACCCATATGCAAATACCTACAATCCTGGTTGGAAGAACCATCTAAACTTTTCGTACAAGAATAATAACGCTCTGTATGCACCTGGCCAAGCACCTGCTGTGCCACCAGGATATCAAAAACCTGCTGCTAATGTTCCCAACGTTCCTAGGAAGTCAAATCTTGAAATTATGATGGAGAACTTCATTGCTGCACAAGCTCAGCAAAACAAGGAGTTCCTCAACCAGAATGTTCACACCAGTGAGCAAATCAAACAATTAGCCAACAAGGTTGATGCTCTAGCCACTCACAACAAAATGTTAGAAACACAAATCTCGCAAGTGGCTCAACAACAAGCAGTTACCGCTGCCCCAGCTAGGGCCCTTCCAGGTCAAACTCAAATTAATCCGAAGGGACATGCAAACGCTATAACACTTCGGAGTGGAACAGAACTAGAAGGACCCACTGACCCAAGAATCGAAAATCCAGCCATGTACCAAAAGCCTAGTAAGGAGTCTGAAAAGGAAGGCGAACCAAAAGAAAACGAGAAAGAAGATAATGGCAAAGAGGCCGAAGAGAAATAAGAACTATATGTGCCTCCGCCGCCTTATAAACTGCCTATCCCGTATCCCCAAAGATTCGCTAAATCTAAAAACATAGGCCAACTTAAGAAATTTGTTGAACTTCTGAAACAATTAAATGTCACAATACCTTTTACAGAAGCAATCACACAAAGGCCCTCATACGCTAAGTTCCTAAAAGAAATATTAACTAATAAGAAAAAGCTCGAGGATACTGAAACCATTATGCTTACTGCAGTGTGTAGCGCTATAATCCAAAACAACATGCCTCCTAAGCTAAAAGATCCTGGTAGTTTCTCTATACCATGTCTGATTGGAAAGTTTGTCATAGACAAAGCCCTGTGTGATTTAGGAGCCAGCATCAGTTTAATGCCCTTGTCTATTTGTAAAAGGCTCAACATGGGAGAACTGAGACAAACAAGAATGTCTGTACAACTAGCTAATAGATCAGTGAAATTTCCTCTAGGAATGCTAGAAAACGTTCCAGTACGTATAGGACAATTCTATATTCCTACAGATTTCATAATCATGGACATCCAGGAAGACTCAAACATCCCTATCATTTTAGGAAGACCATTCCTAGCTACTACCGGAGCCATCATAGATGTGAAAAAAGGAGAACTGACTTTCGAGGTTGGTGAGGAAAAAGTAGAATTCATCCTCTCAAAAATTTTCAAAGCACCCGCTATAGAAGATTTGTGCTGCTTCCTAGATATAATTGATGAATGCGTTAAAGAAATGGAAAAACACCAAAACAGGTGTTCTGAAGTGCTGAGAATTCCGATGCCACCAATTTTTGAAGATGATAATTGGCATGGTGAATACCAAGATAATAATCTAAGTGAATTTCTCGCACTCACTCCTGACCCTATGCCTTAGCCAAAGAAACCAGCTGTAGAACTAAAGACATTGCCCAAAGATCTAAGGTATGAATTCCTGGATACAGAACTCGAACGACCAGTTACTATGGTGTAGGTGCAGTCCTAGGAAAAAGAAAGGACAAAAATCTTCACGCAATCTACTATGCCAGTAGAACCTTGGATCATGCACAAATGAACTACGCTACCACAGAAAAGGAACTCCTGGCTGTCGTGTTCGCATTAGATAAATTTCGTTCCTACCTAGTAGGAGCAAAAATAATCATCTACACCGATCACGCCGCAATCAGGTACCTATTAAGCAAAAAGGACGCCAAACCGAGGCTTCTGAGGTGGATTCTACTCCTACAAGAATTCGACTTGGAAATAAAGGACAAGAAAGGCACCGAAAATGTAGTAGCTAACCACCTGTCGAGAATGGAAAACATCCAACCAGACCAAGTACCTATTAATGATGATTTCCATTATGAAAGACTCTTAGCCCAGTTAGAAAGCAATACAATAGAATAATACCTGACTTATACTGATACAGAAACTAATGAAGTGGTAGAATCTGTTTACACTAAGACCACGCTGCCATGGTATGCTGACTTTGTCAACTATCTAGCAGCTGGAGTACTGCCACCTGATCTAACATATCAACAAAAGAAAAAAATTCTTCCACGACCTTAAACACTATTATTGGGACGAACCACTTCTCTTCAAGAGGGGCGCCGATGGTATTTTCCGTCGTTGTGTACCCGAAGATGAGGTGGAAGACATAATTTCTCATTGTCATACTGCGCCCTATGGTGGGCACGCGAGCACTTCAAAGACTTGTGCTTAGATTTTGCAAGCTGGCCTCTTTTAGCCTACTCCATGGAAAGATGTCCATATCGCGGTTATAAATTGCGACCGATGTCAACGCACTGGTAACGTCTCCAGACGCGATGAAATGCCTCAGAAGGGCATTTTATAAGTAGAAGTCTTTGACGTGTGGGGAATAGATTTCATGGGACCATTTCCGTCTTATTTTGGTAACCAGTACATACTCGTCGTTGTCGATTACGTTTCCAAATGGATCGAGGCTGTAGCTTCTCCTACAAATGACACACGAGTAGTGATAAAGCTCTTTAAGAACATAATCTTTCCTAGATTTGGTGTGCCAAGACTCGTCATTAGTGACGGTGGCTCCCATTTCATATCTAAAATATTCGATAAACTGCTATCAAAGTACGGAGTCAAACATCGTGTGGCAACACCATATCATCCACAAACCAGTGGATAAGTTGAGGTTTCGAATAGAGAAATAAAAAAATTCTAGAAAAGACTGTCGCTACCTCTAGGAAGGATTGGTCAACTAAACTTAATGAAGCTTTATGGGCTTATAGAACAGCTTACAAAACCCCATAGGAACCACTCCATTTAAGTTAGTCTATGGAAAATCTTGTCATCTGCCGGTAGAAATAGAGCACAAAGCCTATTGGGCTATTAAAACCCTCAATTTAAATTACGCTGCCGTAGGAGAAAAACGAATCTTAGATTTGTACGAATTAGAAGGACTAAGACTAGATGCTTATGAGAACGCCCGCATATATAAAGAAAGAACTAAGAGATGGCCCGATAAGCACTTATCTAGAAAAGAATTTAATGTGGGAGACGTCGTGCTCCTATTTAATTTGAGACTTAAGCTTTTTCCAGGAAAACTTAGATCTAGGTGGTTCGGACCCTTTGAAATTTCTAAAGTTTTTCAAAGTGGAGCGATAGAAATAAAAGGAAGAAATAGTGAACCATTCATAGTAAACGGGCAATGATTAAAACATTATCATAATATTGCGAACAGAGACTATTTGAATAGTCTAAGACTTTTAGAGCTGCCCGCTCGTCCCTATAACTGAATTATCACTAAGGTTTCGTCAGGCTTACGACGTTAAAAACAGCGCTTAGTGGGAGGTGTTGCGGTGAAAATTGGATAACAAGCTATTAATTAACTTGCATCATTTCCTTTTACAACCGACTTTGATTTATCCAAAGGAAAGGTTCAAGATCGAGAAAAACCTAAAGGGGGGAGATCTAAGGTTCGGGGGTTGGTTATACTAAGGGAAGGTATTAGCACCCTAAGTATCCGTAGTACTCTACGGGAACCTCTTGTTTTAATGTTATCTTATGTTTGCTAAAGGTTCTATGCTAAAGGTTTGAAGCCTAGGGGTTAGTATCTAAGTATACTCGATAAAGCATCGCACTTTACGCCTACGTATCCTCGGGAATAGAATCAGAGTATGCGTAGTTCTACTTCTACTGAATGATTGACTATGGTCAATATTCAGAGGGGATGAATAGAGTCTAACACTCTCTAGGTCTAGTTGAGATGGACCTAAGTTGAAGTTTAGTTAGTAGGGGAAAATGATGATTCATTATGATGAATATCACTAAGAGTTTAAGAACTCTTCCTAAAGCTAGTTGTGATTCCATGGTTCTTGATAAGGCCAAGAAATAGAGTTTCTTCCTAAGAGGTTACTTAGGTTAAGATGGGGGCTTATGACTTTAAGAGTCAACACTATCAACCTTCCTTTGGAATAGGGGAAGAAGTAAAACAGTTACAAGATAAAGCATGATAATGATAAATAATGATACAAGGTAAAGCATTGATTTAAAATAATACAAGCATAATAATAGCTTTATGCTTCACATATAAGATAAATGAAGATAATGAAAATAAGCATAAGATTAGCATTATGCTTAAATAAATAAAGGTAAGGTGAAGTAAAGTTAAGCATAAGATTTGCATTATGCGTTAAAACAAATAATGAAATAAAAGTCAAAGATAAATCAATGACATGTAAATAAATGTCAAGATAAAATTGGTTATACATGCAATTATTGGCCAAAACATTGTAGGACAAGAAGTTAATCAAGAATAAAATTCAAGATTAAATGATCATGGATAAAAAGTAAAATCCACCTTTTTAAAAGAAAGTTTAAAAATGAGATATAATATATTAACCTAAATAAATATTTAGGAAAATAAATTACTAAATGAATATTTTTGGTGTTTTAGAATGAAACTAGGATTTTCTAAGAAAAAATAAATAAACTATCTTTGAATTTTAATGAGCTTTAAATAAAGGAAATGATGAGATAGATGAAAAATGATTTTGACCAAAAAAGAGGAAATGTCCCATGTAGGGATTGAACCCACGTCCTTTACCTGAATGCCCCCAAACTAGGTCCAGCTGGGCTGCGCGCGCACTTGATGTATAATGGATAGAATACATATATATTAGAAGAATAGCGAAGATCAGAAAATAAAATAAAAGGACTGGGCGGGGAATCGAACCCCAGTCCTGTGGGCGAAATGGTGAAGGCAAGGCAAGTGTGATACCGTTGGGACGGCTGTTTCATTCGTTTAATATATGATTCAAAAAATATATGATGTAAACAAGTTTCGTAAATTCTCACAAGCCAAACATGCGCGCCATGCTCAGCCCTCCAACCAAATTCATGTGAGATACATTTTACTCAGCCATGTTCAGGTATATGTAACTCAACCAAAACTCACTCAAATTAAACGAAATAAAAGTCTAAAACATTCAGAAAAACACAAGGAATGCAAAGGCACGTTTGACTTAGCCTAAAACCTAGTATATATAACACATTCAGGCTGACAAAGTGAGGCAGTCAAGAAGTTCAAGAAAACAAGTCATGGAGAAATGAAAGCATTCGTAACATACCAAATTGAACCAGATTGGATCAGCAGGTTTTCATAATCAACAAACATCATCAATTTAAATGCAACAAGAACAAATCTACTGATTACAATAGTTGAAGCAAAGCAAAGATCATGTTAAAGTTCAATGGCAGGAAACTATGTCATTGGTTCAAGGCAATCAAATGAACACAAACACAAGAGCCAAACAGCAACAATATTCATTGGAAATATCAGCATAGCAACAACAATAGAAGTAAAGGCATGATGGCAGATTGAACATGACAACAGTTTTGAGCATGGCATGGATTTAAAGTTACAGCATAGCAGAATTGATCATGGCAATGTTTAAACAATTAAATGCAACAGAGAGTTATGACAATGCAGAGCAAAATGCACATATGGTTCAGTGATAACAAGCCTGAGGCAACCAAGACCAATACTTCAGAAATTCAGCAATTACAGTTGGTTAACATTACATGGCATATATCATGTTAGGCATTTTAAGACTTGTACAACAAACTGACAGCAAATGGCATATGCGCAGAAACCAACTTCGAGCAATGACAAGACAAGACTAACATGGATACAAGGCAAAACAGGGCACGTTTATGAAATCATGGCAAAGGCTCAACCCAAAAAGAAATAGCAACCAGTTCAAATTAATCAAAGCATGGGCAAAACGGTTATTCAAGTCAATTTGAAACAAGTATGGTGCTTAGTGTAACACCCCAATTCCCATCGCGAATAAATAATACATAAATAAAATCAGAGTAACTAAAAAGTTATTTTTCCGACAGAAACAAGGATGTCACATTTAAATAAACAAAATATCATCCCTGCTCATAAGTTTGATACATAGCATAAAATAGAATACCCTCAATTGGGAAACTTTTCCATAAAAAGGTAATACCAAATATATTCAACAATTATATACATAAATAACATAATCGTTTCCCCGACTCCCGTGCTACGTATCAGAGCAGACACCAAGACCGACAACAGAATGGAGGGCTAGTCTCCACAAAAGACCTCCAGCAACTCTAATCTGCAATGCCTCATAGAGCATTATAAAACAGCAGAAGGGTGAGAAATAACAACTAAATCAAGATTGTATAATAATATGCAAACACACATTCAAACACATGTATAAATCATCTCACCCATACCATCACATATACTAACACATATAGCATACCACAAATACAACATACCATACATAATAAATCAAATCATGATTTTTCCACACATAACACATCCATTCACAATTCTCACCACAATTCATCACAACTCACTCATATACATCGCAATGTATATATGTACAAAACCAAGCATATTCATCATGCCCACTTCCACAATTCTTATCACTCCACATAAACATACAAATTTATGTTTATTCACCAATGCACAAATATAGAGATGATAAACGCAAATCATAGAGACTGACTCACGACTCTATGCAAATGCAATGCGGGTACCGACTCAATCATCTCAAGTTCACTCAGGAACTTCTGCTGGAACCATCGCTCGTTACCAAAGTAACACCCCGTCGGGCCTACGATGTTCACCCACCATTCACATCTCCACCAAGAGAGGCTCACGATGTTTATGGATCGCTCACACCTCCACCAAGAGAGGCTCACGACCCGATCGCTCACACCTCCACCAAGAGAGGCTCACGATCGTCTACAACCATCGCTCACACCTCCACCGAGAGAGGCTCACGACGTTGTAGCGGATTCTCATTAGAATCCCTCAACACAAGAATGCACATCATTATGCTACACATGATAATGACTCAAGACATTCTTGAAATGCATACACGTATACAAACATTGTCATGCATTCATCTCTTACAATCACATACAATTCATCAATATAAATTATTTCACCATCTTTATTCATGCATTAGAAATCAATCCAACAATGCATTTTCTTGCCATACGGCCACCAATTAGCATACATTGAACTTCACGTAAGCAATTCATTTTCACACATACATGTAATCATAAACATGCATATAAAATCAATTACAACATATCACATTCATTTGCCTTTCGGCCACACTTTATCATCACAACATGTCATCACATGCACTATCATTACACAACATCATACAAGGCATACACATGAATATCAATGCCACATTGTATGTTACCCAACCAATATACACATCCTCATATTCATGCATTGAAAACAATTCAAACAATGCATTTCATCACCTACCACAACGATCATACAAATCACAATCATTTCATCATGTATATTCACATCATGTAATGGTCTACAAGCTACACGTTACATGTCACAAGCATATATCATGCTAACACATCGATCGCACACATTATACGCGATAAAACCCGACAACCCAACACTTTTCCAAAATCACGACCTAAATAATTCATATACTTCCCTCCAAACCATGTTTAATAGAAAGAGCTTTTCATTAGCTTTCTAACGCTTCGAACGGCGACCAAAACGGACTTACGGTTTGAAAATTATGACGAAAACAAAATTGGAAAATATCCTGTTCGCTCCAGTATTCGCTAGGCGAACCCTAGCGAACCAAGGCAGTGGAAAACAGACATAAAGTTCGCTAGGCGAACCTTCTAGCGAACATTCGCCAGTTCCTTCACTGGGGTTCGCTAGGCGAACCCGCGAAACCCAGAATTCGCAGCAGCGTCAACCTAGGTCATATGGGACCAAAATACATCATTTTTACCACCCAAACCCTTCTAATTCATACCAGAACAACCAAAACATGTTTAGACATAATCAACGAGTATTCTACGCGGTTTATATCGAATTTCATCCGTGAAAACATCGATTTCTATCAATTGCTCCTAATTCCAATCGATACGAAAAGTTGCGAAACAACCAAAACAATTACAACAAACAACACATATACATACATAAGCAAGATATAATTGAAACTTCTCACCCTTACCCGATTATTCGCGCTCGAAACGGGGTTCCCGCGATTTTCCTCTTTTCTCCTCTTTTCTCTCCTCTTCCTTTCCTTCCCTTCTCTTTCTTTCCTTTTTCTTTTCCTTCCCTCTTTTTCTTTCCACTTACCATTTATATAAAATATCTAAACCCCTAAAAGACTATTTTACCCCTCAACTCAATTATCTCGCAGACGCCCTCAAAATGCGATAAAACATAAACAATGATGAAAAATAATATATTGCCAAATAAAAGTCAAGAATAAAATAATATAATAATAAAATAATCAAATAGACTCGATTAAATAAAACTGACAAAAACTGGGGCGTTACAATTCTCCCCCACTTAGAAATTTTCGTCCTCGAAAATATAACCGATACGAACAACTCCGGATACGACTCTCGCACCCGACCAACAAACTAACATGCCAACAAAAGGCACACCACGAATAACACAACTGACAAACCACCTTGCTAACAACGACTACAACAACGCCACGACAACGGCAACAACCACAACGACCAAATGCAATGCCCATACAATGCACTTGACCATCAACTCACAACTCAACGAAAACCAAGATACCAACACACAGGTTCACTCTAGAACCGAAACACAACAAGATCGTTACCCTACCCTAGGTAACACTCCCCTAATTCCCCACACAGGAATTAGCTACACACACTCGAACCATCACTATGGAAACGAGGCAACAACACAAACAAGAACATAAAGTCCCACGACACCACAAGGTCTCAACAACATCAACAAAACCAGAACACCAACAGCAATGCTACGATTCACCAATCGAACATGCAACCAAACATCCATCAACATAGTAGCCCATGGATAACATTTGAACCTTTCACCTAACACTTCCATTCTAAAACATCCAATGGTCTCTTCACTCCTACATGTTCCCAATGTTCAACCTATGACCTCTTACAAGTCCCACACGCAAATACAAATTGTGCCACACCACGCATCCGCTGCGCACTCTGATTACTCATAACCATCAAAATTACCAATTTCACGTCCAAAGTCTAACTCTTTCTCATTTTCACCAAAAATCACTGTTCACTGTTAATATACCCAACCGCACACTATCAAACGTCAATTCACACACCAACCCAAATCTCTAAATCCTCCCAAACGTTCCCACTTTTTAACCATCAAAGCAGACATAAGTAAAACTTTCGACTTAACTCATCACGCACGACATAAACTTTACCAATAGGATAATTCGAGCCAAAGTCATAACTAATCAGGAATTCCAATCATCAGACCGTGCCTCAATCCGAGTCACCAATCAAAAGTTATAAAGGAAACAAAATTGGAAAACCTGCCATATTCGCTAGGCGAACCTTCTAGCGAATATTCGCCTTGCCGTTCGCTCCGCGAACCCCTTGGCGAACCAAGTCAGAACCAAACAGAGCCAAAAACACCCAAAGTTCGCTAGGCAAACAACTCAGCGAACCTTCGCTGACCTTCGCCAACTGGTTCGCTAGGCGAACCCACGAAAACTCAGAATTACAACAGTCTTGTTACTCATCCAAAACCGTCCATTCCTCCATCCAAACACCTTGAACCTAAAACCCTTAAAATAATACCTCCAGATTCTTCAACACAATACAATCACACCCAATTCTAAATCCTGCATAGTATCGATCCTTTTATGAATTCTCAATTGTCGTAAAGCATAAGCCACGAGTTTACCCCCTTGCATTAACACACTGACTAAACTCATCAAAGGCGCATCCCAATATCCTTACAAACGGTTCATCAGGATCACACAGAATCAAAACTGAAGCCGTAGACAAATCCTACTTCCGCTCTCTCCAACTTCCCCCACAATGAACATCCAAAACAAACGACTCACCCTTTGCAAGTCAACTGAGATAACCGAAGTACGAACTTAACAAAGTCTTCCATAGCCTGCAGTAACAATCAACTGAGCCCAAAAATTTCTAATCTCCTTAACCAACTTCAGAACCTCTCAATGTAGAACTGCATCTACTTCCGATGGATCCATTAACATAACCAAGAAAACTAACATTTTTCAACCCAAATTCTCACTCGAATAACTTAGAATAAAACTTCGTCTCTTTTTGACACTTGTAATTCAAATCCCAAACACTCTATCTATTCTTCCTCTGAGTTTATAACAGATCTGAATATCCTCAATCAAAGCCATTACGAACTTATCCACATAAATATGGAAGATACGATTCATCTACTCCACAAATATTACAGGCGCATTACTATCACCGAACAACATCACTGCACGTTGTAATTCCCAAACAAACCAAACCTCATTCAAACTTGTCCAGACTCACATTAAATCAATCAAAGCCTCAACTCACACCATTCACCACTCTTATCAAACATTCCATCCAATTGCGATTTCACTCAAACTCAACCAATCCATTCCAGTTATCTATTCATGAAAGTGGACACTTATTCTCAATCGTTACCTTAATTAACTGTTAGTACTCCATACACAATTTCTCCTCTTAACAGTCCAAATTCCATAAATCCCCACGTGTAGCAACAACTATCCCAAAAGAACTCTCAAATAGCACATTCACACTTAAGGTTTTCTCAAAATTTCCATTAACGCTTTATAATTTCAAAGACTCCAAACCTCTCTAGAACTTTAAGTTTCGCTTTCCATAGTCTCAATACCAATACCATCATAATGCTTGTTATTCCATTCAATCAACTCTCCATTTTGTTACTACCCATACTGGGGCTCTCCCAGACGACACACTTGGCCTCACAATTCTCCTTTCCAGTAAATCTTCCAACTACTCTATCAACCCAATTTGAGTTCACACTCTACTCTCTGAGAACAACCTTTAACAATACCCAATCGTTCTCTCCCAATGACTTCCCAACTTGACCAATATACCAAAAAAAAAAAAAAACCTCTAATCCGTCTCATCCTCCAGTATAAGAGTCTTCATCAACTCATCAAAGCAATCCGTAATCATTTTCTCAATTCCAAATAATTCATGGCACACACTATCCAAGCTGGAAAGACCCGTCTATTCCATCCAACATAATTCCCGTCTACTATCAACAAGAGATTAAGGGTGATCAGTTCCTCAATTTGTCAATAGACAGCCGATAATCATGATGGGGCATAAACCGTCTTTACCAAACTATAATAGCCGTTCTTGCATCCCATACATAAAGCTACCTAAGGCACAAATCCTTAGTTGACATAAACCTTACCTCCGCATTCCCTCAGGGATCGGGAACAACACTGTCCTAACAACACTTACAATCTTGCAATCAACGGCACACTGAGCCCACGCTCCACAACCGAAACAACTTGGAGAAGTACCAGCTTCTCCCCCACTTATCTCATTCTCAATCCTGAAGACAAATGCTTAGAAAAACCAGAAAGCACTGACAGTGTTTCCCACACATATCACGTACTAAAGGGATAAACAACAATGACAGTATTCAACTGTCACACCAACTGACTCAACAACTTGGCCGGACGGACCGACCTGCTCTGATACCACTAATGTAACACCCCAATTCCCATCGCGCATAAATAATACATAAATAAAATCAGAGTAACTAAAAAGTTATTTTTCCGACAGAAACAAGGATGTCACATTTAAATAAACAAAATATCATCCCTGCTCATAAGTTTGATACATAGCATAAAATAGAATACCCTCAATTGGGAAACTTTTCCATAAAAAGGTAATACCAAATATATTCAACAATTATATACATAAATAACATAATCGTTTCCCCGACTCCCGTGCTACGTATCAGAGCAGACACCAAGACCGACAACAGAACGGAGGGCTAGTCTCCACAAAAGACCTCCAGCAACTCTAATCTGCAATGCCTCATAGAGCATTATAAAACAGCAGAAGGGTGAGAAATAACAACTAAATCAAGATTGTATAATAATATGCAAACACACATTCAAACACATGTATAAATCATCTCACCCATACCATCACATATACTAACACATATAGCATACCACAAATACAACATACCATACATAATAAATCAAATCATGATTTTTCCACACATAACGCATCCATTCACAATTCTCACCACAATTCATCACAACTCACTCATATACATCGCAATGTATATATGTACAAAACCAAGCATATTCATCATGCCCACTTCCACAATTCTTATCACTCCACATAAACATACATATTTATGTTTATTCACCAATGCACAAATATAGAGATGATAAACGCAAATCATAGAGACCGACTCACGACTCTATGCAAATGCAATGCGGTACCGACTCAATCATCTCAAGTTCACTCAGGAACTTCTGCTGGAACCATCGCTCGTTACCAAAGTAACACCCCGTCGGGCCTACGATGTTCACCCACCGCTCACACCTCCACCAAGAGAGGCTCACGATGTTTATGGATCGCTCACACCTCCACCAAGAGAGGCTCACAACCCGATCGCTCACACCTCCACCAAGAGAGGCTCACGATCGTCTACAACCATCGTTCACACCTCCACCGAGAGAGGCTCACGACGTTGTAGCGGATTCTCATTAGAATCCCTCAACATAAGAATGCACATCATTATGCTACACATGATAATGACTCAAGACATTCTTGAAATGCATACACGTATACAAACATTGTCATGCATTCATCTCTTACAATCACATACAATTCATCAATATAAATTATTTCACCATCTTTATTCATGCATTAGAAATCAATCCAACAATGCATTTTCTTGCCATACGGCCACCAATTAGCATACATTGAACTTCACGTAAGCAATTCATTTTCACACATACATGTAATCATAAACATGCATATAAAATCAATTACAACATATCACATTCATTTGCCTTTCGGCCACACTTTATCATCACAACATGTCATCACATGCACTATCATTACACAACATCATACAAGGCATACACATGAATATCAATGCCACATTGTATGTTACCCAACCAATATACACATCCTCATATTCATGCATTGAAAACAATTCAAACAATGCATTTCATCACCTACCACAACGATCATACAAATCACAATCATTTCATCATGTATATTCACATCATGTAACGGTCTACAAGCTACACGTTACATGTCACAAGCATATATCATGCTAACACATCGATCGCACACATTATACGCGATAAAACCCGACAACCCAACACTTTTCCAAAATCACGACCTAAATAATTCATATACTTCCCTCCAAACCATGTTTAATAGAAAGATCTTTTCATTAGCTTTCCAACGCTTCGAACAGCGACCAAAACGGACTTACGGTTTGAAAATTATGACGAAAACAAAATTGGAAAATATCCTGTTCGCTCCAGTATTCGCTAGGCGAACCCTAGCGAACCAAGGCAGTGGAAAACAGACATAAAGTTCGCTAGGCGAACCTTCTAGCGAACATTCGCCAGTTCCTTCGCTGGGGTTCGCTAGGCGAACCCGCGAAACCCAGAATTTGCAGCAGCGTCAACCTAGGTCATATGGGACCAAAATACATCATTTTTACCACCCAAACCCTTCTAATTCATACCAGAACAACCAAAACATGTTTAGACATAATCAACGAGTATTCTACGCGGTTTATATCGAATTTCATCCGTGAAAACATCGATTTCTATCAATTGCTCCTAATTCCAATCGATACGAAAAGTTGCGAAACAACCAAAACAATTACAACAAACAACACATATACATACACAAGCAAGATATAATTGAAACTTCTCACCCTTACCCGATTATTCGCGCTCGAAACGGGGTTCCCGCGATTTTCCTCTTTTCTCCTCTTTTCTCTCCTCTTCCTTTCCTTCCCTTCTCTTTCTTTCCTTTTTCTTTTCCTTCCCTCTTTTTCTTTCCACTTACCATTTATATAAAATATCTAAACCCCTAAAAGACTATTTTACCCCTCAACTCAATTATCTCGCAGACGCCCTCAAAATGCGATAAAACATAAACAATGATGAAAAATAAAATATTGCCAAATAAAAGTCAAGAATAAAATAATATAATAATAAAATAATCAAATAGACTCAATTAAATAAAACTGACAAAAACTGGGGCGTTACACTTAGCAGCTCATTAATTCGAAAGTACAATGATCAACTTAATAGCATATCAAGACAGAACATTGGCATACAATTTAAACACACATTTAACACTACGCTTACCAAGAAGGGGTGTATTTGGAAAACTTGCATTGCTGTCATGAAACAAAGATTTAAACAGAGTTGCATACATATGGGGTCTATGATAAATAACAACTAAGTGTGAATACCACATATAAACATACACCACAGGCTACATATTCATCATGTTGATGCAAGTATAGTTATCAGCAAACTTCAAACAGTTAGACAGTTAGGGACAACAAAGGCTCAAGACAAAGCAAGGTGACCTTGGGGATAAGTATGCACATGATTCCTTGATAGTAAGCACATGGTACCAAGACAAATATCTCAAGATTTTAGAAACTGACATCAACCAGAGTTACATGGATACAAGCAGATGAATAACCCATATTCCTCATAATTTTGACACTTAAAAGCACACACATTATTGATGACATCTTAAACATAATGATTTTAAAACAAGAGGGCAGCATACATGTATATCAGTAAAACAAACCAAATCATTCTACAAGTAATATCAGAACACGAGTAAACAGTCCAACAAACTTAAATACACATTAGCAAGTTATGAAAATAACATGGAACACATATAAAAGCTATGATTGAGACATGGTATAATGATATCAGATGAATATGAATATTAAAAGGAAAAGGATAGTTACCAAGTGGAGTAATGTCCACTGCACCTTCGACCTTGCTAAACTTTACTCCTCTGAATCAGAGCTTCCCAGAAACTGACCTCTTCCTCTCTTGCTCGTGACCCTTGAAAACTCAGACACTTTGTGTATTTTAGGGAGAAAAGTATTGATGTTTGTTGGCGGATTCAGAAAGCTCAAAGATTTTTAGGATGTATTCGTTAGAAACCTTCATCCCTTGAAGTGTAGAATCAAGCCCCTTTATATAGGCTGAACAAAGGTTGAGTGTGTACATCCATCAAACACTTGGAGTGCTGAGTTAGAATCACAACGGCTCTTTTGAAATTCAAACGTTGGTCCAAACCTGGGAGACAAACGCTTCTTGCACTCAGACGTTCAGAAATTCGCTGAGTCAAAATGATCAAAATAGGTATTGCTTCTTGGACAAACTCCTGTGGTCAAACAGATGGTATTGAAAGAGGAAGCGAAAGGGACATTGCTCTGAACATTTGCAGAAATCGCAGGTCATGAGCTGGATATGGAAAAGCTTCAAAGTTGCTTTTGATGAACCAAATCCTTGGAAGCTTAATGAGGAAACACTTGGGTGAATCCAAATTTGAAGAAGGACGCGCCAAAGTTGTTGTGATAATTGAACCAAAGCTTTGAAGAAATGTAACCGTTGAAATTGATTGGAAACAACTTTCTCTGCAAAACATAACTCATACGAACAAAGAAGAAGAAATGTGTTTCCAGCACAAATGTCAAGTTCCCATTGGTTTTCATTAGGCGTTGAAAAGTCAAAGGACCAGACTTGGTTTCTCATTGGTTGAAGGTTAATGAAATATTACACGGTGGACTAAATGGGATGAAATGGAAATTTTTCTCTTCTTAAATTAAATTAGTAATATGATTAATAATAATAATAAACTAAATAATATTAAAATTAACTAGAAAAATAAATTAAATGAAAAATTAATCTAATTATCTAAATTAATTATTGAAAATAAGTTAAACTGAGATTAAACAACTTAAATATAAATGAAATAAAAAGGCCATATAAATTAAAATAAAGACAGATAAAGATATTGAAATAAATATTAAGCTAAAATAGAGAACAATAAATAGAACATCAACTAGCAGAAAAATGAGGGTAAAATTTGGGGTGCAACAGTTGCCCCTATTTAAATATCTTCACCGGTTGGCATGAGAGGTGAAAAAAAAACTTGGCGTAATCAACGGTGAAGGATATTTAAATACAGATAACCGAAAATTTTACCCTAGATGCACACGTACATAATGCAGCAAACATGATACCATGAATATGCTAGAATGCAGACACAACGAGACACCAAGGGGTAAACCCGAAGCAGCAAAACCAGAGAGCCCAAAAATTCTGCGGGAAGACTTGAAAGACAATCTCCACTGGGGAAAGATCCGGGGAGGTAGACTACTGGGAAGACAAACCTACACTCTTCCTGGGTATGAGACCAGAAAGAAGATCTGATCACTGGTTGAATAAAACGATCATTCAATAATGGCTTTGAATGAAAGGTTTGAATTACGATATCTGATAATGAATTTAGATAACCTGAATAAAGAGATTCGATCTGAGAAACCTCAGAGAGAGGGACCCATCTGGAAAGGCATCAAATGGTAGATAAACCAGATACCCAAGACTTGCTTTGGATAAAAGGTACAAATTACAATGTCTAATAATGGCTTTAGACAAAGTGATCAACGAGTGGGATCCAAGAAAACGTTACTAGACATTCAATAATGGCTTTGAATGAAGGTAAAACCACAACATCTAATAATGGCTTTAGATAGATGTGAACAAGGATACATTCAATAATGGCTTTGAATGCGGAGAAAACAATCATTCAATAATGACTTTGAATGAAAGTGAGTGAATCATAATATCTAATAATGGCTTTAGATAAGAACAGCTAAAAACTACATTCAATAATGGCTTTGAATGCAGAGAAAACAATCATTCAATAATGGCTTTGAATGAAAGTGAGAATATCACAATACCTAATAATAGCTTTAGGTAAGAGTGAATAAAACTCCATTCAATAATGGCTTTGAATGCAGAGAAAACAATCATTCAATAACGACTTTGAATGAAAGTGAATATACCACCATACTTAATAATAGCTTTAGGTAAGAGTGGATAAAGATTACATTCAATAATGGCTTTGAATGTGAGGGGACCGATCATCCAATAATAGCTTTGGACGAAATGTAAAGGTCACAATATCTAATAATGGCTTTAGATGAATGTGAGCAAGACTACACTCAATAATGGCTTTGAATGAAAGTGAATATATCACCATACCTAATAATAACTTTAGGTAAGAATGGATAAAGATTACATTCAATAATGGCTTTGAATGCGGGGGAACCGATCATCCAATAATAGCTTTGGATGAAAGGGAATGAAATCCTCATATCTAATAATGGCTTTAGATGAAAGCGATCATAGAGAGATACATCTGGAAATGTAATCAGATGGAAAGAACCAATCATCCAATAATGGATTTGAACAAAAGGTAAGGAAACCAACCATCCAATAATGGCTTTGGATAGGGGTTACAAATCACTATATCTAATAATAGCTTTAGATAAGAGAAATCAGTCATCCAATAATGGCTTTGGATGGAGGTGGTCACAATGTCTAATAATGGCCTTAGACAAGGATGTAGCTCATAACATCATTAGAAGAGAATGAGATAAGAGGGTAGTCCAAGAAAGCAATGGATAAAAGGAAAGAAATCTCAGGAATAGCACTGAAAGTAAAAGCAAATCACTATACTGAATGTAAAGAGAATATAAAGGCCCGGGAATAGCATCGGTATGAAACAACAACATTCAGGAATGGCACTGAAAGGGAGGATATATAACATTTTGTAAGGTAAGACGTGGATAACGACGCAAACTTGAGAGAAAATATAAATGAGGATGAAGCACTCATGATAGGTATATAAATATGCACAGCTTGATTCTTGGTAGGAAGACAAGACTGGAAAACTGAATCCCCAACACGGAGAACACTGTCACACTAGTAAGTTGTATCAAGTTGATAGTACTTGTATAAATGATGAATAGTTGCTTGGGGGTACTTCAGGTAAACTGCCCCAGATTAGCTGAATGTTGTAGATGAATTGATAATTGCTTCAGCTTGATTGATTCTGGTAACGATTATTTCATGATGCTCTTAGAAAAATTGCCCCAGTCCGAGTCCTAAAAATGATTTCTTTACTGCACACTGGGAAGGCTTGCCCCAGCATGAATCTTGAAAAGTTGTCTGGATAAACCAAATCTGAGAAGTCGTCATTAGACCATAAGTCTTGAACTGATCCTTGACAGGATATGACAGGGACTTGCCCCTGATTAAATCAATGACCAAGTTTCTTTAGTGTTTGAAAAATTCCTTGAGAGGAAAGCCAGTTTGCAAACAAAAGTTCTTGTACAAACATGGTAAATGAAAGGCTTATGCAACTTTGAAATCAAAAATTATTTTGAAAAAGATACACAGTAAAGTGAATCATTAGTCAGAACACGGCGGTTCAAGACATTAAAGTGAAAGGTTTTAATGCAAAGACTTTTAAGAGTCAGGTTACACAACCTTGTTGTAATATGCTTTCAAAGTAACCTTATCTCAATCAGGTCTTTTGAAGGGTTGTAATGAGATACGATTTCTGGTTTATGAAGCAAAAAGTATAGGCTTAAAGTTTTATTGGTGCCCACCCCAGAATTTATGATGAATTGCAATCATAGTCTTAATTGAAATTGAGAAACACCCTGCCCCAGCATTGAGATTTTGAGGGTATTTTATGTGATGAAAGAAAGGTTCTTACTTCTAGGTTCAAAGTGTTTGGGAATTGAAGCAATGCCTTATATCATTGGCAAGGTTTAGTTGAAAGCCTATCACAGCAATTATGTATATGAGGTAATCATCATCCTCCAATCTTTGCAGAATAAAGCGGCAAAGAAAATGAATATTTTTGAAAGTATTTAGAGTAAATAGCAATTGAATTGAATCAAAAGTTGCAACAATGCTCATTTCATTGAATTTGAAAGTACAGACATATTTGAAAGCAAAATAGCTATAAAGGAAAACGCAAACGGCAAGAAACAAAGGCCTAGTGACTAATCAGAAACAAAGATGAGTTGTCCTGTCTGAAACATTGGCTTTTAGGAGCATAATCTGTTGAAGTCGACTGAAGCTTCACTTGGCATGTCCGGGCAGAGGGTTATACTGAACACTAGGGTTATCTTTAAAGGAGAGGATTTTGCTTCTCACCAACTCTTGTACCCTAGCCTTCAGTGCATAACAATTTTCCAAATCGTGACCTGCACCACCTTGATGGTATTCGCAATGGAGATCAGCCCTATAGCCGGCTGGAAGAGGATTTGGAGGAGGAGGCAAAGGTCTTGTGGTAATCAACCCTTTCTTCACCATTTCAGGATAAAGCTCGGTGTATGTCATGGGAATGGGATCAAATTGACCCCTATTACGGTATTGGTTCTGTCCTGCAGGTGGACGTTGGGTAGCTTGAGCTTGTCGTGGAGTGGTAACCACAGGGGTAATAGCAGCAATAGTAGGGTAAGTATTATATTGAGGTCGGGGACGAGGCCTTTTCACTTCAAACATCACATCGTTGGCTTGATCCTCTTTCCTCTTATGGAAGTTCCTGAAGGGTTTTTTCACAGCATTTGAGGTTTCAGTGGCTCTGGATACTTTTCCTTTCTTGAGGCCTTCCTCAAGTCTTTGGCCAATAGTAACTAGATTAGTGAAGTTGGATGAAACACTTCCAATCATCTTCTCCCAATAAAATGGAGTCAATGTATCCATAAATAAACCAATTAATTCTTTTTAGCCTAAAGGAGGTTCAACTTGAGAAGCGAGCTCTCTCCAGCGCTGAGCATATTCTTTAAAAGATTCCTTATCCTTCTGAGACATGTTCTGAAGTTGACGGCGATCAGGAGCCATGTCCAAGTTATACTTGTATTGCTTCATGAAAGCATTAATAAGATCTTGAAAGCAGCGGATGGAATTCTGTTCAAGATTCATGTACCATTTGAGTGAAGCTCCACTCAAACTATCTTGAAAGCAATGGATAAGCAGCTTTTGATTATCAGCATAAGCGGTCATTCTTCGAAGATACATGACCAAGTGAGCCCTTGGACAAGAATGCCCCTGGTACTTCACAAATTCTGGTAACTTGAATTTTGCAGGCATAACAAGGTCAGACACCAAGCACAAGTTATCAGCATCCAAGTTGAAGAAATCATTACCCTCAATGGCCTTGAGTCTTTTGTCCAAGGTTTGGAAACGCTCATGGACGACTTCAGGTTCGACAAAATATTCAGGCTCTTCACCCTGAGCACTGGTAGCATTGTACTCAAAGAGGGGGTTCCCAAATGAAGCTCTAACGGGTTGTGGAGTGGCGTGGACCACAGGTCTGGTCTCGGAGAAAACAGGAGCTTGAAAAACAGGCATAGCAGTTTGACCGACCATAGCAGTAGATGCAAGAGGCGGAGAATAGTTAGGAGGTAAACCAAACTCGGGCCAAGTTGATGGTGGTAGCTGAACTGGTGGAGGATCAGCACTTGAAACTTCCTGGACGACTGTCCTTTGGGGTGGCTCTCCCCTAGCAATTAAAACTTGGAGCATCTCAGTGAGTTTAGTCATGCTTGACTTAAGTTCATCGATCTCTATTCGGACCTCAACATTGTGTATCTCTTGCTCTGACATCCTTCGTCTGTAGTTAGCTCTAGTCCGGTATCAGTGTCGAGGAATCAGCTTGACGACTCACAGGTAATCTCTAGAAGATAGAGATAACGGTAAATGAAGAACTGGGCAAACAGACACATGCAATGAAACATGCAAACATGCAAATGACATACAAGATGCAAACAGGATGTAAAAGACATGTAGCAGGATCAAGGGTTCGAGATCACAGCATGGAGTCTGGTTTACCCCTCCCAAAAGGTGCGTACTATGGTTTTCACCTGCCGAACAAGGTTCTAACAAGTTCCCAGAGTCCACAATCCATCTTTCGGATTTTATCGACTTCCCAGATGACTTGGTAATCAATAAAATTCTCAAGAGGATCTCGTCTGAGTGTAGTATCGCGTGACAACCAATTCAGAAATAGACTCCATCATGGTCACCGCACTACATCCTAAAAGGCCAAGTGGGGTTTGGAAACTACGGTTCTCAGCCTCAATGGCACATACATTGAGAGTAGCACGCTTTCACGAAAAGGATCGTTCAACATGACTAAACTCTCAAGAGGGCCTAAGCTGAGTGATGGTGTCTCAAGTTAACTTTTTCAGGAATCGACTCCTTCAAAGTCTCCTTGAATATACCATCGTCCTATAATAAGTGCGCTCAAGTCCGGGTTAGGACTTATCTCACCACTCAATAGTAGTACCCTGCACACAGAAAATCCAATACAGACAGAGATATATACAGGTATACAGATATATACAGATATAAATATACAAATGTTCAAGCAAGCAAACATATAAATAACACAAATACAAACAAGATAGGCTTAACCCTCTTAGGAAAGGACCAGCAATAGGTCTAACAGTCTCCCCAGTGAAGTCGCCATTTCTGTTACGGTGAAAATTGGATAACAAGCTATTAATTAACTTGCATCATTTCCTTTTACAACCGACTTTGATTTATCCAAAGGAAAGGTTCAAGATCGAGAAAAACCTAAAGTGGGAGATCTAAGGTTCGGGGGTTGGTTATACTAAGGGAAGGTATTAGCACCCTAAGTATCCGTAGTACTATAAGGGAACCTCTTGTTTTAATGTTATCTTATGTTTGCTAAAGGTTCTATGCTAAAGGTTTGAAGCCTAGGGGTTAGTATCTAAGTATACTCGATAAAGCATCGCACTTTACGCCTACGTATCCTCGGGAATAGAATCAGAGTATGCGTAGTTCTACTTCTACTGAATGATTGACTATGGTCAATATTCAGAGGGGATGAATAGAGTCTAACACTCTCTAGGTCTAGTTGAGATGGACCTAAGTTGAAGTTTAGTTAGTAGGGGAAAATGATGATTCATTATGATGAATATCACTAAGAGTTTAAGAACTCTTCCTAAAGCTAGTTGTGATTCCATGGTTCTTGATAAGGCCAAGAAATGGAGTTTCTTCCTAAGAGGTTACTTAGGTTAAGATGGGGGCTTATGACTTTAAGAGTCAACACTATCAACCTTCATTTGGAATAGGGGAAGAAGTAAAACAGTTACAAGATAAAGCATGATAATGATAAATAATGATACAAGGTAAAGCATTGATATAAAATAATACAAGCATAATAATAGCTTTATGCTTCACATATAAGATAAATGAAGATAATGAAAATAAGCATAAGATTAGCATTATGCTTAAATAAATAAAGGTAAGGTGAAGTAAAGTTAAGCATAAGATTTGCATTATGCTTTAAAAAAAATAATGAAATAAAAGTCAAAGATAAATCAATGACATGTAAATAAATGTCAAGATAAAATTGGTCATACATGCAATTATTGGCCAAAGCATTGTAGGACAAGAAGTTAATCAAGAATAAAATTCAAGATCAAATGATCATGGATAAAAAGTAAAATCCACCTTTTTAAAAGAAAGTTTAAAAATGAGATATAATATATTAACCTAAATAAATATTTAGGAAAATAAATTACTAAATGAATATTTTTGGTGTTTTAGAATGAAACTAGGATTTTCTAAGAAAAAATAAATAAACTATCTTTGAATTTTAATGAGCTTTAAATAAAGGAAATGATGAGATAGATGAAAAATGATTTTGACCAAAAAAGAGGAAATGTCCCATGTAGGGATTGAACCCACGTCCTTTACCTGAATGCCCCAAAACTAGGACCAGCTGGGCTGCGCGCGCACTTGATGTATAATGGATAGAATACATATATATTAGAAGAATAGCGAAGATCAGAAAATAAAATAAAAGGACTGGGCGGGGAATCGAACCCCAGTCCTGTGGGAGAAATGATGAAGGCAAGGCAAGTGTGATACCGTTGGGACGGCTGTTTCATCCGTTTAATATATGATTCAAAAAATATATGATGTAAACAAGTTTCGTAAATTCTCACAAGCCAAACATGCGCGCCATGCTCAGCCCTCCAACCAAATTCATGTGAGACACATTTTACTCAGCCATGTTCAGGTATATGTAACTCAACCAAAACTCACTCAAATTAAACGAAATAAAAGTCTAAAACATTCAGAAAAACACAAGGAACGCAAAGGCACGTTTGACTTAGCCTAAAACCTAGTATATATAACACATTCAGGCTGACAAAGTGAGGCAGTCAAGAAGTTCAAGAAAACAAGTCATGGAGAAATGAAAGCATTCGTAACATACCAAATTGAACCAGATTGGATCAGCAGGTTTTCATAATCAACAAACATCATCAATTTAAATGCAACAAGAACAAATCTACTGATTACAATAGTTGAAGCAAAGCAAAGATCATGTTAAAGTTCAATGGCAGGAAACTATGTCATTGGTTCAAGGCAATCAAATGAACACAAACACAAGAGCCAAACAGCAACAACATTCATTGGAAATATCAGCATAGCAACAACAATAGAAGTAAAGGCATGATGGCAGATTGAACATGACAACAATTTTGAGCATGGCATGGATTTAAAGTTACAGCATAGCAGAATTGATCATGGCAATGTTTAAACAATTAAATGCAACAGAGAGTTATGACAATGCAGAGCAAAATGCACATATGGTTCAGTGATAACAAGCCTGAGGCAACCAAGACCAATACTTCAGAAATTCAGCAATTACAGTAGGTTAACATTACATGGCATATATCATGTTAGGCATTTTAAGACTTGTACAACAAACTGACAGCAAATGGCATATGCGCAGAAACCAACTTCGAGCAATGACAAGACAAGACTAACATGGATACAGGGCAAAACAGGGCACGTTTATGAAATCATGGCAAAGGCTCAAACCAAAAAGAAATAGCAACCAGTTCAAATTAATCAAAGCATGGGCAAAACGGTTATTCAAGTCAATTTGAAACAAGTATGGTGCTTAGCAGCTCATTAATTCGAAAGTACAATGATCAACTTAATAGCATATCAAGACAGAACATTGACATACAATTTAAACACACATTTAACACTACGCTTACCAAGAAGGGGTGTATTTGGAAAGCTTGCATTGCTGTCATGAAACAAAGATTTAAACAGATTTGCATACATATGGGGTCTATGATAAATAACAACTAAGTGTGAATACCACATATAAACATACACCACAGGCTGCATATTCATCATGTTGATGCAAGTATAGTTATCAGCAAACTTCAAACAGTTAGACAGTTAGGGACAACAAAGGCTCAAGACAAAGCAAGGTGACCTTGGGGATAAGTATGCACATGATTCCTTGATAGTAAGCACATGGTACCAAGACAAATATCTCAAGATTTTAGAAACTGACATCAACCAGAGTTACATGGATACAAGCAGATGAATAACCCATATTCCTCATAATTTTTACACTTAAAAGCACACACATTATTGATGACATCTCAAACATAATGATTTTAAAACAAGAGGGCAGCATACATGTATATCAGTAAAACAAACCAAATCATTCTACAAGTAATATCAGAACACGAGTAAACAGTCCAACAAACTTAAATACACATTAGCAAGTTATGAAAATAACATGGAACACATATAAAAGCTATGATTGAGACATGGTATAATGATATCAGATGAATATGAATATTAAAAGGAAAAGGATAGTTACCAAGTGGAGTAATGTCCACTGCACCTTCGACCTTGCTAAACTTTACTCCTCTGAATCAGAGCTTCCCAGAAACTGACCTCTTCCTCTCTTGCTCGTGACCCTTGAAAACTCAGACACTTTGTGTATTTTAGGGAGAAAAGTATTGATGTTTGTTGGCAGATTCAGAAATCTCAAAGATTTTTAGGATGTATTCGTGAGAAACCTTCATCCCTTGAAGTGTAGAATCAAGCCCCTTTATATAGGCTGAACAAAGGTTGAGTGTGTACATCCATCAAACACTTGGAGTGCTGAGTTAGAATCACAACGGCTCTTTTGAAATTCAAACGTTGGTCCAAACCTTGGAGACAAACGCTCCTTGCACTCAGACGTTCAGAAATTCGCTGAGTCAAAATGATCAAAATAGGCATTGCTTCTTGGACAAACTCCTGTGGTCAAACAGATGGTATTGAAAGAGGAAGCGAAAGGGACATTGCTCTGAACATTTGCAGAAATCGCAGGTCATGAGCTGGATATGGAAGAGCTTCAAAGTTGCTTTTGATGAACCAAATCCTTGGAAGCTTAATGAGGAAACACTTGGGTGAATCCAAATTTGAAGAAGGACGCGCCAAAGTTGTTGTGATAATTGAACCAAAGCTTTGAAGAAATGTAACCGTTGAAATTGATTGGAAACAAATTTCTCTGCAAAACATAACTCATACGAACAAAGAAGAAGAAATGTGTTTCCAGCACAAATGTCAAGTTCCCATTGGTTTTCATTAGGCGTTGAAAAGTCAAAGGACCAGACTTGGTTTCTCATTGGTTGAAGGTTAATGAAATATTACACGGTGGACTAAATGGGATGAAATGGAAATTTTTCTCTTCTTAAATTAAATTAGTAATATGATTAATAATAATAATAAACTAAAGGGTTATTTATATGAAACCCCCTGCCATATGAGCGTGTTTCGTTTTACCCCCTCACCGTTGCCATAGGCAGGTTTAGGCAACGCATTTTTTGAAAAAACCGTTGCCAAAAGGCATGAAAGGGGGGGGGGGGGGGGGAAGCAAAATTCGCTAACATTACAGGGGTGAAATTCACTATTAACCCTAAACTAAATAATATTAAAATTAACTAGAAAAATAAATTAAATGAAAAATTAATCTAATTATCTAAATTAATTATTGAAAATAAGTTAAACTGAGATTAAACAACTTAAATATAAATGAAATAAAAAGGCCATATAAATTAAAATAAAGACAGATAAAGATATTGAAATAAATATTAAGCTAAAATAGAGAACAATAAATAGAACATCAACTAGCAGAAAAATGAGGGTAAAATTTGGGGTGCAACAGTTGCCCCTATTTAAATATCTTCACCGGTTGGCATGAGAGGTGAAAAAAAAACTTGGCGTAATCAACGGTGAAGGATATTTAAATACAGATAACCGAAAATTTTACCCTAGATGCACACGTACATAATGCAGCAAACATGATGCCATGAATATGCTAGAATGCAGACACAACGAGACACCAAGGGGTAAACCCGAAGCAGCAAAACCAGAGAGCCCAAAAATTCTGCGGGAAGACTTGAAAGACAATCTCCACTGGGGAAAGATCCGGGGAGGTAGACTACTGGGAAGACAAACCTACACTCTTCCTGGGTATGAGACCAGAAAGAAGATCTGATCACTGGTTGAATAAAACGGTCATTCAATAATGGCTTTGAATGAAAGGTTTGAATTATGATATCTGATAATGGATTTAGATAACCTGAATAAAGAGATTCGATCTGAGAAACCTCAGAGAGAGGGACCCATCTGGAAAGGCATCAAATGGTAGATAAACCAGATACCCAAGACTTGCTTTGGATAAAAGGTACAAATTACAATGTCTAATAATGGCTTTAGACAAAGTGATCAACGAGTGGGATCCAAGAAAACGTTACTAGACATTCAATAATGGCTTTGAATGAAGGTAAAACCACAACATCTAATAATGGCTTTAGATAGATGTGAACAAGGCTACATTCAATAATGGCTTTGAATGCGGAGAAAACAATCATTCAATAATGACTTTGAATGAAAGTGAGTGAATCATAATATCTAATAATGGCTTTAGATAAGAACAGCTAAAAACTACATTCAATATGCAGAGAAAACAATCATTCAATAATGGCTTTGAATGAAAGTGAGAATATCCCAATACCTAATAATAGCTTTAGGTAAGAGTGAATAAAACTCCATTCAATAATGGCTTTGAATGCAGAGAAAACAATCATTCAATAACGGCTTTGAATGAAAGTGAATATACCACCATACTTAATAATAGCTTTAGGTAAGAGTGGATAAAGATTACATTCAATAATGGCTTTGAATGCGAGGGGACCGATCATCCAATAATAGCTTTGGACGAAATGTAAAGGTCACAATATCTAATAATGGCTTTAGATGAATGTGAATGAAATCCTCATATCTAATAATGGCTTTAGATGAAAGCGATCATAGAGAGATACATCTGGAAATGCAATCAGATGGAAAGAACCAATCATCCAATAATGGCTTTGAACAAAAGGTAAGGAAACCAACCATCCAATAATGGCTTTGGATAGGGGATACAAATCACTATATCTAATAATAGCTTTAGATAAGAGAAATCAGTCATCCAATAATGGCTTTGGATGGAGGTGGTCACAATGTCTAATAATGGCCTTAGACAAGGATGTAACTCATAACATCATTAGAAGAGAATGAGATAAGAGGGTAGTCCAAGAAAGCAATGGATAAAAGGAAAGAAACCTTAGGAATAGCACTGAAAGTAAAAGCAAATCACTATACTGAATGTAAAGAGAATATAAAGGCCCGGGAATAGCATCGGTATGAAACAACAACATTCAGGAATGGAACTGAATGGGAGGATATATAACATTTTGTAAGGTAAGACGTGGATAACGACGCAAACTTGAGAGAAAATATAAATGAGGATGAAGCACTCATGATAGGTATATAAATATGCACAGCTTGATTCTTGGTAGGAAGACAAGACTGGAAAACTAATTCCCCAACACGGAGAACACAGTCACACTAGTAAGTTGTATCAAGTTGATAGTACTTGTATAAATGATGAATAGTTGCTTGGGGGTACTTCAGGTAAACTGCCCCAGATTAGCTGAATGTTGTAGATAAACTGATAATTGCTTCAGCTTGATTGATTCTGGTAACGATTGTTTCATGATACTCTTAGAAAAATTGCCCCAGTCCGAGTCCTAAAAATGATTGATTTACTGCACACTGGGAAGGCTTGCCCCAGCATGAATCTTGAAAAGTTGTCTGGATAAACCAAATCTGAGAAGTCGTCATTAGACCATAAGTCTTGAACTGATCCTTGACAGGATATGACAGGGACTTGCCCCTGATTAAATCAATGACCAAGTTTCTTTAGTGTTTGAAAAATTCCTTGAGAGGAAAGCCAGTTTGCAAACAAAAGTTCTTGTACAAACATGGTAAATGAAAGGCTTATGCAACTTTGAAATCAAAAATTATTTTGAAAAAGATACACAGTAAAGTGAATCATTAGTCAGAACACGGCGGTTCAAGACATTAAATTGAAAGGTTTTAATGCAAAGACTTTTAAGAGTCAGGTTACACAACCTTGTTGTAATATGCTTTCAAAGTAACCTTATCTCAATCAGGTCTTTTGAAGGGTTGTAATGAGATACGATTTCTGGTTTATGAAGCAAAAAGTATAGGCTTAAAGTTTTATTGGTGCCCACCCCAGAATTTATGATGAATTGCAATCATAGTCTTAATTGAAATTGAGAAACACCCTGCCCCAGCATTGAGATTTTGAGGGTATTTTATGTGATGAAAGAAAGGTTCTTACTTCTAGGTTCGAAGTGTTTGGGAATTGAAGCAATGCCTTATATCATTGGCAAGGTTTAGTTGAAAGCCTATCACAGCAATTATGTATATGAGGTAATCATCATCCTCCAATCTTTGCAGAATAAAGCGGCAAAGAAAATGAATATTTTTGAAAGTATTTAGAGTAAATAGCAATTGAATTGAATCAAAAGTTGCAACAATGCTCATTTAATTGAATTTGAAAGTACAGACATATTTGAAAACAAAATAGCTATAAAGGAAAACACAAACGGCAAGAAACAAAGGCCTAGTGACTAATCAGAAACAAAGATGAGCTGTCCTGTCTGAAACACTGGCTTTTAGGAGCATAATCTGTTGAAGTCGACTGAAGCTTCACTTGGCGTGTCCGGGCAGAGGGTTATTCTGGACACTAGGGTTATCTTTAAAGGAAAGGTACACAAAAATTAACATCTCCTATAAAGGAAATTATGGCATTGCTGGATTAACATATCTCAGTTAAAGTAATCTTCCTTTATAAACAGTCACCCAACAGTTGTGATAAACAGACGAGATGTCTACTTTTAGAGATGACAAATTCTCTCTCATTCAAACCTTTTAGCTTCAATCTTGGGCTTTGAAAAAGACACAAATAAACCTTTTAGCTTCAATCTTGGGCTTTGAACAAGACACCAAAACATCTTTTTTTTCCTCCCTTAGAATAGGAGGAACTACGATTGCTTTGATTTCCCTGTTTCGTTTAAACGGGAATACGTAGGCATAAGATTTCGAAATCTTAGCGAGCATACTAACCAAAAACTCTAGGTCCAGTACCTTCATACCAATCAAAACTTAGGTCCAGTACCTTACCAAAAACATCAGAAAAACCCGAACATCAACAAAAACTCACTCTCTCTCTCTCATATTTCCCAAGAAACTTTCCCAACCCATTAACGGATAAACACCATCAAGTACAAAGCGAAACCTAAAGCTAACAACCTGTGGATAACCACATATAGGATGGGTAACTGACAACTCCCCATTGTATAACCTGACCCCGAACTCCTGGAATCTCTCTTAGCATTTGTTCAGTTAAACATTCGCGTGGAAGGTTAGTTTTAGATAATTCCCTTTCCCTTCCAGCTTCACGGGATAAATAAGAGATCAGAAAATAACACCCCCTCCTCTTCAATGAGGAGAAAACCCAAATTCCGCGATAAGGTGGTCGCGTCACCGACAAAAATCGCGCGCTACAGTGTGTCCAATGGAAAAGGATACAATATGAACTTCACCTTTGTGAATTTCTAGATTGTGCAATCTCAAAGTGAGAGATGGAGTTTCTGTCATGAAAAAATTCACGAAAATAGGAAAAGCACATGCCCATAAACAATTCTAGGCGAGAGATGTAGGCGAAGAACCATTAAAGAGTGTGTGTGAGGCAACGCCAGTACAATATGAACTATTAAACAACGTAGCTACCTAACTTTCTGATAAGACTTTCTGTTATTCTTACTAAGGTTGAGTTCAAATCGAAAGATACTTAACTGTATTAACATTATTTGTTTCTCTTTTTTTTGGAATTGGTCTTATCATTATTAGAACAAGAGGGTGATTATTGTAATTTAGGAACAATAAATGTCCATGGGTGAGTTCCAAAATGACAAGAAAAGTGGAAGCGAGTAAGTGTCAATAAATGATAAGGAAATAGTCTCACAAAGAAAGTTTCACTCACTTTAAATGTCTTTATAAAGAGTTATGAGATTTAACTCAACAAAAAGACAAAAGAGGATAAAGTGTCACATGGACAAGTGTGGTGGTCCCAAACATTATGCCACTTACCTCCTTCATACAACCCCTCGCCTGTGTCGCTACCGACGACACAGACTCTGGCTCCGGGACCAGGTCCGAGGGTGTGGGCGTAGAGGCGCTAGTGGCGGCTTGTAGGTGACACTTGAACAGTTAGGCACGATGCATCGGAGAAATCAGGCTACTCGCAGCTTTATGAGGCGGCGCCAATGACATTGTGGCGGTTGGTGGCCAGCCTTCAGCCGAGATTATAATTGCTCTCGTTTTGGTCGATGCATGCAATTGAATTTTAAATTCTAAGAGAAGCAATACTTCGTGAAGTGTTGTTGCAGAATGAACATAGGAAATGCTTGGAAATAATACAACTTTTGGTTAAAATGTGTTGTTTCATCAAGGGTTTCAGCCTTGTGAAACATTGCATACATGGCATATAAATACCCCATTTCGAAATTCAGAAAATCTTATCACAAACTGAATATCCGCTTTAACAAATTCCAAACACTTTTCGCTACAAATCAAGTTTTTGTCTATTTTGCATAACTTCGATATAAGGATGAATTATCTTGGATATTCCGGCGTTTTAACTCTAATACATACAAGAGAGTGCTTTAAATACTTTTAAGGAAAGTGACATCATTCACGATTGAGTCCTGAATCCATTCAACTTTACCAATATTTCTAACATTGGGGTCATACAAACATGGGTTATGACCATTATTAGCCATAAAAAGAATGTTAGGTTCATCATGTTTTAGTTTGAAATTTTCACCTACAAGGAAGAAGTACTTGTAATTTTAGTCCAATGATTAATCGTAAAAGTAATTTGCCATGTATAAAAAAATTACCATCTTTTTTTTTTTTCTAATGTCATTTTATTAAATGTAAATTTACCTGCATGTTTTCCTCCATATATATGATGTCTCGAAAATATATAATGTATATTGACTTGATTTGCATGCGTTTTAGTGTTGTTTTTAATGTTTTTTTGTAGTATTATACCAATAGTGTGTATGTTTTAGGTACCGAGTGGTTGGAAGCTTTCGTATGAAAAAACGGTGAAAAATGACATAAACAGGGAGGAAAAGAAAGCTTTATGTTGTCATAACATAGTGTCATGACGGTCGTCACATGTCTATAGGTCAACTGACATAAGAAAGTCAACGAAATCGAGGAGTTTGTCTTGAGTTGGATGGCGGACGGCCCGTCATGAAGAAGACGATTGTCACAAGACTGACGAAAGGCCCGTCATGACCCTCTTTCAAAAGCAGTTTCTACACTTCCCATACTAGCTTCTAACAACAATGTTACATCCAATGTGTTTGAGTTCGATCAAACTAGATTCTAACAACAAAGCTACAAATCTCCACATTGGAACTAACTCCAAACCATGAAACATACTAACTATCATCATGCAGTTTTATCAACTGCATACAAAGGAAGAACTCTCAACATAGCAATGACTAGGTGATCATATCAGCAACACTTTGATCGGTCAAAATCTCCATTACCTTTACTTCTTACCTTTCAATTTCCTCTGACAACATGCAACTTATCATCAATATGTTTGTGCCTTTCATGATAAGGTGAATTCTTCGACAAATGTATGACACTTTGACTATCACATTTAACAATGATTTCTTGACCTTGAAGTTTCAGCTTATTGGTAAAACCTTCAAGCCATAATGCTTTTTTCACAGCTTCAATAAGGGCAATGTATTTTTCTTCATGGGTTGATAAGTCTACAACCTTCTAAAGTGTTGTTTTCCAACTAATTGTTGTGTCGAACATAATGAAAACATATTCATATAGAGATTTTTTGGTGTCCATACATCCAACATAATTAGAGTCTAGAAATCCTTTGATTTCCCTATTGTAAAAAATTTGAAAAAAAATAGCTGATATGGGTATCATAGCAGGCGAGGATGAAGCAGATATCATTGCTGAAATTAGGCGATTGGAGGCGAGGGATCATGATCCAAAGATTAATAAAGATGGAAACAATTTGGATTCCCCTTGAATATATTTTCCTTTAACATTAGAGGGGGAGGAAATTCATCCAAGAACCGTGTTATTAGGAACCATATTTGATTTGGGAAAGTAAATATTTGCATGTTGAAAGAGACAAAGATGCAAAAAATGGAGAATTCTATGGTGCTAGCTTTTGGGGGAAATAGTGAAGTCACATGGAGTGCAAAAAATGTCGTTGTAAGATCATGAGTTATGTTACTGTTGTGGAATCCAATTTTGTTTGAGGCCCAACATAGTTTTAAAGGGGAAGGACTGGAATTCAGGTTGTTTCTAAAGATATGGTTGTCTGTTTTTTGAATATTTATTCATCCTATGCCATCCAGTTTAAAAGGATCTTATGGGATGCGCTTATCAAGTTTAAATCTTCTTTTCCATCGGGTGACTGGTGTGTCGGAAATGCAGGAATTTGCGGAATTTATGGAAGACCTGAATGTGTGGAGTTTGCGGGATTTATTGAAAAATATTAAGAGAACTTTTGAAAGAAAATGTCATAGCCATGGTTTTAAATTGCGGTCCGCAACCGCAATTGCACCTGCAATATTGCGGATGCGGTTGCCTCCGCAACCGCATCGGACCGCAATTGCGGTGTGATTTGAAAATATCACTTCCGGCTATGTTTGGAACCACAATAGATAATTTCAATCATGTTTCTTCTGGTATTTTCATCTAAAATTAAAATATTAGAATCCTAAAACTCAATTTACTTATTATATAATGAAAATACTTAACATTAAGTGTTTTTCAACTTTGTATTTCAAAAACCTCCTTATAAAAATTCACACCGCAACGGCCGCAATATGCATCGCAACACCCGCAATGACCGCAATCGCAACACCCGTAATTGCAACCGCATCCACAGCCGCAACCGCAATTTAAAACCATGGTACTCATAGCTCTCAATATAAACATTTAGAAATGCAAGAATTTGTGGAATTTATTGAAGACCTGGATTTGGTGGATTTACCGGCATTTGGAAATAATTCACTTGCTTCAATATGACTGGGGATTCAATGAGTTAATTAGACCGTTTCTTTATTTGTGAGGGGTTGATTGATAAATGGGGTCTCTAGGGCCAATCTATTGATAATCAGAATATTTTGGATCGTTGTCTTATATCAGTCAAATTTAGCAAGTTGAATTGGGGCCTAAATCCGTTTAAATTTTTTATGGTATGAATTGAGCACCCTAGTTTATTACCCTCGGTTGAAGAAGTCTGGTCATCTTCTATCATCCAAGGGCATAAATTATTATATTTAAAAAACAAATTTAAGAATCTTAAAATCCAATTGAAGGACTGAAACACTTAAGTGTTTGGATTCTAGGATCTACATATCGACCTAACTTTTAAGAAACTCAATGATTTAACTTTGATGGTAGCAACTGATCCTGATTTTTCAAAGACATGAATTTATTCTAAAAGGATTGGGGATCAAGATTTGGTTTCGGAAAGATTATATGTTCGAGAATCCATGATCAAACAAAAGTCTAGAGGCTGTTGGTGAAAGGATGGCGATCAGAAATCTAAATAATTTCACCCTTATATGAAATCAAGGTATTGTCGTAAGAATATTATGGGTAACAAACTAGAGGATGTTATAGTTGATGATATCGAATGTGTAAAGAAGATGGCTTTTGAACACTTCAAAGACCGTTTTCAAGAGAATTTTTCTAATTGGCCTTTGCTTGAGGGAGTCTCTTTTAATGAACTTTTGAATGAAGACGGAGTTGGTTAGGAAGCTCCATTCTCTTTGAAAGATATATAGGATGTTATTTGGAATGCTGCAAGTGGAAAAATCCCTGGCCCAAATGGCTTTTCAATAGAATTCTTCAAAGATGATTAAGATATTATTAAACTTAACATTTTTTATTGTATTAGTGAATTCATTTTGCAGGCACATCTCCTTAAGGTTACATTAGCAGCTTTTATTTCTCTCATTCCCAAATGTCAGAATCATAAAAGCTTATTTGACTATTTTCCGATTTGTCTTATTGACAACATTTATAGGATTATTTCAAAATTGATGGTGAGTATACTGAAGGGAGTGTTGGATAAGCTTGTTTCTGGTATTTAGTCTGCTCTTGTTCCTAACAGAGGATCACATAATTATGTATTGGTACTAAATGAAGTTGGTGACCTAGCAAGGAGAAATAAGAAAATTTTAGTTCATTTTAAAGTAGATTTTGAAAAATACCCTTGATTCCATTTCTTGGGACTTCATTTTATATATTTCGAAAAGGATGACATTCGACAACAAATGGTTAAAATGGATCAAGGCATGTGTTTGTTCTTCTTCTTTCTCATTCTTGGTCAATGGTAGTCCAATTAATAATTTTCAAGCTAGAATGGGCCTTCATCAAAGGGATTCTCTCTCCTATGTTCTTTTCATTCTTGCAGTTGAAGGGATTGTAGGTATATTACAGAATGTGTGTTCAAGCCATTGCTATCATCCATTTCCTTTGAGTGATAATTTCCATATTGATCTTCTTAAATTTTTCGATGACACAATGCTTGTGAGACAACGATCTTAGTAGAACGTAAGGACACTAAAAGTGCTGCTTCATGTTTTCGAGTTTTGTTCAGGTTTATGGGTAAACTTTAACAAAAGTAGAATAATTGGCTTCAATGTAGAGTCTGAATTTTCCCAAGTTGCCTCTAATTATTTGGTGTGTGTTATTATTCCCTCTAACTTTCATTTTCTTGGTAATCAAATTGGTTGCAATCCTAAAAGGCGTTCCACATGGTCTATGGTTGTAGATAAGGTTAATAATTGATTGTCCTCATGGAAAAGGAAAAATCTATCTCTAAGGGGAATAATGACTTTGCTCAATTCGATATTAAACTCAATCCCTCTCTTCAAGTTCTCATTCTATAAGGCACCTAAAGTAGTTATTCAAGACTTTATCAAGATTCAACGACCGTGTTATTGAATGGTCAAGAAAACTAAAGAGGGATCAATTGGGTGGTGTGATCTACTATTTATATGCTGAAAGCAGAAGGTGGGCTCCGTGTTAAGCATTGTGATTTGTTTAATAGAGCCTTAATGAGTAAATGAGGCTGGAGGATTTTGTTAGAGAAGGATTCTTTATGTTACAAAGTTCTTTCATTCAAGTATGGTGATTTAAAGAATGCGATCCGTGATAATTCTTTGTCTATTTGTAATTCAAATTTTGCTTTGTGATTGAGGGATTTAAAAATTTTCTCGGGATCTTGGGGTGCTGAAATTAAATAGTTTCATATGAGTCTCTCGTGCAAGGTTGGGAACAGATTCGATATTGATTTCTAGAGGGATTACTAGATTGGTAATGATCATTTATGCAAGCAATTTTCTGGGCTGTTTCAGGCCCTCCTAGAACCAAGATTAAGGATCAAATATGCTGGCTTTTGGTTCTAGAATTATTTGAGTTGGACAATATGTCAGACTCAAAAGTGGTAGAGTGTGACAACCTTAACTCGATTTTGCATCATAGTGCCCTTTTTCCAAACTAGTTGGATCACTTTGTGTGGTGGAGTGCTTCACGTGGCTTTTCGGTTAAGTCCTCCAATGACAGGTTATACTCGTGCGTTGGTCAAAATCTACAGTTGAGTATTGGGTTGGTATCTTCCTTGAAGTGTGTTTGGAATTCAAATGTGCCTTCAGATGTTCAAGTGTTTATGTGGATGTTGCTCATTCATAGGCTCTAAACAATGGATGATCTTGCTAAGAAGGGAGTCGTTTCAGGAGTGCATAATCTCGTTTACATCTTATATCTTGGTCTTGATGAGTCTCGCCATAATTTATTCATTGAGTGTATTGTTGCTGTTAAGGTTTTGTCATCGATATTGGATTGGGTAAGGGGAATGATTTTAGCTCATCTCGATATTTGTTTATCATCTATTGTTGTTTGAGTTTATAATGAGGGGGGGAGGGGGGCAAAGAAAAACCATAAGATCCTTATTTGGTTTTCTGTTGTGAGGGCTATCTAGTTAAATAGAAACGATACTATGCTTAATGGTGGGATGAAAGAGAATCATAAGATTGTTCACGTGGCATAATTTTTAACTTGGAACTAGTAAGAAACCCGTGCTATTGCACGGGTCCCGTCTGGATTCACACCACATGTCTATCAAATCATCATTTGTAAATTTTGAATTCATTTCTCAATTCGTTAGCATTGACATAATTACAAATATATGTTACTAATATGCACCAACTTTTAAGCATTTATTCGTACTTACAATAAATCGTACAACCGATTCTCTAACTTCAATTATATAAAACAACAGCAAGATAAATATTTAAAAGATGGACATTAAAATGAACACTCTACAACTGGTATCTCATAGATACGTTTACATCTACCCGTGAATCCAAATGAGTTAACAAAACTCAGTTGAATCCAGATGAGTTAATTTTAAAACTTCAGATTTGAATAAAATAATTTTCCCAATCAAAATAACATTACTTTTTAGATATTAGTCAATTTTGCCAAACTTAAAATTTATAACTGCTTCCCGTCAGATATCAATTTTAAATCCTTATTATTATATCATATTTACAATTTTTACAAACCTTCACTATATGACAGCAACACGTCAAATTACAGTTATGAATAGGGGTGGGAATAGGCCAGACCAACTAACAGGGGCCTACGGCCTAGCCTACATAGGCTCAGGCCAGGCCAGGCTTTTTCTTAAATAGAAAAAGCTTAGGTTTTTTTATAAGCCTATTTAGCTAAAGAGGCTAGGCCACAGGCCGTAAGAAAAGCCTTTTAAGCCTATCAGGCTGACCTATTTAAGAAAAAATCAATAAATTTATTATTATTATTATATTCTATTTTGTACTTTGAATTAAAATACGAAAATAAAACTTAGTTATCTTGCAGAACTTATGAAAATAAGTTGAAAAAACATTATAAACAATGTCATAAGTTGTTGTCATAAGTTTTTCTCATAAGTTATCTTCAACAAATACTATCACCAAACTTATGCTAATAAGAAAACTTGAACGAGACAATGAAAACAAACATTTAATCTCATTGATCTTTTAACTTGTTAGTCTATTTAACATTAGTTGAATTTCTTATTTACAGATGTTCAAATGAAATAGGCTTTTAAATAGGCTAGTAGGCTAATCAGGCCTTCGAAAAGGCCAGGCTTAGGCCTAAAAATAAGCCTATGATAGGCAACAGGCCAGGCTTAGGATTTGAATTTTTTAGCAGGTCAGGCTCAGGCTTGGCAAAGCCTAGCTCGGCCCAGCCTATTCCCACCCCTAGTTATGAATGAATATCTACAGTCCATGGTATCTTAAAAATAAAAGTAAATTGATATGTTTAATAATATTAAATCTGTTTGATTTTGTCTACAAAACTATCATTTGTAAAGTTTGAATTCATTAACATTCACATAGTTACAAATTTTTGGATTTCCTCCATTGATAATCTCCAAACAAACATGGTTTTAAAAAAACAGGTCTAAGACATTATGTTTTTTCTGCAGTATGATGGATCCGGCAAAGATTAGTGTTAAAAAAATAAGTAAACATTGTAAACTCTTATAATTGACTCAAGGACTTAATTTGGCCAGAGTTATATATCCTTTTTGAGTTGTAGTGAATTCCATAAAACAAAAATAAAAATACTATACACATGATTTCTTCCCAAATATACCTCTTTTCTATCCTTCAACCCCCATATAACAAACTCAGCCATTTTTATACCAGACTTTCATGAACTCTTAGAAACACAGATCCTGCAATGATATAACTCATAAAAATTCATGTGTTTATGCATATGAACAAAAGATAAAACAAAGACAAACTCTTTTAAAAAAGCTATATTGTCATAAATAATCCTTTAAGAGTTTATAGAAACAAACCTGAAACAAAGAGCACTGCATAGATACAATTGGTGATATAGGATGCAGTTTAAAATATATAAATCAAAGTTGTTCTTCCTCAAAGTTGTTCTAACCTTTATCAATCTCCAGAACCACATCAATAAACCCTTAGAAGAGCTACCAACACAATATCACAACAATCTGCAATCCTTCATCGCAATTCAACAATAACTCGCAAAAGCTTCAACAACCACGCTCAGAAATTCATTCGATTCGATAAATCAACATCAATAACGTTCTGCATCTTCAACGCACAAACACGATAAGAAGTGAATTCACCGAAACTCACGCACGTGGATGAACAACATTAACAATCGTTGGATCAGATTTTCACAAACAATCTTAAAAGATGAAAGTGACGAAGAAAGTGGATTAGGGGATGCACTTACATGTAGATATGAAATGGAGAAGTATAAAACTTTATGAAGAACTATGTTCTTGAAATGGGCGGCCGGTTTAGGGTTGGAGAGAAGAAGAGAATTGTGTACTTTAAAAGAGAAATGATGGTATTGAATTTTTGCAACTTTCAAAATGGCTCTTCACTAACCAAGGCAGTGAGGAGTGTGAAAGCTATGTTGATGTTAAAAATGAAAGTGGCTATACATATTTTTTTTTACAATATTTTAAATCATAATATTGAATGCTATTTAAAATTATATCAATATTATATAATTTATTTTCATTAAATCATAATCAAATCCAAATATTCACCTTAATTTCATTTAATTTTTTCAAATAAAATGAATGAAGATTTATATATTTTTTTTAAATATGGGCTGCATAAAATTTAACGTATTAGTAATTACAATTAGAATGTTAAATTATTATATATATATATATATATATATATATATATATATATATATATATATATATATATATATATATATAATTTTTTTTTTAAATACAAACAATATATAGGTTACAATTGTAGTATTATAAACAATTATATTATTAAAAAAATTATTATAAGGTAATAAAGTGTTTATTAAAATTCAAATTACAATTGAATTACAATTTAAATCATAATTAAATCCAATAATTCAGCTTAATTTCATTTAATTTTTTCAAAAAAACAAATGAAGATTTAGATTTTTTTTTTTAAATATGCGATTAAAAAATTTAACCTTTCACATTCCTATTTGGAATAATTTCAAATGAATGACCTTTCACATTCTTATTTGATGTTTCCCGTGTAATTTTTCTCTTTTCAAGGTAAGACATTTCATTAAACATCAAATATAATATAATAATAATAAATAAATACAAAAAAAAAGCTCATAAAAAAATAATTCAAAAATAGATCAAAAAACTATTAGCATGACACATCAGCAGTCATTAATGTTAAATACACCAAAATGCAACAAACTTCCAAAAGACAATTTAATCCCTGAAATTAGAAAAGTTTTAACGTAAATCAGAAGGGTATACATGGTATTTTCAGGTACTATTCTTTTAATAGATAGATATTGATTGGCTTAATGTTAGATCTTTTGGCTATATAAGTTGCTTGAAATTACCCAATCTCGTACACGCTCTGATGTAGTTTTTTTTATTTCCTTTTGTATTCGGGTTGAGTGTCCCTTGTGCTCACTTTAATACAATCCATCTACTTATAAAAATATATAAAAAATAGGAAGACGACACTTTTCACCACAGTTGCAATTGCAACTGTGGTGAAAAGTGACTTTAAAATAAATAAAAAACAAAATTGTTAGTGTTAAAATTCGAATCCATGACCAATATTCACTTTCCACCACGTTGGAAGTTCCAACTGTAGTAAAAACTAAGTTAAAAATAAATAAAAAAATAAAATTGTTGGTGCTGAGATTCAAACAGTGAGCATGCACCACTTTTTGCAATGGTTGAAAACTTTTTTTTGTGTGATTAAAAATAAACAAGTGAATGTCGTGTGTTCGTGAATTTTGACCATAGCAAAAAGTGGCTTAAAATAAAATGAAAGAAAGTGTTTAAATAAATAGATTTTACTGTAATGAAACTATGGCTGAAGAAATATATATATATATATATATATATTTTGTAGTTGTGCCTGATGCAAGAGTGAACTGAGTTCAATGCCTCCATAAGTTATTATCCACACTGAAGTTCTGTACAGAAAAATAACTCAATCTAAAGAGAAATATCCACGTCAATGTGTTTATGCAAAAGTGAATATTTGAAATAAAATAAATAATGAATTTGAAGTAGTTTAATGGAAAAATTCAAACTCACTACACTATATAATTAGATACAAGGGAGTGTAAAAAAGGCCACCACACATAAAATAAAATATACAACAAGAAAAACCAAAAAATAGAAAAATATCCGAGCAGCTAGAAACTTCACCCCTGTTAAAAACTTCACCCGTAAAATTCAGACCATCGTCAACAGATTAGAGGGGACCAAAATAATTTGTATATTATGTAAAACAAAAATAATTTGTATCTTATGTATTGGAACTTTATTTCTTTGTCTGTGTGTTGGTGTTATAGTCTACTTTAAGGTATCAACACTTATTGACAAAAGAAAAAGTAGATGACGTAACTTTAATGAAATATATGTATGGACCAAATAATTTAGATTTTATTTAAATTGAAAATTTATAATTATCTGTCTAATACGTCCACGAACCCTTTAATACTTTTGAGTGGTGTACGAATTGACAAGAAATCTTTCTCAAAAAATCAAGAAAAATATAGTAAAACATATTATATTTCATCTCTCATATTTACTCTAAATTTTTTTAATATATTAAATGATCAATATTTCAACTAAATGTAAATTATATATTTTGCTTATGTAATAAATCTAATCTCTTATAATAAGGACACTGTGACCTGCAAATGAATGAATGGGAAAAACAAGAAAATTGAAGTTGTAATTATACTATTTTAGGCTGATATTCCTAAATAGTATAACCTCTTTCTTCCAACCCTTAGATCCAAAACAACCTCTAAAAAAACCATTAGATCCATAAACACTTTATCCATCTCCCGGAAAATCCCATCCCTTTCTTCCAACCCTTTATCATCTTCCAACCCACTTCAAGCAAAGGTCAAACTTCTTTTGGGAATGCTTGTCACAAAGTGTGCTGAGTCAGTGTTGAGTTTAGAGTATCCATCAACTTGTGTTTCTTCTTTGAAAGCCGAGGATTGTGATGCTAAACGTGTTCCTGCTGTTACTTTCGATGTGGACTCCGATGATGGTGATGGTGCTTTGCATGATGAGTTTTATGTTGAGGAAACTGTTACAAGACCCGTTAAAAGGGAGTCTCTAACAAAGGGAAAGAAAGAGTCTTGTTATAGATGTTTTACAAGGAATAGGTTCACTGATAAGGAGATTTGTTTGGTCTGTGATGCAAAGTATTGCAGTAATTGTGTGGTTAGAGCAATGGGGCCTATGCCTGAAGGTAGAAAAGGTGTTACTTGCATTGGGTTTTCTATAGACGAATCCAATAGAGCGAATTTAGGCAAATGCTATCAGATGCTTAAGAGATTGCTTAGTCAGTTGGAGGTTAGACAGATACTGAAAGCAGAGCAGTTTTGTGAAGTAAATAAGCTTCCACCCGAATACATTTGTGTGAATCACCTGAATACTGCGAGTAAGGTGTTTGATCAAATGCCAAAGTGGGATTGCAATTTCCTCTATATTCCTAGAGAAGCTATGATCACATTAAACACAAATCTGCAACATCTTGATATTGTTTTTGCATCAGTTTTTTGCTCTCCTCCCTTGACAACTATGTTTCCTTCAATGGTTTGTGTTTCGATACAAAAACTAATTTTCCCGAATTCTCACAACCATGAATTGTACAGAACCTTCACCCAAGAAATCGTAATTCTTTTCAACCTAGTAACCTCATTGAAGAAATATCGCACTGGTAATGAAATTTTTTCTACTCTGGTTGCTAAACTGTTACCAAGGAAGAAGACTACGAACACATTCTCGGTAATGCCGTCGACAAACTTCATTTTTCTTTTCGATCCTGGTGAAACTTATTGGGTGGCAACTTTGTTGCTTAAGTTCAGTAAGGAGATTGTTATGCAGTTTTTTCCGTTACGATGGTCTTTCATCATCTTTCACAACACTGTTTCAGAAGAGATTCTCCCACTAAAGCCCTCTGTTTGCATCACTCTGCTGCCTTCCCATGTGTGTCATGTAATGGAAATCAACAAGGGTTGTGACTTGAACAAACTGCATCTTGCAAATTGTGCTCTTGCAAGTTCTTTTAATGAAAGTGTAGTGGAAATGATAACAACAGTGACAGAGTTAGCATTTCAGTGTGTCCAGTGCCCCAAGGAACTCAGGCCAGTCATGAAACAAGTGTTACAGACTTTAAAAGGCCTGCGTTAACGTACAGTTGTTCGGGAAATGGTTCTGAGAAATGATGTTGTTGGTAGTATAAAGAGAATGGAAAAGGCAAAGGTTATTTTATTTGAGGGTGGCGTTGATACATTTGCAACTGAAACTAAGGGAATTGTTCTCATACATTCAGCTGAGGAGCTAGAGAATTATTCAAAAACTGAAGAAGCTAAAGATGAGGAGCTCATCAAGGCAGTAGGAGAGCTGGCTTTACATTTTTGTGAGCGTTATAAGCTTATGGTTCCGAATATCAGTTCTACGTTTGAACTGCGTCGATTTTGTTGTACAATCGGTGATGTTGCTATGTTGAAGCTTAGTAAACTAAATCAAGATGATCTTGGATATGTCAATTCTATTTCAGTTGAGGAAATTGGTGGTGCAAGGGTTACCGTTGTTATAAATGAAGATGGTGGTAAGGTGAGGAATGTTTTGAGACTGGAAAGAATTGTTAGGGAAATTGTTTCAGAATCTATCCCTATTGTTTCACTGACAGTTCAGGAGTTTAGCGATGAAGTCGTAGCATCGACTGAAGAATACTTGAAGAATCTGATTGAGAACAAGAAAGAAGAATTGGTCAGCCTTCAAAACCGGCTTGAGAGTAGGTCTGATCTTACCAAGGAGACTCTTCCAAAGGGCAATCAAGTTCAGTTCGAGATTTTACTTGCCCTCCAGATAAGGCTGTCGAGCTTCTTATACGGCAATATTCAATTATCTGAGATCATAGAGATTTTCTTGTATAGGAGATGTAGAAATGTTACCTGCAAGAGTTTGCCTCATGTTGATGATTGTGACTGTAAGATTTGCTCGGGAAACAAAGGGTTTTGTAGCTCTTGTATGTGTCCTATTTGTTTGAACTTCGATTACGCAAGTAACACTTGTAGCTGGATTGGATGTAATGTTTGTTCGCACTGGTGCCATGCTGTCTGTAACCTCCAAAGGAAGCTCATCAAACCAGGGCCAAGCTTGAAGGGGCCTTCTGGGACCTCGGAAATGCAGTTTCATTGTATTGGATGCGGACATGCCTCGAAAATGTTTGGATTTGTCAAAGACGTGTTCATGTGTTGTGCTAAGGATTGGGGACTTGAAACCTTGTTGAAAGAACTTAACTGTGTTCGGAGGATTTTCATGGGAAGTGAAGATCACAAAGGGAAGGAATTGCATCTTAAAACCGATGACTTACTAATAAAGCTTCAAACTAAAATAGTATTTCCTTCAGATATCTGCAATTACATCATTCAATTGTTTAACTATGCGGAGAACATGGCAAACTATCCGGCCTCTGGGTTTTCTTCGAAGTCTTTCTGCAAGCAGTGGGATCCAGGAAAGTTATGCAGCAATAAAGCTTTACAACCTTGAGGACAAGGTTGTTTTTGAAGGGGTTGGTAATGATAGGATTATGGAATTAGTTTTAAAGCCATTTAAGTATTTAAGTTAGAAAAATATTTTATCTCAGCTGGGCTTTAATTAATTATTGGGCCTTTAGTATTATCCACTAGTATCATTATATATATGTAGTGTCTTTGACACATTGGGGGTATCAATCCAGAAAAATGTTATCTTTAATTTTTACTTTTCTTTAGATAGTTTTTAATGTTCTCTCTTTTATCATTGAAACCTTAGTCTCATAGCTTTAATAAGAAAACTTCTTATCATAGTCCTAAATAAGCTTTTAATCATAGCAGAATTAGTTTACTTTCATTAAACATATTTAATCATATTTGCTACTAAAAAGTAGCTCAAGTACTAAGCTTTATAATACACTAATCAATAATTTTTTAATATAAAAAAGCAATCATTATAAATAATCTATTGGAATTTTTTTTTAAAAGCCAATATGACTAATAACTTGCATAAAACAGGGAAGCAAAAGATATAAACAAACAAATGTATATGTGTCTTCAAATGTATAATAATCCGTATAATATACATCTAAAAAATACATTATACGAGTTTTTAATTTGGTACAATTACAACATAACTGTCTAATGACATCATTATAACCTGTAAATAACCTAGAAAATAATCTCAGTGAATTCCCCGATTCTATGGATCCACTCGATTCTATAGAGTTTCTAATCAATTTCAAACTCAAGACTCCATCTCTCGTTACTTGTATATCACTTACACAACGTAACTAAGACTTAAATATTTAAGGAATATCTGCAATGTATAGAAACAAGTATAAATTATCACTATTTGAACTAGATATAAATTAAATATATTGCTTTAAGTAATAAATCTATTCTCTTATAATGATGACACTGTGACCCGCAAATGAAAGAATGGAAAAAACAAGAAAATTAAAGTTGTAACTTTACTATTTTAGGCTGATATTGCTAAATTAGAATTAGTTTACTTTCATAAAACATATTTAATCGTAGTGGCTACAAAAAAGTAGCTCATCTGCTAAGCTTTATAAATATACTAATCAATAATTATTTTATATACAAAAATATAATCATTTGTTGATAATCTATTTGAATTTTTATAAAAAAAATTTAATTAAATCAAATTTTGTAGGATACAACAATACAAATTTAATGTTGCTAAAATTGAAAATAATAACTATACTTACTGCAATTTGCTGACGACACCATTCGTATTTGCGATGTAACATGGTCAAATATATGGGGTCTAAAGGCGAACCTTCGTGATTTTGAACTCACTTCGGGTCTGAAATTGAATGCCACCGAAAGTTGTCTCTAAGAGATTGGAATTGAAGATTCTTTCTTAGCTGCGACTTCTCGTTTTTTAGCTTGTTCAAGAAAATCTATTCCTTTCATTTTCCTAAGCTTAATGATTGGTGGTAATCATAGGCGTATTCCTTTCTGGAACCCGATTATTAATAGGATTAAATCCCGTTTGTCGGCTTGGAAGGGCAGGCTTTTATCTACTGGTGGGAGAAAAATGCTAATAAAATATGTGTTGTCTAGCCTCCCAATACATTTCTTATCGTTCTTTAAAGTTCCTGTTAAAGTTATTCAACAAATAACTAGCATTCAAAGACGTTTCCTTTGGTCGAGCGTGACGTAAAAGGTCGGTTTGTCCTTAATCAATTGGAAAACAATTTGTAAACCTATGGAGCTTGGTGGCTTGAGTATTAGAGATGTAGGTGTTTTCAACATTTCTCTTCTATCAAAATGGTGTTGGAGATTACTCACAGACAATAATGCATTATGGAGGGGTTTGTTATCAGCTAGGAATGGTAACCTTAATTTGAAAATATGTCTCGTCACTACGCCAAAGAAGACCTTTAGCAGCGCTTTTTTTTTTGCCTTTAGCAGCGCTTAAAAGCGCTGCCAAAGGTGGCCCTACTAAACGTAAAGACAGCGCTTTTTTTCCTTTTAAAAGCGTTGTCTTAGGTCCCCTTGGACCCCCTTTAGCAGCGATTTTAAAAGCGCTTTCGTATGATCCCTATATAGCAGCGCTTTTCCAAAGAAAAGCGCTTTCGTAGGACCCTCTTTAGCAGCGCTTTTAAAAGCGCTGCTAAAGGCCCCCTTTTAGGCAGCGCTTTTTAAAAAAAAAAAGCGCTTTCGTATGTCTCCTTTAGCAGCGCTTTTAAAAGCGTTGTCTTATGTATATGCTATGAACCCCCTTTAGGCAGCGCTTTTTTTAGAAAGCGTTGTCTTTTATAAAAGTGTTTTTTAAAAGCTTTTTTTTAAATCAATTATTAAACCTGTATAATTTAACCTATGTAATTTAACAGAATCTATAATCATTCAACACATGGCCTTTGATACCATTATAATTCAACACATAGGCCTTATACCATTATAATTCAACAATAGGCCTTTATACGATTAAAATTCAACACATAAACCGTAAAAACCATTATATATACAACACCAAAATAACCATTACATATATATAACTCAATACAAACTATATAACAACAATTCCATGCTCCAATTCGAAACCTTATACACCATTTCTATCACCTATATATACAACACCTTCCATAAACATAACACAATTTCTAAAACTATTCAACAAATTCTCATTTCAACCATGTATTGACACCAATCCTCGTTTATTTCTTCCAATTTGTCTTTCGTGTAGGTGGCACACTTGAATTCATCAAAATACTACATATAACATAATATGCATGATTTAGTTAAAAGTAATTAATTAGATGAAATATCCGATAATAAATCTTAAAAGAAATCATAACTTATACATAAATCTATACCATGTTTGGAATCTCTATTTGTTCCAAATGAATAATTTCTTTCATGAATCTCAAGACAAAATAACCACAATCGATACCATTACGCTGCCGAGGACACTACACATAGAAAAAAAGTATTAATATGTATCATAGATGACTTGTGTTATCAAGTAGCATTACTATTATAATAACAAATTATACGTCCACTCTTATCCATGTAATATTGTTTGCTTTGCTCTTTGGTACCCGAGCTTGTCGTTGTGATCAGAATATTTGTATGGATCTATCATAATATAAACGAATATTTAGAACAATCTCACATAAATAAAGAAATACACACGTGAATATTTAGAACAATCGCATCACTTACGTATCAATCATCTTCTTCATCTCTGGGTATTTTGTTTGATCACCCTCTAGCGAATCCAGATAATAGACTATTTCTTTTATCGGATTAATCGCAAGCAACAACCAGTGTTCACTGTAAAATAAAAGAAAAGTATAGATGGAAATATTATACACAAATTAAAAAAGCGAAAGATTATAATAAAGGAAGTTAGGATGAAAATCTTACCCATGGCCAGTATTATATCGTAAAAGATACAACTTCTCTGTATCAATGTTGGTCATAAATGCACCTACTAAGTGATCTTTGACCTCATCTGTAGTTCGATTGATTAAATTTGCATTGACACACTTGGGAGACAAGAAGGAGTATCTTTCAGTCAATTGATGCGGGAGCATCATTTTTTCATACATGAACCTGAAATAAAAACAGATTATAATAAATATGTTATTATAATTAACATTCTAATATTCATTGAAATAAGTAAATAAATTGATCAATTAAATAAATAAAATCGAAGGATTACCTGATGTATGAATTCATAACAGTGACGCCTAATTCAGAATGCGTAAATATCTGATCAAAGTCTTCTTTAGCAATTGTTTCTGAATAGGGAAACCCAAAAATACCTGCTTCCATAGGAATTTCACGGATACCACCTTCCATCAAATCCGTTGTGCCTACAATTGTTTCAAGGCACAACCGAAATCGAGAAATATATGCATTTTTTGCCTTGGCTACTACTGACTTCTTGTTCTTGCTTCCTTGTTGCACATCTTGTGTAGGAATCTGAAAATCATATAAGTCATAAAGTTAGTAATCACGAAGCTTTTGAATTCGGATCATAGAATTAACATCTTCGATGCATATATATCAATGTACCTCTTTTTGTGATGCAACTGACTCGGTTTGCCGCACAATCCCTTTATCTTTTGATTTGGATTTTTTAGGAGTCTAACAATGTCATGTAAATAAAATGTAGGTAAAAGTAAGCATAACATAACTTATATGCAAGTAAAACATTTGAAAACTAAAAGGTTAATAATGGTTTTCAACATACCGAGTCATCTATGACGATGAGGTTTGACGGCCATGCAACATACGACCCTATTGCGTCCCCCACCAATGTTGCATCTGAAACGTCGTCAGGTATAGGTAGTAACGCATCCCGCTCTAAAGCAATATCAATCAAAACCTTCAAAAATCCAGCAGGGAGTGGTCTATTGTGAAGTACGTCTCCCGGAGTGTTATGCATTTTTCCCTTGCCAACCATGTGATATGTCGGTGCCGATAAATATAGCTGACAAGGTGAAATGCCCTAAACAAAATAAAAATAATACGAAATTGTTATTGTGCAATGATGTCAATATAAAAAACTGTACTAATTTAATAAATATAATTACCTCCAGAAATTTTTGTTGACAATTGATACTGGCCTTGTCACTAGTATCTTTGAATTCTGAATCGCGCCTTTCCGACATATATCTTTCTTTATCCTGTTGCAGTTCACGAACTTGAGCTCTCAATTCTTCCAACGTTTCCATCACCTCTCTATTGCTAGGATTTTTTGTCTTTTCATGCTTATACAAGGAAGATCGAGTGACTCCAGATCCCTTACCCCTCACGCGACCAGAATACTCAGGAGCGTTTAATACTCGACTCAGTATGCTCTTGTAATCCTGGTCTTCCGTGATTGTTAAGGACTGAGAGAGAGTCTCCTGAAATTCAATATTAGAGCAACGCATAAATATATTAGATAAGCAAGAACTTTCTATCTAATTAAACAAATAACGTTATACTTACACATTGTTCAAAAACTTGTTGAACACCTTCAGTAACAACTCCATCCTTTCCCACACGGGCAGCCTTCCACAAAACATGCTCCTGAAGAGATGTTTCTTCACTTTTTTCCTCTGCAAGCTACACATTAAGTCAAGAATTAGGATGACTAATTATACAAAAAGACCATAGAAATTATATATACTTATGATTTTTTGTTCCAAGCGTGCATATCCCAAACGTCCTTTCTTGTATGGATACGCGGGTTTCGAGGCTCTTTGACGATTTACGTCACTCACAACCTGCAGAAACAATTATAAGTCATATCAGAACACATGTAGTAACTACATGAATATAATACAATGTTCATGATAAATTAAATTAAGATTACGTGGAATTCTTTAGTTCTTCGTTTGGCGACAAAAGTGTCCCATTCTTCGGGTGCAATCAAGTCCGCATACTTCTTCAGGCATTCCGCTTCAACAAACTTTCCTTGGGCATCCTTCAAAAACTTGTTGGATAAAAATGCTCGGAACCCTCTAAGTCTTCTTCAAGCTAATTGAAGACAATATTTTTGCTTCTCGTCACCAATGTTAAAAGATCTCTACAATAACAAATAAAGTGTGTTAGTATAATTAATTTAAAAATATAATCGTCAAAAATAACAAATAACATCAGATATAGTACCTGTATCTCACTCCATATTTTATCTTTGGCGGGTTTCAACTGTGGATTTCGCCAATTGTCACAAGTAATAGAACTAGTGAACAGATTAGTGCACCAATGTAACTAGTCAACATTGCGCCATTAGGCTCAATTAGTTGACCTGTTTCACTCCAACGAACGTCGTATTTTATTCCCTTGTCTCTAGCACGAATAACTCCTTTCATGATTGTTATTCATCTTAAAATATCTCCTTCCGCATCTTGAACTGATTCTTTTGGATCATTCTTGGAAGTATCGTGCGAGTTCTCCTCATTAGTAGCCATTTTACCTATAATAAAGAAAAACACATATAAATCCGTAATCCATATTCCAAAATCCAGTCTCAAATATGAAATGACAAGTACGTAATATAATCCATAATCCATAATTAGTTGAACATTATATAATCCATAATCAAATATGAAATGACAAACACACGACAAACATATAAATCCATGATCCATAATCAAATATGAAATGACAAACACATGAAAAAAATATAAATCTATAATCTATAATCCATAATCCAAAATCATTCTCAAGTATGAAAAATACATGACAGAATATATAATTTTACTATTACCTCTTTATTAACGTCTCTTTCTTTTCCGGGTAGGAAGATGATCTACTTGTCTCTTAACAACAATGATGGATGGATTGATCCAAATTCCCTCATTATGATCATTTCTAATATATGATTCACTCGCTCCAACAGTCTCATCTTGATCACTTATAATATATGATGCATTCGCTCCAACAATATCACCTTGATCTCCAATGTTATCATCAATAACTTTGTTAGATAAAAGCACTATAGACCATTTCGTACTTTTCGGGTCAGTGACATAGAACACTTGTCTAGCTTGAGAGGCTAGAATAAAAGGCTCATCTTTGTACCCCACCCTATTAAGACCCACTTGCAAAAATCCTGACTTATCCATTCATATGCCACTATTATTTTTAACCCACTTGCAACCAAAGATAGGAATCTGAAACTTCTCTTAATCAAAAACCCAAATGCACTCGATAACCCCAAAATATGGCATATTTTCATATTTGGGGTTTAATCCTTCACACTTGAAATGTGCATTGATTCAGCTACCAAGGTGATACCACTATTTTGCATTGTACTTTTGTCATCTTGTTCTTTGGTATAAAATGTGTATCCATTAATTGTGTATGCGCTATAAGAAAACACATGCAAACTTGGACCATATGCTAAACATCTCAACCTTTCTGTTATTGAAGCGGGATCTACACAAAACTTTGAATAAATGTGATCCTTAAACCATGGTATGAAACTTCGATTGTGCTCTCGTACTATCCAATTTTCATTTCTGTTCAGATTTAAACCTTGGAGAAAATCCTTGTGCATTTCAACATACGGCTCAACCTCATTGTCATTGTGCAGAACATACAAATGCACTTGCTCCCATTCAGCCCTTGATACGGTCACAATTTTATTTCCAATTAACTTTTTTCCTTCTTTTTTTTCAACGACGTGAGATTTGGGAAGTCCAATAGATTGAACGTTGGAAAGATATTCAATACAAAACCCAATCGCTACTTCAACAATGTATCGTTCTACAATACAACCCTCTGGTTAACTTCGATTTTTCACATACCCTTTTAATATTTTCATATACCGTTCAGCAGGGTACATCCATCTCATATGAGCTTGTCCACACAATTGTGTCTCCTTTACAAGATTAACAACTAGATGTACCATTATGTCAAAAAACGAGGGAGGGAAAAACATTTCAAGCTCACACAATGTAATGACTATTTCTTTTTGCAATGTTGGTAAGATCGCAGGATCGATCACTTTACTACAAATTGACTTGAAGAAGAAACACAATTTAGTTATTGCGCGTCTTACTTTTTCCAGCAAAATAGAACGTATACCTATTGGTAGAAAATGTTCCATTATAACATGGCAATCATGCGTCTTTAAACTCTTTAATTTGAGATCTTTCATAGACACAAGTCTTCTAATATCTGAAGAGTATCCTTCTGGAACTTTAACTTCACTTAGAAACTTACACAATATTTTTTTCTCCTTTCTAGATAGAGTATAGGCAGCAGGTGGTAGATATGTTCGTTTTCCTTTCTTCAAGGGTCCTAATTCAGTTCTTATCCTCATCGCTATCAAGTCCTTTCTTGCTTTAAGGTCATCCTTAGACTTTCCTTGTATATTGAGTAACGTACCAATAACATCGTCGAATACATTTTTTTCAATATGCATAACATCAAGAAAATGTCTTACATACATCGACTTCCAATATGGCAATTAAAAAAAATTAACCTCTTCTTCCACCCACTCTTGACAAGGGTATGTGCACAAGGCTTGCCAAACTGAGTACTCACATCTTTCACCTTTTCAAAAACTTGATCACCTGTCAATATATAGGTGGAGCTCTACGTTGTTCTGCCTCTCCATTGAAGGCTTTTCTCCACCCACGGTAGTGATGATTAGAATTTAAGAATCTACGATGACCGAGAAAGACATTCTTCTAACCAAACTCCAATCGCGTCCAATTTGTTTTATCTTCACAAATAGGACACGCACATTGACCTTTTATGCTATACCCTAATAGATTTCCGTATGCAAGAAAATCATTAATTGTGCCAAACAACATTGCCCTCAAGTTGAAACTTTCTTTCCTATATCCATCATAAACCTCCACACCGTTCTCCCACAAAATCTTTAAATCTTTGATTAAGGGTGTCAAGTATACATCTATGTCATTCCCTGGTTGTTTAGGCCCAGAAATTAACATAGATAACATAATGTACTTACGCTTCATACATAGCCATGGGGGTAGGTTATAAATCAAGTTTCTTGCATCGGTTTCACTACGAAACATGCGTCTGAATCTTGAAATTATAGGAAAATACCACAAGACTTTTGCTGGAGACAACTTTTTCTTATATCGAGAGACCCCGCATTTAGGACACTCATTTAACAATGCATACTCATTTCAAAACAAAACGCAATCGTTTGGACAGGCATGTATCTTATCATAGCTCATGCCAATAGAGAACAACATCTTTTTGGCCTCATATGTTCGATTGGGAAGAACATTATCCTCCGGAAGCATTTCTTTCATAAGGGCTAATAACTCTGTGAAACTTTTATCAGACCATCCATTACCCGCCTTTAAGTTGTACAACTTTAATACCGCAGATAATCTTGTGAATTTAGTGCAACCCTTATACAACGGTTTCTCCGCATCGCTTACCAACTTCTCAAACATTTTGGGACAATCCTGAAGATCTTCTTCAAGTGCTTTTGCAATCTCTTCGACTCGATCACAATCGTATGTATCTGTGGCATTGTCATTTGAAGCATAGGTCGTATTATCCCCCGGTTCAACATTCACTACAAGAAAAACATGTTTTAGCTGCAAATTTTTAGCGTCGGCCCCGACTCCGACGCTAATAGCGGTGCTATTGCGTCTCTCAAAACCGACCATATATGAGGAAAAAAATTTGTTTTATTTTTTAATTAGAACATTAATGGTAGCGTCGGCTTTAACCGACGCTAACATAGGTAAATTTTCCCACATGAATTTTGTTTCCTTCCTTTTTATTTATTTTGTTATATAATTTTTTTTTATCCGTAGCGACGGTTGAGACCGACGCTAATATTGGTGCCAGATTGTTTTGTTTCCCCCCACAATTTTTGTTCACCTCCTTTTTATTTATTTTGTTATATAATTATTTGTTTTTACCCGTAGCGACGGTTGTGACCGACGCTAATATTGGTGCCAAATTATTTCGTTTCCCCCCATAAGTTTTGTTTGCCTCCTTTTTATTTATTTTGTTATATAATTATTTGTTTTTACCCGTAGCGATGGTTGTGACCGACGCTAATATAGTAACTCCATATAAAATTATAAATTTTTAAAATATTAAATAAAATTTTTACTAAAAACTAATTTTATAAAATTTAAAATTTATTTATCATTTTAAACTTATAAGAATATATATAATTTTAAACTATAAATTAAGAAAAAAATCAAATAAAAATAAATACTAACTAAAACTATATTGATTAAATTAATTTTATAAAATAAAGTCTAAATTAAAAATAATAAAATAAATGCTTCAGTCAATTTTGGTACATCTTACTCGCTTCAGCTTCTCAATTTCTCTTCAGGAACATTCATCATCCTCGCTTCATTTTCACTTCATATCATCATACTCGCTTCTCAATCATCATCCTCGCTTCAGCTTAACAATCATCATACTCGTCCGCTTCACAATCGCATCATACTTGTCCGCTTCTCAAAATCCCAAATCGGTAATGTTCACTCTCTATTCCACCGTTTCCATTTTTATTTTTGTTCTTCGCAATCGATTTTGATTCTCACAATCTCCAGGAACATTCGAAGAAAGGGCAATTGATTTCGATTTAGTCCGTTCAATCTCTATTTCACCGTTTCGATTTCAATTTCAATTAAGGTATTCTTGTCACAATTAATTATTTAGATATTTGCCTCTCAATCGATTGAAAAGGAAACATTTTTATCACTAAGTGTTCTTCTTACCTTGTTCTTATTCCTATTTAGTGCAATTTACAAAGAAGAAAAGTAGAGAACACGTCAGCGAACTTTCATCTTTGGTGTGTTTCTGCTTTCATTTGCTGTAAGTTCTTTATTTTTATTTTATGTGCTTTTTCTTTATCGCCAGGCAGATGTTGTTGTGTATTATAATTCATAGTCCCCCTCCTTAGGACTGGATAGGTTTTGGTGCAAACTTGCAATGTCCTATAACATATTTTAGTTTGAGTTAACTTGCTAACAATTAGTTAGGTGTTAATTGTTGTGAATCGGATACCTTAAACAAAGTATTTACGGTTTCTTTATACACAAAGAAACTCCACAAGGGTTAGGGTTAACAAAGAAAACAAGAGTGAAAACAACAAGGATTGGTTATAAAACTGTTATTCTTTCCTTTCTCCTTAAAACAAGGATTACAAGTATACAAGAATAACAAACAAACCACTCTCACTCTTTCTAGTTTTTTGTCACACTTAGAATGAGAGACTAGTATGCTATTTATAATAAAACCTAGCACACTAAACTAATGGGCTTTTAATAAAATACCCATTACAAGCTAACTTAGGGTACAAGCTAACTTAAACAATTTGATCCTTAACACAAGGCCCAATTCAATATGCTAACAACCCTAGCAATATTAACTAATACATGTTAGAACAACCTTCGACTACAACATGTATTATTTTTCGACGGCAGCATGTGAACCAACTTCGATGGCATGCTTCTTCTAGAGTTCGATCCAAATTCCACAAATCTCCACCTTGGATCTAACTCTAACAACAAGAAAACAAACTAGCTTTCTTCATGCAGCTTTATCAACTGCATACAGTGGAAAAACTTGCAACTTGGCAATGTCTTGGTGATCATATCAGTAGCATTATGATCTGTCAAAACCTTCAGCACTTGGACTTCTCCACGCTCGATTACCCCTCTGACGAAATGCAGCCTCACATCAATGTGCTTGGTTCGCTCATGATAGGCTGAGTTCTTCGACAGGTGTATTGCACTTTGACTATCACATTTAACAGTGATACTTCGACCTTGAAGTTTCAGCTCCTTTGCAAAACCTTCAAGCCACAATGCTTCCTTCACAGCTTCAGTGAGGGCAATATATTCAGCTTCAGTGGTTGATAAGGCAACAACCTTCTGGAGCGTCGCTTTCCAACTGATTGTTGTGCCAAACATTGTGAAAACATATCCGGAAATAGACTTTCTGGAATCCATACAACCTGCATAATCATAGTCAACAAATCCTTCGACTGCTGCTTTACTATCTTCACCCGAGGCTCCACCATAAATTAGGACTGTGTTCAGAGACCCATTTATGTACCTTAAAATCCACTTCAATGCTTGCCAATGAGCCTTTCCAGGATTCGCCATGTACCTGCTTACAAGACTTACTGCATATGCTATGTCAGGTCTTGTACAGACTATAGCATACATCAAAAAACCAACTATATTAGCATATGGAATGCTATTCATATAAGTTCTTTCGACATTAGTACTGGGACACTGATCTATACTCAACTTGAATTGAGGGTTTGTCGGAGTTACAACAGGCTTTGAATTCGACATACCATACTTTTCGAGAATCTTCCGTAGGTATGCCTCTTGAGATAAGCATAATTTCGACTGCTTTCTATCTCTTCGGATGTCAATCCCAAGAATCCTGGACGCAGCTCCCAGATCCTTCATTTTGAACTCCTTACTGAGTTCAGCCTTCACCCTCATTACCTCTTCGACATTGTTGCTTGCTATTAGAATATCATCCACATAAAGCAACAAAATAACAAATGAATTACCCGGTCGAAATCTGAAGTAAACACAGTGGTCGAACTGACTTCTGATGAAACTTATGCGTGCCATGAACTTGTCGAATCTCCTATTCCACTGTCGAGGAGATTGTTTCATTCCATATAAAGATCTCTTCAGCTTGCACACATAATCTTCCTTCCCCTTTTCGACATACCCTTTAGGTTGCCTCATCAGGATCGTTTCATCTAGGTCACCATACAAGAATGCAGTCTTCACATCCATCTGTTCCAGTTCAAGGTCGAATTGTACCACCATGGCAAGCAACATTCGAATGGTCATGTGCTTCACAACAGGCGAGAACACATCATTGAAATCGACACCTTCTTTCTGAGTGAACCCCCTAGCAACCAATCTTGCCTTGTATCTTTTCGACGCCACTCCTTCGATTCCTTCCTTGACTTTGAAAATCCATTTACAGCTGACTAACCTGGCTCCAGCAGGTTTCTTTACTAGTTCCCATATGTCGTTATCATGAAGAGATTTCATCTCGTCATCCATGGCTTTCAGTCATTCAGTCTTCTTTCGACTCCTCATAACTTCCTTATAGTCTCTAGGTTCTTCGTCGAGAACCTCACTTGCAGAGATTAAGGCATAAGCTATAAGATCTGCATACCCAAGTCTCTGAGGTGGCTTGATGACTCTTCTCGTCCTGTCCCTTGCTAACAGGTAGTCATTATCAGTTTCCTCATCTTCAACAACATCTTCTGTTTCGTCTTCGACTTCATCTGGGGTACGCACTTCAGCATCAACATGCTCCACCTCAACAGGAATCTCTCCCTGTTCCAGCTCTTCGCCAGCAACATCAATTTTCTTGAAAGCCATCTCAGCTTCATTGAAGACTACATCTCGACTGGTGATACACCTCCTGTGACCTGGCTCTAGGCACCATAGCCTATAAGCTTTGACTCCTTCAGGGTATCCCATGAACATGCACTTCAGAGCTCTAGGTTCGACCTTGTCTTGCCTAATGTGAGCATAGGCCACACAGCCAAATACTCTCAGTCTGTCGAGACTTGGTGGATTTCCCGACCAAACTTCTTCAGGTGTCTTCATATCTAATGCAGTCGAAGGACATCTATTTATCAGATATGCAGCTGTCGAAACAGCTTCAGCCCAAAACACCTTCTTCAATCCAGCACTAACCAACACGCATCTAACCCTTTCAAGGATTGTTCGATTGAATCTCTCAGCTAAGACATTTTGTTGAGGAGTACCTGCTACAGTCTTATGCCTTGCAATCCCAGACTCAACACAGTAACTGTCGAACGCTTTGTTGTAGAACTCAAGGCCATTGTCAGTTCTCAACCTCTTAACCTTTCTGCCAGTTTGAGTTTCGACCAGAATCTTCCAACTTTTGAAATTCTCAAAAGTTTCATCCTTCGTCTTCTGAATGAATACCCATAGCTTTCTGGAATAGTCATCAATAATGGATAGAAAATACCTTGCACCTGAGTGTGAAGGATTCATTGCAGGCCCCCAAAGATCAGCATGAATGTAATCAAGGGATCCATGTGTTCTTTGCTTGCCTTTGTTGAACTTCGCCCTACAGGATTTACCAAATACACAAGATTCACAAAACTCCAACTTTTCGACTTTGTCACCACCTAGCAGGTTTTGCTTCCCCAATTCGACTAGGCCTCTTTCGCTGACATGGCCCAATCTCATGTGCCATAACTCTGTCTTCGACATAGGTTTCGTGGATACAACATTTGTCGAACCACTTACAACCTCAGCCTCCAGGGTATACAAGCCTTGGTTTTTCACGCCTCTCAAGACTTCCTTCGACCTTTTCATGACTCTCAGGGTACCTTGCTCTCCTTTGAAAACATATCCCTTTCTGTCGAATTCACCAAGAGAAATTAAATTTCTCTTCAAGTCAGGTACATACCTAACTTCAGTCAATAATCTTATTGACTCATCATGGAGCTTGAATCTCACGGATCCAATACCTGCAATTTTGCAAGCTTTGTTGTTTCCCAGCAGCACTGATCCTCCATCTTGATCACATAATTCTTCAAACACATTCTTGTTTGGAGTCATGTGCCAAGTACATCCAGAATCCATAATCCACTCTTTTCTTGAGTCGCCGCTTGAAACTACAAGAGCATCAGATGAGTCGAAGTCATCTTGAACAATGGCTGCGTTGCCATTATCCTTACCTCCATGATCTTTCAGGCGTTCAGGGCACACTTTTCTTGTGTGTCCCTCCTTCTTACAGTGATAACATCGAAAACCAGATGTTTCGCCACTAGAAGACTTCTGCTGACTTTTACCTTTCTTCTTGTCGAACCTACCATCCTTTCGCAAGAATTTTCCCTTAACTGCCAAACCTTCACCAACCGTTGAAGGTTTATGCTCCTTTCGTTCGTTCAGGTCCTTAGAGTACAAGGTTGCTTGAATTTCTTCAAAGGTCAGGGACTCTCTTCCATACAAGAGAATTTCTTTGAAGTGAGCATGCGATTTGGGCAAAGCACACAACAACAACAATGCTTGATCTTCATCATCAATCTTCACATCAATGTTTTCAAGATCAAGAATCAGTTTGTTGAAAGAATCCAACTGCTCAGCCAAAGCCTTTTCTTCATTCATCTTGAACGAATACAAGGCTTGCTTCAGGTAAAGACGATTCACCAAGGATTTGGTCATATACAAACTTTCCAGCTTCGTCCATAATCCCGCCGCCGTCGTCTCTTTTGATACCTGTCGAAGAACCTTATCACCAAGGCTCAACAATATTGCGCTGTGTGCTTTCTCTATCATGGTAGTCTTTTCTCTTTCAGTTAATGCAGCGTCCATAGCTGCCATTCCCTTCAACGCTTCCAAACAACCCTGCTGAACCAGTAGGGCTTTCATCTTCAAGCGCCATAGACCGAAGTCGTTCACTCCGGTGAACTTCTCGATCTCATACTTTGTTGAAGGCATCTCCTCCACGCTCACCGCACCAATTTGTTGTGAATCGGATACCTTAAACAAAGTATTTACGGTTTCTTTATACACAAAGAAACTCCACAAGGGTTAGGGTTAACAAAGAAAACAAGAGTGAAAACAACAAGGATTGGTTATAAAACTGTTATTCTTTCCTTTCTCCTTAAAACAAGAATTACAAGTATACAATAATAACAAACTAACCACTCTCACTCTTTCTAGGTCTTTGTCACACTTAGAATGAGAGACTAGTATGTTATTTATAATAAAACCTAGCACACTAAACTAATGGGCTTTTAATAAAATACCCATTACAAGCTAACTTAGGGTACAAGCTAACTTAAACAATTGGATCCTTAACACAAGGCCCAATTCAATATGCTAACAACCCTAGCAATATTAACTAATACATGTTAGAACAACCTTCGACTACAACATGTATTATTTTTCGACGGCAACATGTGAACCAACTTCGACGACATGCTTCTTCTAGAGTTCGATCCAAACTCCACATTAATTAATTGTAACAATTAGTTAGGTGTTAATTAATTGTAACTAACAGTTAGGAATTGGAAACTTGTTTGGTTGGTTAGGGTTAATCTCAACTGTCTGCAAACCGTATCTGAACCTGGGGCAGATTCTTTCACTGCTATGTGTGTGCCTTGAATCATATGAATGTGTATGGTCTTTCTTCTCGCTCGAGTTTTGTGTTGTGGTGCACTATGCGTGATTTTCTTACTGCAAGTATGTGTTTCTGGTGTGTGTGGATTGCTGCTTGTGATTTTTTTTTTGAATGAATGTTGGATTTGTGGGGATTTTTTTTTTAGCTCATGGGGTGGCAATTAGTTAGAGCAACAAAATTCTGTTATGCAATTAGTTTAAGATGCCTAGTTGTTAAATGGTTCATGTAAGTTGGTTAGAGATTGGATGATTTTGTTAATTGTTCTGTTAAAAATTGTTAACTCATTTATGAATCAATTAGTTAACTATTATTTATTTCATTATGTATTAGTTAAAGCCCAATGCTGAATGCTTAGAGTTTGAATGAAATGTTGTCATGACTTGATGCTTTGAGATGTAGTTTAGTTACCTTGCTTAAATGATGTTACTTAAATGTTGTCATGACTTGATGCTTTGATAATTTTATTACAATTTGCAACCTTGACATTGTTCGTTTTCATGAATTAGGTATATTTTCGTCCTATGTTTACAGTTCTTCTTTATTATCAGGTTGATCCGTTGGAGAAGTTAGATCCTGAAGTTGTAGCTATTCTTGGCGATATTGTAGAAAATATTCTGGAGTCCGTGAGTTTTTTTTCTTTCTTTTTGGTGTGATGTATTGTTCACATAATTTGAAAATGGGAGTATTGTGTTGTTATAATTCAGTTAGCTTGTGTAAAAGTCTGATTTTATTATTGCTTAAAAGATGAAATTAAAGAAAATGTTGGTTTTAGATATTGGTAATGGTTTGTAAATTCTGAAACATGGAAGAAGAAACGGATGAATAAAATGGAAAATGAAAGAAAAATTAGGTTACAATTAAGATTGAGAAGAGTGTGTACTAGAAATCGAGAGTTAATTTTTGTTCTTGAGATACAATATCGTTGGATTATTGTGAATGCGTTGGTGTAGGGAAAGAAATGGAAGTTTGGTATTTATAGGAAGAGGGGAACGAAAAGTATAGGATGGATTAAACACCATTGTTAACATGTTCCTTCTTGTTATCTCTCTCGTCAAAGTAGTGACAAGAACTATCATACTCTGATTTCAACATTGAAAGTTGTAAATTGAATAAATAAATATTATATTTAATGGTTTTGGTCCAAGTTGATCTATGCCACGTTGGATCCATGCAAGTTATGTTCAACTTGCTTACCTTAGCTTGTACTGGTAGTATAAGAAATTAGGAAAATGTGTCATATTTCAGGATGTTCCAGTAGTGGACAGATGAATAGTCTTCATTGGATAAAAATGGTTTTTTGGATTTTTTTTTTGTTAGATAAGTATAGGTATGTTGACTGTAATTGCCTTTCTCTTTGAAAAGTTGAATGTGATGATGTTTGCAGTAGAGCTTTGTGTCATGTGTAACAAAATTTGATGAGCTTATAGTACAACCTCCATAGGTACATTTGAAGCATCCTTTGTGATAGGGAGTCCTGTTAACGGTAACCTTTGATTAATAGTAACATATTAATCATTAGTAATTAGAACTAGAAAGTGTAAAACATTATTAATTAACTGCAAACTGCAAATTTCTATCAGTTATACCTTCTTAGTGGGATACATAGTCTTTTTGAAACACATGCATATGTCTTTTGTCCCCCTAAACACATTTGCCACTGTTTTGGAATTCTGTCATTCAAAAATCAAGTCTGTCAAACTGTCACTAAAACTAAACTTACTATGAAATGTGACAAGAGAAGCTATAGAAATATCTCACCTCATTCTCAGTTGGTCTTTCTAGTTTCTGAATTTTGGGCGTTCCTGTGACGAATGAGAATGAGAGGAAACAAAAGAATGTTAGCCAACTCTAAAATTTTCGTGCAGAACAATTTCTGTTTCTGTTTACAAGTCGATTTTACTTTCAAAACGTTTGTTCAGGCTTCCGGTTCTCTTGTAGAGTTGATCATAGTGCGTTCAGGCTTCATAGTTCAGATGTAGCATGAAATGTATTTTTAAAGATAACACGATGTTGAGTTGTGAGTGAATTGTGGATTAAAAGGGGAAAAAATACAATGTTAAACAACTTTATGTTTTCAAAACCAATTTATATTTAGACCAGTTTGGTTTTAAACCAGTTCTTATTAAAAACTAATTTTATATTTGATCCAGTTTGGTTTTAAACTGATTCTTATTAAAAACTAATTTTTTATTTGATCCAGTTTTAACATTGAAGATAACCAAGTCTTTTGAATACCAAGTCTTTTGAATACTCTCAATTGAGCTTTCTATTACATTCAGAACTAGTATCTATCAAAGAGACTTGCATTTAAAGTTTCTTCATAAGAATCTCAATTTTCTCAACAGCTTGATACATATTTTTCTGTTTATCAAATAACATTGAAATTGATAAGATTGTTTTTGCTAACAGGGTGCATCAACTCAGGATCGCCTTCAACTCAGAATTGCATATTCATCTTTTCAACTAATGATGGCTTAATTCTGTTAGATAAATTGAAGCTAACTCCTCTTCAAGATTCAGAACACAAGTTGAACTCAACTTCTTCTTTTTTCATGCATATTCATCTTTTCAAGAATTTTCATAATTATGGATAATTTATTTATAGTTATGGCCTTGTTAATTATTTGTCAGATTTGGTTTTCAAGCATTTTTAAATATTCTTATATATTATATAGCTTTGATGCATAATTCTATAATTTGATCTAATTGAATTGTTTTTCTCTGTTTTGTTATAGTAAAGAAAGAAAATAATACTTAATTTATCTGAATTATTACTGGTCCAACCACAATCACAATTTCATCAAACTTTCACAATTTCATGAAAAATTAAACAAACAGACAGTTCAATCTAAATAAATTCCTTATGTTTGTTTAGAAACTTATGTTTGTTTTTCATGTAGAAAATGGATCGAAGTTGGATGTATGATAGAGTAAACTCCAATAGGTATGGTTTAAAAGATGAATTTGTTCGTGGAGTTGAATATTTTGTCAATAAAGCCATGAATCGCCCAGAATTTTTAAATGAGGGAGGGATAAGGTGTCCTTGTGTAAAATGCGTCTGCATTCCCCTGAAGACGCCTAGTGAGGTTAGACATCAATTGTACAAAGGCAGTTTTTTGCCTAACTATTACACATGGACTGATCATGGAGAAGAGAATCAGAATGTAGACTTTGATGGTCATTGTAGTAGTGGTGGAAATGTTGGTGGAGATAATGCGGGTGATGGAGAACAATTTGATGTAATGAATGAAATGGTGTATGATGCTAGTAGGCAATTTGTTAATGTTCCCAATGTGAATGCTAATATGGAAAACGAAACAGTTAGTGAGGGCGATGTACCAAATGAAGAAGCTCAACGATTTTATGATGTATTGACCTCTGCAAACCAACCCATTTACGAGGGAGCTTCTGAATCTAGACTATCTATTTCAGTTAAGTTGTTGGCTACCATGTCTAATTGGCATGTTCCTCAAAAGGCCATGGATTTTTTTCACTCAAATGCTTATTGATGTTTGTCCATCAAATCAATGTTTACCTAAAAATCATTACCAAGTGAAGAAGTTGGTGTCTAAGTTGGGATTGGAGGTTGAGAAAATTGATTGTTGTGTGAATGGATGCTTATTATATTATAAAGAAGATAACACTTTAACTAATTGTAGAGTTTGTTGGGCTGCTAGGCATGTTCCTCGAAAGAGTGGAATGGGAAAATTCAAAGATGTGGCAGTGAAGAGAATGTTCTATTTTCCAATCATTCCTAGGTTACAACGACTTTATGCTTTAAAGGAATCTGCAGCTCAAATGAGATGGCATCGTGCGAACACAAGCAATCCAAATGTTCTGCGTCACCCATCTGATGGAAAATCATGGAAACACTTTGATGAAGTTTATCTAGATTATGCTAGTGACCCCAGAAATGTAAGATTGGGTTTGTGTACTGATGGGTTTACACCTTACATTCAAGCCTCTAGTTCTCCGTATTCATGTTGGCCGATAATAGTCACACCCTACAATCTCCCTCCCGAAATGTGCATGACCAAACCATACCTATTTTTGACTTGTCTTGTACCTGGACCGTACAACCCAAAAGCTAAAATAGATGTCTATTTGCAACCTTTGATTGATGATTTACTGCGTTTGTGGAGAGATGGCATTGTGACATATGATATCTCTATGAAGCATAATTTTGTAATGAGAGCGCATTTAATGTGGACAATAAATGATTTTCCAGCATATGGTATATTGTCTGGATGGGGGACACAAGGTAAATTAGCATGCCCTTATTGCATGGATAGTACAGAGGCTTTCACCTTAAGATATGGTGGAAAACAATCTTGGTTCGATTGTCACCGTCGGTTTTTACCAATGGATCATCCATTTAGGAAAAGTAAAACGAGATTTACAAAAAACAAGATAAAGAAAAAAAACCACCTTATATGTTTACTGGCCATGATCTCTGGGAAGCTGTCTGTGATTTTCCAAAAGTCACAGATAGTGACTGGACCACCAAATTTCTAGGGTATGGGAATCATCATAATTGGATCAAAAGAAGTATATTTTGGGATCTTCCATACTGGAAATACAACTTGTTAAGGCATAACCTTGATGTGATGCACATAGAGAAGAATGTATTTGATAATGTGTTTAACACTGTCATGAATGATCCTACAAAAACAAAGGACAATGAGAAGGCAAGATTGGATTTACCTCTTAACTATTTACGTGGGAATTTAGAGTTGCGTCCTCTACCTAATGGAAAGATGGCTAAGCCAAAGGCAAAATTTTCGTTGACACCCGAAGAGGCAAAACTAGTCTTTAGATGGATTAAGGAACTAAAAATGCCTGATGGCTATTCCTCTAATCTTTCTAGATGTGCTGATGTCGCCAAGGGTAGGATGAAGGGGATGAAATCCCATGACTGTCATGTATTCATGGAGTGTTTGCTTCCAATTGCTTTTCGTTCCTTTCATAGTGAGATATGGAAGACGCTAACCGAGCTAAGTCATTTTTTTAAAGACTTGTGTTGTAATACATTGAAGTTGGAAGACCTTGTTAGGTTGGAACAGAACATTCCCATCATCATATGCAAGCTAGAAAGAATATTTCCACCAGGTTTCTTTGACTCGATGGAACATCTCCCGATTCACCAACCTAATGAAGCAATTCTTGGTGGTCCTATACAATATCGTTGGATGTATCCATTTGAAAGGTAAACGATGTGTAATTTTTTGTAGATTACTTTAATGAAATAACATCTTTTAACCGTTTCACTGTTAGATTGATGGGAGACTACAAGCGTTCAGTGAAAAATAAAGCCATGGTTGAAGGTTCAATATGCACTGCCTATTTGCATCATGAAACTACTTATTTTTGCTCTCACTATTTCAAGACAGTTAGTTTGATGCCAAGTACAAGTTTCAAAAACGACCCTGGATCATCATATCATGAGAATGTCCAACCAACACTTTCTATTTTTAACAAATGTGGTCGTCCTAGTGGAAAGGCTCGGGACTACTGGGTGCTTGATAATGAATGGCATTCTGCTCACGTGCACGTCCTAATCAATTGTGATAAGATTAAACCGTACCTCGAGTAAGTACATTTTGTTAAACAACTGCTTTTTTCTTAACCATCGTGTATAAATACTTCATAAATTTTATATTCGGTGTCAGATTGTTCATGCAATATCATCGTATCAATGAGGAAGATGCTTCTGGTCTTATACACGAGCAATTTCCTTCATGACTAAAGGAATATGTAAGTTTACTTCTCACATTGATGTAGTTTGCCAATGTAATCGCTCTAAGGTTAGATGTATATTTTTTTAGGTGAATGACGAGAGAAATGGAACACCTAGCCCATACGTGAAGGCATTAGCTCTTGGTCCTAATCCTAAGGCAACATCGTGGCACATCTACTTTGTTAACGGGTACAAGTTTCACACTGAAGAATGGAGCCGTGGTTAAAAGACTACTAATTGTGGGGTATATGTTAAAGGAATTACAAATGGAGGAGAAGATGATTTCTATGGTATCATCCAACGTATCCTTCAATTGGAATACCATGGTTTTACCAACAAGATTTCCCTATTTTATTGTGTTTGGTTTGATCCAACAAATAATAGTGGCACAAGAGTTAATAAGGAGTACAATATTGTTGACATAAAGATGAATAAACGATATCGTCAATATGATCCGTTCATTCTTGCACAAGAAGCAAAACAGGTGTATTATGTCCCATATCCAAATATGTGTAGAAACATGCGTGGATGGTGTGCTGCAATCACCACAAAACCAAGGGGTTATGTGGAGATAGATAACACCGAGGATGAAATGCCTTATCAATCTAATGAAATGTCACTGGTTGTGCCTATTACAGAACTTGAACAAATACGTGGTTTAGCCGATGAAGGATTAATTGATGAGGTCGAGCCAGTACTAGTGATCAATGATCCAATGATTCAAGATGGAGAGAACAACGATGTAAATTAGCTGTAGTTTTTAGTTTATAATAGGCCATGGTAGTAGTGCCATGAAGTCATCCCTTAACAACATGAATTTCAAATGTAACCAAATCAATCTGATAGTTATGCTGATGCTGATGCATAAATGCACGACTATTATTTTTCTACCTTTAATCCAAACATGCTCTTAGCTTGTTGTCTGTACTGTTGTGTCTAGCTTTTCAGTTCTTGTTGGACTGCTTGTTATGTATCTAGTGGCATTTCTTGTTCCCTCTATTTTAATAAATAGTTTCTTTGCCTTTTCAAAATAAAAAATATATACATATATTCATAAAGTTAATATATATAATACCCAGGGTCGGCCCTGTAGCTGTGCAACATGAGCAAACCGCACAGGGCCTCATATTGTATGGGGCCTCTTGATTTGAAATAACAATTAGTGAAAAAATAATGTCTCAATATAATTTGCTTCAGTAATTTATGTGGCATTGCTTTTATAATGCCTCTTGATTTGAGTTTTTGCTTGCATATCATGCTTGGTAAGGGATTAGTTCAAGTTAATCATAACTTCAGTGTGAAGCTCTGCTAACTTTTAGGAAGAACTTTGGTGGATTTTAGGGTTTTTCAGAATTAATTTCTGCAAAGCTTCACTGGTATTCTTGTGTGTATCATTGTGAGTAGTAGAATTTCTTATTTATAGGGAGAGTGTGAGGAGGAATATTCCTCTGAGTGAGTGAGGATTGTTGAAGATCTTATCCAATTATGAGCTGTAAAAAATTCAAAATTTGTTGGAGAATTTTTTATCACATTTTATGGGGGACCTCTTGGATTGTGACTGGTTTTTTGGTTGTAGTGGAAATTGGATTGCTTCTAGAAGCTAGTGGTCCCTCTCAGAAATTTGATTTTCACTGCCTTTGTAAAAACGTAAATTTACTGCTATATTGTTTTCACTATTCTTTAATTTAAACTTAGTCAGAACAAATAATCACAAACATACATTTCATCTTTTACAATCACAATCACTGTCTGTTTGGCGTTTTTGTATCAACTGTATTATTAACATATGCGCAGAACTTGAATGCTGCATGTTTAATTTGCTTCAACATTTGCATACTTTTGTCTGGTGTCTTGTAATAATTTTTTCTTGTTTCTTTCGCATATTTGATCTCTAATTGTTGCCTTGACAAGCTAACGAGAATGGGTTTTGTTCCTCTAGAGTGAGGGTTTAGTTATGAGTATAGTTTTAACCTTATAAGCTTATGATTAGTAAATTTAAGTTTTCAAATTCCTGCTGATTATAGCTCTGCTATACACATTCACTCTGAGGAGCCAAATAATTAATTTTCTAGTATCGATGGTTCAAGGTTGGTAGCTTTAGAAAAGACAGTGTGGGAGATTCATCGGTAACACAAGTTTTTATATGACAGTTTGAAGTATCTCAGTTATTTTGAGTGCTATTGTGAATCATGATTGATAGCTTAGTATCTTATTAGTATCCCTCTGTTACAGGAAATTGAGACACTGTTAATTCAGAAAAGTAGAAATCCTAGGATATAGTTCTTATACTCAATTTGTGTATGACATTGTGAATATTGCTTTTATCTTTTACTGGCAGAGTCTACAAGTATAAATGTTGTTTTTGGGCTCATATCTATGCCAGGTCAAGTGTGAAGCTGCATATTTTATTGTGGTTCTACATCATCTACAAATTGTAGTAATGACAAAAGAAGGGTCAAAGAAGGGAGCACCAACGGGCAAGAAACCGTAAGATGACAAAAACTTTCACTGTTTGCTTTCTTTAAAATTTAATATCTTTTGATGCATTCTTGTTAATGCAGTGTTGTAGATAGAGTATGCCGGACACGGCATATGCCACCTGGGGCTCTAGCTATAAACACATCTCGCATGAAGCATGACACAAAGAACAAAAGCACCACTTCTAGAACGCATCAAAGAATGCAAGCACCACTAATTCGGACGACCGCAACACCACCACCGCCTCATACAACCGCAGCACCACCACCGCCTCATACAACCGCAGCACCACCAACACCGTCTCAAACAACCTCAGCACCACCACCGCCTCATACAATTGCAGCAACACCACCACCTCATACAACCGTAGCACCACCACCGGTTCAGACAACCAAATCACCACCGTTTTTAGAGGAATGCACATTTGTTCCTACCCAGGGAGTGACACAACAAGTTTTGAAAGGTCCAGCTGTCCATCACACCATGGTAGCGGTGGAGGAAGAGGAGAGGGACCAAACATCTCATGATGAGGAAGAGGAGGCCGCAGAACAAGCATTTTCTGGTGGGCAAAGGCCAATGATTAGCATTGTGGGCCAAGGGTAAGAAATATTATCCAAAAGAGATATTATCCAAAAGGGTAAGAAATTTACTCAAGCATTTTATGTTTGATTTTTGTTTGATTTATGTTTTGTAGGTTATCCAAAAGCGATATTGTTGCTGCAGCTATTAGAAAAGTTTTAATAAAAAATTATAAGGGAAATTTTATGCGGTATAGTGAGCTTAAAGGAGATGGTAGAACAAAGGAGAGAACTGAATACTTTAAAATTTTTAAAGTAAGACGTAATTTCTTCATGCTCCTTATATTATTCAAATGTTATTATCAGTTTCCTCATTATGCAAAACTAATCCTATTTCTTTTGCCAGGATTTTGTTCAGTGGGAGTCGTGTGATGACAACAAAATGGAAGATTTGTTTCACAAAGCTTGTGGCAAAAGGATAGTTGATATATTTGGTAAGATTAGGCGAAATGGGACAAAGTCGCCTTGGATGGGTGAAAAGGATTATGCGTATCTTCTTAAGAGGTAGGAAACTGAAGAATTCAAAAAGCTCTCTGAACAAAATAAGATTAATCGATCATCAACTAGAGGTGGGGCGGTCCATACCACAGGACATAGAGCTCATCATGATGTAGCTCTAGAATTGGTGTGTATTCTAATTGTAATTATAATATGCGCCAATATTCTAATTGTAATTGCAATTATAATCGATCATTATAATGTTGCTCCGATATTCATTGTAACCATATATATGTTGTCGTTATTTTTAGGAGAAGAAGTTAGACCGACCACCTAATCCTGACGAGCTCCATGGCCACCCACAAAAAGAAGAATGGGCAGTGGGTTGACTGTCGTGCAGAAAAAACACATGTAAGTCCTTTCTCAATCTTCTTAAATTATATATATATATATATAATAGCTGCTCAAGTTTGTTGCAAAAGGGTACTGCAACTAAGAATGGTAGAAAATTCTGCTATGATCCAGTGCAATTAAAAGATGCTTATAAATCTAGCTATTTTGTATGATTTGATATAAACTATTAGCGATGATCCAGTGCAATTGAATGATTGGAAATATAGGTGTTAAATTCAACAAAAGTACCTTGCATGAGAAACCTAATATAGATTAGGGACAGAAAGAATACCTCCCTGTTTTGAACTTTTGGCCAATATTGCAATTTATATTTCTCATCCGGTCCTGGCAGAAAGCAATGTCACTGCTGCCATCTTTGTGCAAGCCATCATTTACACTTAAAGTCCTTGGTAGATATGCAAATTAACAAGGTAGAGATATAATAATTTGAAGACAAAAAAATAAGCCACCAAATCTGCTAGGTAAACTAAACATCTAGTTTCCGAAAACAAAATTTAGGATAAATGACCTCCATAGAGATACTATGCCAAACTTGATGGTATTCAATTAATATAGGACAAAGTTCTAATTGACTAACATAAGGAAAAAATATCAAGTCAGGACATTTGGATAAACACAAAAATATGGAAATGCTTACACAAATGATATGTATTTGACTAATAGAATCAAGAAGAAATTGAATTATATGTATTAGATTAATACATGTATTAGATTAATAAATGTATTTAAACAAATTTTCCGCTTAATATTTATAGACACTGATGAGAGTCACATAAAGGTAAATCTACTCATAGAGTACACTAAAAATTCACTCAATCGTCTACAACCAAATGTAATACATATGTAAACACTAAAACAGCAGCCATTCACCAAGAGGGAAAATGAAACACCCAGGGATAGGTACACTTCATGAAATACAAACAAGATTCTGAGTGCTCCATACTTCTGTTTAATCCTGCAAAAAAAAATTGTAGTAAAACATCAGATACATTATTACCAAAAGAAGGATATGATGAGAATGCAAAAAAAAACAGAGCATGAATGAACATAAACAGTTCATATAAAACTTTATGATCGTATCTTGTTGCAATTATTCTCCTCAGTTAGTTAATCAGAATTTGAATTTAAATGCTTCCAACCTCCCTTGATGTGAGATTCTATTAGATAATGAGCAAGGTTGAAAATGAGTTGAGCTTAGTCGAATTTAATTTAGTTCGGTTTGATTTGAAAAGAAATCAGGGTTGGTTTTGGGTATGTGCAGAATGGAAGAAAACAAAGGCAAGGAGTTTCACATTGTGTCATTAGGTAAAAGACTTCACTAACTGCAATACTTGAACATAATGATTATCAATCATTATTCATTAGGTAAATACTCAACAATACTTATCAGTCAATACATAAGCAGAAAAATAGTACACCCTACAAAGCAAATCTGTCTCAGGTAAAGAAAAACCTACAAAGCAAATCCTGTCTATATGAATGTGCCAAAAATTGTTCTATTGTTACCATTGAATTCTGTCGGATTTGATTTACTTAGATATCCAGTCAGTATTTGATTTACTTAGAACAGGTTGAACACACATTGAACTATAAGCAGAAAATGATAATATAAGCAATAATTAGGTTGACCACAATTATGCTGGATTTAAACTCTGCTTATAGTTTTTATTAAACTCTGCAATAATTAAATTCTGTTCCAAGAAAACTTAAGCTGCTCTATGTATTCCGTCTCAATGATGGCTGGGAACATAATGATGGCTGGGAACAGGTTCATGAACTCTTTAAATTCTTTATTGAGAATATTATTGATTATAACTGGAACATAATGAAAAATTAAATAAAATTATAGCGTCGATTATATGTGACGCTAAAATATACGATATTGGATAGGTAGCGACGGTTTTAGCGTCGTAATGTTCAAAAACCCCAACTAGTGTCTCTAAAAACCGACGCTATATGCTCATAGTTAGACAATAGTGTCGCCCCAAACCGACGCTAATGCAATAATAAGATTGTTTAAGTGTCGCTTTAAACCGCCACTATGTGAACCTTATGTCGACAACAGTCGTCGCTAGTTATAAAAAAAATTGTGAACTAGCGTCGGTTGGAGTATTTTACCGTCACACTAGTATCACAACAACCGACGCTATGTTAGCGACGACTCGTGATTATGCTTTGCTACAATCTTTAAGATGTCCGCCACGACGCCGACGCTAAGTCGTGGCTAACACGATTTAGCATCGGTTTTTAGCTTGTTAGCGAGGGTTTTTGGCTGATGCTATTACACAGTTTTCTTGTAGTGATTCCCGTTACTTTTCTCACCATGAAGTGTCCAACTTGTATAACTTCGATCAATTCCATGCCTCTTTAAATGCGACTTCATCTGACTCGCGTCAATCCGACGTCCAAAACAGTAACCTAAGCAAGGACATGTGATTTGACTGGGGTCTTTGGCGTGTTCAACAGCAAACTTAACGAATTCTGATACCCCATTCTCGTACTCTTTCGACAATCGATTGGACGACATCCATTTTTTATCCATGATTTTACTAAGTAAGCAAAACAAAAACAAAAGAACAACTACGTACCTGTATATATAGAAGTCAGCAACTTCTGGACTGAACCACAAAGTGTAAGATTCTAGAAAACGGCCTGAATTCACTCTTCACAAGTAACCCCTATAGCAAATGAACGTAAGTTAGTAACTGATGGTGTATACAACATATAACAAGACAAATTTAGTATGTAATAAGACAAACAAGAAATATCGTAGGAACAAGTAAAAGTTTCAAGAAACAAATTTAGTAAACATCATCATTAAATCAAATAGCATGGTATAGTTTCAACTCAACATTGTCAAAAAAACAACTTCAACGCTTAAGTTCAAGTAACTTCAAAGTTCTATCATCAATTCAAATTCAATTAACAATTCAATCACTATTTATCATTTTCAATCAACTCTCAAAATAACAATTAATTTTATAATTAATTTCAATCATCTCTCAAAATAAATTCAATCACTAGTTCACTTAACTACTAATTTCATTATCATTTTCAATAACAACCAAATTCTTACATCACTAAAACTTTCCGATAAATATTCACTTTAACTTTACAAATAGCCCTATAACAACCTCAACAATCTAACTTCATCAACACTCTTAACTACCTTGACTTTTCTAATTAATCACTATTCTACATATTTTACACATTAAACTAACTTCTACTATTCTACAAATTAATCATTAAACTAACTTCTACAAATTAATCACATTTTACACAATAATCACTATACTAACTACTACTAATTAATCATTAAACTAACTTCTACAAATTAATCACATTTTACACAATAATCACTATACTAACTTCTACTAATTAATCACTTTTCTACAAATCAAAAATCAACAACTAATATCAAATCAAATTTATCAACTAACAACAACAATCAAAAATCAATTCAAAAATCAACTAATAATACAACTAATATTAAATCAAATCAAAAATCAACAACTACTCACATTTCTAATTAATCACTAACAAACTTCTACAAATCAAAAAATGAAAACCTAACATCAACAACTAATAATACAACAAATTTATCTCACAGAACTTCTACAAATCATATTTATCTCACAACAAATTCCATTAATGGAGAGAAAACCAGAAAAAAGAGTGTAAAAACCTCAGAGAAAAACTCAACAATGGTGGACGGAGGGAAGCCACGAACAGGGGAAAAGCCACAAACATAGGAAAGCCACGAACGAACGGAGTAAAGCCCTTTGCAGAAACGAATGAACGAACGGAGTAATGGCGGATGGAGTTTCGTTCGTTTGCAGAAAAAAGGAAGAAGAAGAACAGTGTCGCGAGAGTTAGGGTGTTTGCAGAAATAGAAACAGTCATAAGAAAATAGAGGGATATCTGATTATGTTTTAATTTTAATATTTTAAAAGACCTAAGGCAGCGCTTTTAGAAAGCGCTTTCTTATGTTACTCCTTTAGCAGCGCTTTTGGGGTAAAAACGCTTTCTTATGTGGGATTAATGAAAGGCCTTTAGCAGCGCTTTCCAAAAGCGCTGGCTAAAGCGTGTTGTACGAAAGCCCTTTAGCAGCGCTTTTCAAAAGCGCTTCCTTATGGTACCCCTTTAGCAGCGCTTTTCAAAAGCGCTGCCTTATGGTACCCCTTTAGCAGCGCTTTTCATAAAACGCTTTCTAAAGTTCACCTGCCTTAGAGCTTTAGCAGCGCTTTTCAAAAGCGCTGTCTTAGGTCCCCCATATAGCAGCGCTTTTTTCTTTTGTTTTTTAATTTTACTTTTAGAGAAACATATAGCAGCGCTTCTGCAAAAAAGCGCTGTCTTTGTTGTGCTGCCAAAACACAATTTTGGCGTAGTGCGTGAGGTTGTCCAGGTTTGTTCCAACTCTTCTCTTTGGTGGCGGGACCTGCTTTCTATTGCTATTTCAATGGACGATGGATGTTTTTGGATCACTATTGCGATTAAGGTTGGTGATGGGCAGTCCGTTCCATTTTGGTCTGCTTGTTGGTGTGGAAATTCTCCTCTGTGAGCTCTCTCCCACTCTGTATGTTGCTGCAATTGATAAACATGTGCTTATTTGTAATCTTGGCTATTGGGTGGATTATGTTTGACATTGGAACATTTCTCTCGATTCGTTTGAAGTTGTTGATGATTTCGTCCGCGAGTTGCCGGACCTCATGCTGCTGTAGGATTTCCAGCTCCAACATAATTCGCACGACCGCTTTGTATGGCCTTTAGGCATTTGCGGCACTTTTTCGGTCATGTCGTGTTATCAACGTTTTATCAAAGATTGACATGGACCTCACTTGGCGGTGGAAGTCAAGACAACACTTAATATCATTTGGGCCTCAAATTCTCCTTTGAAGGTTAAATTATTTGCGTGGTGGTTGTTATTGGACAGGCTACCTACACGTGAGAATCTTAGCTACAGGGGGATTATCACGAAAGCTCATGATAAGGTTTGCGTGTTTTGCTTTAACTGTGATGAAACAATTAATTATCTCTTCTTCTCTTGTCATAAGGCTGCTTTAGTTTGGAGTAAGCTAGCTTCTTGGTTAGAAATTTCTTTCTCTTCGGAATTCGATAGTCACCTCCACCTCCTTGAATAACTGAGTTTTTTCAATGGTAGTTGCTAGAAGCTTGAGGCGGGTTTAATTTGGTTGGTAGCTTGTTGGTGTATTTGGATGATTAGAAACCAAATTATTTTTAACGACTTTGTTTGCAATCCGACTGTAATACCCCGTATTTTATTACTCCGGATAATATTCTATTGTGATCAACTGAGTCCAGTGTACTCTGAGAAATTATTTGACTAAATAATTGGAGTAACTGTGGAACTTAGAATAAATCCAATTAATGTTATCTGACTCTGAGGTTTTTAATTAATTTGGACTTAAGAGACTTTTTGGACATTTAGTAGTATTATTTCTAATACTAGTTTACTATTTAATATCTTTTCCTTCCACTTTCCAAACAAAAGAAAAAGTTAGTAAGAAAGAGAGAGAAAGAAGAAAGAAGGAAAGAAAAGGAAAAAAAAGTGGAGAAGAGGAAATTTGAAGAAAACTAAGAGCCAATCATCATCCATTCATCCAATCCTTGCCCAATCATCTCATCATCCTCATCTTGATCATCTAGAGGTGGGTTCTAGTTAGAAAACCATATTTTTGGAGTTTTTGGAATGTTTTGAGTGTTAGGTTAATTGTTGAATCGATGTTTTTAACAGTTAGAAATCGATATAAATGTTGTAGTATGATCACATTATGTTTATAAACATTATTGATGATTGTTTGTGATGTTTGGAAATGTTTGGGGTTGTAAAGATTAAATTTTGAGGTTTTGGAACCCTTAAAACGCAGTAGAAAATTCTGATTCTGTGAAAAGCGCCGGGCAAAATAAAAATCCGCCAGGCAAAATTATAAAAATGCCTCTGCTTCGTCGGGCGATGCCCAAGAGGCACAGCATGTAACGCCCCTGTAACTTTCATGTTTTTAAGAAGTATTTTACGCCTCTGCTTCGCCGGGCGAAGCAAGAGGCAAAAGGGAAAGCGCCGGGCAAAATTTAAAAGCGTCGGGCACTCCTGGGACTTTTTCAAATGTTCCCTTTTCTTTTAAAATTCATAACTTTTGACCCGTTTATCCAATTCGAGTGTTCTTGATATCGATAGAAAGCTATGGAAATAATCTTTATGATGATGGTAAAAGATGTCGATTTTATTGCCCGATTAAATAATTGGAAGGAACCCGAAGTGGAATTCATTTGATAATTTTGTGTAAACTATGTTTTAAATTGTGTTAAGCTATTCTATTACACTAATAAGGTATGTTTTGCCTAATCTATGGTTGTTAACATGTTATAATTGTGTATGCATGTAATGTGAAAATGAAATCGGAAGAGTGAGGAAAACATTAACCTTAACTATAGGTGAACCTAGAAAGGACTAGGAGGTTGATGATTAACCAAACGACAACGCTCGTGCAGAAGAGGCCGAGGTGCGTGTCCTTTTAAATAATATAGGGAGAGTGAAACACTAGTATGGAACATGTGTATAAACCTTTGTGGTTTGGTGCAAAGACAAGAGAGTTCTTAAGGCGAATGTGTATAAACCTTGTGATTATCGAATACAATCTCGTATAGTTATTATCATGTAATCGTAACCGGTATAACTTGAGTGTAGTTTCATGGGTCTCGAGCTCCTCTGAAACAGGCACACAATTACTTAGTAGGTTTGATTCCCTATGCGTAGTACGATTGGAGCCTAAGGGTAAAGAGACTTGTGATGGTTAACAGGCCATGAGAAGTGACGGTTCACCGTTAACAGGCCGGTGATCCCAAATCCAATTCGTATGCCAAGTAACTACAAGGATCTATGACTCGGGTCAACTTCTAGACGTAGGAGCGGACGAGAATAGGAGATGCCTTGGTATGGTTATCGATTAATGATGTGGTGAGTTAATGAACTCATGTCATGTTTCCATATAGTGTGAGATTATAAAATGTGAACTCAAGAGTCCTTCCCTTTCCCCGGACTTGAGTTAGGATTGTTAGAACCGTAAATAATCCGAGAGAATCCATAAGATAGGGATCTCACTGAGATTTGATGTATCTCACCCCACGTTGTTGATGTATTTCAGGTGCTTCAGGTACAGAGAAGGGTAAGGACAAGGTCGTTTGATCTTTCCTTGCACATTGATGGCTAGCTTCCGCTATGTTGTTATTTTGAGATCATTGTTATGATCTAGTTCTTAGTTTTTATCATTTTGGAACATCTTGTATATGTAATGCCTTAGACTTTTAGTGTTATGTATTAGAGGCATTTATATGTATAATGTGTTAACTAGGAACTTATTGTATTTCAATACCAATTACTTGGATTCATATATATAATTTATGCTTTGATGTATGGATTTTATATATGGGTGTTACAGTTGGTATCAGAGCAGGTCGTATCCTCGACCTAGCCATGAAATAGCATAAGTATTTCTTTCTGTTTCATATACGTTGTGTCGCCATTGGTCTTAGGTGTTATATTTATGGCATTGAGCCTGATCAACTTAATCATATTTGTATGACCTTTAGGAATATGGCTGACGGACGTAGAAACACTCGCGGCAGACCCGCAAACCCTCAAGTTGGGACGAATCCGTCGGACGGCGATGGTAATGCTCCGTTGTATCAGTTCTTGCAACAGATGCAACAACAACATAATCTATTCATGGAGCAAATGGTGCAACAGCTAAATGGAGGGTTGCATCCTCCAGTGGTTGTTCCTGAAGCGGTGGGAGGAAACTTTTGGGACTTTGTCCGCATGAACCCTCCGAAATTTCATGGCGGACTAGACCCCGTTAAAGCGCACGAATGGATTGCTGGCATGGAAAGGATCTTTTTTATAGTAAGATGTAATGAAGAAAATAAGGTGGTTTTTGCTTCGCATATGTTGAAGGGTCCGGCCATGAGATGGTGGGAGAATGCTTCGGCTCTAATAGCTATTCAAGAAGTGCCGAAGGTGTGGGAACAATTCAAGTTTGTTTTCATGGAGAAGTATTTTCTGAGTTCGTTGAGGACTCAGAAGGAATTCGAGTTTCAACAACTGCGACAGGGCGGTATGACGGTAGCAAGTTATGCCGAAAAGTTTGAGATCATGGCTGCGTACTCTAGGCAGGCCATGTATGCACCTGATGAGAGGTGGAAGATAGATCAATTTATGTTTGGTTTAAGGGCTGAAATTTCACATAGCGTCTCACAGAGGGAGTTCACTACGTATGCTGAGATGTTAAGACAATGCTATGTGGCAGAACATAGTTTGAAAAAGGTTCGAGATGAAAGTGTAGCAAGTCGGGTAACTCAAGGTGATCGTGGAAAGTCTAATCAACCATTTAGACCTAGACCATAATCCTTCAAGGGGAAGCAGGCACAAGATACAAGGGCGAGTACACCTCCCGTGTGTCGTACTTGTGGCAAGAATCATTTTGGAAGGTGTGGTTTTGAAGGGTTAAAGTGTTTCCAATGTCAAAAGGTGGGTCATATGAAGAAAGATTGTCCTCAGAATAGGACTCAGACACAAGGAAGGGTTTATACCTTAGATGCAAGGAAGAAGAAGAGTGACAATTCCCTAATTGCTGGTACGTGCCTTGTTAACGGATTTCCTTGTTTTGTTTTATTTGATTGTGGAGCTACGCACTCTTTTGTGTCTATGCAATGTATGAAGCGACTTGGGTTGCGGTCTCTCCCTTTGTCTCCTCCTATGGTGGTCACTACCGCCATGGATGAAATAGTTGAGACACCATTGATGTGTGAAAACTGTGTTTTGTCTGTGGACGGTAGAGTTTTTCAGATTGACCTTATTTGTCTTCCGCTTAAGAAAGTTGATGTCGTTTTTGGGATGGATTGACTTTCTGCTAATTCGGTGTTTATTGGGTGCGAAGAAAAGCTCATCATCATTCCATCTAATGATGCTACCCCAAAAGATGTCTTAGCAACTATTCTTGAAGGTACGGTTGAAATGGTAAATTTCTTATTTGAAGAAGAGAAATATGTTCTGTTGGTTCTCACTAAGGTAGGGAGCAGCGACCTTCAAGTTTCGAACATTCCTGTTGTTTGCGAGTTTTCCGAAGTTTTCCCCGAAGATGTCACTTCTCTTCCTCCAGAGAGGGAAGTGGAATTTTCTATTGACCTGGTACCGAGAACGGCTCCTATATCCGTTTCTCCATACCGGATGACACCTTTGGAGTTAAGAGAATTAAAGGATCAGTTAGAAGAGCTTATGTCTAAGCATTTTGTTAGACCTAGTGTCTCACCGTGGGGAGCTCCAGTATTGTTAGTAAAGAAGAAGGAAGGTGGGATGCGGATGTGCATCGATTATCGTCAGCTGAATAAGGTTACCAATAAAGACAAGTATCCCTTTTCCAGGATAGACGACCTTCTAGATCAATTGAAAGGAGCCTGCGTGTTCTCGAAGATTGATTTGAGGTCGGGTTATCATCAGATTCGAGTGAAGAGTTCCGATGTACCTAAGACTGCATTTAGAACTCGTTACGGCCATTACGAATTCTTAGTGATGCCTTTCGGTGTGACTAATGCTCCAACTATTTTTATGGACTATATGAACCGTATATTTCAAGCTTACTTGGATCAGTTTGTTGTAATCTTCATTGATGATATTCTTATTTATTCTCGTACTTCACAAGAGCACGAGGAACATCTGAGAATTGTTTTATCCGTGTTGCAAGAGAAACAACTTTTTGCTAAGCTAAGCAAGTGTGAATTTTGGATAGCAGAAGTTAAGTTTCTTGGTCACGTTATATCACAAGGTGGTGTAGCGGTGGATCCGTCGAAGGTAGAAGCAATGATAAATTGGGAGAGGCCGAGGAATGCTTTAGAAGTTAGAAGTTTCTTAGGACTGGCGGGTTATTATAGAATGTTCATTGAAGGTTTCTCTCAGTTGGCTTTACCAATGACGAAACTTACTTGTAAAGATTTTGCTTTTGAGTGGGATTCAAGTTGTGAGCAGAGTTTCATGAAGTTGAAGGAGAGATTGACGACAGCTCCGGTGTTAATCATTCCTGATCCTAACAACTCTTACGAAGTGTTTTGTGATGCTTCTAAGATGGGATTGGGAGGTGTTCTAATGCAAGGCGTTCAGGTAGTGGCTTATGCCTCCCGACAATTGAAAATTCATGAACAGAATTATCCAACTCATGATTTGTAATTGGCGGCGGTTGTGTTTACACTGAAGGTGTGGCGGCATTATTTGTATGGTGTACGTTTCGAAATGTTCAGTGACCATAAGAGTTTGAAGTATTTATTTGACCAAAGAGAGTTAAATATGCGACAACGAAGATGGATGGAGTACTTGAAGGATTATGATTTAGAATTGAAGTATCATCCAGGAAAAGCGAATAAGGTAGCAGACACTTTAAGTCGGAAAGTAGTTAATAGTGCGAAATTGATGGTATTGGAATATGCTTTGTTGGAGACTTTTAGAGATCTTAATCTTCAGTTTGTGTGGACTCAGGATGGTGTAATTCTAGGAAATTTGAATGTAAATTCTACTCTAAGAGTTGAGATTCAACGAGGTCAAACGTTGGATGAGAAGTTGCAAGAAGTGTTACTTCTACCGGGTTTTGTTCAGGCTACCGACGGAATTATTATGTTTGACCAAAAAATTTGTGTTCCGAATAATGCGGCATTGAAAAGAAGGATTTTGGAGGAAGCGCATAAAGGTGCTTTTACTATACATCCGGGTTCTTCAAAGATGTATCAAGATTTAAAGAAGGACTATTGGTGGCCCGGTATGAAAAGAGATGTTGCGGTCTTTGTGTTGGAATGTGCGGTGTGTCAACAAGTTAAGATTGAACAACAAAGACCGGGTAGATTGTTACAACCCCTAGACATCCCAATTTGGAAATGGGATAGTATTTCCATGGACTATGCACTAGGATTACCCCGTACTCAAAATGGTTATGATTCAATTTGGGTGATTGTAGATCGTTTGACGAAAGCGGCGCATTTCTTGGCCGTGAAGACTACTTTCAAGGCAAGTAATCTTGCAAGGTTGTTTATTGCAGAAATTGTAAGATTGCATGGTATTCCCTCTAACATTGTGTCGGATAGAGATCCGAAGTTTACTTCAAGATTTTGGAAAGTTTTTCAACAAGCTATGGGTACGGAGTTGCGATTGAGCACGTCTAATCATCCTTAAACAGATGGTCAGACTGAGCGAACAATACAAATAATGGAAGATATGTTGAGAGCTTGTGTGCTAGAAAGTAAGGGGAATTGGAAAGAACTTCTACCGTTGATTGAGTTTTCGTATAATAATAGTTATCACGCGAGTATCGGTATGGCTCCGTATGAAGCATTGTATGGGCGAAAATGTAGAACACCTTTGTGTTGGGCGGAAATTGGCGAAGATAGAATTTTGGGACCCGAAATCATCCAAGAGACTACAGAAAAGATTCGAATGATCCACGAGAAAATTAAGCAAGCACAAGATCGACAAAAGAGTTATGCGGACAATCGAAGGAGACCTTTAGAATTTGAAGAAGGTGACCATGTGTTTTTGAAAGTTACTCCTAGATTGAGATTGAAAGGACCGTTTAAGTCACGCAAGTTAAGCCCAAGATACGTGGGACCGTATCAGATCTTAGAAAAGATTGGTGAAGTAGCTTACAGATTGGCCTTACCGCCTTCTCTGTCGGAAATGCACGATGTTTTCCATGTATCTCAACTTCGGAGATTTGTTCCAGATCCTCTTCAGCCGATTCTACCGGATGCTATTGAAATAGAAGCATACTTAACATTTGAACCTCAACTGAGCTGCATTGTGGGAAGAGAAACGAAAGTATTAACGAACAAGGACATTTCTCTCGTTAAGGTACAGTGGGATGTAACGCATCCGGGTGATGCAACTTGGGAACTTGAATCGGAAATGCGAGATGCTTACCCTCATTTGTTCAAGTAATCTTTTAAATTCGAGGGTGAATTTCTATTTAATGGGGGGAGGATGTAATACCCCGTATTTTATTACTCCGGATAATATTCTATTGTGATCAACTGAGTCCAGTGTACTCTGAGAAATTATTTGACTAAATAATTGGAGTAACTGTGGAACTTAGAATAAATCCAATTAATGTTATCTGACTCTGAGGTATTTTAATTAATTTGGACTTAAGAGACTTTTTGGACATTTAGTAGTATTATTTCTAATACTAGTTTACTACTTAATATCTTTTCCTTCCACTTTCCAAACAAAAGAAAAAGTTAGTAAGAAAGAGAGAGAAAGAAGAAAGAAGGAAAGAAAAGGAAAAAAAAGTGGAGAAGAGGAAATTTGAAGAAAACCAAGAGCCAACCATCATCCATTCATCCAATCCTTGCCCAATCATCTCATCATCCTCATCTTGATCATCTAGAGGTGGGTTCTAGTTAGAAAACCATATTTTTTGAGTTTTTGGAATGTTTTGAGTTTTAGGTTAATTGTTGAATCGATGTTTTTAACGATTAGAAATCGATATAAATGTTGTAGTATGATCACATTATGCTTATAAACATTATTGATGATGGTTTGTGATGTTTGGAAATGTTTGGGGTTGTAAAGATTGAATTTTGAGGTTTTAGAACCCTTAAAACGCAGCAGAAAATTCTGATTCTGTGAAAAGCGCCGGGCAAAATAAAAATCCTCCAGGCAAAATTATAAAAATGCCTCTGCTTCGCCGTGCGATGCCCAAGAGGCACAGCATGTAACACCCCTGTAACTTTCATGTTTTGAAGAAGTATTTTACGCCTTTGCTTCGCCGGGCGAAGCAAGAGGCAAAAGGGAAAGCGCTGGGCAAAATTTAAAAGCGTCGGGCACTCTTGGGACTTTTTCAAATCTTCCCTTTTCTTTTAAAATTCATAACTTTTGACCCGTTTATCCGATTCGAGTGTTCTTGATATCGATAGAAATCTATGGAAATAATCTTTATGATGATGGTAAAAGATGTCGATTTTATTGCCCGATTAAATAATCGGAAGGAACCCGAAGTGGAATTCATTTGATAATTTTGTGTAAACTATGTTTTAAATTGTGTTAAGCTATTCTATTACACTAATAAGGTATGTTTTGCCTAATCTATGGTTGTTAACATGTTATAATTATGTATGCATGTAATATGAAAATGAAATAGGAAGACTGAGGAAAACATTAACCTTAACTATAGGTGAACCTAGAAATGACTATGAGGTTTATGATTAACCGAACGACAACGCTCGTGCAGAAAAGGCCGAGGCGCGTGTCCTTTTAAATAATATAGGGAGAGTGAAACACTAGTATGGAACATGTGTATAAACCTTTGTGGTTTGGTGAAAAGACAAGAGAGGTCTTAAGGTGAATGTGGCCTTGTGATTGTCGAATACAATCCCGTATAGGTATTATCATGTAATCGTAACCGGTATAACTTGAGTGTAGTTTCATGGGTCTCGAGCTCCTCTGAAACACGTACACAATTACTTGGTAGGTTTGATTCCCTATGCGTAGTACGATTGGAGCCTAAGGGTAAAGAGACTTGTGATGGTTAACAGGCCATGAGAAGTGACGGTTCACGGTTAACAGGCCGGTGATCCCGAATCCAATTCGTATGCCAAGTAACTACAAGGATCTATGACTCGGGTCGACTTTTAGACGTAGGAGCGGACGGGAATAGGAGATGCCTTGGTATGGTTATCGATTAATGATGTGGTGAGTTAATGAACTCATGTCATGTTTCCATATAGTGTGAGATTATAAAGTGTGAACTCAAGAGTCCTTCCCTTTCCCCGGACTTGAGTTAGGATTGTTAGAACCGTAAATAATCTGAGAGAATCCATAAGATAGGGAACTCACTGAGATTTGATGTATCTCACCCCACGTTGTTGATGTATTTAAGGTGCTTCAGGTACAGAGAAGGGTAAGGACAAGGTCGTTTGATCTTTCCTTGCACGTTGATGGCTAGCTTCCGCTATGTTGTTATTTTGAGATCATTGTTATGATCTAGTTCTTAGTTTTTATCATTTTGGAACATCTTGTATATGTAATGCCTTAGACTTTTAGTGTTATGTATTAGAGGCATTTATGTGTATAATGTGTTAACTAGGAACTTATTGTATTTCAATACCAAATACTTGGATTCATATATATAATTTATGCTTTGATGTATGGATTTTATATATGGGTGTTACACCGACGGATATATTCGATAAAATTCTTTTGTTCTCTTGGTTGGGGCTGCCTCTTACGAATAAACAATCTCCAAGGTGCTCATTTTATGACTGGCTTAATCACTTGATTGATTTTTTGTAACATCATGTATGCTTTAAGTTGCCACATTCTTACTATCACATCATGTATGCTTTAAGTTGCCACAAACTTTCAATAAAAAGTCAATAAAAAAGTGGCCAAATAAAAGCAGTTTCCTAATAGAATGAGCTCGTATTTAACACTCCTAAAAAGAAAAACATACTAATGTTGATCTTCCTTAAATTGGTGTAGGAAACAAGCATGAGATACAACACTAAGTCTTTCGGATACTAGCATATATGATCAATATAATGTATGTAACGCCCCATACTACTTTCAGGATTACCCACTGACCGCACAAACCAACGTAGGTCTTTTTAGCATGTTTTGTCTTTACTCACATGCTTTTCAGGAAACATCCCAGAAGACCGCCCATTCAGATACTACTCCAAGTCAAGCACGCTTAACTATGGAATTCTTATTTGTTAGGATACCAAAAAGAAGATACATTTTTTTGGTAAAGGTAGTACCAATCTATCCTTATAAGTTTTCCTTCAACCATGCAGTCCCATACCTCCACAGCCTCATGATCCTTTTATTCCAAGGTGAATACAGGCGACCACTTTCCGCCCTCTTTGGCCTCAAGTGTTACAACCACCCCTTCCCTCTTCGGCCTAGGGTATTACAATGTACATCATCTATGCTCCCAAAACGGTGAAAAAAGGAATATAACCAATAATGTAAGAAATACTTGGCTTGTAAAGGCTTTAACAAATCTCCAACCAATGGTGAAGTAACCAATCTCAGCACCATGCCAATATTTCTTATACTAGTGAGCTAAAAAAATTGTAGTGTCTTGAACAAAGAAAAAAAGCATCTTTTGAATATCCAAATTTGTCTTCATTCATCAAGTCCAATACTCATAGCAATTATAATTGAAATACATATAATGTAGGACAAGTAACCAAGATTCTAAGAAGCTTGAACTCTTAGACTCCATTTAATAGCCTTTAAGTCATAATCCAAAGTACACAGAACCAAAAGTAAAATTTCAATCAAACTTGATAAAATTTAGAAATGAATCAGAAACACATGCAAATCAGATCATTTCACAGATGATAATGAACTCTTGTGCACCCCACAAAAAGTGTTCAAACTCAACTTTGAAAGACAGTAGATAAAAGCACCAAACATCTAAAACATATTTATCCAAGCTTATTAAATCCACACATTCTAAAACTTCAAATGAAATATCATGTTGTAGAAGAAAAATTATCTAATCATGTAGTCCGAACTTTAATGAATGCATTGAAACTGATGAAACTATAACGAATCTTGGCGATGGAGCAAAAATGGAAACAATATAATTCCAATAATTGTAAGAATCAGGTGAATTAATAAACATAACATGATCGAAATGAGACATGGAAATCAAATCTAAGAGAAATCAAGCCAAAAAACTATAAGGAATTATGAATCACAAATAAAATCAGAAATTTAAAATAGAGATGGTTAATTTGAAATATCGAACACCAAATATGACTTGAAAGTTGGGTGAGGAACGTAAAATGAATTGAATGAAGAAACAAGTCTGAATTGAAAATAAGAGATGAATGAAATAAGGGAAAATGTGAATGATCGGAACTAACCTCACAAGAATCAAATCCGAGATTGGATAAAAGATGCGAACCAAATCAATAACTTTTAGACACAGTGAGGATGACTTGTAATGATAATTGAATCCGACAAACGAAACCTCAATTAATGGAGATACTACAAACACCACTTACAAATGAATCAGAAACACATGCGAGAAGGATCAATAAGCTTGGAACAAGTGTAACTCACCAACAACTACCACCAATGTCGTCTATCTAAAAATTAAGAGCAACATAGAAAGAATCATTGAAACTGAAGTTCTCATCTTTGTCACCTTAAATCATCATCGAAGATCACACACTACAAGAAACAGAGTTGAACTGATATGCGATCTGAAGTGAAAATAGAAATAAACTGAAATAATCAAAAAGGAAATCTCAAACAGTAGAATTTGGAGAAAGGGATGAGAACATAAATCATAACAAAGAATAAATAATGTGATTACATAAATGAGTGAACCAAATCAGATGAAGAAAAAACGAAATTAAAAAAGATGATGAATTAGTGAAATAAATCGATCATGAAATATATTTCAGTGAATGAAGTTAATGGAAGACTCATATTGAACATAAACAAAACTGAATGAAGAACTTGGATGGAGATGAAGCGCTCAAAAACAGAATCGGAAACAAATCTTCAACAAAGATTGAAAGGAGCAATGGAACGAGAAAAAACTTAAAATTGAGAAAATTCGATTTTTTCAAAAAAATGTAAGGGCAAATTTCTTTCAAGGTGGATACCAAATATGGTTTGATACCATGTTAATAAACATATATCCATGAAAGTAAAAAGAGAATAGAGAAAAATTACTTTTATTAATTAAGATGAATTTAATATAATACTAGAATAGGACCCGCGCGATGCGGGTTCATAAATAAAGTAGTTTAAATAAAATAAGATTTTATTTATGGGGTATTATTTAATTTAATATATTTAATCCATATCTTATATATGAATGAGTAAATATACACAATTGTAAAGTTATGATGAATATATCTTACTCTTGTAGTCTCAGCTCAAGCTTGAGAACTTTTACAGGTTTTTCTGGTAAATAAACATGTTATTCATGTCCAAGAGTATCAAGAACTTCCATTATATTCGAAAATAAAAATGAATTTAGCTATATAATATGATTGATATTGTTGTAGGATAAGTTTTGAAAAACATTATCATAAAGAACACTGCTTTTCAATTCTTTTTGAAATTGTTTTAATGGTAACAAATTTTAAATAATGACATGGAAGTGCAGAGTTCGAGTCTTGAATATTTTGTTACATCATTCACCAAAATCATGAATTTTTTAAGTCTTTGACTTGTTTGTATGTTTCATTATTAACATTATGGTTATATTTTTTTATAATATATAAATTTCTCTCACGTATACTTAGTGAACATGATTGATGGTATGGTGTAGTAATTAAAAAGTTAACAAATTATTGTTTAAATACTGTTTATATACGACAATTTTTTCCTATATCTTTTCTTATGCCAATGGCGCATGTCTAAATGAGTATTTTCCGAAATGGTTAATAAATGAATTTAATTTTTATTGAGAATAAATTTATTTTTGATGATTCAAATTAATTTTATTTTAATTAATGGGTAGAAATAATTCATATAACAAAAATTTATGTTAAATAATATGAATCAATTTTAATAAATATTAATTATAAATATTTTCTATAATAATATGCTGTATGTTTTTATATATATTTATGTATAAGGAAAATATTTAATTTTTTAGTAACCTTTTCTATTTATGTGTAATGTTATTAATATTGAGATAATAATTCAAATACAATACATTATATATATTTCCTATGCCTCCTTGTTATTAAAGGTGTAAAATCTAATTATCCTAATAATAAAAAATATGTATACTTGGTTTAATCTAATTTAATTATTAATTTAAATCTATGTTTGTTTTTTATAACTTAACAATATATGAGAAATATTATTTTGATTATGAATAATAATATATATAATCTATTATAAAGATGAATAAAATGATTTACAAAATGATCACTTTTATTTATTTTCATATTCAATTTTTTCTATGTTATATTTTAAAAAATTGATATGAATATTTATAATAATAATAATAATAATATAAGTAAATAATTTATTTTGGTAATTATTTGTGATGTTCTTCCTATTTCTTTTCCAATATCTATAATTTTTAAACATCTAAATGAATATTATCTGTAACGGTAGTATTAATTATAAATTATACGGTAATTGGAATACAATTAATTATTAATTATTATAAAATTAAATATTAAACTTGAAAGATGGGATTGTCATAATAATAAATGAATAATGTGTGTAATATTTAATAAATTAATATTGTTTTTAAATTATAAATCTATTGGAATTTAATTTGTTCTTAATTATGATAACATTGAATTAGTTACTTATTTAATCTACAAGTAACAATAACAATTTTATGACAACTGAAATATAATATGAAAAGAATGCTAATAAATAACATTTATACGTTTTTACATACAAATAATATTATATTTATTTTAGAAAAATAATTGTATAATTAAATTTATTTTTGATGATTCAAATTGGTTTTATTTTAATTAATGGGTAGAAATAATTCATATAACAAAAATTTATGTTAAATGGGAATGACTCAGTTTTAACAAATGTTAATTATGAATATTTTATATAATAATATACTGTATGTTTGTATGTATAAGGAAAATATTTAATTTTTTAGTAACATTTTCTATTTATGTGTAATGTTATTTGATCGTACCTGGATCAGACAGTTACTGGTGGCCAACGACGTCCGTTGAGCTCCGGCTCCGGTGAGGTTGAAGGACGGCCGGGGGGGTGTACCTGCAAGGTACTCCGACGCTCAAGTTAGGGAGTGCACAGAGTAACAGCAAATACAAGAAGAGTGAGAAAAGTGACTTAACCTGACCCTCTCAAGTGAGAGGGTATTTATAGAGAACCCCCAGCGCGGGGCCAACGGTTACTTGCATTGGGTTGGATTGTCAGGCCCAATCCAAGTAACTGCCAGGGCTTACGTGGCGTAGTGAAGACCAGCGCGTGGTCTTCGCCCTGGGGTAACTGCTCCTAGATTTCCGGGACTAGGGCAGACCGAATCCTTCGGGAGTGGAGTGGTTACTTGGAACGTATCTACGTGGTACGGACCGTTAGACACTCCTCGATGGGGAGGAGCCTTCTGTGTCGAGGACCCGTCAAGCCGTATGACGGACATGGCCTCGCGGGGAGGAGCCATGTCTGTCGAGGAGTGATGTGCGGTATTCTCGCGGGAAGAAGCTGGTATGTCGGGGATGTACCTATCCACCGGGGTGCGAGGTCCTCCTGCCCTGTTGGCCCGTTTGTGCCCGACAATGTAAAGTGCTCGGGGGAAACGTTGGTATGCTTGCAGCAGTCAAGTGCCCCGCAGAGGGGTCTTAATGGGCCTCCCCGTGCTATATGGGTTGGGCCTGCTCGACTGTTGGGCAGCCTCGGCCCAGTCCAGAACAGGAGCCCCCCAAGTCGTTGCTCTGAGGTGGTAGAGTAATGACTTAAGGGTTATTGGCATGTCGAGGATACGCTAAGAGAGGAACCGAGGAGGTCGTTCTCCTGTGCGAAATTCCTTCGGCAGGATGAGCGTCGGGCGTCGGACAGATGTGTCTGATCGTATGGTCGGGGAGATGAAGGGTTTCGGATTCGAAGCGTTGGGGAAAACCGAAACGACACGCGTGGGGAGATGGGCGGCTGCATGCGTGCCACGTGTCGCCTGCCATTATTACCTAGGGAGGCTAGGGAGGCTGGCTAGGGTAGCGCACTTGAGTGCCCTATGCCCCTCGAGTCTCGCGAGAACCGCTTATAAAAGCGGCTCCCCTCGCTCATTTTTCACTTTTCCACTTCTCTCTCAAGAATCCCTCTCCTTCTCTCTCTAACCTCTTCCGTCGTAGCTCGCTGCCGTCAACCGCCAGACACTCTCTGCCGGAAGCCTTTCCTCCTCTACGACAGCCATTCGCCGCCGTACCATCGCCGGAAAACCCCGTGCCGGAACCCTACACTGCCGCTTACCAGGTATTTGCTTCAAACCGGACCTTTCTTTTGCATTTTTCTTCAATTTCAACTAGTGTAGGACGTTTCCTTGGTGAATTGATGATATTCCCATGAGAAACGAAGGGATTCCTGGCGAATACGGCGGGAATCTTTAGTTGTGGAGGGAGAGAGTGCGAAGAGCTTTGCTCACTTTTGATGAATATCTCGGGGATCAGGGACGAACACGTCGGGGACCCGTTGAATGTCTCGGGGTCCTTAATAATCAGTATATTTGTTAGTGCCGCGGGGACGTGGGGCAGAACCTTCCGGGGAGACGATGAGTTCCCCGGTGGGCAAGTTGATCCTCGGCCGATCGCGTCGGGGAGTTGAGAAAGCCTTGCCCCTTCCTCGCCCGTTCGCTTGAACAGCGGTGGAGAGGTGAATTTGATACGAACAATCGAATTCACCGTTTCCTTCTGCTTTTCAGGTAAATGGACGATTTGGATGCGGAGGTGGCCGTAGGATATTTCGAGGAAAACGACGACGACCAGCCCGACTCCCCCATGGCTCACATGGCCTTTGCGCAAGAGAGGTCGCTCGAGGATTGGGTCTGTAACGAAGCCCTGGAGATGTCGTCCATCTTCGTGTACCCAGATGTGGATGATGCTTTTTGCACCGTCGAGCACCGACTAATCGGATCTGGCCAATCCTGGAAGGTTTTTCGTCCCGAGGAGCATCATCGGATATGCTCCCCTTACCGGGGAATGCGAGTCCCCTTATACGAGTTTATGTTCGAGAAGGCGGGGTGGAGGCTGCCTTTCACGGATTTACAGGAGGGGATCTTTGACTGGTTGAAGTTGGCCCCTTCGCAGATTCATCCGAACTCGCTGGCCTTCATCCGGGCCTTCGAGCTCGTATGCAAATATTTGGAGATCGTGCTGACCGTTCGCCTTTTCTTCCGCATATTCCACCTCCAACGGTCGTCGGCCGGAGGTCGACACGGCTGGGTGTCCTTCAAGCAGAGCAAGGCACTGTTTCACACTTACTTGGATTCCATCCGGGATTTCAAGTTCCGCTATTTCTACGTGAAGTCGGTCACCCTCGAGGCGATATATTCATTGTACCGGAAAGTCACCCGCGAGGTCGACGGCCGTTCTGAGGAGGTGCTGGAGCCAAAGTTTCCTCTGTACTGGACGGAGGAACATTTTAAGAAGGGAGTTGACAAATATAAAACGAAGCCTGTTCAGATAGAGGCCTACGAGCGGGAAGCCTACGCTAAAATCGTAGCTTTCGTTGACAGTTTTACCGAAGCTCGACACGAGACGCTGTACGGCCAGCCTATAATAGGTGCAGATGGGCAGGTGAAGAAAGAACGTCGCCTGATAAACACCCGCGTTCTGCTCGAGACCTTCTCCGACGAGGAAGCCATCGAATTGTTAGGTGGTGAAAACGTCCTCGCTTTAGGTCTTCCTCGCATCTGTGTTTCTCGCTTTACTAACGTTTTCTTTCCTTTTGCAGGAACAATGGCCGGAGCCGAGGAGAGGTTGAAGAAGCTGAAATCGAAGAGGGCCCGGGAAACGCAGGCCCGGGAAGAGGCGTCGCGCTCAAAAGACCAAGAGGTTGTCCCTTCTGGGGCCCCGCACGAGGGTGTTTCCACGGCCGCCGTGCCCGAAGGATCCAATTAGTCTCAGCCTGCTGCCGCTGTGTCGGGGACCGCGGGTGGTCGCACAACTCCTGCGGGAAGCCAATCCCCGGCTACCCAAGGGACTCCGAAGAGGCAACACGTTGCGGAGGTCGTCGACCTGGGTGGTGAAGACAGTCCCCCAGTTCCTTCCAGCTTTGACCTTCCACCCTGCCATCAAAAACCTCACTTCTTCTCCGAGGTCACTTATCCTCGCACCCTTCCCTCAGAGATTCAAACTGTGCTAGGGACTGCTACTGAAGTGAGGAGGAGGATGATTTTTTAGGACCTGTCGGCCGTCATGCGTATCTGCTCGACTGCTATCATTCTCAATGACGAGACCCACCCTGCTGCTGAACTTGCCCGCCTGCAGGAAAAGCTGGAAACCTTGGGCGCTGAGATGCTCGGTATGCGTAAGGAACTAAAAGAGTGCCGAGATCTGAACAAAGAGCAACGCGAGCAGCAGCAGCGGGTCGAGGCCAAGCTTAAGGAAGCCGAGGAGACGGAGAAAGGCCACCTTGCCCGAATCGCTGAACTGGAGTTGGAGGAGAAGCGGCTTAAGGAAAGGATTGCCGAGTTGGAAGATGTTGTGCGGCCGGCCGAGGGGGAAACTGAGGAAGACAGGCTCCTAACCACTCGTGCAGCGTTAGTGGCCCATCTCCGGAAGCTCGAGCAGGATCTCCGGTTGTCCGAGGATGATGCTATTGAAACCGCGGGTATAGGGTTCCGCAGTGCCGTGGCTCAGCTTCGGGTTCTCAACCCTGATCTCGTCACCGAAGGGATTGACCCCGACGCTGAGGTTGTAGATGGCCAGATCGTGCATCCTCTGTGGGAGAACGACATTCAAGTGCACGAGGAGCCTGACGGGGCCGCAGCTGAGTAGGTTTTTTAACTTTGTTTTGGTCGGCCTGCGAGCCATTTTGTTTTCGCCCGACTTGTGGGCTTAGTTAATGTACTATTTGCACCATGGTTATTTTTGCCTGGCTTGTGGGCTTATATTTGTAACTTTTTTGTACTAAGGGTTTTGCCCCATATTTGTACTTCGTAATACCTCTTTATTGATTCTGATCGTGTGTGATGTGTTATTTGTTATACTTTATTTTTGCCCAAGTAATAAGGCTTTGGGATTTGCTCGACTTAAACAGTCTCTGACCGTGTGGAGAGCTGGTCGGGCAGCCGGAGGAGGACTCCGACCTTCAACGAGGCTAAGAGCTCGGTCGAGGTCCTAGTCTCGTGGCATGAACTTCCCATCGCGAGCTGGGTGTTATGCCCGGTTGGGACGACGACGGTGGGCCTCGATCGAGGTATCCCCGCCAGATCAAATGTCCTCGCGCACACACAACGCGGTCTCTGATCGTCGTGTTCTTATAGGGATGTCGCGCCTGTACCCTAGCGCGTCCCGTAATCGCGGTGCTAGTGAGCCGCGGGCAGTGTTTAACTGTAATATTGTTTTAGCTTTTCAGCGTTCCATGGTCGAGCAAGTTCTTCCCCGTGCAAATTTTCGAGGAAATAGGCTCCTGTCCCCGTTTTCGCGCGGACGCGGTACGGGCCCTCCCAGTTCGCGGCGAGTTTGCCTTCTCGCGAGTCTTTCTGGTTCCTTCGTAGGACGAGGGTGCCCACCTGAAAATCACGTTTAATGACTCTGTCGTTATAACGTAGTGTTATTTTTTGTTTAAGTGACGCCTCTCGGAGAGAAGCGCCCGAGCGTGTTTCCTCGACGAAGTCGAGTTCTTCCCTTAAGGCTTCATCGTTCGCGTTCCCGTCGAGGGGGGCTTCCGTCCTCCTCGAGGGTTCCCTGATCTCCACGGGGATCACTGCCTCCGTTCCATAGGTCAAACGGAAAGGGGTCTCCCCGGTCGTGGAGTGTGGGGTTGTTCGTTAGGCCCAGAGAACGCTGTGTAGCTCTTCGACACACCGTTGTTTGGCGTCGCCCAGTCGGCGTCTTAATCCTCGAAGGATCACTCTGTTCGCGGCCTCAGCCTGTCCGTTCGTTTGAGGGTGCTCGACCAACGTGAAGTGCTGCTTCGTGCCTAGTTTTGTGACGAAGTCCTGGAAGTTCCTGTCGGTGAACTGGGTTCCGTTGTCGGTGACGATGGCTTGAGTCACTCTGAACCGGGCGAGGATATTTCTTTTGTAGAAACGTAGTATGTTGAAGGCAGTGATTTTGGCCAATGCTTCTGCTTCAATCCACTTCGTGAAGTAATCTACCCCGACGATGAGGTATTTGTTTTGATACGACCCCTGGACGAAAGGTCCGAGGATATCCATCCCCCACCATGCGAACGGCCACGGGGAGGATAGCGACGTGAGCTCGCTGGGAGGAGCGAGGTGCATGTCCCCGTGCCATTGGCATTTATCGCACTTCTTGATGTGCTCCTTGGCGTCTTGTTGCATGGTGGGCCAGTAATATCCTGCCCGGAGTGCTTTACGAGCTAGCGATCATCCGCCGAGGTGCTGCGCATTGATTCCCTCATGGATCTCCTGGAGTATGTCGGGGACCTTGGTATCCTCGACACATCTGAGGAAGGGAATAGAGAATCCTCGCCGGTATAGCTTATCCTCGACTATAGTGTACGAGCACGCCCGTCTCTTGACCATTCTTGCTTCTTTGGGATCTTCGAGCAGTTTGCCCGTCGTGAGGTATTCGTATACCAGGGTCATCCAGCAATCGCTGTCCCCGATGGCGTTGATGTCCGAAACCATGCCTGGTTTGTCAATGCTCGGGCGGGAAAGGACCTCTTGTATGACGGACTTGTTCCCGCCTTTCTTTTTCGTGCTCGCCAATTTTGACAGGACGTCCGCTCGGGCATTATGCTCCCGGGGGATGTGAGTCACTTCCGCCGAGGTGAACTTTTTCATCTTCTCTTTTACCAAGGCCAAGTATTCTATGACCCTGTCGTTCTTGGCTTGGTACTCTCCTCGGACTTGCGGGAATCGGTGAAAAGTTTGACCTCTTTGGCGCCAAGGTCCTCGGCCAGCCTGAGTCCCGCGAGGAAGGCCTCGTATTCGGCTTGGTTGTTCGAAGTCGGGAACGACAGTTTGAGGGACACCTCGATGAGGATGCCTTCCTCGTTTTCGAGGATGATTCCCGCTCCGCTTCCTTTCGGGCTGGATGCTCCGTCGACATAGATTGTCCATTTCTGCGACCCGTTGGTTGAGGGTTCCGGGACGGTCATCTCTGCTACAAAGTCGGCCAGTACCTGTGCCTTCAAGGCTTTCCTCCCTTCATATCGGATGTCGAATTCGGCCAGCTCGAGTGACCACCTGAGCATCCTCCCCGCCATATCCGGTCGTCTGAGGAGTTGCCTGATCGGCTGGTCGGTCCTCACGACGACGGTATGGGCGAGGAAGTAGTGCCGTAGTCTTCTGGCCGTGGTGACGAGGCCCAGTGTGACTTTCTCGATCTGCTGATACCTGAGCTCGGGGCCTTGGAGAGCTTTGCTCGTGAAGTAAACTGGCTTCTGTCCGTCCGGGGTTTCCCGAATGAGGACGGTGCTGACCGCTTCGCTCGTGATCGCAAGATATAAGAAGAGTGTTTCCCCGTTCTCGGGTCGCGAGAGGACCGGGGGTTGCGATAGGACTTGTTTCAAGTGTGCGAGTGCTTGTTCGCATTCCTCGCTCCACTCAAACTCCGCTTTTTGCCGGAGTAGTATGAAAAATGGGAGTGCGTACTGTGTGGATTTGGCGACGAACCGGGAAAGGGCGGTGAGCATTCCGTTCAATGATTGTATTGACTTCTTCGAGCCCGGAGTAGGGAGCTCAGAAAAGGCTCTACACTTGTCGGGGTTTGCCTCGATTCCTCGTTCCGTGAGGTAAAATCCGAGGAACTTTCCCGCCCGGACACCGAAGGTGCATTTGTCGGGATTAAACCTCATGCGGCATCTCCTCGCCGTGTCGAACACCTTCTGGAGGTGTGCAGCGTGGTTGACTTCTTCTGCAGACTTGATGATCATGTCGTCCATGTAGACTTCGAGCATGTCGCCGATTTCAGTCCGGAAGACCTTGTTCATCATCCGTTGATAGGTCGCACCGGCATTCTTCAGACCGAAGGGCATTACGTTGTAATAGTAGTTGCCTGACGTGGTCATGAAGGCCGTGTGTTGCTTGTCGACCTTGTCCATGGGAATTTGGTTGTATCCTGAATAGGCGTCCATGAAAGATAGTAGTTTGTAACGTGCAGAATTGTCGACCAGTTGGTCGATGTTAGGCAAGGGATAACTGTCTTTCGGGCAAGCCCGGTTGAGATCAATATAATCAACGCACATTCTCCATTTTCCATTATTTTTCTTAACAAGTACAACGTTGGACAACCATGTCGTGTATTTGGCTTCCGAAATAAAATTTGCCTCTAGGAGGTCTTTTACAGCTTTCTCAGCAGCCTCCACTTTCTCGGGAGATTGCTTGCGCCTACGTTGTGCTATGGCCCTAGCGGCCAGATCTACTGCGAGCTGATGGCAAGCCACCTCGGGGTCGAGGCCAGGCATCTCGGATGCGCTCCACGCGAAGAGGTCAGCGTTCTCCCTTAGACATGCTTTCAGTTGCTCTTTGGCTAGGTCGGGGATCCCGGTGCCGATCTTCATGTTGCGATCTGGGTCGTCTCCGAGGGCCACGAGCTCGAAATCTCCATCTGGGATGGGGCGCGCTGGGTGGAGAGGCTGCCCGTTGTTTTCCGCCTGGTGGTCGGGGCCTTCGACTCTGTCTTCATCGGTCTCGCCGGAGAACCTGCTGTCGAGGTCGACCGCGTTGACGCGCGGGAGAGGTATCTGTCCGACGTCCGGGGGTGGTTTGGCCACGGCCTTAGGTTTGGGTCCAATGGAACTTAGGCCCTTGACGGCGGCGTCGAAGCATCTTTTGGCTGCGTCGATGTCCTCGTGCATCGTCACTACTCATCCCCTCCTCGTGTAGTACTTCATTTTGAGGTGGACCGTCGACGGGACCGCCGTGAGTTCAGCAAGGGTGGTCCTTCCGAGGATGCCGTTGTAAAGGGATGGGCATTCAACCACCAGGAAACGGATCTTCACCTGTCGGGACGTGTCTTCGGCCCCGAACGTAACCATTAGCTCCACGTAACCCCATGGTCTGGTGGTGGTTCCATTGAACCCCTGTAGGTCTGACCCGACGTACGGGGTCAAATGCCTCTCGTCCAGCTGAAGGGTCCCGAATAAATGAGAATACATGATGTCGACCGAGCTCCCCTGGTCGACTAGGATTCTTCGGACGTCAAAGTTTGCCATTTGTGCCCTGACCAGGAGGGGAATAGTGGCGTTTGGTGCTCCCCCGGGGAGTTCCTCGAGGTAGAAGGTGATGGGATTGGAGTTTCCCCGCACTTTCTCGAGGGTGGTCGCCTTCGACGATGTCGCAGATTCCATTTTGTCAAACTTCAGTTTCATAGACCCAACCGATATTTTCCCGGGATCGCCTCCGGAGATAACCATGGCTTTGGGGAAGCCTTCCCAGGTACTGCGGGTCGTGACGGGGCTCTCGTCGGGGAAAGTCGCCCACATGTTGCGGATTGCCTCTTCACCCTCGATGATTGGGGGGACGAAGAAGTCCTCGGGTCGAGTGACGCTGAAGGCGACCTGGAGCTGGCTGTCGACGGGAGGAGGTGTTGCCTCCTCGACGTTCTGTGCTTCCTTTGAGCGAGGAGGGTCGTTCTGTTGGGCATACTTCTTCAAGTGCCCTTCTTTGATGAGAATCTCAATGGCATCCTTGAGGTGGATGCAATCTTCGGTCACGTGCCCGTGGCTTCGGTGGAACCTGCAGTACTTAGATTTGTTAACGTTTAGTTTGGGAGCCGCGGGCTTCGGGAAGCGAACTCCTCCTTTCACAAACTCAGAATTCTGGCAGTCTGAGAGGATCCGAGACCGGGAAGTGTTGAGCGGCGTGTACTCCGTGAATCGGCCAGCTGGCCTGCGCTGTTCCCGGGGATCTCGATTGCGGTTTTCTTTCTTATTTTCTCATCCCCGTCGGGGAGAAGCGTCATCGTCTTTGTGGCCGCGGGGGCCTTCCCTACGTCTCGTCTCAAGAGCGATCTGGGCTGCTTCTGTCTCTTTGAGTTCGATGTACTTCTGGGCTCGAGAGAGAAGGTCCTCGAGACGCCGGGGTCTTCGGAGGCCAATGGATTTGGCAAAGTCCGACCCGGCGCGTAGTCCGTGAATAATTAAGTATTTCTTCATGTCGTCGGTCGTATGGACCTCGACGGCTTCCTTGTTAAACCTCTCAATGTAATTTCGAAGGGATTCGTTCCTCCCTTGGAAGATCTTTTCTAGGGCAGCCTCTGTCTTCGGGTGTCGACGAGACGCGGTGAAGTGTTTGGTGAAGCGTTGCTTCAGTTGTTTCCATGACGTCATCGAACCAGGTTCCAGACCCTTGTACCATGTCATGGCTCCCTTCCGCAAGGTGGTGGGGAATAGCCTGCACCTGATGGCTCCCCTGACGTTTCGGAAGTCGAGCATCGCTTCGAAACTCTCCACTTGATCGTCGGGGTCGGTCAGTCCGTCGTAGGTCCCCAATGGTGGTGGTTTCTCCATGCCTGGAGGGATTGGGGCGTCCATGATTTCCCACGACAAGGGGGTCCTTTGGTCCTCGTCGTCGCTACCAGCCGAGGATCTCGAAGGTGATCCATGGTGTCGTGGAGGGGAGTTCCTCGAACGGTTCTTTGGTCTCTCTTCAGTCTACTTGGACTTCTTGGAGATGGTGGAGGCCCTGGGTTCCTTCCGAGGCGGGGAACGAGGGCGTTTCTGGGTGATCGCCGGCTGGGGGCGCTCGAGACGCGGTCGTCGACCATGGCGTACGGGAGACGGGGTCCGGGAATCTTCGGAAGGGGTCCTTTGCGGGGAAGGAGAGCGGCGAGGTGACGGGGGACGACGATGTCTTCGCGGGGAAGATCGTTGCGCCCGTCCTTGCTCCAAGGCTTCGATTCTGGTGTTCTGCTGCGCGATCAGCTGATTAGTCTGGTTGATCAATGCAAACAGGGCCACAGTGTTTGGGTCTGCATTGGGCGGCGGAGCAACTGGATGGAGAGTGGTTTGCTGGTCGTCCATGCGGACGACGCGGTTGGTCGCATCCTGGGAGTCCGGGGAGGCGGTCTGTCCGTCTCTTATGTCGCCTTCGCCGCCGTGGAGGATGACGGCGTCCTCACGGTGGCTCCCGTTCTCCAGTTGCGCGAGTACGATGTCCAGAGCCTGGTTGACGGTCGGATTGGCCATGTTGGTGATGAATAGAGGAAGCTTTGGTTTATCGAGGAGAAAACGGGGAAGCTTATAGAGTTCCCACAGACGGCGCCACTGATCGTACCTGGATCAGACAGTTACTGGTGGCCAACGACGTCCGTTGAGAAAAGAGTGAGAAAAGTGACTTAACCTGACCCTCTCAAGTGAGAGGGTATTTATAGAGAACCCCCAGCGCGGGGCCAACGGTTACTTGCATTGGGTTGGATTGTAAGGCCCAATCCAAGTAACTGCCAGGGCTTACGTGGCGTAGTGAAGACCAGCGCGTGGTCTTCGCCCTGGGGTAACCGCTCCTAGATTTCCGGGACTAGGGCAGACCGAATCTTTCGGGAGTGGAGTGGTTACTTGGAACGTGTCTACGTGGTACGGACCGTTAGACACTCCTCGCTGGGGAGGAGCCTTCTGTGTCGAGGACCCGTCAAACCGTATGACGGACATGGCCTCGCGGGGAGGAGCCATGTCTGTCGAGGAGTGATGTGCGGTATTCTCGCGGGAAGAAGCTGGTATGTCGGGGATGTACCTATCCGCCGGGGTGCGAGGTCCTCCTGCCCTGTTGGCCCGTTTGTGCCCGACAATGTAAAGTGCTCGGGGGAAACGTTGGTATGCTTGCAGCAGTCAAGTGCCCCGCAGAGGGGTCTTATTGGGCCTCCCCATGCTATATGCACTAGCGCAAAAACGGTTTTAGACAGCGCTTTTTTAGCCTTTAGACAGCGCTTTAAAGCGCTGTATAAACCAGCGACGCTATAGGTTTAGACAGCGCTTTTGGTATTACCAAAAGCGCTGTCTAAAGGGGCGTGTATTTAATGAAAAGCGCTGTCTATGGTACCTTTAGACAGCGCTTTTTCACATTATATGGATTACTTTAGACAGCGCTTTCGTCAAAAGCGCTGTCTAAGCCCTACCTTTTTTGACTTTTTTGGTACACCTTAGACAGCGCTTTCTCCAAAAGCGCTGTCTAAGACCTTCCTTTTTTGACTTTTTTAGTACACCTTAGACAGCGCTTTCACCATAAGAGCTGTCTAAGACCTTCCATTTTTGACTTTTTTAGTACACCTTAGACAGCGCTTTCACCATAAGCGCTGTCTAAAGTGGACCTGAGACAGCGCTTTCACCAAAAGCGCTGTCTAAGGTGTACGAAAAATTTTATATAATTTTTTTTTAACCACAATTTTACCAGGTTTTTTCAACCAGAATTTGACCTGTAATTTTCAACCAGCAATTTTTTTCAGAATTGGCAATTCAAACCATTGGCCTTTCTACACCAAAATTATATATCCAAAATTGGCATTTCATACCAATATATATATTTAAAATTACAAACCAAAATTGTATATACACCTATTTATAATTACAAATCATTACATTTTTCTACAAATGCACATTTTACTTATTCACCAAAATTGCATCCAACCAAAGCATTGCTTCCAACCAAAGTTATTGCTTCCAACCAAAGCATTTTTTCTACAATGCACATATTACTTATACACCAAAATTGTATATACACCAAAATTGCATCCAACCAAAACATTGCTTCAATCTACATTATAGGTCCTGAAAACACAAAGATTGTAATTCAAAGTATTAAAATTCAAAGTATATACACCAAAAATTGTAATTCAAAGTATATACACCAAAATTGTAATTCAAAGTTTGTAATTCAAAGTATATACACCAAAATTGCAATTCAAAGTATATACACCAAAATTGTAATTCAAAGTATATACACCAAAATTGCATCCAAAATTGTAATTCAAAGTTTGTAATTCAAAGTATATACACCAAAATTGCAATTCAAAGTATATACACCAAAATTGCATCCAACCAAAGCATTACTCCAACCAAAGTTACACATATTAAAATTCTCATCAATTAAAGTAAGAGTATAATATTATACCTTAAGTTTGTAAAATTCCGAGCTCCATAATGTATTGACACCACTCCTCTTTGATTTCATCCAATAGAGCCTTTGTGTAAGTAGCACTCCTGAATTCTTCAAAATACTACATAATAATATAACATATAGTTTGATTTAGTTTTAACTATTTCATTAGACAATATGAGAGATATGTGTTAAAATAACTCATAAGTTAGAAATACATACATCGGGTGGAATCTCCATTCGATCCAACGAAATAGTGTCTCTCATAAATCTCAACATGAAATAGCCGCAATCTATTTGATTGCGTTGCCGAGGACACTACAAATGAAAATAAAATATGGATAAATTCTAAGTTTTATCAAGTAAGCATCACTAATATAATAAAACATGTGATAATTAATATACCTTCACATAATTCCATGTAATGGTGTGGTCGATTCCCCGATGTTCTAGGAATGCTTGTATAGTGCTAATAAAATATAAATGAATATTTAGAACAATTCACATAAATAAATAAATATACACATTTCTATTTAGAACAATTTCACTTACGTGTCAATACAGTCCTTCATATCCGGGTATGTGGTCCAATCATTTCCTACGGAATCCAGATAATACACTACTCCGCGGATAGGATTGATTGCAACCAACAACCAATGTCCACTGTAAGATTAAACAAGTGTTAGATAGAAACTTTCTACACGAAGTCAAAATACAAAAAAAAATATAATAGATGAATTTAGAATGAAAATCTAACCCAGTATTAAACGGTAAAAAGTACAACTTTTCCGTTTCTTGGTTGTCCATAAAGACGTTGCGTATATACGCATGGACCTCATTTGGTTTCGTCAATATTTCGGTTAAGTTGACAGCGCTGGGGCATAATAATGCAAATCTTTGCTCCAATCCCCGGGGGCGCATAAAACTGTCATACAGAAACCTGAAATAAAAACATCATTAACATTAGAATATTCATTTGAAAAATAAAGTAAATAAGTTGTTCAATTACCAAAGTAGATCGGATATACCTCAAGTATATATTGACAACAGTGACGCCCAATTCTGTATGTTGGAAAACTTGCTCGAAGTCTTCATTACCAACATTCTGGTCAAATTCAAAGCCATACAAATCTTTCTCCATAGTTATCAGACGAACACCTCCAGTCGGAATATCCGTCATTAATTGTAGAAAGGTCTGAAGGCACGTCCTAACCTTGCCGATAGGTTGTTTTCTAACCCTGGTATTCTTAGCACCAACAGTTTTTTGCGTTGAAACGTTGCTAATCACTTTACCAGGCAGCTATAAATCATATAATTTGTTATATGAAGTATAAGATATCCAATTTATCATTTTCTATGCATATAATTGTGATGTACCTCTTTTTTTGAGACAACGGACTCGGTATGCTCCGGAATCCGCTTATCCTTTGTTTTGGATTTTGTTGGAGTCTAAATAACATTGCCATGTAAAAAATGAAAATAAAATGCTCGTAAAATCTTTGAATTTACACATTAAGATTAACAAAGGTTTATAACGGTTTTAAGCATATATACCTCATATCCTACGAGTATGAGATTTGACGGCCATGCAACAAACGACCCTATAGCTTGTCCCCCCACTCTTACCTCCGAATCATCGTTAGGATAGGGTAATAGTGCTTCATTCTCCATAGCAATATCGAGACAAACCGCATTTAGGGCACTCAGTTAACGATGCATATTCCTTTCGAAACAAAACGCAATCGTTTGGACAAGCATGTATTTTATCATAGCTCATGCCAATAGAGCACAACATTTTTTTGGCCTCATAGGTTCGATTGGGAAGAACATTATCTTCCGGTAGCATTTCTCTCAAAAGGGCCAACAACTCTGTGAAACTTTTATCCGACCATCCATTGCCCGCCTTTAAGTTGTACAACTTCAATACCGCAGACAGTCTTGTGAATTTAGTGCAACCTTGATAGAGCGGTTTCTCTGCATCGCTTACCAACCTCTCAAACATTTCGGGACAATCATGAAGATCTTCTACAACTGCTTCTGCAATCTCTTCGACTCGATCACAATCGTATGTTTCCGTGTCTTTGTCATCTGAAGCATAGGTTGTATTACTTTTCCTCGTCGGTTCAACATTCTCGTTAATTTTCTCACCATGATGTATCCAACACTTATAACTTCGATCAATTCCATTCATCAGTAAATGCGATTTCAACCCATCTGCGTCAACCCTACCAACATAACAACAACCCAAGCAAGGACATTTTATTCGATTGAGCTCTTCAGCGTCAGCGTGTTGAACAACAAACTTAACGAAATCCAATACCCCATTCTCGTACTCTTTGGACAATCGATCGGCATCCATCCATTTTTTATCCATGGTTTTCCTACTTATTAATCCTAACAGTTAGAAAGAATTTAACATTAGCATAACAAGTCCAAACTAAGAAATTCAAAGCAATTAACTTCATTAACAAAATTGCTTTGAATTTCGGTTCTTTAGAACAACAACCTCAAGAATTTACATTATTAACATTAACACTAACACTAACACTAACACTAACACTAACCTAACACTAACACTAACACTAACCTAAACTAAACTAAACTAAACAAACACATTATATAGCAATAGTTAACAATGTAGAAAAATGTTAACAAGAACAAACTATAATAGATGTTCTAAACTAACACTAACACTAACACTAACACTAACCTAACACTAACACTAACACTAACCTAAACTAAACTAAACAAACACATTATATAGCAATAGTTAACAATGTAGAAAAATGTTAACAAGAACAAACTAAACTAACACATTATATTGATTCTATTCCTATATCACCAAAAATAAAGTTAGCACATATTTTATTCTTATATCCAACAACAGTCCAACATTAGCAACAACATTAACAACATTAGCAACATTATCAACATTAGCAACAGTCCAACATTAGCAACAACATAAACAACATTATTATCAACATCAACAACAACATTATTATCAACATCAACAACAACATTATCAACATTATCAGCAACATTATCAACTGAAACTCTGAAACTCTGAAACTTCCAAACTGAAACTCTGAAACGTGTAAAATGTGTAATACTCTGAAACGTGTAAAATGTGTAATACATCAACAACAACATTATTATCAACATCAACAACAACATTATCAACAGCAACATTATCAGCATACCTTATAAAATGTGTAATAATCTGAAACTCTTAAACTTCCAAACTGAGTGACGAAAACGCGAAATGAGAGAGGAACAGACGGTCACGGTGGAGTAAAGGTCGTCGGAGTCGCGAAATGAGGGAGGAACGGTGGACGACGGCGCGGTGGACGACGGCAAGGGTTTAGCTCAGGTTCGCAAGTATCCGTTCGCAACAGGGGAGGGAGAAGAAAGAGCGCAAAACTGAAAATGAAAACTGAGTATATTCATATATTTTAATTTTATTAGACCTTAGTCAGCGCTTTTCAACAAAGCGCTTTCTAAGGTGGCCCTTAGACAGCGCTTTAAAAGCGCTTTCTAAGATTGGCCTTAGACAGCGCTTTTGTTTTTATTTTTTTAAATATTTAAGACCTTAGACAGCGCTTTCCTTAAAAGCGCTGTCTAAGGTCTTATATTTTTTTTAAATTTAAAAGGCCTTAGACAGCGCTTTTAAGGAAAGCGCTGTCTAATATTTTCCATTAAATTTTTTAAAAAATTTAAAAGGCCTTAGACAGCGCTTTTCACTAAAGCGCTGTCTAAGGTCTTATATTTTTTTGCGCTTTTCCTTTATTAAATTAATAGATTCCGTGTTTTTGACCTATAGCAGCGCTTTTGTAATAAAGCGCTGTCTAAGGTGAGATGTTATAAGTCCTTTTTGTTGTAGTGATGGGTTGGGTCTGCTCGACTGTTGGTATGCTTGTATGTATAAGGAAAATATTTAATTTTTTAGTAACATTTTCTATTTATGTGTAATGTTATTAATATTTAAGATAATAATTCAAATACAATACATTATATATATTTCCTATGCCTCTAGTTATTAAAGGTGTAAAATCTAATTATCCAAATAATTAAAAATATATATACTTGGTTTAATCTAATTTAATTATTAATTTAAATCTATGTTTGTTATTTATAACTTAACAATATATGAGAAATATTATTTTGATTATTAAAAATAATATATATAATCTATTATAAAGATGAATAAAATGATTTACAAAATGATCACATTTATTTATTATCATATTCAATTTTTTCTATGTTATATTTTAAAAAATTGATATGAATATTTATAATAATAATAATAATAATAATAATAATAATAATAATAATATAAGTAAATAATTTATTTTGGTAATTATTTGTGATGTTCTTCCTATTTCTTTTCCAATATCTAAAATTTTTAAACGTCTAAATAAATATTTTCTGTAACGGTAGTATTTATTATAAATTATCTTGTAATTGAAATACAATTAATTGTTAATTATTATAAAATTAAATATTAAACTTGAAAGATGGGATTGTCATAATAATAAATTAATACTATGTGTAACATCTAATAAATTAATATTGTTTTTAAATTATAAAGCTATTGGAATTTAATTAATTCTTAATTACGATAACATTGAATTAGTTACTTATTTAATCTATAAGTAACAATAACAATTTTATCAGAAGTGAAATATAATATGAAATGAATTCTAATAAATAATATTTATACGTTTTTACATATCAATCATATTGTTTTTATTTTAGATAAAGAATTCTATAATTAAATTTATTTTTTATGATTCAAATTAATTTTATTTTAATTAATGGGTAGAAATAATTCATATAACAAAATTTATGTTAAATGGGAATAAATCAATTTTAATAAATATTAATTATGAATATTTTCTATAATAATATATTGTATGTTTTTATGTATAAGGAAAATATTTAATTTTTTAGTAACCTTTTCTATTTATGTGTAATGTTATTAATATTTGAGATAATAATTCAAATACAATACATTATATATATTTCCTATGCCTCTAGTTATTAAAGGTGTAAAATCTAATTATCCTAATAATAAAAAATATGTATACTTGGTTTAATATAATTTAATTATTAATTTAAATCTATGTTTGTTATTTATAACTTAACAATATATGACTAATATTATATTGATTATTAAAAATAATATATATAATCTATTATAAAGATGAATAAAATGATTAACAAAATGATCACTTTTATTTATTTTCATATTCAATTTTTTCTATGTTATATTTTAAAAAATTGATATGAACATTTATAATAATAATAATAATATCTAAAATTTATTTTCAATAATAAGTAAAAAATTTATTTTGGTAATTATTTGTGATGCTCTTCCTATTTCTTTTCCAATATCTAAAAATTTTACCTAAAGAAATTGTAGAAAGAGGAAAATCGAAATGCAGAAAGAGAAATCTAAAATCTAATTTTTCTAGAACAACCGTACACACAACTAATGATGCAATCGTAATCCAAAATCGATTGGTCGGAAATTGAAAATCAAACTGTGATAAGAGAAATCCAAATCAATTCTCCAAGAACAACACGAGTAGTGATGAGAACTTACCTTTCTTTGCTTACTTTCTTGTCCTACTTGAGACCTCTTCCACATAACATCCTTATATAGTGATAATCATAAAGTTTCTTTCTTCAACTGTATATCTGCAAGTTAGCATCGAACTGTAATCAGAGAAATCTAAAATCTAATTTTTCCAGAACAACCGTATACATAACTAATGATGCAATCGTAATCCAAAATCGATTGGTCAAAAATTGAAAATTAAACCGTGATAAGAGAAATCCAAATCAATTCTCCAAGAACAACACGAGTAGTGATGAGAACTTACCTTTCTTGTCCTACTTGAGACCTCTTCCACATAACATCCTTATCTAGTGATAATCAGAAAGTTTCTTTCTTCATTAGCCAGACTCTAATTTTTGTTACTTTTAGAATATTGGAGAATTATGGAAGATGAAAAAGGGGGTTTTGGTATGGAAAGAGTCAAAGAATGTTACATGCGGCGTTGGCAGTTAGTGGTGTTTTGATTGGTGGTTTAGTAGAAGTTGTACAAGTAAGCTAATAGGATGATGTGGAGTATTTTTTAGAAAATCATTGTTATGTGTCACAAAATAGTTTGAAGCATTTGATTTAATATATATAAATAGATTTTCAAAGCTACCAAAAACAAGTACACAAACCCTTTATATAAGTTCGCTAATAATCAACTAAGGACTTTTTTTTTAATAACACTTTTATTCAAAAAAAAAGTACATAAATAACATCCAAATCAAACTAATTACGGAAGTGACTAGGTTTGAAAAATGTCAAGCAAGGTGGCGCCATATGGTATGGCGCCTAGGTCTGTTCAAAAAAATTATGAACCGAACCGAACCGTCAAACCGAACCGAACTGAAGTTAAAATAACCAAACTATTATATTTGGTTAGTGAACCGAACCGTTATTTTACTAACGGTTCTAAAACCGAACCAAATTAAAATTAACTAAACATTAACCAAAACTGAACCATTTAACTATTAACACTACACTAAACTTGCAAACTCCAAATATGAAAATCTCTTGATGTAGCGGTTGTATGCTGATGGAACTCTCTGTCTCTTTTATGGAGCTGGACATTAACACACCATCATCAGATATTTTCAAAATCACTTCCATTTTTGTTGAAATTTTCATTCTTTTAACTAGTTAGCCTCGTGAAAAATGACCGTGCCCTAAACTAGAGTTCACAGTCTAGCTGTTCTTAACTTGTTTTACAAATATTTTGTATGATAAAATAGGGTGAAGATATTTTATCTTTCTCAATACTTATAGAAGCATTATAACATTTAGGGTAAGTTCACTTTAAAATATAGAAGGGTTTTAAGGTAATATCTTTTCTTATAATTGATTATAGTCAAATATAGATTATGAAAAATCTCACGTCTGTTTATGATTGGTGGCCTTGGAAGCTCATCAGCAACAGTCCTAGGAGGCATAGAGAACTCATTTGGTGTGTTTGTGAGGTTCATCATGAAATTTGGAACTTGGTTTGGCATCTCCTCCTGCTAAAAAAAAACCATATATCAACTTGGTTTAGTTTGGAAAAAATTGTCTTCTAATGGTTTGGTACGGTTTGGAGTTCCGAACCATTATGCCAAACCAAAAATTTTGGTTCAGTTCGGTTCTGATAAAATGGAAATGGTTCAGTTCGGTTCGGATGATTTTATATAATGTTTTGGTTTGGTTCGGTTCAGTTTTCTTACCGAACCATACCATGAACATCCCTAATGGCGCCCCAGGCTAAGGGAAAAACCGTAAAAGCCAAACCATATGGCACCTTGGTTGAAAATCCCATGTCCTAATTTTTTTATCTTTTTTACATGGGAGACGGCATATGGTATGACGCCTCAGTTCATTTTTTTTATTTTTATTTTAATTTTGAAATTGAATAATTTAATGAAAAAAAATAAGGTTAGCCAAAAATACATAACCATGTTCAGAATAAAAATTAGTACAATTGATGGTAAACAAAAATTTAATGGTCGTGCCTATCTAAACGTCCACCGGTTCCACATGCCGGGGCTCTTGCGCGACGTCTAGGTCTATCACAATTTTGTTGAGGTGTCTCTGACCTTTGCGTGTTGACCTGTGGAAGAGGCATCTGTTGAGATAGTCCCGACGTATTAGACAAATTTTGAAGCATCTGTCCCCAATAGCCGGGGAGGTTGCCGCCAACGGCACTTCCGTAATCCAGTTGCATGTCCATGTTTTCGTAGTTTGTAAGGGGGTTGGGTTGATTGTAGACGGTATGGTTGGCTGAAATGTTTCATTGAAGGGCGGTGGTACCGATCCAGTGGTTGACGTGGAGTTTTGTAGTCAAATAGTGGGTGGGTTTGTTGGTTGTAGGGCGGTTGTGTGTTTATTTGCGGGGGGCTATGGTGGGCTGGGGTGGGCTCGAAAAAGTTGTCAGGGCTATAGGCATTAGTGGGGTCGGTGTAGGTGGGCTGACGGTAGGGGTAAGGCTCTTCTTGTTGTGACTGGGTTGGTGGCATGAATGGGTTGCGGCCTTGGAAGATTGATTCGGTCGGTATACCTGGTTGTTGGGTATAATAAGGTGTATGATGTTGGGCATGTGGCTATAAGGAAGAGGCACGTTGGCGCTGATCAATTAGATGCGTCGACTGAGAGAGGAATTGTTGGGGTGTTGTAACAAACCTAAACCAAATCGTATATTATTGAGTTGGTATAACATCTTCCACAACAGGGTCGGATAAGATGTGCTGATGACGATTCTCCCAATGTTGACACATCTCTGTTGCAAAGTTCGTCTAGTGACCCACAACCCATTGTGTATCCACTCTACGTAGATGCCACTCTCCCAAACCTGTTGGAGCAACCGGAATATCCTGATGCATTCCGAATTGTAGTTTTACCCGATCACTTTGATGCATCTCCATAGTGGTGAACCGAATGATGGGTGTTTTTGATGTCCACACTGCAACATAATTCGCGTTGGGCCGATTATCGAGACCCTCGAACGGTCTCCAGACAAACTACAAGAACAAAAAAAGAATTAATGAGACACAAATAAGTTAGTTACAAAATAAGATTTAATTAGAACAACTTACATCGTCGGGGAAAAGGTGATCTATTAGGTTGCGGTAGACAGATATTATGTTCCTGGGATTTCAATGGTAATTCATTCCCGGAATTAACCACCTAAAAAAAGTGACACAAATAAGTTAGTTACAAATAAACATTTCATTAAAGGACATACGTTTGTGTAGTAAAATTAAGCTTACTTGAGTGCGTAGGGAAATGTGAAGGGGCTCCGGTTAACAGGAGCTAGTGTTGGCATTCTGGATCAACCCCACGCTTGAAGGAGATAGGTGCAGCCATAAAAAGTACAAGTGAATTTTTTGAAGTTTTGCATAGTGAACTATATAGATGGGCCAGGACAGCTGAACCCCAACTATATTCGCACACTTTATTAATGGACAACAATGGTAAATACGTAATATTTACACTATTTCCAGTACTTTCTGGAAATAAAAAATGACTGAATAAGATCATTAAATAGCACCGAGTTTTAAGGATCTTGTAATAAGGGGGGTTTTGTCATCTATTACAATAGACTCTTAGTGTTCCCTAAGGTATTTTAAGTTAATACCTTGGCCCCTAGGTCGACCATCACTTGTTGGATCAGGTGTTTCGAGACTGAGCGGTGTGCCCAACAAATTATCACACAGTTGGTTGTCGACAAAAACCTTCCCATTCATGGCCTTTTCGTCGATGCGTAGGCCAAGTAACATATACACGTCTTGGAGTGTGACCGTGCATTCACCTAAAGAAAGGTGAAATGTGTGGGTCTCTGGCCTCCATCGTTGTAGCAAAGCTAGAATAAATTTTGGGTCAAGCGAGTATGACTTGATTTTTATCAAATCACCAAATCCACATGCAGTTAGGTATTCTTCGATGTGTGGGTCGTGTGGCATGTAGTCGTGCCCACGACAACGAAACCTTGATACCTCCTGAACAAAAATATAAGAAACATTAGTTTTATAAAACAATACTCCTAAGTTAAGGAAGACATACCAAATCAAGGACAAAACACTTACAAAGTCTGCAATGTTTCTAGGTGTGCCTCTGTGCTTATTTCCCATGGTGAGTAAAGATATTTTTTGCTATGAAGAAGAAGGGTTTGTGACGGATGCAAATATTTTGTGATTTGAGGAGAAGAGAAGAGTTTGGGATGAGAAGAATTTGTAAAGTGGTGAGATTGTATTTATAATGGTGAAGAGTGAGATGAGTGGAGTCACATGAAAATGCATGCATTCTTGGTCATTGTGTAAGGAATTACTTATGTGTTCTCTTGCATGCATGCTTTGGAATTGTAGTCTAACAAGTGTAGTCATGCATGCTTTGGAATCACTTATTTTGTGTAGTGTCAGAAGTGTGGTCAGAGAGTCACATGAGAAAGTCAAGGCATGGTAGTAATTTCATGTCAAGCAGAGAATCATAAAGAAATACTGTATTGGCATGCCAGAGAACAGTGTATTTTTGCAGAGAGTCACATGTGAAAGTCCTGGCATGGTAGTATTGTGTACCGTATTTTGTGTATAGTCATGCTAGAGAACAGTGTATATTTGCAGAGAGTCACATGTGAAAGTCTTGGTTTTTTTTTAGAATAGTGTTGTCTTGTGATGCAGAGAATCATAAATGCAAGCAAGACTAGTAAGTGTAGTTGGTAAGGCATGGGCATAGGTATAAGCATGTTAAAGAAGTGAATAATTATTTCGTATTGTGTGTAGGCATGATAAATAATATAGTAGTCTTGTGAGCTTCTTGGCAATTGTAGTGTAGTCTTGTCATGCAGAGACATGTGATAGTATACAATAGTAATAGTAATAATAAAAAAAATAAAAATAATGATAATACAAATAAAAATATAAAGTATTTGTAAAAAGGAATCAGAATAGTCATAAATTCCTTGTGAGATTCTTAGCGCGGGAGTGTGGCCTTGTCAGCAGTAAATCACATAATACATGCAAGGCAATGGTCATTAAAATAGTTATAAAGTCCTTGTGAGATTCTTGGCGTGGGAGTGTTGTATCAACTATACGCCTATTAATACACATGAAACATACAACTTATGATCACATTTTTAGTTAACATATTCTTCCAAACACTAAAATTTAGAAACCATTTCTTCCAAACACGAGTTAGTAACATTTTTGTTATGGCTCAAAGACCACAAGACATGATCAGTGCACATCTAAATGATGAGATTCTTGAATGTCCCATTGCCAGTTTCAATTTTAGGGATAGGGAAGTCACTAGGTTTTTAATTGATAGAAGATAAACTTTTTACATTTGAAATCCAGATTAGAAAAGAAAATAAAGTGTGGTCCAGTTGACAAAATCGTAAACAAAAATCCTATGTTTTTTTACGGGCACGAGCAATGCAAATTTTTTCAGTTAAAGATTCGGGACGATGATGATGTCAGTAATATTTTTCTCAGTCATGAGTATTCTGGATTCAATGATATTGAGTTATATATTACGTTACAACAACAACAACTGTCTCAACAACTTGAATGTTCTCAGGTTTTTAACGAATCCGACAACGAACAAGCTGAGGTCGATGTCGATGTCGTTGACGAGGAAGAAGATGAAGCGGAGGAAATTGTTGATGAAATGGTAAACAAAGAGGAGGAAGACCTTGAACCAGCGAGTCATGTTTATTGCCCACCTCAACACATGACGAGACTCAACTTAGGCGAAGACGTACCATCAACGGATATTTTTTATGATCCATACTTGCAAACGGACGGAGTATTAAAAGTGGGATACAATTTTCGTACAAAAGAAGATTGCGTTTGAGCTATAAAACAATACCACATGGCGCTGTCTACAGATTATAGAGCAGGTCGAACAAATCCAACTCTGTATAAGATCTATTGTCGTAACGAGGTGTGCCCATTTAGATTAACAACATTTTTCCGAAAGCGATGTGATTCCTAGAAGATATGTTCAATGGGTCTAGAACACACATGTATAATCACGAATCCAATACAGGATCATCGCAAGCTCAGCTCTCAGTTGATCTGAAACAAAACTCTATCAGTCATCAGTGACAACCCATCTTTGAAAGTGAGTACCATAATCGTGCATATGGTTTAAAGATACAACTATACTCCTTCGAACAGGAAAGCGTGTATAGCTAGGACTAAGGCAGTTGAAAAGGTTTTTGGAAATTGGGAGCACTCTTACAAAGAACTTCCAAAATACCTGGTGGCACTTAAACACTATGCCCCAGAGACTCTTGTACTCTTAGAGGCATTACCTGCATATACGCCAGACGGGAATTGTGTCAGTGGAAATGGAATTTTCCATAGAATTTTCTGGGCGTTTGAACCACGCATCAAAGGATTGGCATACTGCAAACCTATCATTCAAATTGATGGAACATGGTTGTACGGGAAATATAAGGGCACGCTACTAATGGCCGTGGCACAGGATGACAATAACAGCATTTTTTCGATTGCCTTCGCTCTAGTTGAAGGGGAGACCGCTGGAGGTTGGAGTTTTTTCCTAAAAAATCTCCGACAATACGTGGCTCCCCAACCTAACTTATGTCTGATCTCTGATAGACACCCATCAATCAAGAGCTCATATAACAGTCTTGATAACGTTTGGCAGGATCCTCCCTCAAGCCATATGTATTGCATTAGACACATCGGTCAAAATTTCATGCGGGAGTTCAATGACAAAACGATAAAGAAGAAGGTTACTAACGAGGGTTATGCATTAACAGAGCCTACCTTCAGACACTACCGTAATGAGATCAGGCTGACAAATGCAGATGCATTGAGATGGATTGATAATATTCTACGGGAGAAATGGACAAGGGCATACGACAATGGGCAGCGATGGGGCCACATGACAACAAATCTCGTTGAATCCATGAACTCTGTATTCAAGGGAATTTGAAACCTATCGATAACTGATAAGTGCAAATTGTAACTAATTTTGTATATAAGTTTTGTTGCACTTATCGATACTTTTTGGTTAATATCGTTCGAATAAACCCCGATTTTTTATAAATACGTTTACTTTACATTTTAGTGTATACTTGTGTTTTTTATTTATTTGTGTAACGATTAATAGTTTTCCATTTATTTTGTAGGTAATTCAGCATTGTTGGAGCAATGAGTAACAAAAGCTCCAGGATGTAACATTTGCATTGTAGAAGCTGGAAGCCAAAATAAAGAAGTGCAGTCAGCCAGATTTCGCTGGGCGAAGCTAGTGGCACTGGGCGATACTGCCTTTCGTCGGGCGAGTTACACCAGAAGATTTGCGGACTGTCAAGCTCTGTCGGGCGAAGTTCTTTTTGCCAGGAGAAACTGCTTTTCGCTAGGCGAAGCAGCGGCGTGAGGAAATAAGGAACTTCCAGTAGCATTCCATGTTTGTGAGCTTTCGCCGAGCGACGCTTTTTCCGTCTGGCGAAACTAGATATTTGTTTCCAGGCTGTTTAAGTACACAGCTGATGTGAGAATAATAAAGAGCTCCGTCGGGTGAAGCAATTCTTCCGTCGGGCGAAGCTTCTGAGACAGGATTTTGTATTTAGTTCATTTTACTTCATTTTTGTTAGGTTATATTGTTTGGGAGTGATTTTTGCTCTCCCAACTTCATCAACCTCATTCTTTGGTAGAGATAGCCAGAAAACAACATGGAAGCTTGCATACGGATGGACCGGGGTGGATTAAACGTCGATCGGCATTGCCAAACCGTGAAATGTTTGGTTCATTTCTTTTCTTCTTTGTTGGGTTGTGTATATGTATTTACTATGATCTCATGTATATTTGTCGCCCATGGCGTTGTATGAAATCTGCTTTACAAATCTTTATTGGTTATTGTCTCTGATTTTTGCTTTATGCCCGGAGTTTGAGTTGTGTTAGAGATAAACATCGCAAACTTTGATTAGGGATGATTGTCTGTTATTGTCTAGATGCTATAGATAGATTTAGAGCTAACAATCTTCAATAGGTGTCGAAGCTTAATGCCTCCGTATCTTGAGTCGGGTGCGAGAGTGCCAACGATGGTAACACGGTTGTTCTCTCAGCTCAGTGTGTCAGAGATGAACACTGTTGTAAGCAATGTTGGGCGATATTTAGGAGTATTATAGGTTAAGTATAACTGGTCGGTAAGTTTAAGTTTGTGAGGAGTCGATTATGTGCACGCCTGATAAGTTTCTTCTCTCTGAAGAATGAGTTCTTTTTGTTTTAATGTTTATTTTTCTGCATTTACTTTGAACCAATTTAAACACTAACTCATAAACGCGAGAGATTGTCGAACGACATTCTTTCCCTCGAACTGATCTCTGTGGACACGACATAAATCCCGGAGGGAATTCTTCCGAAAATAAATATTTTTGCTTGCCGCTTTACTGCCCCAACAAAATGGCGCCATTGCCGGGGATTGGTTTTGATATTGAATCGCATTACGATAGTTTCTTTGTTTTTGAGTTTTGCAGATATCGTACATGGTGTATATTTTCACTTGTTTATATTGATACTTGTACATTTTGACGTTTGTTCAAGTGTTTGGTTAGGACACTTGGTTTTGGTTTGCGCAGTGAGGCATCACCATGGCATGAAGGAAGGAAGTTGCTAGCTAAGCATTGTAAAGGCGTCGAGCTTACGACGTAAAAAAAGCATGTTGTATTATTTTCTTTTGTCGTGGTTTAGCTTAGGTAGTGTGGTGAACATTCATTAAACAAGTTGTACTCGGATTTTTCGTGAAATTATCAAATCTTCACTTTACAATCTGTTTAATGCATTTTCACCCGGTCTTTTAGTTTGTTTATATTAATAGTTTGTGTGTTTGCCTTTGAGCTTGTCTTGAGTTATTTGAGGGTGCTTGGTGATTTTCCAAGTTTGATCATTTCAACTTGCGGATGTATGGTAATGATATTGTTAAGTTTTGTACACGTCCAAGGTGTGTGTTTATCGCTTTCTTGACTTTAGCATATTCATGATACTTAGGCTTTTTACAAACTTCCATGCCATTCATTCTTTTGTATACTTGTTCTTGTTATGAATCACTTTAGTTCCCACCCTTTTTGTGAGGTAGCTTTCCAATGTTCATATATGCGCGGAGTACCAACATTCTTGTTCTAACTGGATTTTATTATGCTTAATTTTTTGTTTATGTTGATTATATGAAAGCATGAGAAGGATCACGACATTTTGTTTCACTTTGAGCACAACTACCTATCCAAATAGTCATTCAAATTGTGCGCGTGTGATCATTTATAACCCCTATGAGCTTTTTGATTCATGTTTTATTTAAGGATTGTCTATGAGTATTTAGTTCACTTATTTTTGAATGGATTTTGTTTTTTCTTGGACCCTTAACTTTGCGTTGTTGTATGAAGTTATGCCTTGCCTTATAAAGTAGAGAGTATTCACATGATGATGTGGTTGAATTTAAGTTGGGGAGAAAATGGTTGTTTACTCATTGGTTGGTTTCTATGAGGTTGAAAAAGAAAAGAAAAAAAATAGAAAAACATGAAAAAGAAAAGAAAAAAAAGAAAGAAAAAGAAAATCCTTGAGAAAGGAAACAAAAAGAGTTCAAATAATTGTGATAAATAAGTATTGTGTTTTGTGTAACACTTGGGATTTTGGAAGAAGTTGATTGGAATTTTGTGTTTAATTCTTTGTGAGTTGATCACTCCCTTAGGTTTAGGCAAGTTTTTGTTTCAATTACCTTTAGAAATTGCCCCTTGTTTGTTTACCCGACCACGCTACAACCTTGAAAGTCCTTGTGATTCTTGCCTTTGTATGTTCAATGTGAATTTTTGATGATTACATAATTTAGTCTATTGTTTGCATGATTGTTGTAAGAGTGATAAGTACCTTATTTTATGTTTTTCATCTACCGATGATTGTTTTTGCTAGGTGTGATTCACATTTGAACTTGTGTTGTTTTAGGATGGTTTGGCATGATTTTTGTCTTTTGCATTTGTTTCGTGACTATGTTATCGTCGTAGTTTAGTGGTAAGCATTTACTTTGTGTATACTGCTTTTCATTTGAACCATTCATTTGTCTGTTTTTCAAAACCTGTTGATTCGTGATTCTTGGGTTGGCACTCTGTTTCTTTGGTTGTTTGATTCTTGTTTGAGGACAAACAAGTTTAAGTTGGGGAGAGTTTGATAAGTGCAAATTGTAACTAATTTTTTATATAAGTTTTGTTGCACTTATCGATACTTTTTGGTTAATATCGTTCGATTAAACCCCGATTTATTTATAAATACGTTTACTTGACATTTTAGTGTATACTTGTGTTTTTGATTCATTTGTGTAACGATTAATAATTTTCCATTCATTTGGTAGGTAATTAAGCATTGTTGGAGCAATAAGTAATAAAAGCTCAAGGATATACCATTTGGATCAATAAAAGGAAGAAGGCAAAAAAAGAAAGCCATTGTAGAAGCTGGAAGACAAAATAAAGATGTGCAGTCAGCCAGATTTCGCTGGGCGAAGCTAGTGTCACTGGGCGATACTGACTTTCGCCGGGCGAGTTACACCAGAAGAGTTGCTGACTATCAAGCTCCGCCAGGCGAAGTTTTTTCTGCCGGGCGAAACTGCCTTTCGCTGGACGAAGTAGCGGCGTGAGGAAATAAGGAACTTCCAGTAGCATTCCATGTTTTTGAGCTTTCGTCGGGAGACGCTTTTTCCGCCGAGCGAAACTAGATATTTGTTGCCAGGCTGTTTAAGTAGGCAGCTGATGTTAGAGTAATAAAGAGCTCCGCCGGGCGAAGCAATTCTTCCGTTGGGGGAAGCTTCTGAGACTAAATTTTGTATTTAGTTCATTTTACTTCATTTTTGTTAGGTTATGTTGTTTGGGAGTGATTTTTGCTCTCCCAACTTCATCAACCTCATTCTTTGGTTGAGATAGCTAAAAAACAACATGGAAGCTTGCATACGGATGAACCGGGGTGGATTGATTGTTGATCGGTGTTGACAAACCGCGAGATGTTTGGTTCATTTCTTTTCTTCTTTATATTTTTCTTCTTTGTTGGGTTGTGTATATGTATTTACTATGATCTCATGTATATTTGTCGCCCATGGCGTTGTATGAAATCTGCTTTACAAATCTTTATTGGTTATTGTCTCTGATTTTTGCCTTATGCCCGGAGTTTGAGTTGTGTTAGAGATAAACATCGCAAACTTTGATTAGGGATGATTGTCTGTTAGTTTCTGGATGCTAGAGATAGATTTAGAGCTAACAATCTTCAATAGGTGTCGACCTTAATGCCTCCATATCTTGAGTTGGGTGCGAAAATGCCGACAACGGTAACACGGTTGTTCTCTCAACTCAGCGTGTCAGAGATGAACACTGTTGTGAGCGATGCTGGGCGATATTGAGGAGTATTGTAGGTTGAGTATAACTGGTCGGTAAGTTTAAGTTTGTGAGGAGTCGATTATGTGCGCGCCTGATAAGTTTCTTCTCTCTGAAGAATGAATTCTTTTTGTTTTAATGTTTATTTTTCTGCATTTACTTTAAACCAATTTAACACAAACTCATAAAGGCGAGAGATTGTCGAACGACATTCTTTCCCTCGAAATGATCTCTGTGGACACGTCATAAATCCCGGAGGGGATTCTTCCGAAAATAAATATTTTTGCTTGCCACTTTACCGCCCCAACAAAATGGCTTCGTTGCCGAGGATTGGTTTTGATATTGAATCGTATTGCGATAGTTTTCTTGTTTTTGAGTTTTGTAGATATCGTACATGTTGTATATTTTCACTTGTTTATATTGATACTTGTACATTTTGACGTTTGTTCAAGTGTTTGGTTAGGACACTTGCTTTTGGTTTGCGCGGTGAGGCATCACCATGGCATGAAGGAAGGAAGTTGCTAGCTAAGCATTGTAAAGGCGTCGAGCTTACGATGTAAAACAAGCATGTTGTATTATTTTCTTTTGTTGTGGTTTAGCTTAGGTAGTGTGGTGAAAATTCATTAAACAAGTTGTACTCGGATTTTTCATGAAATTCTCAAATCTTCACTTTACAACTTATTTAATGCATTTTCACCCGGTCTTTTAGTTTGTTTATATTAATAGTTTGTGTGTTTGCCTTTGAGCTTGTCTTGAGTTATTTGAGGGTGCTTGGTGATTTTCCAAGTTTGATCATTTCAACTTGCAGATGTATGGTAATGATATTGTTAAGTTTTGTACACGTCCAAGGTATGTGTTTATATTCTTGACTTTAGCATATTCATGATACTTAGGCTTTTTACAAACTTCAATGCCATTCATTCTTTTATATACTTGTTCTTGTTGTGAATCACTTTGGTTCCCACCCTTTTTGTGAGGTAGCTTTCCATTGTTCATATATGCGCGGAGTACCAACATTCTTGTTCTAACTGAATTTTATTATGCTTAATCTTTTTTTTTGTGTTGATTAAAAGAAAGCATGAAAAGGATCAAGGCATTTTGTTTCACTTTGAGCACAACTACCTATCCAAATAGTCATTTACCTTGTGAACGTATGATCATTTATAACCCCTTTGAGATTTTTTATCCATGTTTTATTTAATGCTTGTCTATGAGTATTTAGTTCACTTATTTTTGAATGGATTTTGTTTTTTCTTGGACCCTCAACTTTGCGTTGTGGTATGAATTTTTGCCTTTCTTTATAAAGTAGGGAGTATTCACATGATGATGTGGTTGAATTCAAGTTGGGGAGAGAATGGTTGTTTACTCATTGGTTGGTTTCTATGAGGTTGAAAAAGAAAAGAAAAAAATAGAAAAACATGAAAAAGAAAAGAAAAAAAAGAAAGAAAAAGAAAATCCATGAGAAAGAAAACAAAAAGAGTTCAAATAATTGTGCTAAATAAGTATTGTGTTTTGTGTAACACTTGGGATTTTGGAAGAAGTTGATTAGAATTTTGTGTTTAAGTCTTTGTGAGTTGATCACTCCCTTAGGTTTAGGCAAGTTTTTGTTTCAATTACCTTTAGAAATTGCCCCTTGTTTGTTTACCCGACCACGCTACAACCTTGAAAGTCCTTGTGATTCTTGCCTTTGTATGTTCAATGTGAATTTTTGATGATTACATAATTTAGTCTATTGTTTGCATGATTGTTGTAAGAGTGATAAGTACCTTATTTTATGTTTTTCATCTACCGATGATTGTTTTTGCTAGGTGTGATTCACATTTGAACTTGTGTTGTTTTAGGATGGTTTGGCATGATTTTTGTCTTTTGCATTTGTTTCGTGACTATGTTATCGTCGTAGTTTAGTGGTAAGCATTTACTTTGTGTATACCGCTTTTCATTTGAACCATTCATTTGTCTGTTTTTCAAAACCTGTTGATTCGTGATTCTTGGGTTGGCACTCTGTTTCTTTGGTTGTTTGATTCTTGTTTGAGGACAAACAAGTTTAAGTTGGGGAGAGTTTGATAAGTGCAAATTGTAACTAATTTTTTATATAAGTTTTGTTGCACTTATCGATACTTTTTGGTTAATATCGTTCGATTAAACCCCGATTTATTTATAAATACGTTTACTTGACATTTTAGTGTATACTTGTGTTTTTGATTCATTTGTGTAACGATTAATAATTTTCCATTCATTTGGTAGGTAATTAAGCATTGTTGGAGCAATAAGTAATAAAAGCTCAAGGATATACCATTTGGATCAATAAAAGGAATAAGGCAAAGAAAGAAAGCCATTGTAGAAGCTGGAAGCCAAAATAAAGAAGTGCAGTCAGCCAGATTTCGCTGGGCGAAGCTAGTGTCACTGGGCGATACTGACTTTCGCCGGGCGAGTTACACCAGAAGAGTTGCTGACTATCAAGCTCCGCCAGGCGATGTTTTTTCTGCCGGGCGAAACTGCCTTTCGCTGGACGAAGTAGCGGCGTGAGGAAATAAGGAACTTCCAGTAGAATTCCATGTTTTTGAGCTTTCGTCGGGAGACGCTTTTTCCGCCGAGCGAAACTAGATATTTGTTGCCAGGCTGTTTAAGTAGGCAGCTGATGTTAGAGTAATAAAGAGCTCCGCCGGGCGAAGCAATTCTTCCGTTGGGCGAAGCTTCTGAGACTAAATTTTGTATTTAGTTCATTTTACTTCATTTTTGTTAGGTTATGTTGTTTGGGAGTGATTTTTGCTCTCCCAACTTCATCAACCTCATTCTTTGGTTGAGATAGCTAAAAAACAACATGGAAGCTTGCATACGGATGAACCGGGGTGGATTGATCGTTGATCGGTGTTGACAAACCGCGAGATGTTTGGTTCATTTCTTTTCTTCTTTATATTTTTCTTCTTTGTTGGGTTGTGTATATGTATTTACTATGATCTCATGTATATTTGTCGCCCATGGCGTTGTATGAAATCTGCTTTACAAATCTTTATTGGTTATTGTCTCTGATTTTTGCCTTATGCCCGGAGTTTGAGTTGTGTTAGAGATAAACATCGCAAACTTTGATTAGGGATGATTGTCTGTTAGTTTCTGGATGCTAGAGATAGATTTAGAGCTAACAATCTTCAATAGGTGTCGACGCTTAATGCCTCCATATCTTGAGTTGGGTGCGAAAATGCCGACAACGGTAACACGGTTGTTCTCTCAACTCAGCGTGTCAGAGATGAACACTTTTGTGAGCGATGCTGGGCGATATTGAGGAGTATTGTAGGTTGAGTATAACTGGTCGGTAAGTTTAAGTTTGTGAGGAGTCGATTATGTGCGCGCCTGATAAGTTTCTTCTCTCTGAAGAATGAATTCTTTTTGTTTTAATGTTTATTTTTCTGCATTTACTTTAAACCAATTTAACACAAACTCATAAAGGCGAGAGATTGTCGAACGACATTCTTTCCCTCGAAATGATCTCTGTGGACACGTCATAAATCCCGGAGGGGATTCTTCCGAAAATAAATATTTTTGCTTGCCACTTTACCGCCCCAACAAAATGGCTTCGTTGCCGAGGATTGGTTTTGATATTGAATCGTATTGCGATAGTTTTCTTGTTTTTGAGTTTTGTAGATATCGTACATGTTGTATATTTTCACTTGTTTATATTGATACTTGTACATTTTGACGTTTGTTCAAGTGTTTGGTTAGGACACTTGCTTTTGGTTTGCGCGGTGAGGCATCACCATGGCATGAAGGAAGGAAGTTGCTAGCTAAGCATTGTAAAGGCGTCGAGCTTACGATGTAAAACAAGCATGTTGTATTATTTTCTTTTGTTGTGGTTTAGCTTAGGTAGTGTGGTGAAAATTCATTAAACAAGTTGTACTCGGATTTTTCATGAAATTCTCAAATCTTCACTTTACAACTTGTTTAATGCATTTTCACCCGGTCTTTTAGTTTGTTTATATTAATAGTTTGTGTGTTTGCCTTTGAGCTTGTCTTGAGTTATTTGAGGGTGCTTGGTGATTTTCCAAGTTTGATCATTTCAACTTGCAGATGTATGGTAATGATATTGTTAAGTTTTGTACACGTCCAAGGTATGTGTTTATATTCTTGACTTTAGCATATTCATGATACTTAGGCTTTTTACAAACTTCAATGCCATTCATTCTTTTATATACTTGTTCTTGTTGTGAATCACTTTGGTTCCCACCCTTTTTGTGAGGTAGCTTTCCATTGTTCATATATGCGCGGAGTACCAACATTCTTGTTCTAACTGAATTTTATTATGCTTAATCTTTTTTTTTTTGTGTTGATTATATGAAAGCATGAAAAGGATCAAGGCATTTTGTTTCACTTTGAGCACAACTACCTATCCAAATAGTCATTTACCTTGTGAACGTGTGATCATTTATAACCCCTTTGAGATTTTTAATCCATGTTTTATTTAATGCTTGTCTATGAGTATTTAGTTCAGTTATTTTTGAATGGATTTTGTTTTTTCTTGGACCCTCAACTTTGCGTTGTGGTATGAATTTTTGCCTTTCTTTATAAAGTAGGGAGTATTCACATGATGATGTGGTTGAATTCAAGTTGGGGAGAGAATGGTTGTTTACTCATTGGTTGGTTTCTATGAGGTTGAAAAAGAAAAGAAAAAAATAGAAAAACATGAAAAAGAAAAGAAAAAAAAGAAAGAAAAAGAAAATCCTTGAGAAAGAAAACAAAAAGAGTTCAAATAATTGTGCTAAATAAGTATTGTGTTTTGTGTAACACTTGGGATTTTGGAAGAAGTTGATTAGAATTTTGTGTTTAAGTCTTTGTGAGTTGATCACTCCCTTAGGTTTAGGCAAGTTTTTGTTTCAATTACCTTTAGAAATTGCCCCTTGTTTGTTTACCCGACCATGCTACAACCTTGAAAGTCCTTGTGATTCTTGCCTTTAGATGTTCAATGTGAATTTTTGATGATTACATAATTTAGTCTATTGTTTGCATGATTGTTGTGTGAGTGATAAGTACCTTATTTTGTGTTTTTCATCTACCGATGATTGTTTTTGCTAGGTGTGATTCACATTTGAACTTGTGTTGTTTTAGGATGGTTTGGCATGATTTTTGTCTTTTGCATTTGTTTCGTGACTATGTTATCGTCGTAGTTTAGTGGTAAGCATTTACTTTGTGTATACCGCTTTTCATTTGAACCATTCATTTGTCTGTTTTTCAAAACCTGTTGATTTGTGATTCTTGGGTTGGCACTCTGTTTCTTTGGTTGTTTAATTCTTGTTTAAGGACAAACAAGTTTAAGTTGGGGAGAGTTTGATAAGTGCAAATTGTAACTAATTTTTTATATAAGTTTTGTTGCACTTATCGATACTTTTTGGTTAATATCGTTCGATTAAACCCCGATTTATTTATAAATACGTTTACTTGACATTTTAGTGTATACTTGTGTTTTTGATTCATTTGTGTAACGATTAATAATTTTCCATTCATTTGGTAGGTAATTAAGCATTGTTGGAGCAATAAGTAATAAAAGCTCAAGGATATACCATTTGGATCAATAAAAGGAAGAAGGCAAAGAAAGAAAGCCATTGTAGAAGCTGGAAGCCAAAATAAAGAAGTGCAGTCAGCCAGATTTCGCTGGGCGAAGCTAGTGTCACTGGGCATACTACCTTTCGTCGGGCGAGTTACACCAGGAGGCGAAACTGCCTTTCGCTGGACGAAGCAGCGGCGTGAGGAAATAAGGAACTTCCAGTAGCATTCCATGTTTTTGAGCTTTCGTCGGGCGACGCTTTATCCGCCGGGAGAAACTAGATATTTGTTGCCAGGCTGTTTAAATAGGCAGCTGATGTTAGAGTAATAAAGAGCTCCGTCGGGCGAAGCAATTCTTCCTCCGGGCGAAGCTTCTGAGACTAAATTTTGTATTTAATTCATTTTACTTCATTTTTGTTAGATTATGTTGTTTGGGGGTGATTTTTGCTCTCCCAACTTCATTAACCTCATTCTTTGGTAGAGATAGCTAGAAAACAACATGGAAGCTTGCATACGAATGAACCGGGGTGGATTGATCGTCGATCGACGGTGACAAACCGCGAGATATTTGGTTCATTTCTTTTCTTCTTTGTATTTTTCTTCTATGTTGGGTTTTGTATATGTATTTACTATGATATCATGTATATTTGTCGTCCATGGCGTTGTATGAAATCTGCTTTACAAATCTTTATTGGTGATTGTCCCTGATTTTTGCTTTATGCCCGGAGTTTGTGTTGTGTTAGAGATAAACATCGCGAACTTCGATTAGGGATGATTATCTGTTAGTTGCTGGATGCTAGAGATAGATTTAGAGCTAACAATCTTCAATAGGCGTCGGAACTTAATGCATCCGTGTCTTGAGTTGAGTGTGAGAGTGTCTATGATGGTAGCATGGTTGAGTATGCCAGAGATGGACATGTGTTGTGAGCGATGCTGGGTGATATTGAAGAGTATTTTAGGTTGAGTATAACTGGTCGGTAAGTTTAAGTTTGTGAGGAGTTGATTATGTGCACGCCTGATAAGTTTCTTCTCTCTGAAGATTAAATTCTTTTTATGTTGATATTTACTTTTCTGTTTTCTTGTTTGAAACCCATTTTAATCCAAACTCCTAAATGTGAGAGACTATCGAGCATCATTATTTTCCTCAAACCGATCTCTGTAGACACGACATAAATCCCGGAGGGAATTCTTCCAAAAATAAATATTTTTGCTTGCATGCCGCTATACCGCACCCAACAATAACCGCTTTGGTGAGGTCAACATATTTTAGACTCGGTGCACTTTTTGATACCAAACGTACAAAGTGGGGTTCGGTCTTGCAATCTGGGCAGCTGTTCAGTAATAGTTCAATGACATTTATGAAGGACGAAACTTTCAAAGCCAACACACATGTGGTCACGGTCTTGGACCGTATTAAAGGTCACTTCAGTGTTGCAGAGTCTATTGATCACAATGAAAGAAGGCCTAGGGGATGTTACCGAGTGGAACTGGATAGGAGTTGGTGTGATTGTGGAAAGTTTCAGGCATTTCGTATGCCTTGCTCCCATGTTATAGAAGCATGTTCGAAGGCTCGGCTGGACCGAACCAACTATCTCTCTATTCTTCACCAAGTCATTACTCTATGCAATGTCTATAGCACTAGCTTTCAGGTAGTAGCAAGGGAGGACTACTGGCCTCCATACGAAGGCAAAATTGTGTGGTATAATGATTTGATGAGAAGAAAGAAAAAGGGTCTCCCTACCAACACCCGTATTCGAACGAAGATGGATGCAGCAGAAAAAAATGGTGAGGTTATGTGGTTCGTGTCGCCAGCCGGGACACAATTGTACCAAGTGTCCCAATGTGGGATCTAGCACAACATCATAGTTTCAACTGTAAACTTTTCTATTTATAACAACAAAAAATTTTATTTCATTGATAGCATACCTAAGCGATTACAACGACATCACATAACAGAGCATAACTTAATAGCTAAACATCAACAAATAACAACGACATAAGTTAATACGAAATCAGAAAATACAAACAACATACCCAAAATAAACAACCCAATGCATCAACTTATCTAGGATATTACAACCATCAAGCTAATTTTCTTTGGTGTTAACATCATCATAAGGACACCAGCATCATTTTGCACTTTTCTCCAAGTGCGGGTAACTCCATTTGGACTAGACTCCTCAACCAGCCTCTCAATCTTCCAGATCTTTTTACCTGCTTCAAATTCTCTTTCTAGCCAGCGATAAAGTTCCCTATGCAAATGCTCCAATGTCTGCGTGTTCCAGAGTAGGACCTTCATCGGAGGCTTTGTTGCTGAGAATACAAATAGGGCATTTCTTTTCATTAGTGGAAATGTTTGAAGCGGTTCCTCCGGTGCTGATGATGATGACGATGGACGGTGATTTAACCACTCAGACATGGTGGGAGGGTAGAGATTAGGATATTGGTGAGGGAAGGGGAGAGATTAATGTATTGGTGAGAAGTGTTGTGTAATAACAAATGAGGGTGAACCCTTATTTATAGGCATATGATACCCTTTTAAAAAATAAAATTTATTATAAATTAAAATACTAACATTTAAATCGTTTAAAAAAGAAGAATCGACCTGAGGCGCCATATGGTATGGGGCCTCCCCCTGAAACTCTAATTTTCCTATAGAGTCGCCATTTGGAATGGCGTGTGGCATTTTTTCCAAAATTTTTTGTCTGAGGCGGCATACCATATGTTGCCACCAGGTTGATTTTTCTGCAAAAACAAACCATTTTAGTAATTGTTTTGAAAGTTATGTTTTTTTAGGATTTTTTTTTAATAAACTGGTTATTCTAAAAAAAAATCACCAACTAACACATAACCTATATTTAGCTATATCACTAATAGTTATTGTTTACTAGATTAAAGAGTTAGAATAGGGAAACAAATAACAATCACCACTAAATTAAAGAAGGTTATCGGTAAGATCATTTCCCCGGAGCAATCTGCGTTTTTATCAGGCAGAAGCATAGGTGGCGGAGTCCTTATTGTGAATGAAATTCTTGATCTTGCGAAAAGGGAGAAGAGGGAGTGTTTAGCTTTTAAAGTCGATTTCGAAAGAGCTTATGACTGTGTATCTTGGAATTTTCTTAGATTTCTTTTTTCTGAATTGAAGTTCGGTTACAAGTGGGTTCAGTGGATGGAGGCCTTGGTCTTTAATGGTTCTTGTTCTGTTTTGGTAAACGGTAGCGCTACAAAAGATTTCAGAATGTCTAGAGGGTTGCGTCAAGGCGACCCTCTTTCTCCGTTTCTGTTTCTTTTAGTTATGGAGGCTCTAACCCAGTTAATGAAGAAGGCTGTGGATTTGAATTTCTTTAAGGGTTTTAAGTTAAACGATGACTTATGTTTTAGTATTATTCAATTTGCTGACGACACGATGATCTTAAGAGAGTGCAGCTAGGATACTTTATGGAGCATTAAAGGCATTCTTAGAGGCTTTGAGCTTGTTTCAGGCCTGAAAGTCAATTTCTTTAAAAGTTGTGTAACAGGGATTAATCCTCCTACTGGGTCTATGCAGGCTGCGGTGGATTTTTTGTGTTGCAGAAGTAGAAAGCTTCCTTTCAATTTTCTGTATATTTTGGTTGGAGCCAATCATAGGAGGCAAGCTTCGTGGAGTCACGTCATTGAGAATTTGAGGAAAAGGCTTGCTTGTTGGAATGGGAGACACCTTTCTATTGGTGGGAGGGCTGTTTTGATAAACTCAGTGCTCAATTCCCTTCCTATTTACTCCTTATCTTTTTTTAAAGCCCCTTGTAAAGTCTTGAAGGAAATGGTAAAAGTTCAGAGCAATTTTTTGTGGGGGGGTCGGACTCTGTTAGAAAGGTTCAGTGGGTGAAATTGAGTGTGGTGTGTAAAGCTAAGGAGGAAGGTGGCTTGGGAGTTAAGAATATTTTTATGTTTAATAAAGCCCTTATGCTTAAATGGAAATGAAGGCTTTTAACGGAATCCGGAGGTTTATGGTCTCGTCTGTTAGAGCATCGTTATGGAAAGAAGAGTATTGCTTTAAAAGTTCTTTGCAACAATGGGAAGAGTGCTCTCAAATCCGTTTCTCTTTGGTGGAGGGATTTGTCTCTCATCTTGTTTGACTCTGAGCTTCAGTCGGATTGGTTTGTCGATAATTGTTCTTGTTTAGGCAACGGTAAAAACCTCTCTTTTTGGTTCAGCAAGTGGGTGAATGGTCATTCTGTAAATCAGTTGCTCCCTGCTTTGGTTCCTAATCCTGCTTTTCTCAAGCTTTCTGTTGCGGAGGAATTAGCGGTTGATCTGGACGGTATCGCGTGGGAGAAAAGTTTCTCTTTGTGTGGTGATGTAATCAGTTATCGTAGGAGTATCCATGAATGTAGGGTCGTGGTGAATTCTTTCTCTTTACAGGAAAATGTTAGCGACGAAATCAATTGGGATGGAGATAGCGATGGTATATACACGGTTGCTAGTGGTTATTCGGCGTTGATGAAGGCTTTTGGGGATCAAGATTCTCGTCAAAATGTGCAGGAAGTGCTGAACAAGGTTTGGAAGATTGGTGTTCCGTCGAAAATTCAAGTTTTCTTATGGAGGTTGTTCTTGGATAGGCTCCCTACTAAAGTCCAATTAGGGAAGAGAGGTATCATTAAGGATTTGGGCCAATTCTGGTGTGGTTTCTGCATAATTTATATGGAGGATGTGGACCATTTATTTGTTGGCTGCTCCTTTCAGGCTTCTATTTGGAACAGCATATCATCTTGGGGATTCCATTTTCTAATCATTCTTCTTGTTTGGTTTCTTTTATCAGTGCTTACTCTGCAGTAAGGAGGAGTTTTGGTAACTGTTATGGTATGTTTATCGGGATTGCTGTGGTGTGGTGTATTTGACAGTATCGTAATGATGTCGTGTTCAATAACAGGTGTTCTGCAGTTGAAGATGTCATGCACTCTATCAAAGCAACTGCGTGGTTTTGGTTGGGTAGAGTCCTCTCTAAATCTCCGTCTTGTAACTGGTCTATTTGGTTATTAAACTCAACTTTGCGTATCTCTTAACTTTTGTGTGTAAGAGTTCGAGTACCCCTTGTACTCTCTTTTAGTTGATCTATTTCCTTTTTAAAAAAAAAATCACCACTAAATTAAACAATCGAGCACATGAAAATTCAAAAAAAGAAAAAAACGAATTTAAAACTTATGCATAAATGAAATTCCAAATAATTAATCTAATGACAAACATAAAGTACACCAATAACATCTATAATTGTTGGCCTAATTTTTCTCTCAAAAAATATCTGCATATGTAGAAGAGACGAATTTTCTTATTGAGTATCAATGAATATTTATTAGTTACAATAAAGATCACAAAAATTATCCACTATTGTTCAAGATGAATAAATCCCTAAACTCTACATTTTTCTCGCTTAAACCATAATGAATTTACTACAGGATTTTGAAATTTTGTTAGATAAATTACAGGATCTCACACAAAATGTTGAAACAATAAGTATGATAAAAAAAATTAATAACAAATATAAAAACTACAACAAATAAATAATACAAATAATTGTCAATCCAGCACAATGCAAAATCATATAGGTTTGAAAGACATCAGCCCAATGAAAACAAATTCACTATTAATAGTCTACAGTACATAATAGTCTCATCTATTCTCTCAGTTAAATTCTTTTTTCTAATACTACCTGTGAATTTCGATCTAGCTTCCCCTTGAATCTAAGACCCCTCTCACTTTCACTCAAACATTCTTCCAAATATTTATACACACACACACACACACACACACACACACACACACACACATATATATATATATACCAAATATTTATACATACATAGACTCACACACACACACACACACACAGATATATATATATATTAGGGATGACAATTTGTCTCATCCCTAGTGGGTACTCAAAAAATTACCCACAATGGATAGAAAAAAAACCCACGAAAATGGGTACGGGCATGTGCTTGGGTAATTGCTCACTAAAATAAGCGGGGATGGGTACGAGGATGTGCCCTTTAGTACCCACCCACCTAATACCTGCACAATATATATTTATATATTTTAATTTATATTATTATATAAAAATAAATATTTATAACATAAATAAAAAAACTTCAATTTTAAACTACTACATATTTAATATAAGTGATCATTTATTTCATAATTCAATAATAAATTTTTTTAAAAACTTTTTAATGAATTTAAAAACTTAAAATATTATGATATTTTATACTTGATGTATTTATTTTTATTAGAAATGCGGGTATCAGGTACAGGTATGAGCTCTTATATATCCATAGAGTTCGGGGATGGGTGCCAATGTTGATACCCAAACAGATATGGATTCGGATACTATAATTTTTTTTAACTACGGGTATGGGGATGGGTACTATAGTACCTTACCCAAATTCTCACTACTATAAACAAGATATTTGGTTAAATGATTTTACATCAGTTTTTAAGATATATGATGTAAAAAATATTTATCAAAGAATTATACATCAGGTTACATAACAATTTAAAGTGAAAAATATTTGATTTAGGGATTTACATCAGACATTTATTTCCACTGATGTGAAAAATATTGGGGTGACAGTTTCGTAAATAATATGAAGTTTTGTTATAAAGGATTTTACATCAGGTCTGGCTTTGCACTGATGTTATTAAGTCCTCTGATGGAAAAAATAACAAGGTGGCAGTTTCGTAAATAATATGAAGTTTTGTTATAAAGGATTTCACATCGGTCCTTGATATGAAGTTTTGTGATGCTTTGACCTCATGATTTTTTTTAATTTTGCCAATTGATGCTGATAAACAGTTTCCGTCATGTCTTGTTTTGAAATTAATGAGCTTTCCATTGTGTTCTTTAACTCACAAAAAAACATTATTTTTTTACTGGAACAGGGCCAGAAGTCCCTACCGTGTTGCCTAATTCCACCTCTCTGAGAAAGAAGTATCTGGCTGCATTTGCTCCAAATTCACTGACCAAATCACTTGGTTCAAGCATATTCCCTAGTGACTTGCCCATCTTCATGCCATCCTTCATCAAGAATCCATGGACATATACCATTTTAGGAAGGCTTAGCCCAGTAGACATTAATATAGCTGCCAATAAACAACATGGAAACATGGGATATCCAATCAAGTGCAACATAGCTGGCCAACCCGAAGATATAGTGTTTTAGTAAATCAGGTTGTTTTCGGTCCTTAGCTAGTGTTGATATGTATCCTTGTAAAGCATCGAACCATACGTATATAGTCTATGTCTAAATTTATTCTATATTTTTGTGATAGTTCAAAGCACTAGCAAAATGGATTTAGCAAAGGATTGAGATATTTTTTAGTGTGGTTTTGCTTTTACACCTTCTATCTTGCTACCAACATTATGAGTAGTTAAGTTTTATTATTATGAGTAGCTAAGTTCTTTCTTGTTGGGTTAGGTTTATATGATATTGTGACTTATATGCATTAGATGCAATCATGGAGTTGAACACATTTTAGTTAATCAAACATATTTGATATTTACATTTGTTTCTAATGTTTATTATAAATGTATCATGTTTATAAATCTATCTAATGTTGAGAGGCTCTCTTAGGTTTATATGTTATTATGACATATAATGCATAAAGATGACTTGATCGTTTATAACATAATTTATGAATATACCTAATGTTGAGAGGTGATTTTAGGTTTAGTCCCAAGTAATCATCTATCAAAAGCAAGTCTAGAGATTTATATAGATTTGATATTCATATGTGTTGGTCAAGCTCAATTTTATCACATTGTTTATTAGGTTACGACATTATCGAATAAGCAATAAGATTGATATCACGAGGTTATTTTGAATATGGATAATGTTGCTAAAAAATAAGTGGTAATATGGATTTATAGTAAAAATGTTTATAACTACTCATTCATATTTATAAAGTTATAGTAACTATAGCCTAACCCAAACATCTCTATATCATTGGTATTCTCGTACATTACTTTTATTATTGTTTTATGTTAAACAAAACCGCTTTAAAAACCCTTTCTATTCAAAGTAGTTATTATTACATATATGTTGCATTATTGCATTAATACTTGCGGAAACGATAAAATATACTCACTGCATTGTAATTTATGTTAACACAAATACAAAAAAGCTCTTTTTCAATAGAGGCCCCAAACCAATGACCAATCCTTATAAAATTCACTTTATCCCACTTTCTTGTCTTGTTGGCCAGACATAATAAAGTGTATGGAAACTAATTAATAGAGATTGATCCCGTCCAAGTGTCTATTCAAAAATACGTGATAGGGCTATTTTACACCTTCTTAAACAAGTTATCCACAAAACAATTAGAGGAAGCCCCATAATAAGAACTAAGAAGTGAGAAAATTTTCTACCGGGTAGACGAACAACGAAAACTAGAAGACTTACCCCTCTTGAAGGAGGAAACACCTTAATACTTGTTAGTTGATCTAGATGTGTTTAAGTTGTTGGTTAAAGGTTCAATCATTTGCAGCATTATTTCTTTGTATTTTTTTTCATAATCAATTAATGTAAACAAATTTTTGATAATTATGTTGAGACAAGTTTGGTTTATACCATGTATCCTCTAAGGTTTTGATGATGACAAAGTATTTGAAAAACAATTAGGATTTCTAACTAGCTAGTTTGTGTGTGCAGAACTTTATTTAGTTGGTGAAACTGGTTCTGACACCGAAGTGTCTTTGGTTCGGTTCTGGTCATACACTCATGAGAGAGTCTGATCAGATAGCAGCTTCTAGTACACTCTAGAATCAGAAGCTTGCTATGGCTGCCTCTGAGACTGAGTAGTGTCAACTCAGTTCTGCTAACACGGGTGTTGTACCCTAAATTTTTACCCTTAGATGTCATCCAGCTTTTGGGCATCTTAGGAGCATCCTTGCATTTGTTTGAGCTAACCCATATCTTGTAGTTTGTTTCTTTGTGTTCAAATTAGGTTTACATATCACCATGAAGCTCCACAAGTGGTTTGAAGCAAGTCAAGTCAACAAAGGACCTCCAGTGCAAGGACTTTGGAATTAGGGTTTTGCTCTGAAGAAATCACTAAGGAATTGGCTCTATCAAGTCAAGATTTGTGTGGTTCACTTGCCACTTAAGGTCCTCTACATTCAAGGGACATCATTCAACAAGAATCCAAGATCTTTTGGTCCTTAGCAAGAGAAGTTTGAGCCTCAGCTTCACTACACCTCCAAATTAGGGTTTCTGTGACACTTATCAGTCAACAACTTTGATTTTTCATCAAGATAGTCTCCCAAGCCTTAATTCTTGGTTCCATTGGTATATCAACATCCTCAAGAGTCTCCTAAGACCTTTGGATGAGAAGGAAGAAGCAAGTTTACAAGATTTGACCTCAGTGCACTCACAGTCAAAATTAGGGTTTGATTGAAACCCTAATCTTTTGGAATTTTGGATCAAATGAAGTATTAATGGTTCTAATCATCATATATTGTCTCATGAAGTACTCAAAGTATCCACATCAAGTTTCATGAGCTTTCTTGCAAGGGAAGTAGGGTTTTGACCAACAAAGGTGTCATTTGTGAGATTTTTCCCCTAATAGCCTATTTTGAAATGACCATAACTCCTAAACCACACATCCAATGGGAGTGACTCAAAGCTCATTGTAAAGCTCTTTCCAAGATCTTCAATTTGTTCCATATGACTTTTTGTCTAAAAATGCTTGGTTTTTGAGTTATGAAGCTTACAAGGCATTTTGACCAACACTTAGAAAATTTTTCAGCATTTTCCATCACTCTTTTTCTCAACTTTGGAGCCACTTTTCACCCTGTTCCATTTGGATTCAAGTCTTGAGTCCCAAATGAAAGTTGTAGAGCTTGATGAGAGCTTTCCAACCATATGTGGAACATCTCAAGGGGATGAACCGTTCACAAGTTATGAATTATTCAAGAAGGGCACTTGAAGTTGTCAAAATTCTATAACTTAGAAATTTTTTCTAAGTTCTTTGTGGCAGTTTGGAGGACACGACTTGTGAGGCACTTTACTGCTAATTCAAGGCTTTATTTCAACTATCTTCCAACATCAACCTTGTAGTATTATCCAAGAGCTTTCATTTGAACCTAAGAGCATGAAAATTGGATCATTAAGTCAAGAGATATAATTTGAGCAATATGGCCACACAAATTCGTTTTGCACCAAGAACACACCATCGTTTGGGATTTGAATTTTTTTTCTCTCTTTCCAAGTACACTCTGCAGAGCCACTAAATCTTTTCCAACATCACTTTTCTCCTAAAAGCACGCTACACATAACTTGATTTTGTACTCTCATGTTCACCTTTGCAAGCTACCACCAACCTTCTCCCTTGTGTACTTCCTTGAACCATAGGATACAAACCAAAACATGTTATTTCTCTCTGACCTAGTGGCATAAAGGGAAACTTCACGTGGCTCCATGTTGTTCAGAACAGCCACAGGCCATCTCCAAATCTTTCCATTGATCTTTCTCTCCAAGACAAACCCTTAGCACGTTGGTCTCTCATTCTCATGGACCAGCTGGGTTCCCTATAAAAGGGGCCTTTCTCCACTTCATTTCATCACCAACAACAAACACAAAAACCATTCTGAAGCTTGTTTACTTGGAGCACGAAAGCTAGCTAGGAAGGAGAAGGAATTCTTGCAACTTGCGTGGAAAAGAGGTAAGTCTCTCAAACTCACATTTACCATGCTCATCATATTATGTTAGATCATCATCTCTGTTGTTTTAATGTTTAAAATGCTTGGTATGTATGATGTTATGAACCTCATGTTAAGTTGTTTTTTGAGAAAGCCCTGATTTATCAACATTGAACCTAATAGTTTAGATTTTATTATCACGTGTGTTTGTGTTGAAAACATGCTGGTTGGTGTGGTTATGAAGTTGTATGATTGGAGAGTTAATATACATGTTCATTTGATGCTTACTTTTTTACCTTAAATGATGTTGTGAATACCATCTTGAATCCATGCTAGAGGCTATTTTGGCTTTGGTTCTGAACACCAAGATTTTGATCCTTTTGAACCTATTTGAGAAATGTTAATATGTTGTTATGATGTCTTGCTCTTATGCCTCATTAAGTGGGTTTGATTTGTGTTGGATCTGTTGAAAATAGTATTCATGTTAGCATGTTATTTCTACATTATTTTGGAATGTTATCGTGACCATCAAATATGTCTTTACAATGTATGATGCGTTTTGGCTTGATGATAACCTACTAGGGTTTGTTTTTTAGTTGAAGTTTAGAATGGGAGTATTACTCATTACATGTGTGTCAACCTTTATTTTACATGCTGTTGAGTTTTTGTGGATGTGTATGGCTTGAGTTGTGGAGAGTTCCATATGGAAGCCTATGTATGAGCAAGCATTTGGTCATCTTTCTTTTTATATCTCTAAAGCTGAACCTATATGTGCATGATATTTGTGATATGGTTTTGATGTTGTTTTTGTTTATGATGTGTAATAAATATGTAGTATGTAACTTGGTTTAGCATTAAGGCTGTTAAGGTTTTGATGTTGTTTTGTTTATGATGCGTGATCAATTTGTGCCTACTTGTTAATGGTACGTTGGTGGTATTATGCATGATCATGATCCATATCAGTTTTTATAAGTTTCATTTGTGTAGTAGTTAATGCTTTGAATTACATGTTGTTACAGTGCCATATAGTTTTGTATGTATGAGATTTTTTGCAGTTCATGATGGTATTTTTAGGATGATGTTTGCTTTTGTTTTTTCACTCACTATGTCTCACTCACGAGTTCAGTCATGTGTTAAAATCTTTGGATATGTTTTGTTTCTATAAGCTACTGGTAATTGTGATGGAAGTTGGTTTGATGAAGAGTGCTTGTATTATTGTATGATGCTGGAATGTATTGATGAGGTTTATTCTTATGTTGCCTTGTATGTCTTTATACCTCACCATGTTTGCAATGCTTTGTGTGTTGTTGAAATGTTGACGTGATAGCATGCTGTTCATGTTGGTTCCTTTATAATTCCATTAAGTTCCACTTTGAATTAGTTCAGTTAAGTTTTGTAGTGTTACATACTTATGGTTCAAGTTTAAAACATGTATGTTTGGTTTGCATTTTGAAACAGAAGTATATTATCTTTTTTTCTCAAACTGATCTCTATTTTTTGGACCATGGTTTTCATTGCTCACTGCTCATGTTTTGAACCATTATCTTGTCTAACTAATGGCTGCATCATGTTCTACCTGGAAAATGCTACAATTTGTTTTTTTATTTCATGTTGATTGGTTAAGTTTTGATTGAGTTAGGAGGGATTGAAGTTTGGTATTTGTTTTGCGTGATAGTTGAAATATGATAATGTTTTAATGTCTGCATGTTTTCATCTTTGCCATGCGTATTCATTAATTGGTTGATTTGGGTTTTGTCTAATAGTGTATTATAATCACATGCCAATTAATATCACGTACCACATAATACATTATCACATGTAACACTACTGCACGTTCTTATGCGCGTGTTGTTTTTATTTTATTAATTTTCATGTCTTTGTTTGGTTTATTAATTAATTGATGCATGTATTGAACGGATGAAACACACCGTCCCAACGGTCACACACATGCACTTAACTCGCCTATCATTTGCCATGCCCGGGTTCGATCCTTGGATCAACCCTTTTGATTGCTTTTTTATGATTTTCGCCTTGCCTTGCTATCTTCCAACCTGGGCCTAGCGCCCCATTGTGTTATCAGCACCCCCTGTCTTTGGGCCCATTTGTTTCCTTTTGTTATTTTAACTGATCAGGAATTACTCTCACACCCCCCCCCCCCTGCGTGTTTACTTCCTTCTCTTTTATTTCAAATCTTTTCACTTTCCAAACTCCAATATTTATTAATTTCAATTTGTTGTGCTTGATTAATTAATATTGGGAATTTTCTAATTAAATTATATTGTTAGTTGTGTTGTTATTTAATTGTTAATTGTTAATTGTTTTGTGTTGTTAACTTTTAATTATCAAGTTGTTAATTGTTAAATTTTAATTACTATAGGTTAACCTTAATTGTGATATTAATGTGTATTTCTAATTATGTTGATAATTGTTGACCTTAATTTTAAATTACCTTATGTGTTGTTAATTGCTAATTTCAATTGTGTTGTCAATTGTGGGTTTGATTGTTAGCATCTTTGTTGATTTTGAGTGATTCACTATGACTTGTTTAATTCTTGAATTAATATATCCATGTTGGTTTGTCATATACTTCACTTTTATGTGAATGTTACTTTTCTTTAAATGTCATCCTTAATATCATTCTATGTGTTTGTCTTCCTAAAGATTGAAGCATATTGATGTATTCTTATGATCATGTTCATTTTATCCATATCTTATTCATAAAACATATTGCCATCCTCATGCTTATGTTGTTTTTATCTCATATTATATCAATGTTTTAGCTTTTATTGTCTTATCTTTTGTTATATTATTATCAATTGTTTTTCCCCCATTCCAAAGGGAGGTGATTAGTGTTGACTCTTAAAGTCATAGCCCCCATCTTAACCTAAGTAACCTCTTAGGAGAAACTTTATTTCTTGGCCTCATCAGAGCCATAGAAATTATAACTAGCTTTAGGAGAGAGTTCCTTAACTCTTAGTGATATTCATCCTAATGAATCTATCACTTTCCCCTACTAACTAAAACCTCAACATAGGACCATTTCAACTAGATTTAGAGAGTTCTTAAACTCTACAATGAGCTTGTACTCATTTCCCCTCTGAATATTGACCATAGTCAGTCATTCAGTAGAAGTAGAGCTACGCATACTCTGATTCTATTCCCGAGGATACGTAGGCGTAAAGTGCGATGCTTTATCGAGTATACTTAGATACTAACCCCTAGGGTTTCAACCTTTAGCATAGAACCTTTAGCAAACATAAGATAACATTAGAACAATAGGTTCCCGTAGAGTACTACGGACGTTTAGGGTGCTCATACCTTCCCTAGGCGTAACCAACCGCCGAACCTTAGATCTCTCCCCTTTAGGGTTTTCTAACGATCTTGAACCTTTCCTTTGGATAAATCAAAGTCGGTTGTAAAAGAAATATGATGTAAATTAATTAATAATTTTTTATCCGATTTTCACCGCAACAGAAATGGCGACTTCACTGGGGAACGTTAGACCTATTGCTGGTCCTTTCCTAAGAGGGTTAAGCCTATCTTGTCTTTATGTTATTCATGTTTGCTTATCTACTTGTATGATTGCTTGTATGCTTATCTGCTTGTATATCTGTTCTATGTTTTGATTATCCTGTTTGATTTGGGTGTGATATCTTTGAGTGAGATAAATCCTATACCCGGATTTGAGCGTACACTTATTATAGGACGATGGTATTCAAGGAGGCTTTGAGGGAGTCGAATCCTGAAAGGTTGAATTGATAACACCATCACTCAGTTGAGGCCCTCTCGAGAGTCTAGTTATGTTAAACGAATTCGTTCGTGAAAGCGTGCTACTCTCGACCTGGGTGCCCGGGATATTGAGAACTGTAGTTACGAAACCCAACTTAAGCCTTTTAGATGTAGTGCGGAGACCATGATGGAGTCTATTTCTGACTTGGTTGTCACGCGATACTACACTTAGACGAGATCCTCTTGAGAATTTTATCGATTACCAAGTCATCTGGGAAATCTTTAAAATCCGAAAGATGGATTGTAGACTCTGGGAACTCTTTAGAACCTTGTTCGGCAGGTGAAAACCAGTAGTACATACCTATTGGGATGGGTAGACCATGGCTCTATTCATGAGACCTACAAACCTAGGGTTTGTTTGTTTTGCAATGCGTACATGTGTTTGTGCTTGTGTACTTTTTGCATCTCTACGTTCAAGCATTCCTAGCCCTTTGGTTTCAAGAAACTCAAATACTTGTTTCCATTTCAAAGATCAACAGAGCTTGGATTTTAAAACAAAAACTTTTTCAGTTTTTCCAAAAGAATTTCTCGCAACTTGCCTTTGAGTTCCTTGAAACCATTTGGTTTGCATTAGCATCTCATTTGCATCATGTCATAGCATGTGCATTTTCTCTCTGTCTTCGTCTCATGTCACGGTTTTCCCTTCAGAATCGTCTTTGAATCGTCACCCGAGCCAAACTCGACAAAGTATGTCTGAACAATATTGCGAGATGGACAAAGTTAACAATGAATTGAGTGCGCTCCGAGGAGGAATGGGGCAGATCATGGAGGTTTTACATGCTATACGAGCAAAGATGGATACACAGGCTACTGTAGTCTCAGAGGTCGTTGCTACAACTGTAGAGCCACCAGTTATACCTGTTGTGGATCCTCCTCTAGGGATGCCATTTGAGTTTATACGAGCCGCATCTCCTCAGTCAACGCAACAAGCCGTGCCGTTGTTTGGTGAGAATCAGCAAGCTATTCCAACTTATACTCCGCCTGTGGTGCAAACCCAGTTCCAACCCATTTTTCAGAATCAACATCATTTTATTAATGACAACATATCCATGGAAGGAGATGACAGTAATGAGAAATTAAGAGCCAATATGGAGATTATGCAGAGAAAGCTGAAGGCCATGGAGGGAGATAATGTCTTCAGTTCAGACCTTAAGGATATGTGTTTGGTCACTAATCTAGTGATTCCACCAAAATTCAGACTACCAAGCTTCGAATTGTACTCTGGTGCTACGTGTCCTAAGGCACACTTGGTCATGTATCTCTGAAGAATGGCGGCATATATGGATAACGATAAGTTAATGATCCATTGTTTCCAAGATAGCCTGAAGGGAACTGCCGCAAAGTGGTACTTAAGCTTAGACCAATCTCAGATTAAATGTTTCCAAGATGTTATGGATGTCTTCATAAAGCACTATAAGTATAACTTGGATTTAGCTCCTGATCGTAGACAACTGTTGACCATGACTCAGAAGAACACTGAATCGTTTAGAGAATATGCTCAAAGGTGGAGAGAGACGGCATCACAGGTTGAACCACTGTTGACTGAGAAGGAATTAGATAATTGGTTTGTCGACATGTTGAGACCAGAATTCTACGAAAAGATTATTAGTAGCGTGTCTGCTAGTTTTTCCGATATTGTTGCTATGGGGGTTAAAGTAGAGCTTGGTCTGAAGAGTGGGAAAATGACCAAGAGAGCTGGTAGTCCAAGCGACGGTGCCAAGATGTCCTTCAAAAGGGAAGGAGATACCTATGTGGTGATGACGAACAAAATGAAAAAAAATCAGTTCTGGAAGCGTCAGCAGCAACAACAGTGTTATTCTGTTCAGCAACCTTACGTGGCCACCATCGCGCCAACATTCAACAGTCAAGCTTCTGTTTATCAACCGGTTCCTCAACCACCAATGTATCAACGAGCGTCCAACGCTCCTGCTTATCGCCAACAGACTCAAGTTTCTCGTCAGGATAATCCAGGAAAAAGAAAGGGTGGAAGGCTTCTGATTCCTCCCATTCCTATGACGTATACAACATTGTATCCTGTTTTGATGCAACAAGGATTAATAACTACAAGGTCATCAGGCCCACCTCCTGATCCGCTTCCACCTTCTTACAATCCCAATGCTCATTGTGCATTCCATGAAGGTGCACCAGGCCACAACTTAGAAGGTTGTTTTGCTTTAAAGCATATTGTGAAGGACTTAGTAGAGAGAAAAATTTTGTCATTCGACGGCTCACTGCCTAATATCAAGAACAATCCTTACCCGCTCACGAGATAAGTAAAGGATGTATCAAGACAAAGAGGGATTAGGTGCCTGTGTTTGAGCTCCTCTTTGATTTTCTGTATTTGATTCCCTAAAGGCTGTAATCTTTTGGCTGTTTCAGCAAATTTATCGTATTTCCTGTGCACTTCGAATTTGTATTTGCTTATAAGCTTTGTTGTACTTTCAAATTGGCAAGGTTAATGAAATATTTATGCATCTTTTGGTTAAGTCCATTTGTTTCACTCGTTTTATTTTCATGAAAACAAAAATATATCTTTTTCCCTTCTTTTTCCAAACTTTTGTTAAAACAAAGATTGGGGAGGATGATGAAAACCCCGTGTTCATAATTGTTGTGGTATATTTTCAAATTAACCTCGCCGAGGATGTAAGGCATTGTTTCAATTCATCCCTCGTTAAACCCCTTCGAGTAGGAGTTTTCTTTCTTTACACAAAAACCTCAAATCTCAACCTTGGGGCAGGGTAGTTCTCAGTTTAACTCGATTATGCATTCAAACACGAGTGTTTCACATAAGGCGCCAGTCAGCTTTCAAATCAAGTGACTTCCTACTTTTGGAGAGTTGAACGTATATCTTGAGTTAACTGAGCGTAGGATTTGAGCCTTTATCTTTTGTTTCATAAACCATGAACCGTACCACATTACAACCCCTAAAAGGCCTAATTGAGGTAAGGTTGTTTTGAAAAGCATACTATAGCAAGGTTGAGTAACCTGACTCCTAATAATCTTTGTTACTCGCGTGCGTTGGTCACTTCCTTAATGACTAGACTCACCATTGTTTTTGACTATTTAATCATTTCACTGTGTGTTTTTTATCAAAGCTTTGTTTTCAAACTTTGCATTAAACCTTTGCATTAAATTTTGCCAATTTTAATGAACGATACTTGTTTGCAAAAAAAATTCAGTATCAAAGGAATCCCAACAAATACAGCCAGCTAGGGGATTCGACTTGATAAAGGAAGCTCAGTCAGGAGCAACCAAGTGGAAGGATTTGCCAATCTACCGAATCAGGGGCAGAACTCGTCAAAGTTCAAAATATTGGGGCAAGTCTCCCTGAGGTCATCTTATGACAAGTATGGACTCCAGTGACCTATCAGCAGGGGCAAGTTTTGTTCCCCCAGTCACTTCTACTACAGTTTGAGTATTATGAATACAGTTGAACTGGCGCAATCATGTCCAAGTTCATTTCTTTTCAAAAGTTTAAAGATATTGAGGCACCTTGTATGCCAATTCTTCTGTAAAATCCTTTCGATTACATACCAGTTAATCAGGGGCAGTCAGGTTGAGATTCGGTAAATCTCTAAAGGGCCAATCAATATGGGACATCTCTTCCCCATTTGTCAACAACCATTCTGAAGAACAAGTTCAAAGGATCTGTTGTGCAAACGCCGTTAATCTGGGGCAGTCACGCCGAGATCTCTCCAAGAGTTTGAAGATATTGAAACACCTTATATGCCAATTCTTCTATAAAATCCTCTTGTTATCGTCTTTCGACAAACCATATAGTCTGGGGAAGATAATATTTGAAGATGATCATTATGCCAGTATCCTTTGCTAGCTCCCCAGTAAGATGTTACTTCAGCTAATCTTGACAATTCTCCATGGATTCTCCTCCAACAAAGAGATCAAGCTCATAATGGCAATCCTCATAATGTTATACCTCAGGTGGAATACTCTTTTCACCAGTGAAGTTGTTGATTCTTCTTCACTCCCAGTATTGGTCCAACCTGTGGAGTTTGGCTGGGTATCCTTGTCGAGATGTTTACTTCGTCTCTAGTTTCGCTTTCTGTCTGTTTTGTCAGCATAAGCATAAGCATGGCATAAGCACTCATATGCATTTTTGCATTTCTGCTTCCTCTTCTGGTGTTTACCTGTCTTTGTTCACTTTGGCGGCTATCTCCCCAAGTGACTGGGTTTGTCTATTCTCCCCAATAGAGTTGTCAGCCCTAGGCATAAAGTGCCCATTCTTTTCTAAATTCCCCACAAAATTTTATCCTCGTGGATGATGGTTGTTTCAATTATCTTTTCCACATGTGGATAAGATAAATTCCCATTTGAGTTCATTCCTCAATTGGAGTCTTGTTTGACCGTTTCTTTCTAGCTTGTTCCTAGATTGAACTTTGGTCCCGAGCAGGTGCGTTTTTTTTAAAACCTATCTTTGAACGTGCATTTATTTTGCACTGTATCTCGCAAGAAGAATCTCAAGATCCTCATTGAAGACATAATTATTTTTCCAACAATATTGTGATATCAACATATCTTTAAAGCAGCAATCTCTTGAAGAAGCTTGGCAGTTTCCTATAAGCAGCTTATTTATCTTTGGTACTATTCAGCCTCTTGTAACCATAATGGGTATCCACCAGGAAATCTTATCTTCAGTTATGCAACCCCGGTACTAACCTATCAAATTCTATACCTTTATTGGGGCCCATTTCTTGGTTCTATCTCCAATAAGGTTTCTTTTTCCAAAGCGCCAACCGATTATACTTGAACCTGTTGTTCCATCACTTTGGATGTCTTTTCCAATGAAGACCGTTTTTCGGTTCAACCTTCATTGCGGATCTTTTCTAGAATGTCATCTAGTCACATTTAGCTTTGATGATCAATCATTCTAGATACTTTGTCGGAACCCATTTCTTGGTTCTATCTCTAACAAGGTTACTTCTAAAGCGCCAACCGGTCATACTTGAACCTGTTGTTCCATCACTTTAGAGGTTACTTCTAAAGAGCCAACCGGTCATACTTGAACCTGTTATTCCATCACTTTAGAGGTGTTTCTAGGATGTCATTTAGTCATGTTTTGACTTGATGATCAATCATCCCACATACTTTATTGGGGCCCATTTCTTGGTTCAATCTCCAATAAGGTTCTTCTTTTTCCAAAGTACCAACCGGTCATACTTGAACCTGTTGTTCCATCACTTTGGATATCTTCTCCCAGTGAAGACCGTTTTTCGGTTCAACCTTCATTGCGAAACCTTTCTAGAATGTCATCTAGTTGTGTTTAGCCTTGATGATCAATCATCCTAGATACCTTTATTGGAGCCCATTTCTTGGTTCTATCTCCAATGAGGTTACCTTTCTAACTCCTACCGGTTTTCCTTCATGAAGCAGATTATTTGTTATCTCAACCAACTCTTATTTAAGTACCAGAGTCTATTCTTGACTCATTAACCATGTTCCCATTTAAACCCCAGCTCTTTATGCAGGAATCCCCAGAGAAGCTCAAGTTTTGCTACAACTGGAATTCTTAGTCATTAGAGTTGTTATTGGTCTTTGAATACAATAACTTCGTCATTTTCGTCTGATTCTTGGAAGCGGAAAGTTTTGAGAAAGCACCAAGATGAACAAAGTTTTACTCTAGTATTAAGACGTTTTGGAATCAAATTTGTGCAAGAAGAGTTAGACAGTACTGTGTTTTTGGCATGGATCTACCATCTCTAGCGGAAAGAAGATTGCCCCAGTTATCCTCGATGTTTGGGTTTCAGGGTGTTGGATTGTGTTTTCCTTTCTTCTTTCCTGTTTTGCGTCGTTCGCGTTGTTTCTAGCATATAGCTAAGCATATGCATCATCCCCTAGCATCTTTGCATTCTTTGTGCTCTGCTTGTGGTATTTTGTTGCGCCTGTCTTTATTTCTCCAGTGAAGCAAAGACATTCTCGGTTTGCTTTGTGTCGTGCTTGTTCGGTCTTAACTTTTGCGCGCCAGATTTGAATCTTTAAAACCTTTTTCTGTTCCCCAAGAAGTTTAACTTTAAAAGATTTTGGAAAAGTTGTTCTTGTTTGAATCGTGTCAAACTTAAACTTGGACTTTGTTTGAATCGTGTCAAGCATTGTCTTATATGTTCTTGTTTGAATCGTGTCAAACTTGAACTTGGACTTTGTTTGAATCGTGTCAAGCATTGTCTTATGTGTTCTTGTTTGAATCTTGTCAAACTTGAACTTGGACTTTGCTTGAATCGTGTCAGGCATTGTCTTCTTAAAAACTTATTCTCGTTTGAATCGTGTCAAACCTGAACAGAGTCTTTGTTCGAATCGTGTCGGACACTGACCCTTCGTTTTAAAACCGTTCTTGTTCAAATTGTGTCGAACTTGAATTGGGACTTTGTTTGAATTGTGTCAAGCACTGTCTTTTGTTTTAAAACTGTTCTTGTTCGAATCGTGTCGGACATTGAACCCTTATCTTGTTTCTTTTTTGAAATTGCTTTAAGCTAAGTTTCTTGGAACAATTTATTCAACTTTAAGACTCCTATTTGGTGCGCAGGGTTTGTCTCTGTCTTTCTGACTTTTCTTGAAGATCCCATCTTGAACTCTTCAGTATAAGAATCCCCAGGAAATCTTTGCTTGGTTCTCTGTCTCTTTTGACTGATCCCTAGCGATCAGGTTTTTCTTTCTGGTTTCATGCCTAGGAAGAGCGTGGGTTTGTTTTGTCCCCTGTATTGTCTATCTCCCTGGATCTCTCCCCAGTGGAGATTGTCTTTTAGTTTTTCCCCAGTGTTTCTTTGGAGTCTCCCCGGTGAGTCTCCTTTGTTGGTTATCCTGTATCCCCAGTGAGTTTTTCTTGTGGATACTAGCTTTCGTCTTTCCCCGGAGAAGCTTTTCTTGTGTGCTTGCTTCCTGTTGTCCTTGGTGTCTGGTCTGTCTGCATCTTTTGCATTCCCGACATCATATCATCATTTTAGAAGTTCATGGCATGTGAGAGTTTGCATGTCTGTCGCTTGTCCTTAGCATTTGCATTCCATCTAAGGACAAATTTTTTGGTTTACTATATTTAAATGCCTTTCACCTTGATGCCCCTGGAATCTCCGTTCCTTGTACCCTCAGGAGAAGCTTGCCACTTAAGGTCCTCTACATTCAAGGGACATCATTCAACAAGAATCCAAGATCTTTTGGTCCTTAGCAAGAGAAGTTTGAGCCTCAGCTTCACTACACCTCCAAATTAGGGTTTCTGTGACACTTATCAGTCAACAGTTTTGATTATTCATCAAGATGGTCTCCCAAGCCATAATTCTTGGTTCCATTGGTATATCAACATCCTCAAGAGTCTCATAAGACCTTTGGATGAGAAGGAAGAACAAGTTTACAAGATTTGACCTCAGTGCACTCACAATCAAAATTAGGGTTTGACTGAAACCCTAATCTTTTGGAATTTTGGATCAAATGAAGTATTAATGGTTCTAATCATCATATATTGTCTCATGAAGTACTCAAAGTATCCACATCAAGTTTCATGAGCTTTCTTGCAAGGGAAGTAGGGTTTTGACCAAGAAAGGTGTCATTTGTAAGATTTTTCCCCTAATAGCCTATTTTGAAATGACCATAACTCCTAAACCACACATCCAATGGGAGTTACTCAAAGCTCATTGTAAAGCTCTTTCCAAGATCTTCAATTTGTTCCAAATGACTTTTTGTCTAAAAATGCTTGGTTTTTGAGTTATGAAGCTTACAAGGCATTTTGACCAACACTTAGAAAATTTTTCAGCATTTTCCATCACTCTTTTTCTCAACTTTGGAGCCACTTTTCACCCTTTTCCATTTGGATTCAAGTCTTGAGTCCCAAATGAAAGTTGTAGAGCTTGATGAGAGCTTTCCAACCATATGTGGAACATCTCAAGGGGATGAACCGTTCTCAAGTTATGAATTATTCAAGAAGGGCACTTGAAGTTGTCAAAATTCTATAACTTGGAAATTTTTTCTAAGTTCTTTGTGGCAGTTTGGAGGACACGACTTGTGAGGCACTTTACTACCAATTCAAGGCATTATTTCAACTATCTTCCAACATCAACCTTGTAGTATTATCCAAGAGCTTTCATTTGAACCTAAGAGCATGAAAATTGGATCATTAAGTCAAGAGATATAATTTGAGCAATATGGCCACACGAATTCATTTTGCACCAAGAACACACCATCGTTTGGGATTTGAATTTCTTTTCTCTCTTTCTAAGTACACTCTGCAGAGCCACTAAATCTTTTCCAACATCACTTTTCTCCTAAAAGCACGCTACACATGACTTGCTTTTGTACTCTCATGTTCACCTTTGCAAGCTACCACCAACCTTCTCCCTCGTGTACTTCCTTGAACCATAGGATACAAACCAAAACATGCTATTTCTCTCTGACCTAGTGGCATAAAGGGAAACTTCACGTGGCTCCATGTTGTTCAGAACAGCCACAGGCCATCTCCAAATCTTTCCATTGATCTTTCTCTCCAAGACAAACCCTTAGCACGTTGGTCTCTCATTCTCATGGACCAGCTGGGTTCCCTATAAAAGGGGCCTTTCTCCACTTCATTTCATCACCAACAACAAACACAAAAACCATTCTGAAGCTTGTTTACTTAGAGCACGAAAGCTAGCTAGGAAGGAGAAGGAATTCTTGCAACTTGAGTGGAAAAGAGGTAAGTCTCTCAAACTCACATTTACCATGCTCATCATATTATGTTAGATCATCATCTCTGTTGTTTTAATGTTTAAAATGCTTGGTATGTATGATGTTATGAACCTCATGTTAAGTTGTTTTTTGAGAAAGCTCTGATTTATCAACATTGAATCTAATAGTTTAAATTTTATTATCACGTGTGTTTGTGTTGAAAACATGCTGGTTGGTGTGGTTATGAAGTTGTATGATTGGAGAGTTAATATACATGTTCATTTGATGCTTATTGTTTTACCTTAAATGATGTTGTGAATACCATCTTGATCCATGCTAGAGGCTGTTTTGGCTTTGGTTCTGAACACCAAGATTTTGATCCTTTTGAACCTGTTTGAGAAATGTTAATATGTTGTTATGATGTCTTGCTCTTATGCCTCATTAAGTGTTTTTGATTTGTGTTGGATCTGTTGAAAATAATATTCATGTTAGCATGTTATTTCTACATTATTTTGGAATGTTATCGTGACCATCAAATATGTCTTTACAATGCATGATGCGTTTTGGCTTGATGATAACCTGCTAGGGTTTGTTTTTTAGTTGAAGTTTAGAATGGGAGTATTACTCATTACATGTGTGTCAACCTTTATTTTACATGCTGTTGAGTTCTTGTGGATGTGTATGACTAGAGTTGTGGAGAGTTCCATATGGAAGGCTATGTATGAGCAAGCATTTGGTCATCTTTCTTTTTATATCTCTAAAGTTGAACCTATATGTGCATGATATTTGTGATTCGGTTTTGATGTTGTTTTTGTTTATGATGTATGATAAATATGTAGTATGTAACTTGGTTTAACATTAAGGCTGTTAAGGTTTTGATGTTGTTTTATTTATGATGCGTGATCAATTTGTGCCTACTTGTTATCGGTACGTTGGTGGTATTATGCATGATCATGATCCATATCAGTTTTTATAAGTATGAGATTATGCCATATAGTTTTGTATGTATGAGATTTTTTTGCAGTTCATGATGGTATTTTTAGGATGATGTTTGCTTTTGTTTTTTCACTCACTATGTCTCACTCACGAGTTCAGTCATGTGTTAAAATCTTTGGATATGTTTTGTTTCTATAAGCTACTGGTAATTGTGATGGAAGTTGGTTTGATGAAGAGTGCTTGTATTATTGTATGATGCTGGAATGTATTGATGAGGTTTATTCTTATGTTGCCTTGTATGTCTTTATACCTCACCATGTTTGCAATGCTTTGTGTGTTGTTGAAATGTTGACGTGATAGCATGCTGTTCATGTTGGTTCCTTTATAATTCCATTAAGTTCCACTTTGAATTAGTTCAGTTAAGTTTTGTAGTGTTACATACTTATGGTTCAAGTTTAAAACATGTATGTTTGGTTTGCATTTTGAAACAGAAGTATATTATCTTTTTTTCTCAAACTGATCTCTAATTTTTGGACTATGGTTTTCATTGCTCACTGCTCATGTTTTGAACCATTACCTTGTTTAACTAATGGCTGCATCATGTTCTACTTGGAAAATGCTCCAATTTGTTTTTTTATTTCATGTTGATTGGTTAAGTTTTGATTGAGTTAGGAGGGATTGAAGTTTGGTATTTGTTTTGCGTGATAGTTGAAATATGATAATGTTTTAATGTCTGCATGTTTTCATCTTTGCCATGCGTATTCATTAATTGGTTGATTTGGGTTTTGTCTGTTAGTGTATTATTATCACATGCCAATTAATATCACGTACCACATAATACATTATCACATGTAACACTACTGCACGTTCTTATGCGCGTGTTGTTTTTATTTTATTAATTTTCATGTCTTTGTTTGGTTTATTAATTAATTGATGCATGTATTGAACGGATGAAACACACCGTCCCAACGGTCACACACATGCACTTAACTCGCATATCACTTGCCATGCCCGGGTTCGATCCTTGGATCAACCCTTTTGATTGTTTTTTTCTGATTTTCGCCTTGCCTTGCTATCTTCCAACCTGGGCCTAGCGCCCCATTGTGTTATCAGCACCCCCTGTCTTTGGGCCCATTTGTTTCCTTTTGTTATTTTAACTGATCAGGAATTACTCTCACACCCCCCTGCGTGTTTATTTCCTTCTCTTTTATTTCAAATCTTTTCACTTTCAAAACTCCAATATTTATTAATTTCAATTTATTGTGCTTGATTAATTAATATTGGGAATTTTCTAATTAAATTATATTGTTAGTTGTGTTGTTATTTAATTGTTAATTGTTAATTGTTTTGTGTTGTTAACTTTTAATTATCAAGTTGTTAATAGTTAAATTTTAATTACTATAGGTTAACCTTAATTGTGATATCAATGTGTATTTCTAATTGTGTTGATAATTGTTGACCTTAATTTTAAATTACCTTATGTGTTGTTAATTGCTAATTTCAATTGTGTTGTCAACTGTGGGTTTGATTGTTAGCATCTTTGTTGATTTTGAGTGATTCACTATGACTTGTTTAATTCTTGAATTAATATATCCATGTTGGTTTGTCATATACTTGACTTTTATGTGAATGTTATTTTTCTTTAAATGTCATCCTTAATATCATTCTATGTGTTTGTCTTCCTAAAGATTGAAGCATATTGATGTATTCTTATGATCATGTTCATTTTATCCATATCTTATTCATAAAACATATTGCCATCCTCATGCTTATGTTGTTTTTATCTCATGTTATATCAATGTTTTAGCTTTTATTGTCTTATCTTTTGTTATATTATTATCAACTGTTTTTTCCCCCATTCCAAAGGGAGGTGATTAGTGTTGACTCTTAAAGTCATAGCCCCCATCTTAACCTAAGTAACCTCTTAGGAGAAACTTTATTTCTTGGCCTCATCAGAGCCATAGAAATTATAACTAGCTTTAGGAGAGAGTTCCTTAACTCTTAGTGATATTCATCCTAATGAATCTATCACTTTCCCCTACTAACTAAAACCTCAACATAGGACCATTTCAACTAGATTTAGAGAGTTCTTAAACTCTACAATGAGCTTGTACTCATTTCCCCTCTGAATATTGACCATAGTCAGTCATTCAGTAGAAGTAGAACTACGCATACTCTGATTCTATTCCCGAGGATACGTAGGCGTAAAGTGCGATGCTTTATCGAGTATACTTAGATACTAACCCCTAGGGTTTCAACCTTTAGCATAGAACCTTTAGCAAACATAAGATAACATTAGAACAAGAGGTTCCCGTAGAGTACTGCGGACGTTTAGGGTGCTCATACCTTCCCTAGGCGTAACCAACTGCCGAACCTTAGATCTCTCCCCTTTAGGTTTTTCTAACGATCTTGAACCTTTCCTTTGGATAAATCAAAGTCGGTTGTAAAAGAAATATGATGCAAATTAATTAATAATTTGTTATCCGATTTTCACCGCAACAACGGGACTTGAGATATATTGACATTATCTTCAACAAATTGTGTTGTACCTGAATCATAGATATGTCCTCTGGACCAAGGCCTTATTCTGTGGATATTTCTTTGATTAAAAGTTCAAACACCTGCTTTATTGGAAAAGAAGATGTACTAGAAGATTTGATTTGATTATAGCCGTTGTGGATGCTCCAATGGCTATATTTCTTTAGCTATATAAGGAGTAGAGGATTTGAAGATCAACTCAAGAAATAACGCTGCAACTACAAATGAGAAATACACGCACTGCATATTAGAAGCAAAATCTGTTAAGAGTTCTTAGTCTTGTATAGGTTAAGAATCATTTGTAAAAGTGTGTTGTGTTATATTCGAACACCTCTGATTGTTAATTAAGTGTTGTTGTAACGTATTCTTTCTCTAAACAGTTAAGTTTAGATGAATGTCTCTTGTTGCAGGCTTGAGCAGAAAAGTCTTAGACAGTGTGTCTGAGCAGGGAAGTCTTGGATCGAGGATCTGAGAAAGGAAAGTCTTAGACAGTGAATCTGAGCAGGTGATAAGTGGAAAATGTCGTGTTTTGAGTAGTAGTTTTTCAACACTTATCGATTAATTTGTATTGAATTCTTTGAATAAAATCCCACTTTGTTTGTAAAAATGTATATTTAGTGTATACTAGTATTTTTGTGTAAATATCATTAGTTTAATTTTTTTTATCTCATTTTTGTATGTATTCAAGCATTGATATTTAGTCATTGTTAGATAGAGCATTGAAAAAGCTATCTGACGCTTCTGACCGGGCATCAACCGGAGTTACGGTTCGAAAGTTATGAATAAAACAAGATGCCGAATTTTTCTGTTACTGCCAACTCTCGCCCCTAACTCGTCGGGCGAGCCAGACACGTGCCAGAAGTTCCAGAAGCAATAGAAAATTCCGTCTTTTCTCTCCGGGCGAACCGTTACTTCGCCGGGCGAATTAGTCTGGGCAAAAACACATTTAAAGGGGTAAAAACACATTTTTTAGGTTATGTTTTGGGGTATTTGTTCCCAATTCATCAAATCTTCATTTTTGATAGTTTAGAGCTAGAAAAGCATCATGGAGGTTGCAACTCGATGATTGGGGGTGGATGATTCTTGGATCGTGATTGACACCGTGAGAGATTTTGATTCCTCTTCTCTCTTCTCTTTGTAGTTTCCATTTGTTGTGAGTTTGTATGTAAGTTTACCTTGATTATATGTATATTTATTGCTCATGGTGTTGTATAAAACTCATTTTACAAATCAAAGTTGATAATTGCTTTCTTTATTTGGGTTTGAGTTGTTGCAGACATGGACGGGTTGAATCCGGATTTAGGATGAACATCTATTAGGTTCTAGATTCTAGAGATAGATTTAGGCTTCATATTCACTTAGGTATCAGAACTTAATGCTTCTGTGTTGTTTGTGTTGCGTTGAGAGATCACCGACACGAGTAATACGGTCGTTGTCTCACTCTGTGTTAGAGATAACATCTGTGTAAGAGATACGTGATAATGTTAACGAGTGATTTAGGTTGCGTACAACTGGGTAGTAAGTTTAAGTATTTGATAGGGTAGATGAAATGCAAACCCGAGAGTTCTCTACTCTCCAAAGAATGAATTCTTTTTTCTGTTCATAAGTTTTATTTCCCACATTTAATTTAAACCCATTTTAAACCCAAAATCAATAACATTTAAATTGTCAAACGACAGTTCAATAATACTAATCTCCGTGGACACGATAATTTTCCGGATAAATACTTCCAAAAACTTTTGTTGCTTGTCGCTTTACCGTACCAACAAAATGGCGTTGTTGTCGGGGATTGGTATTTTTATTGGATCGCTTTGCGATAATTTCTTTGTTTTTGAGTTTTGTAGATATCATATATATTGTCTATTTTCACTTATTTATATTGATACTTGTATATGTTTACCATATTTGTGAATTTTACATGTTTTGCATACTTGTGAATATAGTGCGTATATTTGTTTCTCTTCGCGTTTTCCAAAACTGTGGTTAGATGTGTAGTTCTAGTTAGAGCTCGAAGAGATGAGAGCAAAGGCGGGTCTGAAAGCATTTAGCTCTTCCAAAACAACGTGATGGTTTGTAAATAATCGGCGTCGAGCTTACGACGTAAAACAGGCATGTTGTATTGTTTTTAGTTTCTTTATTGTTTTTATTGTATTAGTATAGGTAATGTGGTGAATTGGTTAAACAAGTTGAAATTGGACCAGTTCTTAAAATTCTCAAATATGCACTTTTCAACTTGTTTACTTCAATTTCACTCACTCTTTTAGTATGTTTATAGTAGTTTGTTTTAATTTGTTATTTTTGTGTTTGTCAAAGAGCTTGTTTTGAGCATCTTGAGGAAGTTTGAGGTGATTTACCAAGTTGACCATTTTAACTTGCAGATGTATGGTAATGATATTGTTTTGAAGTTGTTACATGCCAGGTACTCGTTTATCTCTTTCTATAGCATAAGATGTTTAGGAAAATTTTCATTCATACAAATTCCATGTCATTCATTCTTTTACATTACTTGTTTTTTGAATTAAATCACTTTAGTTCCCTTTTTACCCCCAAATGTGAGGAAGCTTTCCATTGTTCATATATGCTGGAGGCCACAATTCTTGTTTTAACTGAATTTCATTATGTTTAATCTTTTGTTTGTGTTGATTGTATGAAAGCATGAAAATGATCAAGGCAATTTGTTTGATTGTTGAGCACAACTACCTAATCAAATAGTCAATTCGGCTTGTGAGTGTGTGTACTTTTGATAACCCCTTTTGAGCCTTTTTGTCAATATCCATGTTGTTTTTGAACTTGATGCTTGTCTATGAGTATTAGTTCACCTTTTTGAATGGATGTTGATTATTTGTTTTCTTGAACCCTCAACCATGTGTTGTTGTTTGAATTTTTACCTTGCCTTAGAAAGTAGGGAGTATTCACACGTTGATGTTGGTTGAATTCAAGTTGGGGAGAGCAATGTTTGCTCAGTTATGATGTTGGTTGTTATGTGGTTGTGAAAAAGAAAAGAAAAAGAAAGAAAAAAAGAGAAAAAGAAAGAAAAGAAAAAAGAAAAAAAAAAGAAAAGTTTTGAAAAAGAAAAATAAAAAGAGTATCAAATAATTGTGCTAATTGTTTGGCATGGTTTTTGTACTTAGGATTTGTTTCGTTTTCATGTTGTCATTATAGGATGGTGGTAGGTGTTTACTTTGCTTGTACATTTTTTATTTGAACCATACATTTGTTTTCTGTTAAAAAAACCTATTGATTTGTGTTTCTTGGATTATCGTCTTTTGTTTCTTTAAGTTGTTTGAATTTGTTTGAGGACAAACAATGTTTTAAGTTGGGGAGAGTTTGATAAGTCCTAAAATGTCGTGTTTTGAGTAGTAGTTTTGTGGCACTTATTGATTCATTTGTATTGAATTCTTTGAATAAAACCCCACTTTGTTTGTAAAAGTGTATATTTAGTGTATACTAGTATTTTTGTGTAAATATCATTGAGTTTAATTTTTGTTATGTCATTTTTGTAGGTATTCAAGCATTGTTATTTAGTCATTGTTAGATAGAGCATTTAATAGGCTTTCCGACGCTTCTGACCGGGCCTCAAACGAAGTTACGGTTCGAAAGTTATGAAGAAAACAAGATGCTGAATTTTTCTGTTACTGTCAGCTCCCGCCCAGAGCTCGCTGGAAGAGCCAGACGCGTGCCAGAAGTTCCAGAAGCAGTAGAAAATTCCTCCTTTGGTCTCCGGGCGAAACGTTACTTCGCCGGGCGAATTAATTTGGGCAGAAACACATTTAAAGGGGGTAAAAACACATTTTTTTAGGTTATGTTTGGGGTATTTGTTCCCAATTCATCAAACCTTCATTTTTTATAGTCTAGAGCTTAGAAAAGCATCAATGGAGGTTGCAACTCGACGATTGGGGGTGGATGATTCTTGGATCGTGATTTACACTGCGAGAGATTTTGATTCCTCTTCTCTCTTCCCTTTGTAGTTTCCATTTGTTGTGAGTTTGTATGTAAGTTTACCTTGATTATATGTATATTTATTTCTCATGGTGTTGTATAAAACTCATTTTACAAATTAATGTTGATGATTGCTTTCTTTATTTGGGTTTGAGTTGTTGCAGACATGGACGATTTGAATCCGGATTTAGGATGAACATCTATTAGGTTCAAGATTCTAGAGATAGATTTAGGTTTAATATTCACTTGGGTATTGGAACTTAATGCTTATGTGTCGTTTGTGTGGCGCTGAGAGATCACCGACGTGAGTAATACGGTCGTTGTCTCACTCTGTGTTAGAGATAACCTCTCTGTAAGAGATACATGATAATGTTGACAAGTGATTTAGGTTGCGTACAACTGGGTAGTAAGTTTAAGTATTTGATAAGGTAGATGAAATGCAAACCCGAGAGTTCTCTACTCTCCAAAGAATGAATTCTTTTTTGTAATCATAAGTTTTATTTCCCGCATTTAATTTAAACCCAAACTCAATAACATTTAAATTGTCGAACGGTAGTTCAATAACACTAATCTCTGTGGACACGATAATTTCCCGGATAAATACTTCCAAAAACTTTTGTTGCTTTCCGCTTTACCGCACCAACAACAAGGAAGTCTTGGATTGAGGATCTGAGCAAGGAAAGTCTTAGGGAGTGTGTCTAAGAAGGGAAGTCTTGAACCTGGTGGTTTGAGAAAGGAAAGTCTTAGGATCTGAGGATCTAAGCAGGAAGTCTTGATCAGGTGCTGATTAAGCATGAAATTCTTAGACTTGAGGTCTGATAAAGGAAAGTCTTATACAAATGTGTATAAGTAAGTGTAATCGGGTTGATTATAGTGGAAAATCTCTTGCGAGACAATGGGACTAGAGTACTCATTCAGGAGAGGAACCAGGACACCCTTTGTGTGTTCTTTGCTGTTTTTGATTTACTTGTGTTACATTTTCCACCGCACTATTTATCAAATTCAAAACTCAGCTTTAGAATATGAACTTTGGTTCAAAAGTAAAACTATTTTTGCAAACACAATTCACCCCCCTCTCTTGTGTATTTTTCTCGCTTTCGATTGACAACAGAGCAAGGTCTGTATCTAATACTTAACAGTGGTACACTCAAAGATCCAACGAGAAAAATATGGCTACCGAAGATACTAATGCCAGTGCCTCAAGAAGGGGAGTTCCCTATGATTACAGTAGCTCTGAGAGAAATCATTACTCGACTAAACCTCTTGTATTCAGTGGTGACTCCACTGAGTTTAAATGGTGGAAAAGCAAGATGTATACACATATCACTAGACTCGATGATGAGCTATGATATATACTTGAAGATGGTATTGAAATCGCTGTTGATAGTGTTGGTATGGCATCTGACAGGAAAACTCTAACTCCTGCTCAAAAGAAAATTTATAGAAAGCATCATAAATTTAGGGGTATTCTAGTGGATGCTCTACCACATGCTGAGTATTTGAAAATCGTAGTTAAGTATTGTTCAAAGACCATCCTTGAATCTCTATGCTCTACCTATGAAGGAAATCAGCAAGTTAGAGAAGCAAAAGCTAACTTGTTGGTACAAAAGTACGAGTTGTTCATGATGAATGATGATGAGAATGTTGAAACCATGTTCTTCATGTTTCAGAATCTTGTATCAGACCTTCAAGTGCCGAATAAAAGTCATTCTATAGCCGATCATGTGAAGAAGATTTTGAGAAGTCTTCCTCACAAGTTTAGACCAAAAATAACATCTATTCAGGAAGCTAAGGACCTGAACACGCTGTCTCTTGAAAGTCTAATCAGCAATCTTCAAAGTCATGAGATTTAACTAAATGGACATAAGTCTTCAAAGAAACTTAAATCTCTTGCTTTGAGATCTGCTTCTGAAGACTCTAGTGAAAAGTCCAGAAGATCACAAAATTTTGCATTAAAAAATTGATTTTCTTTTCTAGTTAGAAGAATAGGACGACAAAAGTCGGTAACATCATGAAGGTGTGAAAAACACAAGAAATGGGGGGTTTGAATTGGGTTTTTACAATAAAAATGATTCTTTAAAAATAATCCCCTTTACAAACAACCTTCACTTCTTGATAATAAAGCAAGAGAAACTGAAAAGAAAGAACACAGTATGTTTATACTAGTTTGTCGTAACCCGAAATTTGACCTCCCTCTTTTGCCTTTTGCATGAGCATAAGCATTCGCATCGCCGGAATACGCATTCACACTTTTCTTCGTGTGTTTTTTTTGTTGCAGGATATTCAAGTTTTCCAAGCCCGATTAATCATATCCTCACATGGATATCACATCATCAAAACAAGACCAGAATAAAGATTTCCATGTCTACTTATCAAAACAAGAAGTGGAGAGTCGAAGTCGGGGCCACATCACTAATTTTGAGCAAAATTGGGCAAATTTGGCTAGAGTAATCGATTACTCAAATGGGGTAATCGATTACTCTGTGTCAGTTTGCAAATTCTGCAGCTTTTCATGACAGCTCCTTTGCACACACTTTGGTCTTGGATTCTACATTGGTCTAGTAGCAGGTGGAACATTCTGGAGTCTCCAAGAATTCGCTCAAATTTATTCCAATGCATCACTTCAAATCAATTGCACCATGTTCCTTGTTTTCCAAGTAATGTGGATCTTTGGATGTTGGAGTTCACTTTGGGATTATTTCCGAGTTGGTTCTAACTAACCGAGTTAATCGCCTTGACTCAGTGAGTCAAGTGTAACTAATTCCAACCCTAACTCCAAACCTCCCAAAGCTAAGTCTCAACCAAAGTCCAAACCTCTCACACTCCATACCTAAACTCTATATAAGCCAAGCTCTACCAATTTCTCCACAATCATTCACACAAACTCTCACATTACACTCTCAATTATCTCACTTTCTCTCTGGTTTCTCTACTCATTCTTCATCTTCATCTCACTTCTCATACCAAAACCTCACCAAAAGCTCTTATTCTTGAAGAATAATCACCTTTCACATTGAAAGTAATCAATTCTTGAGCTTAACCTCCATCATTTGGCATTCTTTGGTTGGATTTCTGGAATTTCATCTTATTCTATTTCAATCCAAGGGTTTCACACCATTTATTTTGGTGCACGTTCGATTTCGGTGCATTTTCGCGTTTTTTATCGGTTTCGACGCGTTTCGGCTACAACTCAAGGATCCGCTAGGTTTCTTTGGTTATATTCACCAAGATCACTTTGCAACATTTACCAAGGCACATCTCAGCCTTGTAGGTTGGTGGATCTCATTCATTTTTCTGTTTCGATCGTTTTCGCATCATTTGCGACGTAATTTCGATATTCTTGCATGTGAATTGATTATACTTTTGCTTGATCCATGATCTTGATTGTTTAATTGATTCTATTGTTGATCATTTGCTGTTTCTTAACTTGATTTTTCGTGCACAAAATCATACCCTAGCATGTGGAAGTTTGGATAAGTGATTATGTGTTGAAAAATACTTTTGAAAAGCTGTTTTTACTGTTTTTTTTGCCACTGGTACAGTGGTAATCGATTACTCAAAGAGAGTAACCGATTACTCTTCACAAATTTTCATCTGCGCAGCTTTTTTCAACTAAGTAACCGATTACTCAAATTGAGTAACCGATTACTTTGCACAAATTTTGCCAAAATGCTGTTATTTTCAAGCAAGTAACCGATTACTCAAAGAGAGTAATCGATTAACATTGTACCTGAAGGCCATTTTCTTGCATTTTTAAGTGTGTTTGCCATGTTATCTTCATTTTAACTTCCATTGATTGTCATGCTTGATTTTATGGATGTTTTTAATGACATTTCACTTCTGGTTGAAGCATGTTCATGAACTTTCGATGCACATTTTCGATTATTCATTTGTTTCATGTTCTTAGCATTGTATGAACATAACAATTCTTGCACTATCTTTGTTCACATGATACATGATTTTGTGTGGCATTTTGATGATCATTTGGCACTGTTTTGCACATTCCATTTCAGTTTGTATTAAGTTTATTCTGCATGGATAAACTTAATCTTGTATAATCAATAATTCACTCCCTTTTGCTTTAACGACTTTTTATTCTATTTGGAAAGTTGTTAGCATGTTTCTCCCTTGATTAATTGGTCGAAACTTTGTTTCGATTAATCGATCTTCCCTCTTCCTCTCTTTAGGCCTCCTTTAGAGCTTTTTCTCTTGATCCCCTCGTGGAGTTGGAGTTCGCACTACGCCTTGCACCGGAGCGCTGTACAAATTTGCGCTGTTACGCTGTCCGTTTCTCTGCGCAGGAGCACTGTATAACTTGGAGTTGTTGTGTTGTCCATTTCAACTTCCGCACTACACCCCGTGTGTTAGAGAAGGAATGAGAATGGAGAATTCCTACTCTCATTCTGACTACTTCAGGTAGGGGACGAATGACCCTATGCTTGGCTTAGTCACCTCTATCTCCAGGCGGTAGTGTACTATCTTTTCCCCAGTCGAGTCGATCCTTGATCACTCCTTGCTCTTTGCAATCTCTTTCAATCTTTGATCACTCTTTGCTCTTTGCGATCTTTCGATCCTTGATCACTCCTATCTCTTTTAATTTCTCTCTTGATCAATCACCCTCTTGGTTATGATCCTTTGTTCCTTGGGTTAGCAAGCTTTCTTCGTTTTAATACCTTATTCTTTTCTTGCGGTCAATCATTGCAATTTGATTCCCCTAAAGAGTCGCAATTCTCTTTCTGTGGTCCAACACAGTTTTCCTGTCACGACCATCTTTCCCCAGGAGTTCGTAACCTTCTTTTGGTTCTTCTCCCTTGTTGGGTTAATCACTGCCTGTCAGTTACAACACCAATGTTTGCATGCCTTCTCAGTTAAACACAGTCTGTCTGTTAACACTGAGTTCCTCTTGGGTTAATCACCTATTCTTGGTTAATCACCCTTTTCTTCAGTTAACCACAATCCTTCTGTTAAAATACTGAACCCTTTTTCGAGTTAATCACCTTCTCTTGGTTAATCACTCGCTTTTCTCTTCGGTTGATCACAGTCCGTCTGTAAACACCGAATCCCCAGCAGTTGGCAACCTCCTCTTGGTTCGAATACTTGCACCCTTGGGTTAGTAACCTTTCTTTGGTTCAAATACCCTTTCTTCGGTTGAGTACTGTTTGTTCAGTCAGTTTACGGAACCCCTCTGGGTCACGACCTTTGCTCGGTCCCACACCCGTCCTTTGGGTCCCGACCTTTGCTCGGTCCTACACCCGTCCTTTGGGTCACGATCTTTATTCGGTCCTACCCCCGTTTTTCTGGTTAATCATAGTTTTCTCTATTAAAATCAATGCTTCTCTATCCCCACAGAGTTGCAATCTTTTCTTCCTCGGTTAACCACTATTCATCAGTTAATCTACCGAGGCCCCTTTAGAGTCAAACACCTTCTCTCGGTTCAGCACTCTCTCTCTTGGTTTATCACAGTCCATTTGTTGACACCAACTTCTTTTCCCCGCCAGGGTCTTACTTTCTTTCCTCGGTTAACCACTACCAGCCAGTTAATATACCGATTCTCCCTTTTCTCTTGGTTATGACACCATTTCTTTATTTGTATCCCCAGCGGAATCCTTCCTATTCCATTTGCTCTTACTTTCTTGGTTTCGACACCAATCCTCTTAGCTATCCCCAGTAGAGTTTTTCTTTCACTCTTGCTCTTGTTTGTACACCATTTCTCTCTTATCTCTTGCTCTGGGTTTGGACACCATTTCCCTCATATTCCTTTAATCTTTTGGTTTCGACACCATGCTCGCACTTTATTCTCAGTACAGTTACTATTTCTTTCCTTTACACTCTTTTCTTGGTTTTAACACCATTTCTTTGGAATCCTCAGTGGAATTTCTTTCTTTCTTTTGCTCTTGGTTTTGACACCGCTTTCCTTTCCTTTTCCGTTCAGTTCCACGAACTACGGAAGCTCTGATTCTGCGTTCTTTTGAATGTCAGATACGTAGGCACGAGACACAATGTCTTGGCGAGCACACTCCCACCCTTTCTCCCGTCTTCCTCCTTTCTTTCCTTTGCATCGTCCCCTGACCATGAACTACGACGCTCTGATTTTCTCATTGCACTATGAGGGTACGTAGGCACGAGGGCCACAATCCTCCGCGAGCACCTTCTTTCTTTTTTTTTCTTTTTCCCCTTTCTTCTCTCTCCTTTATTTTAGCTAGAAGCCTTTAGATAGATAACCCATCCAAGCCTAGAAGCAAGCAAAATGGTTCCCGTCGAGTATGACGGATACGTTAGGTGTTAATACCTTCCTTTCGCATAACCGACCCCCCGTTCCCGTTTCTCTTCCCCTTGGGTTTTATCGATATTTTCCCTGTCCTTCGAGACTAAATAAAGTTTGGTGGCGACTCTGTTGTATCTTTGAGTGTGCAATTCACTTAGGTAGATTTCCAGCCATCTTCAGCTGGCGACTCTGTTGGGGACTAGTTGACCTATTGTTGGTTCATCCCTTGAGGGGTCTCGCCTAGTTTTGTTTGCTTTCTTACTTGCTTGGGTGTTTATCTTTCGCGCTTTGCTCGCTTTATCTTTTCCTTGCTTTAGCTTTATGTTTATTTATTGCATTTCTTTACTGCTTTGAATATTCATATGCTGCATATTCTGGATAACTGTTGTTTTCTGCTGTTGTTGGGATGGGTAGATATTATTAGAGAGAAAAGGTCCTAACGCCGGGCCTAGTATACACATAAGCTAGAACGTGGATAGTCGTGAGGCCTGCATTTTGCGCGTTGGGATATCACGAGACCCACATCCCAGATCGTGATTCGTTTGAGAATACTTCCGTCCTGTGAGAATTCACTACGACGGGGGATTTTCATCTTGAGTCCTATGGTTTGGGCGACCTTTCTAGGGACCACCTTGTTGTGTCTAGATCACACCTGTGAGGGGGATGGGTTTTTGTTGGAAAATAAGCAACTTCATACACTTGTTCTCACACGTACCAGATTGATTCACTGACACATCAGATTATGTTGCACTGACACAGAATTATATGCAGATATCCGGATTATTCAGATTTGGTTGTTCGGGCTGTGCTGGCTTTTTGCATGTGCATTTCCAGGTTTTCGAGGACTTGTCTTTTGTTGACATTATCATAGAGATGAGTACTGGTTATCGTGGCATCGTCAGTTACAAGTTTGTGGAGCCTAAGATGGGTATTCTTAGAGGTTTGGCATCTTTGTTGGTTCGAGATCACAGAGGGGTTTTCATAGGTACTTATGGCAATCTGTTGACCATTCTCAACACTTAAGTCAACATCAATGTTATTCACACTCTAGTTCAGTTCTACGACCCGCCATATAGGTGCTTCACATTTCAGGATTATCAGCTAGCGCCTACACTTGAGGAGTATGCTTATATTCTGGGGGTTGAGATCAAGAAGCAGGTTCCTTATGTCTACACTAGCGGTTGTTCGAAGTTTCATCTTATTGCTGATGCGCTTTGCATTGGTAAGAAAGATGTGGAGGATAATCTCAAGACCAAAGGGAAGGGTATTCGAGGGTTTGCTTCGAAGTTCTTGGTTGATAAGGCCACTACTTTTGCTAAGGATGGAAACTGGAAGGTTTTCAATGTCGTTCTCGCTTTGCTGATATATGGGATCGTCTTATTTCCGAACATGGAGAATTTCATAGATCAGGCTGCCATCAGTATTTTCTTGTCCAAGAACCCTGTTCCTACACTTCTTGCTGATACCTGCCATTCTATTCATTCCAGGAATGAAAAGAAGAAAGGAACCATTGTCTGTTGTGCTCCTTTGTTGTACCGATGGTTCATGTCTCACCTTCCACAGAAGGGTCCCTTTGTTGAGAATAAGGATAATCTCAAGTGGTCTCAACGCATCATATCTCTTACCGCTGATGATATCTCTTGGTATTCTCGAGTCTTTGACGACATTCCGATCATTCTTCATTGTGGGAAATTCTCCAATGTGCCTCTCTTGGGCACAAAGGGTGGAATTAACTACAATCTGAGAATGGCCTTCCGACAGTTGGGATACCCTATGGTTGACCAGCCTGGTCCTGAGGTAGTGAAAGAGTTCATCTTTCATGAAGGGGTTGATGACATGGGTTTGTTGAAGAGGTTTAGTGCCGCTTGGACTCAGATTCATCTCGAAGGAAGAGCCGATTTGGGTAAGAAGAATTGCGTAGCCAAGGAAGCTTACACACTTTGGGTCAAAGATCGCGTCAAAGAGATTTTGTTTCCATTCTCTCCCGAGCCTTCCATGAATGCCAAGCTTCTTGAACTTGCCATTGTTCCTCCATCTGAGGTCGACCAACTCAAGCTGATTGTTGAAAAGTTGAAGAAGGAGAATGCTGATCTTCGTCTCAACCTTGATAGAGTCACTTCCGAGAAGGATAGCCTACAGATTGAGCTCCATCAGAAGCGCGAGCGCATGCTCAAAGAGGTGGAGGTTGAGCAGAACAAGCGTAGGAAGGTGGGTGATGCTTTGAAGAGCACCTACGAGGGACTTGCTTTAAAGAAGAGACAACTCGCCGATGCTCATTATCAAGCCTACAGAGAGGAGCTGAGCTACAACAAGCATCTTGAAGATCTTCGAGGGAAGTTATCCGAGTTCAAGGAAAAGTGGCAAAGTGAACAAGACCATGCTAATCAGTTAGCAAAGGACTTTTCTCAATGTCAAACCCAGCTAGACAAAGTCTTCGGTGAAATGCAGAAACTGCAAGATCAAGCACATCAGAGCAAAGAGCAGATTAATCAGCTCAACACAGAGAACACTCATTGGGAGCACCAAAGCCGTCATCTACAGAACCTCCTGGATCAGAAAGAGGCCTTTCTTCAGGACATGCTTCAGGGACCTAATCATTCGCTGCTGCGTAACCTCATGAGGGATGAGAAGTACTGGAGTGAGAGGCATGGCCGTCTAGCCAGATTTCCTGAGCATGCATTGAAGGACCTACCTGGGTTGTTGAGGGATGCATATGCTGATGCATTGCCACACCAGCTTCCTTGGGATGTTTTCCATTTCTTGTCTGTGTGTAGGGTGGTATTTGATAGAGTCCATGCGGATTTTGTTGTAGCCCAAAAGGAAGATGTTTGACTCGTACTCGGCTTGTACTTCTTTCCTTTATTGCTAAATGAATGAAGATTCTTGCTCACTCTATCTTTTATGCCTTTACTTGTATGCTTTATGATTACTGTCAACAAAGATAAGTTTAAGAATTCCTGGAATTTAAAACTTTATTTTTGCATGATCATACATTCTGTAACACCCTTCTACCCAAAGAATATTCACGACAATGATACATAAGTAAATCAGAGTAAAATCAGCAAAAAAGGGTGCTACATGCTTCATAAAAACATCATAATAAACTTTCTGCTCCGTAACATGGATTTTCAAACATTTATAATAATAATTTCTTCGATAACATCAATAAATAAAATTCAAACTTCGCAGCGGAATCATAATCTTAAAATAACTTCATTTATTTCATCAAACATAAAGACCTTTTAGTCATTGTCAAAAGTCGTCGTCAAATAAATTCAACATGTAGAAAACTCATAAAATAAGTTTTATAAAACAACACAACTTCAACTCAAGCGTTCCCCACCCGATGTTACATATCAGAGCAAGACACCTCTATTATTAACATAAATAGAGTAAAATAACTCCAAAGCTAAATCTTCATGCGTCTACAAGCTAATCTTTATCACCTGCAAGTTACCCACCATAGAGGCAACATTTCCAAGCAGGCAGGGTGAGTAATCACAATTCATTATACGAGATATAAAGAAAAGATATAAATAGGACAACAGTCATTATTATCGTCACAACATCATTTTTAAATCACAACATCATCGATCATCATTCACAAAATGTCATTTAGTTCACATCGTCACCACAACATCACTTAAGTCGTAATTATGCAATGCCACTTAATATGAATGCAAACACATAGACTCATGCATGTGGTACCAAAACATCATATTTGATGGACACTGGGCCATCACCCTCCAAAGATCCCCACCAATAGGATCGATTCCCGTATAGGAATCGGAGCACGTCATAAACACTTCAATCCACACAATGGGATTGAAGCCACCACTTGACCGAAGTCCTAACATCATCACTAGACCGAAGTCCTAACATCGCCAATGGACCGAAGTCCTAAAATATGCTATGAATGCATGATGCAAAACGTCATAGTAATCACCATCATGGATCGTCAAAGTTGCATTATCATTCATAAAAATTCATCATAAGACTTCACGTAGCATGTATAACATCAACATGCATATCATCAATTTAAATCATCATAGCATCATAGTATACCATCACTAACACACGTCAAAAATCATCATTATAGAATCATCAACACATAATCGTCATCACATAGCATGTATATATTAAACATGCACATCATTAAAACATCATCACAGTGTCATCAATAACATTACAACAGTATCATCAATAACATCATAGTAGTATCGTAGCAATACTACGCAAGTTTCATCATTTATAGCAAAACATCATTAGCTCAACATACAATTACACACCTTCCAACATTAATTCATGTCATCTAAATTATTTCCAGCAACATGAAACTATTATTAAACTAAATTACATTATCTCAGTTTCACGCAGCTTCAAACGGCGCGCGAATCGGACTCCCGGAACTAAAGTTATGAATTTTCAAATTTTTTTCAACAAACACCGACACTGACATCTTACACTGACACCCTAAAACCTCATTACACACTAGTTAATTTTAATTTCAGGACTTGAAACCATTTTTACAAGAAAGTACACTGTATTATCTTACCACAGGTTCGAACGGCGCATCAAACGGACGCCCGAAGCTCAAGTTATGAATTTTTGAAGTTCTTAAACAAATCTGTCCCAGGGTAAACGGTTACTGCATTAGGTAACCGGTTACTCTATTACAGAATCACTTTTCTGCTGTATTTTTAAAAATCACTTATTTAACCCATCCCAACATTCCCATATATCATTTATCACCAAACTCGGATTTCTACATCAGTATACAACAATACACATTCATTAGAAACTCTTATAACACTAAAAATCACAATTCAACCAAGCAATTTACACAATTCGAGCATTTTTATTATCACTGACACGTAACTTCAACTTCTCACCGGAAACACCAAACAATCAACAAACACATGGATAAAAATCCAACAATTTATCTACCCTCATATATACATCATTCTAAATCAAAACATACATCCTAAATTCATCAATTTCTATCTATTTCACCAAGAATTCATCATAAACCCAAAACCCCATAAAACCCCAACCTATCTATATTCATATTTTTACATCAATCATAATGAAAGTTATACTCCCCATACCTTAGATTGCGATTCAAATCCCTTCTTGAGTTCTCATCGGGAATCTCTCTGAGCCCTAGCCTTCTTCACTCTTCTTCTTTCTTCAGAGCACATTCTCACCAAAATATGATCGATCAAAATAAGTAAAATAAGACTTCTCTCCTTTATTCCTTATTTGACCCTTAGACCCCTATTATGTTTTCCCTAATAAGTTCTCACTTATCCTCATTAATATTACCACCTTTCCCTTGCCATCTCTACTTCATATTATTTTAAATAATAATAATCTAAATAATGCAATCTATATTATGATTATTATTATTATAACTCCACATATAATATGACTAAAATTATTTAAATCTAAATAACTCTAATTATATGTACTTCTCACTAATACCCCACAACTTATCGTCATATCCCACGACACACATCAATAAAACCACACAATGCGTCATATAATTCACAATAATTCACCATAATCATAAATAATTAATTAAATAATTAAATATGAATTTTGGGGTGTTACAACTCTCGCCCACTTAAATAATTTTCATCCCCGAAAATTACCCGATGTAACCAACTCTGGATACGACTCTCGCATCCTTCTCTCCGACTCCCACGTCGAGTTTGACAACAATTCGAATACCACTAATCCAAATTCCACATTGTTCCCTACAATAATCCAACAAGATGCAATGCTACCGAGTTATGAACGCACTGATTCATTTCACTCTTCGTCTCATCACCTTAGGATCTCATTCGCTCTTGAACCGAAACACAATAAGGTCATTACCATCGCCATCAACATCGTCATAAGAACATCAATATAACCATGATACTAACAACTCTGTCACACAACATTAGTACCGCAATGACGTGACTCCTCAATCAACATATAATTCAATACATCTATCGACATAGCATTAACACGAATAGTATATAAACCTTTCCCATATCACTTTCATTCTGGGATATGTCCAACGGTTTGCATCATTCCCGTAGGCTTCTGATGCTTAACCACTGACTCCAATAAGTCATACACACATAATGAACTGCGCCACATCACACTACAGCTGCGCCACTCTAGTCATCTACCTTAAAGTCATTGTCTTGATTTTGACTTTCATTAACTATTAGAACTACAAATCTCACATCTATCTCTTGACTCTCTCTAATATTCACAAGAAAATAATGGTTCACTTTTGACATTCTCAACTTTCCACTCTGCAGCGTTAGCTCGCGTACAACTCACCGTATCTGAACTGTCTAATAAGTCCCAACTCTTTCATAGCCACTTTTGCATTAGGTCCACACCAAATGGTGAACAACTATCCTCTCGATAAAACGTCAATTCACTTTACTCACTATCAAGCTAGCAAGACAAGTTTATCCCATCCAATACAATCCCGTCTACTATCAACAAGAGATTAAGGGTGATCAGTTCCTCAATTTGTCAATAGGTAGCCGGCAACCATAACGGTGGCATAAATCATTGTTACCCAACTACAATAGCGTCCTTTACCTTGTGCTCAAAGTTACCTAAGCATAGTGTTCAACAACCTCTCTAAGGCTCACAAACGTTTTCCTAATTTCCTTCTTTTCAACCTTGTCAATGATACATAAACGCCTAAAATTCCATTACATATCTTCCTATACACGCTCGTAGCACAACACAATTGTTAAATATTCTCCCAATACCGGAAATGCTACTACACCAAGTACAATCCAAATCGGTTCGCTCCAAATGAAGCATTTATCCAAGTAGAGAACTTTAACAACACTAATAAATCCTTCGTTTTTCCTTTAATTTCATAATCTCGATGATTCGTATAGTTTCACATTTGGATCTTATTCTAATCACAATCTCAACAGTACCATCTCATCATCTGGTTTGTGATATAAACCTTCCAAAATCTTCCCGACACATGTCGACACCATGTCATCAATGACACACAATCCACTTTACTATTTAACCTTCTCCCTTCCTTAAAGATCTCTCCACTCTAATCATTCTCAATTGGCATACGCCGCACCTCCATGTGCTTCTCCGATACCCTCACCTCCTTCCTATTACCAAACATCTTATACCTGACCTCATCTTACCCATTTCCAGCAAGAATCACTTAACTTCAAACACGATTATCTCCTTCAATACATACTTACTGATACAAAATTATATGCTAAAATGAAGGGAATTTCATTTAGATTCCAAAAATTCAAGAATCGCTTAAATCCGAGTTACGAGTAAAAAGCTATCACCTGTGTAATGGAGGCTGGTCAAGAAATCCCGTATACATGCCTTCACCAAAATCAGCATCAGAACCAAATCTTCAAATTCGTTTCTTTCTCTCGTCAAAAACATGCAGAAGACAAAGTTTATATGTAAAATGTAGGGAATTTTGTAAGCTTTCCAAAAAGTCCAGAATCGCTTCCATCGGAGTTACGAGCGAAAAGTTATTACATGTTTAGTGAAGGTTGTTCCATAAGTCCGAAAATGAAGATTGAAAATGATGAACATGAGTTCTACCTTTCTCTCTTGCTTCTAAGATCCTCCAACTAGGCTCACTCTTCACCCAAATCTGAAAATAATCCGACCTCAATTCAATTATACTGAAGACATACTAGCCTACCAGTTGGTCCATCAAATCGTCAATTCTTTGGAGTGGATCCTTAATCTCGATCATCTCCGTAATCCACTGTCAGTAATCTACGCACAATCTCATATAACCGTTATCACATACATGCATCCATCTGAGCTTCATTCCCTAAGAGTTATCCTAATTGTTTAGCAGATATCTCCGAGAACATCTGGAAGACACACCCTACCGACATATCATTAACCGCCACATTGCTCTCTACCCTCTGAGAACAACCATAAATATTACTTGATCGTTCTCCCTCAGAGACGCCCAAATTCGCCCAACATACCAAAACCTTGAATTCACAACGTTCTTCAGTCGGAAGAATCTGCATCGACTCAGCGACATAATTCCAAGGCACTTTATTTAACTCCAAACTGTTCATCCTCCAGAGTAACCTCAAGTTAATCCAACATCTCGCTCTAACGACAAGTTGCAATCATCCCTGGGAAGACATCAGGACTCACACACAACTGGCACATCATTAGCCATAACATCGCCCTCCACTCCTAGAGATGCTAACAACCCAAGTACCTGACCATTCCCTCTCAAGGACACTGCGACCTGACCGCTAGACATAAATCTTGAATCCGTACTCCCTTCGAAATCGGGAACAACACAGTCTCACCAACAATTGTACTCTTGCAATCCATCGCATAGTGTACTAATTGTTCACACCTTGCAACCAAACACCTCTGAGAAGCAACGGCTTCTCCCCCATTTGTTTCAATCTTCCTTCTACAAACAAGTGATTTAGAAAAACAAGCAAGCACCAACAGTGTTTCACACACATGTCGCATACTAAAGGAACAAACAACATTGGACAACTTGGTTGGATGGACCGACCTGCTCTGATACCATTAATGTAACACCCTTCTACCCAAAGAATATTCACGACAATGATACATAAGTAAATCAGAGTAAAATCACCAAAAAAGGTTGCCACATGCTTCATAAAAACATCATAATAAACTTTTTGCTCCGTAACATGGGTTTTCAAACATTTATAATAATAATTTCCTCGATAACATCTATAAATAAAATTCAAACTTCGCAGCGGAATCATAATCTTAAAATAACTTCATTTATTTCATCAAACATAAAGACCTTTTAGTCATTGTCAAAAGTCGTCGTCAAATAAATTCAACATGTAGAAAACTCATAAAATAAGTTTTATAAAACAACACAACTTCAACTCAAGCGTTCCCCACCCGATGTTACATATCAGAGCAAGACACCTCTATTATTAACATAAATAGAGTAAAATAACTCCAAAGCTAAATCTTCATGCGTCTACAAGCTAATCTTTATCACCTGCAAGTTACCCACCATAGAGGCAACATTTCCAAGCAGGCAGGGTGAGTAATCACAATTCATTATACGAGATATAAAGAAAAGATATAAATAGGACAACAGTCATTATTATCGTCACAACATCATTTTTAAATCACAACATCATCGATCATCATTCACAAAATGTCATTTAGTTCACATCGTCACCAAAACATCACTTAAGTCATAATTATGCAATGCCACTTAATATGAATGCAAACACATAGACTCATGCATGTGGTACCAAAACATCATATTTGATGGACACTGGGCCATCACCCTCCAAAGATCCCCACCAATAGGATCGATTCCCGTATAGGAACCGGAGCACGTCATAAACACTTCAATCCACACAATGGGATTGAAGCCACCACTGGACCGAAGTCCTAACATCATCACTAGACCGAAGTCCTAACATCGTCAATGGACTGAAGTACTAAAATATGCTATGAATGCATGATGCAAAACGTCATAATAATCACCATCATGGCTCATCAAAGTTGCATCATCATTCATAAAAATTCATCATAAGACTTCACGTAGCATGTATAACATCAACATGCATATCATCAATTTAAATCATCATATCATCATAGTATACCATCACTAACACACGTCAAAAATCATCATTATAGAATCATCAACACATAATCGTCATCACATAGCATGTATATATTAAACATGCACATCATTAAAACATCATCACAGTGTCATCAATAACATTACAACAGTATCATCAATAACATCATAGTAGTATCGTAGCAATACCACGCAAGTTTCAACATTTATAGCAAAACATCATTAGCTCAACATACAATTACACACCTTCCAACATTAATGCATGTCATCTAAATTATTTCCAGGAACATGAAACTATTATTAACTTAAATTACATTATCTCAGATTCACGCAGCTTCAAACGGCGCGCGAATCGGACTCCCGGAACTAAAGTTATGAATTTTCAAATTTTTTTCAACAAACACCGACACTGACATCTTACACTGACACCATAAAACCTCATTACACACTAGTTAATTTTAATTTCAGGACTTGAAACCATTTTTACAAGAAAGTACATTGTATTAGCTTTCCACAGGTTCGAACGGCGCATCAAACGGACGCCCGAAGCTCAAGTTATGAATTTATGAAGTTCTTAAACAAATCTGTCACAGGGTAATCGGTTACTGCATTAGGGTAATCGGTTACTCTGTTACAGAATCACTTTTCTGCTGTATTTTTGTGCGAAAAATCACTTATTTAACCCATCCCAACATTCCCAGATATCATTTATCACCGAACTCGGATTTCTACATCAGTATACAACAATACACATTCATTTGAAACTCGTATAACACTAAAAATCACAATTCAACCAAGCAATTTACACAATTCGAGCATTTTTATTATCACTGACACGTAACTCCAACTTCTCACCGGAAACACCAAACAATCAACAAACACATGGATAAAAACCCAACAATTTATCTACCTTCATACATACATCATTCTAAATCAAAACATACATCCTAAATTCATCACTTTCTATCTATTTCATCAAGAATTCATCATAAACCCAAAACCCCATAAAACCCCAACCTATCTATATTCAGATTTTTACATCAATCATAATGAAAGTTATACTCCCCATACCTTAGATTGCGATTCAAATCCCTTCTTGAGTTCTCACCGGGAATCTCTTTGAGCCCTAGCCTTCTTCACTCTTCTTCTTTCTTCAGAGCACATTCTCACCAAAATACGATCGATCAAAATAAGAAAAATAAGCCTTCTCTCCTTTATTCCTTATTTGACCTTTAGACCCCTATTATGTTTTCCCTAATAATTCCTCACTTATCCTCGTTAATATTACCACCTTGCCCTTGCCATCTCTACTTCATATTATTTTAAATAATAATAATCTAAATAATGCAATCTATATTATGATTATTATTATTATAACTCCACATATAATATGACTAAAATTATTTAAATCTAAATAACTCTAATTATATCTACCTCTCACTAATACCCCACAACTTATCGTCATATCCCACGACACACATCAATAAAACCACACAATGCGTCATATAATTCACAATAATTCACCATAATCATAATGTAACACCCTTCTACCCAAAGAATATTCACGACAATGATACATAAGTAAATCAGAGTAAAATCACCAAAAAAGGTTGCCACATGCTTCATAAAAACATCATAATAAACTTTCTGCTCCGTAACACGGGTTTTCAAACATTTATAATAATAATTTCCTCGATAACATCAATAAATAAAATTCAAACTTCGCAGCGGAATCATAATCTTAAAATAACTTCAGTTATTTCATCAAACATAAAGACCTTTTAGTCATTGTCAAAAGTCGTCGTCAAATAAATTCAACATGTAGAAAACTCATAAAATATGTTTTATTAAACAACACAACTTCAACTCAAGCGTTCCCCACCCGATGTTACATATCAGAGCAAGACACCTCTATTATTAACAGAAATAGAGTAAAATAACTCCAAAGCTAAATCTTCATGCGTCTATAAGCTAATCTTTATCACCTGCAAGTTACCCACCATAGAGGCAACATTTCCAAGCAGGCAGGGTGAGTAATCACAATTCATTATACGAGATATAAAGAAAAGATATAAATAGGACAACAGTCATTATTATCGTCACAACATCATTTTTAAATCACAACATCATCGATCATCATTCACAAAATGACATTTAGTTCACATCGTCAACAAAACATCACTTAAGTCATAATTATGCAATGCCACTGAATATGAATGCAAACACATAGACTCATGCATGTGGTACCAAAACATCATATTTGATGGACACTGGGCCATCACCCTCCAAAGATCCCCACCAATAGGATCGATTCCCGTATAGGAACCGGAGCACGTCATAAACACTTCAATCCACACAATGGGATTGAAGCCACCACTGGACCGAAGTCCTAACATCATCACTAGACCGAAGTCCTAACATCGTCAATGGACCGAAGTCCTAAAATATGCTATGAATGCATGATGAAAAACGTCATAATAATCACCATCATGGCTCGTCAAAGTTGCATCATCATTCATAAAAATTCATCATAAGACTTTACGTAGTATGTATAACATCAACATGAATATCATCAATTTAAATCATCATAGCATCATAGTATACCATCACTAACACACGTCAAAAATCATCATTATAGAATCATCAACACATAATCGTCATCACATAGCATGTATATATTAAACATGCACATCATTAAAACATCATCACTGTGTCATCAATAACATTACAACAGTATCATCAATAACATCATAGTAGTATCGTAGCAATACCACGCAAGTTTCATCATTTATAGCAAAACATCATTAGCTCAACATACAATTACACACCTTCCAACATTAATGCATGTCATCTAAATTATTTCCAGCATCATGAAACTATTTTTAAATTAAATTACATTATCTCAGATTCACGCAGCTTCAAACAGCGTGCAAATCGGACTCCCGGAACTAAAGTTATGAATTTTCAAATTTTTTTCAACAAACACCGACACTGACATCTTACACTGACACCATAAAACCTCATTACACACTATTTAATTTTAATTTCAGGACTTGAAACCATTTTTACAAGAAATTACACTGAATTAGCTTTCCACAGGTTCGAACGGCGCATCAAACGGACGCCCGAAGCTCGAGTTATGAATTTATGAAGTTCTTAAACAAATCTGTCACAGGGTAATCAGTTACTGCATTAGGGTAACCGGTTACTCTGTTACCGAATCACTTTTCTGCTGTATTTTTGTGCGAAAAATCACTTATTTAACCCATCCCAACATTCCCAGATATCATTTATCACCGAACTCGAATTTCTACATCAGTATACAACAATACACATTCATTAGAAACTCTTATAAAACTAAAAATCACAATTCAACCAAGCAATTTACACAATTCGAGCATTTTTATTATCACTGGCACGTAACTCCAACTTCTCACCGGAAACACCAAACAATCAACAAACACATGGATAAAAAGCCACCAATTTATCTACCCTCATACATACATCATTATAAATCAAAACATACATCCTAAATTCATCACTTTCTATCTATTTCATCAAGAATTCATCATAAACCCAAAACCCCATAAAACCCCAACCTATCTATATTCATATTTTTACATCAATCATAATGAAAGTTATACTCCCCATACCTTAGATTGCGATTCAAATCCCTTCTTGAGTTCTCACCGGGAATCTCTCTGAGCCCTAGCCTTCTTCACTCTTCTTCTTTCTTCAGAGCACATTCTCACCAAAATACGATCGATCAAAATAAGAAAAATAAGACTTCTCTCCTTTATTCCTTATTTGACCCTTCGACCCCTATTATATTTTCCCTAATAAGTCCTCACTTATCCTCATTAATATTACCACCTTGCCCTTGCCATATCTACTTCATATTATTTTAAATAATAATAATCTAAATAATGCAATCTATATTATGATTATTATTATTATAACTCCACATATAATATGACTAAAATTATTTAAATCTAAATAACTCTAATTATATCTACTTCTCACTAATACCCCACAACTTATCGTCATATCCCACAACACACATCAATAAAACCACACAATGCATCATATAATTCACCATAATCATAAATAATTAATTAAATAATTAAATATGAATTTTGGGGTGTTACACATTCATCTGCACACATATGCATGTCCCTTCATCCAAAACCGTTGTTCATCCTTGTCCGCCTTCCTTGTAGAAAGACGACGACTCGACATCGGTATTTTACTCGCTCAAGCAAATCCTGAATCATGGCTGACTTTGAAGCTGAGAACACTGCTTACAAGGAAACTCTGGCACAATTCCAAGGTCGGATGGATTAGTTCCAGACGAACATGGATGTCATTATAGAACTCCTTCGTGCTCAGAGGGATGCTTCTGCTGCCACTGTCGTTGCAACCACTACTGACGCAACTGTTATCACTCCTGTTGTTACGGCTAATCCTGTTGTTGTTGTTCCTTCTCCTGCTAGAGTTGAAGGGCCAGTTGAGCCTGTGAATCAGCCTGTCGTTCAGCCTAGTTTGAACCAGATGCCCACTAGTTTTCCTTGGGGCATGCCTCCGAATTACACTCCTCAAATTGCAAATAATGGTAGTGCCTTCATGCCATATCAGCCTTTTGTTGCGCCCATGCCTAATGGGAATGCTGCCGCCCATCCATGGGTCATGCCTACTCCAATCCCATCTCCAGTGGTGAATGATGATCCTGAAAATCTTCAGACTCAAACTCATCAAACTGCCAGATTGGCCGATACTAAAACTCCTGATGATGAAGAGCATGTGTATAGGGGTCCTCCCATTCATGTTCCGGTTCCGTCTCAAGTTACTCAAACTGCTGTTCCGAATGCTCATCCTGGAATATTCTACCCTGGGGCATCTTCCTCAGCCGCTGGGGTACCTCCTCTGGATTATCTGTATGGTGTTCTGATGGGTCAGAATGCTGGTCAGATGGTTAATCCGGGTTTGGTGTATCCTTCTCAGTTTGCTACTCCGCAAGTGAATGCTCCTGTCGCTTCTCAGCTGCCAAATTCTCATATTCTTGTCAGGCCCAATAATCAGAGTAGACCTGCTGACTACAAGTTGTTGGAAGACAGTATCAAAGCTATTGAAGGGTTCTCTGCTTTTGGCATGGAAGCCAAAGACTTGTGTTTGGTTCCAAATGTGGTGTTGCCGCAGAAATTCAAGATACCTGATTTGTCGAAGTACAAAGGCTTGAGCTGCCCGCGTAGTCACATCACTATGTACTGCAGGAAGATGGTATCTTATATTGATAATGATGAATTGCTTGTTCATTGTTTTCAAGATAGTTTGTCTGGTGCCTCATTGGATTGGTACATGGGCCTGGAACGCAGCAAAATCTGTACTTGGAGGGCTTTGTCTGAAGCGTTCGTGAAACAATACAAGTATAACCTTGATCTGGCGCCAACTAGATTGTAATTGCAGAATCAGTCTCAGCACTCAGCTGAAACATTCAAGGAGTATGCAAAAAGATGGCATGAGATGGCATCTCGTGTGCGACCTGCTCTCTCTGACAATCAGTTGGTTGACATCTTTATTGGTACATTGCAGAGATCTTACTATGAGAAAATGGTGGGTAGTTCTTCGTCGAACTTCGCTAATGTTGTGATGATTGGTGAATGATTGAGAACAGGTTAAAGACTGGAAAGATTCCTGACGTTACTTCCCAGCAGCCGGCCGCTAGAAAGTCTCAGAACAGTCAGTCCAAGAAAAAGGAAGGTGAAGCCAACGCTGGGACAACTCAAGTTTATCCTCAATATCAAGCTCCCATGGCTCCTATGCCATATTATCCGTATCTGTACATTGCTGCTGCACAGTATCAACAACCTCAGTATCAGTATCATCCGCAACAACCAGTTCAGAATGCTCAGAATCAGCAGAACAACAAAAATCGGCAGAATCAAAATCGTCAGAACATCAACAATCAAGAAAACCGCAAGCGTCCGAATTTTGACAGAATTCCAGTGTCATACACAGAATTATTTCCTTATTTGGTTCACCAAGGGGAAATTGTCCCCAAACAGATCGCCCCTGCAATTCCTCCATTTGGGCTGAAGCACAACCCAAATGCGTCCTGTGCCTATCATGCTGGATACATAGGACATGCAACAGAGGACTGTTTTGTTTTCAAAACCAAGGTTCAAGAACTCATTGATAAGAAGGTTCTGACTTTTGCGGAGGAAGGACCTAATATTCAGAATAATCCGTTGCCGAATCACGGTGGACCTACGGTTAACATGATTGGGGATAATTCCAGGGCTGAATTGATTATGGATGTCGATGAGGTAAAGACTCCGATGGCTGTGGTTTTCAAGAGATTAAATGAACATGGGTTGTTGAAAGGGTTGCATGGTAAGTGTCAGATTTGTGACAATAATCCCAACTAGTGTCGAAGGCTGAAGGGTTGTGTCCAGATTCTGATGAACCGTGGCGAAGTACAATTTGCCAGATCTAAACCTATGGAAGAAGTTGTTGCTATTGAGTCATTCACCATCGTCTATAGGAAGGTTCCTATGGAATCTCCTAAGCAGAAGAGGGTGCAACCCATCGTGGTTTGTCAGCCAAAGCCGTTTCCATACCAGAATTCTAAGGAGGTACCTTGGAAGTATGGGTCGACTGTGTTTTCTAGTGGTCAGGAGATAAGGTTCGCCGAATCTGAGATCGTGAATGTTACAACCGGTGGAGGCATGACTCGTAGTGGACGAGTGTTTGCTCTGAAGGTCACTACAAATCCTGTTCAAGTTCCGAATGTTGTTCCTCCCAAGGAAACGCCTGCATTTGCAATCCTTGCTGTTCAACAGGGGGCATCTTCTACCGCAGTTCCAGTACTTACTATCCCGTCTAAGAATGTTTCAAAGAGCAAGGAGACCCTTGATGATCAAGAGTTCCTTAAGCTGATCAAGAAAACTGACTTTAAAATTGTGGATCAGTTGGGTCAGACTCCCTCGAGAATCTCAATTTTATCCTTACTCATGAGTTCACCTGCGCACAGATCAGCTTTGTTGAAAGTGTTGAACAATGCTCATGTCATGCAAGATATATCCGTCGTCGAGTTCGATGATGTAGTGGCCAACATAACTGCAAGTCGGTATTTGGGTTTCAATGAATCAGAATTGCCTCCCGAAGGAACTGCCCATAATAAAGCGCTGCACATATCTGTAACCTGCACAGACTTCCTGTTATCTCATGTTCTAGTGGATACCAGTTCTTCTCTCAATGTGATGCCTAAGGGCACATTGAGTCAATTACCAGTGGAAGGAATCGAGATGAAACCAAATGCTTTAGTTGTCAGAGCCTTTTATGGGTCTCGAAGACAAGTCATTGGAGAAGTGGACTTACCCATCAATATTGGGCCGCATTTGTTTACCATTACCTTCCAGGTGATGGATATCAATCCTGCATACAGTTGCCTGCTGGGTCATCCGTGGATCCACGCGGCTGGGACAGTTACCTCCACTTAGCATCAGAAGTTGAAATTCATGTTTGATGATCAGCTTGTCATCGTCTGTGGTGAAGAGGATTTGATCGTAAGCGAGTTATCATCTTTTCGATATGTCGAGATCGAGGAAGGCATAGCTGAGGTGCCGTTGCAGTGTCTCGAGTTCGAGGATGTCAGCTCTGCTTCAACTAGTCAATCTAGATCACCACAATTGACTTTAGCATCTGCTAAAAGTGCTAAGGAGACTATCCAGAAAGGTGTTTTGTCAGGCTGGGGGCATGTGATTGATGTGGTTGAAAAGCATAATCGGTTCGGATTGGGTTATCATCCTGGTCGTCAATCTAGTTCCTCTGGTCAGGAGCGATGCAACTTAATAAAATTCCACAACGCGGGTTTCCAGCAAGGTGACATCGTGGCAGCTGCTGATGCTGGTCCCAGTAATCAGGCTTCAAGCTTTGTGCGCAAATGTCCGCCGGGTTTCAAGTTCAACAATTGGACATCTACCGTGATTCCTGTGGTTTTCCCATATAACATGTAATGCATTTTGCTTTCTCATTCCCTCGTCCTCGCCCGAGACGAGTGGATAGCTTGTAAAGGGCCTCACGCTTTTGCAATATTATGTGAACAATAAATAAAATTTTTTGCATTCAAAATCATGCCCTATTTTCTTTCTTTATTTTACTTTTCACAAACAAATGGCAAAAGTTTCTTTTCTTTTTCCCTTTTAAATAGCTCATTCTGAACATATCCATAAACATGCAGAACTAATAAAAGCATTGATAACAACATGGCAAACATCCATTGTAATTCTGGAATTCCAATTAACCAAGCCGAAGAAGATGGTGAGGAAGATTGTGAGTTACCGGCTGAACTAGCAAGGCTCCTTGAGCATGAGCGTAGAGAGATTCAGCCACATAAAGAGCCAGTGGAAGTTGTCAATCTTGGTACTGATGAGGTCAGAAGAGAAGTCAAGGTTGGCGCATCCCTCGATAAGTATGTACACTCCGAGTTGGTCAAATTATTGAAAGAGTATGTTGATATCTTCGCCTGGTCCTATCAAGATATGCTTGGGTTGGATACTAACATCGTTGAACATCACTTGCCACTCAAGCTCGGATGTCCTCCTGTCAAGCAGAAACTCAGAAGGACTAGACCCGACATGGCACTCGAAATCAGATAGGAGGTAAAGAAACAGCTTAATGCTGGGTTCCTAGCCACTTCTGAATATCCTGAATGGATTGCTAACATCGTCCCAGTTCCTAAGAAAGATGGGAAGGTTAGAATGTGTGTGGATTATCGAGATCTCAACAAGGCAATCCCGAAGGATGATTTTCCTTTGCCTCATATTGATGTATTGGTAGACAACACTGCACAGTTCTCTGTCTTTTCCTTCATGGACGGTTTTTCAGGATATAATCAGATCAAGATGTCCCCAACTGATATGGAAAATACTACTTTTATCACACCATGGGGTACATATTGCTACAAAGTCATGCCATTTGGTCTAAAGAGTGCAGGGGCAACATACCAGCGTGCCATAACAACCCTCTTTCACGATATGATGCATAAAGAGATTGAGGTTTACGTGGACGATATGATTGCCAAATCCAAAACGGAAGATGATCACTTGGTTCATCTGAAGAAACTGTTTGACAGACTCCAAAAGTTTAGACTGAGGTTGAATCATGCGAAGTGTAACTTCAGAGTTCGATCTGGTAAACTATTGGGCTTTATTGTAAGTCAGAAGGGCATTGAAGTTGATCCTGATAAGGTTCGGGCAATTCAGAACATGCCGCCTCCCAAAACAGAAAAGGAAGTCTGTGGCTTTCTGGGCTGACTTAACTACATCTCGAGGTTCATCTCCCATTTGACGGCCACCTGTGAACCAATGTTCAAATTACTAAGAAAAAATCAATCAGTTGAATGGAATAATGATTGTCAGGAAGTATTTGACAAAATAAAACAATACTTGCAAGAACCACCGATCTTAGTACCGCCAGTTCCTGGTAGGCCTTTAATCATGTATCTCACCGTTCTAAATGAATCAATGGGATGTGTATTGGGTCAACATGACGGCACTGGCAGAAAAGAACATGCAATTTACTATCTGAGCAAGATGTTCACTGATTGTGAGACCAGATACTCACTCTTAGAGAAAACTTGCTGTGCTCTGGTCTGGGCTGCTCGACGCCTACGACAATACATGATTTCCAATACTACTTTGTTGATATCCAAAATGGATCCAATAAAGTACATATTTGAAAAGCCTGCTGTCTCTAGAAGGATTGCTCGGTGGCAGATGCTGTTAACTGAGTATGATATCCAACATGTTACCCAGAAAGCAATCAAATGGAGCATCTTGTCTGACTACCTTGCTCATCAACCTGTAGAGGGCTATCAACAAATGAAGTTTGACTTTCCCGATAAGGATGTTCTGTTTATCAGAGATTATGAGACTCCAGACCCTGATATAGGACCCGAACCAGGGGCGCGATGGATGCTCGTGTTTGATGGGGCTTCCAATGCTAAAGGTCGTGGAATTGAGGTTATCCTCATCTCTCCAACAGGTTTTCACCTTCCCTTCACTGCCAGATTATGCTTTGCATGCACCAACAATATGGCTGACGAAGCATGTATCTACGGTATGGAAGCGGCTATTGACATGAGAATCAAGATTCTTGAGGTCTATGGAGATTTTGCCTTGGTCATCGGTCAAGTCAGAGGGAACTTTGTAACTCGGGATTCCAAGCTGGTTCCGTACCAACAACACATAGCAAAGTTGATTCCTTACTTTGATGAGATCACTTTTCATCATATTCCCAGAGAGGAAATTCAACTAGCTGATACTCTTGCCACTCTAGCATCCATGTTCAAGGTCAAGTGGAAGAATGAAGCTCCTCATATCCGCATTGATCACTTGAACGAACCAGCACAGTGTTTAGCAATCGAGGATGAGTCTGATGACAAGCCTTGGTTCTACGACATTAAAAGATATTTGGAAAAACAAGAATATCCCGAGGGTATCACTATCGCTGACAAGAAAACTCTTAGGCGGCTTTGCGCCAAATTCTTCTTAAGTGGTGGTATACTGTACAAGAGGAATTATGATTCCGTGTTGCTCAAATGCGTGGATAGATACGAAGCAAACACGATCATAAGGTCCATACATGAGGGCTGCGAGGGTGTACATGCTAAAGGTCCTGCTATGGCCAAGAAGATCCTTCGGGCTGGGTATTACTGGATAACAATGGAGGTAGATTGTTACAACTTTGCCAAAAGATGTCACAAGTGCCAAATCTACGGAGACAAGATCCATGAGCCTCCTACTCCATTGAATGTTTTGACTTCACCTTGGCCATTCTCTATGTGGGGTATCGATATGATTGGAATGATCGAACCGAAAGCTTCCAACGGTCATCGATTCATTTTAGTGGCTATCGATTACTTTACCAAGTGGGTTGAAGCTGCTTCTTACACAAACGTTACACGACAAGTGGTTGCCAGATTTATCAAGAAAGAGATAATCTGCAGCTATGGTATTCCTAGTAGCATTATCACGGACAATGTGAGAAACCTGAACAACAACATGATGAAGGAGTTGTGTCAAGAATTTAAGATCGAGCACCACAACTCTTCACCATATCGGCCCAAGATGAATGGCGCCGTTGAAGCAGCAAACAAAAACATTAAGAGGATTGTCCAGAAAATGGTCAAGACTCACAAGGACTGGCATGAAATGCTTCCTTTTGCACTGCATGGCTACAAAACTTCTGTTCACACTTCTACCGGGGCAACTCCATATTCGCTTGTGTATGGTATGGAGGCTGTTCTACCCATTGAAGTTGAGATTCCTTCGCTCAGAGTCATCATGGAAGCAGGTCTTGACGAGGCTGAATGGGTTCAATCCAAATACGATCAGCTAAATCTCATCGAAGAAAAGCGCCTTACAGGCGTTTGTCGTGGTCAATTGTATCACAGACGTCTCAAGCGAGCTTTTGACAAGAAAGTTCTTCCTCGAACATTTTGTAAAGGCGAGCTTGTGCTCAAGAGATATTCACCTGTTCACTCTGATCCACGAGGCAAGTGGACTCCCAATTACGAAGGACCCTTTGTTGTCAAGAAGGCCTTCTCAGGCGGAGCCCTGATCCTCACCACAATGGATGGGGAGGAGTTGTCATCGCCCGTGAACTCTGATACAGTCAAAAATATTATACCTGGAAAAAAATGGATAAGAGTCCGCTAGATTGACATCCGCAAGGACAATCTAGGTAAAAATGGACGTCCCGATGGACAAAAAAAAAGAAATGTCCATTCAAAAGTTAGGGACAACGAAAAAACAATAATAGTCCGCTAAGTTGAAAACCCGAAAGGGCGACTTAGGCAAAAAATGGGCATCCCGGTGGGCAAAAAAAAAGTGAAAACATGTCCAGGCAAAAATTAGGGATAAAGCCATTGACTGTGAACACTTGAGCCTCTCTTCCTCATGGCTAGACCTCTGACGGTAACAGAACGGTCCAATCATCATCAACAAGTGCAAGGCGTTGGAACCTAGACTTACGGTGCATGGTGGCCAATGTTGTAATCAATGCAAAGCATGATTTCCCTTTGCCATTTATGTTTTTTTTTTCAATTTTATCGCAAATTTCCTCATCAAGGAGTTTGCATCCTTGTACACACTTTATGTACAAAAATTTTCCATTCAATAAAATGCATTCTTTGTTATTTCAATTTGTTTTCATTCCAGTATTTTGTTTGCAAAATAAACAATTATTTGTGATCACATAATACTAAAGAAACGTTGAGAACAATAAAAGGCTAAATCAGTCGAGAAAGCATTATGCATTGCATGTGTTACTGGTAACTCCTGCAGGATGATCAGTAATATCCATGGGTAAGCCTAACGCCTGGCCGACAATGGGATGATTTTATGAAGAAGTTGTTGTTTCCTTAGCAGAGTCATCATTCTCCTCAGCAGGTTGCCAAGGTGTTCCCCAGCAAAGACGCTTTGGTCTCTTTTCCCCAGCAAGGGTTGTGCATCATCTCCAATGAATAGGGACTATCTGTCACCAGCAGCAGTGGTTTCTCCTCAGCTGAGTCAACATGATTTGGAAACTTCCTTTTCCCCACGCAGAGCCAGTCTTGGTAGTAAGAATTGACTTGATTCTTTCATCCCCAACAGGGACAGCCATGGTGATTTAGAAACCTGGGATGTCCTCGGTTTCTTTCCCCCGGCAAGATCATCATCCCTTGTGAACTCTCTTCTCCAGCAGAGATTATCTTTATCTGCGGGTCCTTTCCCCGATCGAGGGTGTCGAAGTCGTGTTGCTATGTTGTCTGCCTAATCGCTTCACACTGTGCCTTATCTAGCGCCTTTGCATTGCATGATATCAAGCATCATATAGAAACGCATACATAGCATATGCATTGATCATACTCCCTCTCTTTTGGCCTGACTCATCTCCCAGCAGATTTTCAGCCCAAACTTTGCAACTATCTATTCAAACACTTTCAACTCTTATTTTGTCGCCGTCGGCCAAATTCTCGAGCTACTCTTTTATTTAATCCCCTTTTACCTCGGATCATCGAAAAGCTAGTGCAATTCGTACATTCAGGTCCAAGTGGATTAAATAGGGGCAGCTATCGTAACCCAAAATTTGACCTCCCTATTTTGCCTTTTGCATGAGCATAAGCATTCACATCGTCGGAATACGCATTCGCACTTTTCTTCGTGTGTTTTTTTATTGCAGGATATTCAGGTTTTCCAAACCCGATTAATCATATCCTCACATGGACATCACATCATCAAAATAAGCCCAGAATAAAGATTTCCATGTCTACTTATCAAAACAAGAAGTGGAAAGTCGAATCCGGGACCACATCACCAATTTTGAGCAAAATTGGGCAAATTTGGCTAGAGTAATCGATTACTCAAATGGGGTAATCGCTTACTCTGTGTCAGTTTGCAAATTCTGCAGCTTTTCATGACAGCTCCTTTGCACACACTTTGGTCTTGGATTCTACATTGGTCTAGTAGCAGGTGGAACATTCTGGAGTCTCCAAGAATTCGCTCAAATTTATTCCAGTGCATCACTTCAAATCAATTGCACCATGTTCCTTATTTTCCAAGTAATGTGGATCTTTGGATGTTGGGGTTCACCTTTGGATTATTACCGAGTTGGTTCTAACTAACCGAGTTAACCGCCTTGACTCAGTGAGTCAAGTGTAACTAACTCTAACCCTAACTCCAAACCTCCCAAAGCTAAGTCCCAACCAAAGTCCAAACCTCTCACACTCCATACCCAAACTCTATATAAGCCAAGCTCCACCAATTTCTCCACAATCATTCACACAAACTCTCACATTTCACTCTCAATTCTCTCACTTTCCCTCTGGTTTCTCTACTCATTCTTCATCTTCATCTCACTTCTCATACCAAAACCTCACCAAAAGCTCTTATTCTTGAAGAATAATCACCTTTCACATTGAAAGTGATCAATTCTTGAGCTTAACCTCCATCATTTGGCATTCTTTGGTTGGATTTCTGGAATTTCATCTTATTCTACTTCAATCCAAGGGTTTCACACCATTTATTTTGGTGGACGTTCGATTTCGGTGCATTTTCGCGTTTTTGATCGGTTTCGACGCGTTTCGGCTACAACTCAAGGATCATCTAGGTTTCTTTGGTTATCTTCACCAAGATCACTTTGCAACATTTACCAAGGCACATCTCAGCCTTGTAGGTTGGTGGATCTCATTCATTTTTCTGTTTCGATCGTTTTCGCATCATTTGCGACGTAATTTCGATATTCTTGCATGTGAATTAATTATACTTTTGCTTGATCCATGATCTTGATTGTTTAATTGATTCTATTGTTGATCATTTGTTGTTTCTTAACTTGATTTTTCGTGCACAAAATCATACCCTAGCATGTGGAAGTTTGGGTAAGTGATTATGTGTTGAAAACTACTTTTGAAAAGCTATTTTTACTGTTTTTTTTTTGCCACTGGTACAGTGGTAATCGATTACTCAAAGAGAGTAACCGATTACTCTTCACAAATTTGCATCTGCGCAGCTTTTTTCAACTAAGTAACCGATTACTCAAATTGAGTAACTGATTACTTTGCACAAATTTTGCCAAAATGTTGTTATTTTCAAGCAAGTAACAGATTACTCAAAGAGAGTAATCGATTAACATTGTACCAGAAGGCCATTTTCTTGCATTTTCAAGTGTGTTTGCCATGCTTTCTTCATTTTAACTTCCATTGATTGTCATGCTTGATTTTATGGATGTTTTTAATGACATTTCACTTCTGGTTGAAGCATGTTCATGAACTTTCGATGCACATTTTCGATTATTCATTTGTTTCATGTTCTTAGCATTGTATGAACATAACAATTCTTGCACTATCTTTGTTCACATGATACATGATTTTGTGTGGCATTTTGATGATCATTTGGCACTGTTTTGCACCTTCCATTTCAGTTTGCATTAAGTTTATTCTTCATGGATAAACTTAATCTCGTATAATCAATAATTCACTCCTTTTTGCTTTAACGATTTTTCATTCTCTTTGGAAAGTTGTTAGCATGTTTCTCCCTTGATTAATTGGTCGAAACTTTGTTTCGATTAATCGATCTTCCCTCTTCCTCTCTTTAGGCCTCCTTTAGAGCTTTTTCTCTTGATCCCCTCGTGGAGTTGGAGTTCGCACTACGCCTTGCACTAGAGCGCTGTACAAATTGACGTTGTTACGCTGTCCGTTTCTCTGCGCAGGAGCACTGTACAACTTGGAGCTGTTGTGTTATCCGTTTCAACTTCCGCCCTACACTTTGTGTGTTAGAGAAGGAATGGGAATGGAGAATTCATACCCTCATTCTGACTACTTCAGGTAGGGGATGAATGACCATGTGCTTGGCTTAGTCACCTCTATCTCCAGGCGGTAGTGTACTATCTTTTCCCCAGTCGAGTCGATCCTTGATCACTCCTTGCTTTTTGCAATCTTTTTCAATCTTTGATCACTCTTTGCTCTTTGCTATCTTTCGATCCTTGATCACTCCTATCTCTTTCAATTTCTCTCTTGATCAATCACCCTCTTGGTTATGATCCATTGTTCCTTGGGTTAGCAAGCTTTCTTCGTTTCAATACCCTATTCTTTTCTTTCGGTCAATCATTACATTTTGATTCCCCTAAAGAGTCGCAATTCTCTTTCTGTGGTCCAACACAATTTTCCTGTCACAACCATCTTTCCCCAGGAGTTTGCAACCTTCTTTTGGTTCTTCTCCCTTGTTTGGTTAATCACTGCCTGTCAGTTACAACACCAACGTTTGTACGCCTTCTCAGTTAAACACAGTCCGTCTGTTAACACTGAGTTCTTCTTGGGTTAATCACCTATTCTTGGTTAATCACCTTTTTCTTCAGTTAACCATATTCCGTCTATTAAAATAATGAACCCTTTTCGAGTTAATCACCTTCTCTTGGTTAATCACTCGCTTTTCTCTTCGGTTGATCACAATCCGTCTGTAAACACTGAATCCCCAGCAGTTGGCAACCTCCTCTTGGTTCCAATACTTGCACCCTTGAGTTAGTTAGCTTTCTTTGGTTCAAACACCCTTTCTTCTGTTGAGTACTGTTTGTTTAGTCAGTTTACCGAACCCCTCTGGGTCACGACCTTTGCTCGGTCCCACACCCGTCCTTTGGGTCACGACCTTTGCTCGATCCTACACCCGTCCTTTGGGTCACGAACTTTATTCGGTCCTACCCCCATTTTTCTGGTTAATCACAGTTTTCTCTGTTAAAACCAATGCTTCTCTATCCCCACAGAGTTGCAATCTTTTCTTCCTCGGTTAACCACTGTTCATCAGTTAATCTACCGAGGCCCCTTTGGAGTCAAACACCTTCTCTCGATTCACCACTCTCTCTCTTGCTTTATCACAGTCCGTCTGTTGACACCAACTTCTTTTCCCCGCCAGGGTCTTACTTTCTTTCCTCAGTTAACCACTGCCAGCCAGTTAATATACCGATTCTCCCTTTTCTCATGGTTATGACACCATTTCTTTATTTGGATCCCCAGCGGAATCCTTCATATTCCCTTTGCTCTTACTTTCTTGGTTTCGACACCGATCCTCTTAGTTATCCCCAGTAGAGTTTTTCTTTCACTCTTGCTCATGTTTGTACACCATTTATCTCTTATCTCATGCTCTTGGTTTTGACACCATTTCTTTGGAATCCTCAGTGGAATTTCTTTCTTTCTTTTTCTCTTGGTTTTGACACCGCTTTCCTTTCCTTTTCCGTTCAGTTCCACGAACTACGGAAGCTCTGATTCAGCGTTCTTTTGAATGTTAGATACGTAGGCACGAGACACAATGTCTTGGCGAGCACACTCCCACCCTTTCTCCCGTCTTCCTCCTTTCTTTCCTTTGCATCGTCCCCTAGTTCCATGAACTACGACCCTCTGATTTCCTCATTGCACTATGAGGGTACGTAGGCACGAGGGCCACAATCCTCCGCGAGTACCTTCTTTCTTTTTTTCTTTTTCCCATTTCTTCTCTCTCCTTTATTTTAGCTAGAAGCCTTTAGATAGATAACCCATCCAAGCCTAGAAGCAAGCGAAATGGTTCTCGTCGAGTACGACGAATGCGTTAGGTGCTAATACCTTCCTTTCGCATAACCGACTCCCCATTCCCGTTTCTCTTCCCCTTTGGTTTTATCGATATTTTCCCTGTCCTTCGAGACTAAATAAAGTTCGGTGGCGACTCTGTTGTATCTTTGAGTGTGCAATTCACTCAGGTAGATTTCCAGCCATCTTCATTGTTCACTTGAGAAACTCTCAAGTTAGTCTAGTTCACCCGCCAAGGTGATTTTGCCTCTCTCAAATGAGGTCTTAATCCACTAATCAAACTGATTAATACAATGCACAAGCTAAACTGCAAGTGACTAACAATAATCTATAAGACACACTAGTCCTAGACTTCTTAAGAATTCTGACCTAACTGGTCTCTTAAGGAAATCAAACAACTGTTTGAAAATACAATGCACAAGCCAAACTGCAAGTGACTAACAACACTAAAACTCACTGTCTTAGTCTTCCTAAAGCTTCTGACCTACCCGGCCCTTTAGGGAACACAAATCTTCCTAAAGCTTCATACCTAACCGGTCCTTTAGGAATCACAAACAACTGTTTGTTACAAAGGTTTGTTTACAATAATGATGCTTCTACACAAGCGAAGTAAACATAGTTTCTAGCTCAATCTAACTTAGAGCGAATCTATTAGAGCGAATCTACACAGTAAGAACAATCTTCTTCTTTGTATTGTGGTGCTTTAATGTTCACTCATAAATTCCTCTATTTCTTAAGTTCTTTCTTCATATGAATCAGTGTTTTTAATATTTCTCTTTTTCACACTGAGTGTTACACTTGTTATCACTACTGATTCGTTGAATGATCAAGTCTATATATATAGCCAGAAAAAGATCCGTTGAAGGGAAGATCAATAATATCAGAAAAGTATTGGTGACTTTAAATAATTTCGTTATGCTGGGGTGAAAATCGTACGCTGAAATTGTCCTTTGTACCACCAAATCAGGGTAGTGGAAAAGAACGTGTTTGATCTGTACTATGTACTATTTTCCCTCACAAACGTTTCATCTTTTTCTCTCCATCAAAGGCTTCTGAGTTGATATGGTTGAAGCATGATTAGAAGAATGAAACATTGGGTCTTCAGAATCTTCAGAAACTCGTTCACCAGAACCTTGTCATCTGAATCTTCAACACTTGTCTTCATAACTGTTATTCTTCAGAATCCTTAAGTCTTTAGAGTCTTCAGAACTTCGTTCAGCAGAACCTTGTCTTTCGAAACTTCATAACTCCTTCTTCAGAACCCTTGGTTATCTGAAACATAAGTCTTTAGAAGTTAACGACTTCAGAAGCTAAACAGACTTCAGAAGTAGAACATCAGAGTCACGCTCAGAAATTAAAATCCAAGAGACGTTACAGCAGCAACATAATGTCTTCTCAGAATCTATCTGAATGTGATCAGATACAGAAGCAACCTTGTTTCTTGGAACGAAAGCGACTTTTATCACACAAGGTGATTCACATATGGTTTTCAATTAAGATCAGAATATGTTTGTTAAAACAATCAGAATAACAAACTTTAGAGTACCAAAATTGTTCTCACACAAATACTCCATTGTTATCATCAAAAATAGAGATAAAATGCAGAACCAAATCTTGTTCTTACAATCTCCCCCTTTTTGATGATGACAAAACCATGTATTTTGATAGAATAATTTATACAGGGTAATCACCATAGCCGACAAATTCAAAGTTTAAGCTCTCAGCTCCCCCTGAATATGTTACTCTCAAAATTTCATTTATGCTTGCTCAGAGTCTCCCCCTGATCCCAAGACTCACAAAATAAAATTTGAGTTCTTCAGAACATAACAATAGAGAAGGAATACTTCCCTACAACAACTCATCAAAGTCTGACTAGAACACTAGGTCTTCCTCTCAGAACCTGGTTACTATCAGAACTTTGATGAAAAATCAAAACTTGATTTTGAGTTTGATTGGATGATGTCACGCTTCTCCTATCAGAGCTTCTTATCTGATCTTGAAGAAGAATCACAACTTATTAAGTATCAGAGTTTGATTAGAAATGACTTCTCTTTTGTCAATCTTTTCTTGGATTCACCAATCTTATCAGATTCAGAGCCTGATTGGTTTTATCAGAATATCATCCGTTGCAGAGCGTATCTTCTGAATAGTATCTTTGAATCAGAGAATTGACTTGACTTGTTTTCAAGGAGATTTCTACTTCTGACGCTTTGAGTCTGAATTTCATACTTTTAGAAAGTTTACAACTTCTGAACACTATGATATCAAACAAGATTTCTTGACTTTCAGAAAGTTCACAACTTCTGAACAGTATTGGAACATTTGTTTGAATAAACATATATTCTTGAAGTGTACAACTTCTTAACCATGAATTATCAGAGTTGAAATTATCCATAAGATTTTCAATCTTTAGAGAGTAGGATCTTTATATTCAACCTGTCTAGAATGCTAAGTGAACTTTTTCTAAGTTCTTTAATTGAAACATCAAACAAACGGTTAGTTGCAAAAGCATTATGTAATGTTTGAGTTCGAGATTCTGAGAATGAGTACTATCAAAATCATTTTACTTTTTCCCCCTTTTTGTAATAATCAAAAAGGGTAATCAAAATTTTAACTAAATCATTTTGATTTGAAAGAATTTAGATAAGTTAAATTTAGTCATTTTCTTCCTTTTTATGGTAATCATTATGGAATGCAGTAAGACAAGATAAAGAAAATAAGGAAAGTACTTCATTGAAAGAACAACAAAACGCCGGAGCGCAGTACAGGAACAGAATCATAAAATAGGAAAACAAACAACAACAGGAAAACGGATAGGAAAAGCAATGATAAACGGAAGAAAAACCAAGAAACCAGCAACCAAAAGATCAAAAAGTGATGAAACGCACGCCAACCATCTATCAGAAATCCTCCACCTCATCAACCCTTTCACACCTTTCTTCAGCAGTGGCATCTTCTGGTCCAAGTATTCTGGCTAAAGAGATGATTTCAGCCCTGTAGAATAACTCAGACATAATTCGTCCATAAGGTATGAAGGACTTATGTTGATTTCTGGAAATTTCAACACAGTTCTTCAGATGATTTAAGATGGTTTGCGGAAGATTCACCACGACGTTGTACATCATGAAATAGATAAACAGTTTATCATCATAAGCCAATGTGTTTTTGGCTAATCCTCTGGGGTGAAAGTTGGTAAGCAGGAGTTGAAACCACAAATTTCCATCAGGGAGAAATCCTTTAGGATTATAGGGTTCATAGCTGTTTCGAGATACATCATGAATTCTAATGAGATCCTCAACAAAGGAGTAGTTCAGATGGAAATATTCAACAGTGACTCCAGATTGAACACAATTGACGGCTTGAGCAATGGAGGTAGGTGTTATGATGACCGAAACACCGAAAATAGAAGACCAAACAGAATTTTTGTCTTCCCTAATTCGTGCATATTTCCAGAATTCTTTCACTGGGACAGGATAAATGGGTTCATGCAAGATTGCACAGTATCCTGACCACCCTTGAATTTGCATACTAGTGGATAGGAAAACACCTGAGTCTCTTAATCTTGGAAGATTTGGCCTTTTCTCATTAATGACCTCCATAACTTCATCATTGCCAGCAAAAGTTTTGATAGACATAGTGAAGTAAAAAGGATAGGAATGAAAAACAATTTGGAAACGGATGAATAGTTATGAGGAGAAGTGTCGTATTTAAAGAGTACAATGTGTGATAGCAATAAATAACAATATAGACTAGATGAATTGAGACAAGAAATTCATCATTTCCAATACACGAAATACAAACAAGAACAAAGAATGATGAAAGAGTGTATCAGTCTCCAAAAGATTATGGAATAGTATACGTTATTGATATTATGACATCAATCAATAAATATGAATAAATGTATAATCGAAAATGAGAGGACATAATCTGACAAAGAATAAAAGAAGGAAGACAAGTATTAAGTCCCAAGAAATCTTTGTCTTACATACATCTTTATGAATGCCTAAAGAGGATGGAAGACGTAAAGATTTAAACAATTATCAAGTAAATTTTCATATCCAGTGTGTTAAACATGATATTAAGGAGTCATAGGTAATAATGACTTGAAACCTAGTCTCAAGAAATCACAACGCTCGAGATGTATCTTCAACCGTAGATATGATTTAATTTTGGACACATTTTGATATCCTTAGAGTCTGGAAAACCAAAAGGTTTTCGTCTGATCAGAGACACTTCTGACAAAAGCATCTTCTGATGACTAAGGTTAAAAATAAATGATTCTTAATTTAAATGAAAATCTGATATCTCGAAGAGATAATGCAATAAACAGTGCAATATAATGATAAATATGTGAGAAAGAGTTTTCTAAAATAGGCCATAGCACTCATATATATAAAAACACTTTTATTAATAATGGATCGAAATACATTTGCATAACTCGAACACGATCGAACACAGAGCATCCTAGAGACAAGACAGAAAACATAAGATACGACAAGCTAAAGATTAACCATCAAAGACTTCACAATTTTTCTTCAAAAGAACATTTTCTAGACCATATGTCTTGACAAATTCAACAATTCCTTCTTTAAAGAAGATTTCAGATAGAACTCTTCCAAAAGGTATGTAGGGCTTGATGAAATCTCCATTTCTGGAGTCAGTAATGGATTTTTGCAGAAAATTGAAGATAGTCTGAGGTAGATTTATCCGCATCTGAGCCATCAGGAGAAAGATGAAGACCCGGTCATCATGAAACATGATATTTTTGTTTTCTACCCGAGGATGAAAATTGGTCAGCAAAAGCTTAAACCAAGCTTTGGGAATGGGAAGAAGGTTTTCAGGATTGAGAGGTTCATATTTGGATGATATATTGTGAAGAGAGGCGAGTTCCTCAGAAATAAGATACCTAGACTTAACATGTTCAACAGTAAAGCCAATGTTCTCACAGCCAATTACTAGAGCAATGGTGAAGGGAGTGATGTTTATGGGGACATCAAAAACACGAGAAAAATTGAGCGACCTTCATGATTAATGTAGGCATGTTTCCAAAAATCTTTTACAAGATTTAGGTAGACTGGTTTATCCAGAATGATGAAGTATTTTGCCCATTCTTGATAGTGCATGAATGAGGTGATACTGCTAGCAATTTCCCTGTTTTCAAGATGAAGAAGGTTAATTTGTTCTTCTGATATGACCTCAAGGAGGTTCTCATCTCCTTGGAAAGTGATTAGAGACATGATGAGAAGATTTAGACAGTAAAGGTAATTTTGAACTAGTAAGATAAAAAACGACAGATCATGAGAGGAGGAATAATATATATATATATATATATATATATATATATAGAGAGAGAGAGAGAGAGAGAGAAATGAGAGACGTGACTGATTGAGAAAATGATATAGGTCAAGATGCGTATCACACATAAGATATGCCAAGGACACAGTGGCAGAGTAAGAGACAGAGAATATTAAGGAATAGGAAAGGAGTGTAGCAGACTCTTAAAACGGAATATCCAAAAGGTCACAAATAAGGATATGTTATTTAAGTTTTGACAGGAGTCAATAACAATGAATAAATGTATACTTATAAGTGGCAATTGAAAAATGACACATAGTAAAGATATAAGAGAGTATAGCTTATTTTCAATAAAAACTTAACTCACATACGCTTATCATTTATGAATGCACAGTCATAGGGGAATGTGTAAATATTTTAGCCTATTCTCAAGAAGTTTACGAAACCCAGTGTGTCAATTTATGATTACGCATGTTTATCAAATGAGACAGTTGTCACCATTATAGTTCACACGTTACCAGACGAAAGGACAACATTTTTCTGACTACACAAGTTTCTGATAAAAAAATCTTCTAACTTGTAGAAATATTTAGGCAAATTGCAGCTTTGTTATCATGAAAATCTGATTTCTTCAGACTCTGACTAAACACATCCGATTCTGATGAAATCTTACTCTGGATAGTAGTCCATTTTCAGATGCTTCAGAATAAATAGATATCTATCTTCAGCCAAGGGTTTTGTAAAAATATCAACCCATTGATGGTCTGTATCTATAAATTTTAAAAATAAGATTCCCTTCTGAACATAGTCTCTAATAAAATGATGTTTAATTTCTATGTCATTAGCTCTAGAATGTAAGATTGGATTCTTACTTAAACAGATACCAGCAGTATTATCACAAAAGATAGGGATGTTACTCTTATGTATCTGATAATCTTCTAGCTGGTTCTTCATCCACAGCATCTGCATACTGCATAGAGACACGAATATGTACTCTGCTTCTGCTGTTGAGAGAGCAATTGTTGATTGCATCTTGCTTGACTATGAGATCAGATTCTTCCCGAGAAACTGACAGTTTCCTGAGGTGCTATTTCTTTCCAATCTGTCTCCTGCGTAATCTGCATCACACTAACCAGAAAGAGAGCACTATGATGTTTTCTCATACATCAAGCCAAAGTTAGTAGTTCCTTTCAGATACCTTAGAATTCTTTTAACATCAGTTAAATGAGATTCTCTAGGATCTGATTGAAACCTAGCACACAAATGAACACTAAAAAGAATATCAGGTCTAGACGCAGTTAAGTACAGAAGAGAGCCTATCATACCACAATAGTGCTTCTGACAAACCTTTCCACTTACCTCTTCCTTTTCCAGAATACATGTTGGATGCATTGGAGTCTTAGCTGGTGTACAATCCATCATGTTGAATTTCTTCAGAAGTTCTTTGGTGTACTTACTTTGATGAATGTTACTAGCCTCTGATTTTTGGTCTATTTGAATTCCCAGAAAGAAATTCAATTCACCCATCAGACTCATCTCAAATTCTGCCTGGCGACTGGAGCAAAAGTTTTTGTATAGTCTATTCCTTCTTGTTGACTATAACCTTGTGCAACCAGTCATGCCTTGTTTATGACAACCTCACCCTTCTCATTGAGCTTGTTTCTGAATATCCATTTAGTTCTAATAACGTGGACATCTTTAGGCTTCTGAACAAGATTCCAAACATCTTTCTTTGAAAACTGGTTAAGTTCTTCTTCCATTGCCAGAATCCAGTCTTTGTCCATTAGAGCTTCATCAACAAATGTTGGCTCGATCAAGGACACCAAACCCATAAGTGTTTCTTCAGAAGGTTTGAAGGCTGATCTGGTTCTGATAGGAGCGTCCTTATTTCCCAGAATCAATTCTTCAGGGTGTGAAGTTGCAACTCTGCTTTTCTTCTATTGTGAAGGATCAGTGGGAGCAACAACAATATCAGAAGTAGGAGCTTCTGAATCTTTGATTTTTTCTGGCTTTTCCTTAGGTTCTGAAAAACTGATCTCCAAATCTGCAAACATTACCAACAGTTCCAGAGCCAGTGATCTTTCCCTTCTGGTTTCCTCCGAAATTAACGACACCTCCAGACTTAAGTTCCAAATCTTGGAACATATGCCTTTCTCCCATCATGTGTCGCGAGCATCCACTGTCCAGGTACCATGATTGGTGTTTCAGTGGCACCATTAAGGATGTCTGCAACATAGATTATCTCACTCTTAGGTACCCATTTTCTGGGTCCTTTCTTGTTAGTCTTTCTAGAGGTTCTGACAACTTTGGATTTCTGTGCAACAGGGTAATCAAGTGGAATTTGTGCATGATATTTAGGCTTTGAAGTTTCCTTCTGTGTTTGTGATTGTGGTGCAACAGAATCTGAACCTTCTAGTTCTGAACATTTTAGTTCGGTGCCAGCAGGGACAAAATGTTCAGACAGAGGTTTTAGTTTGATACTCAGAGTCTCATCAATTGGTTTTGATGGTCCTGAATATCCCAGACCTCTACTTCCATTTCTAGAAACTCCATAGATCATTGAAGCCATCTTGCTTCTATCTATGCTTTTAGCAAGGAAGTGGTGAAAAGCTCTATCATATCTGATTACTTCATCAGTAACAGATATGTTAGAAGTAATCTCTTCTTCTAGTTTAGAGACTTTACTTTTTAGAGCAGCATTAGATTTTTCTAAAGAATTTTTTTTCATTTAAATCAGAAATATTTGGCTCGCTCTTAGTAGAGTTCTCAGAAACAGCCACAAAAGTCTTTTTCAGAGTTTTGTGTTTACTTAGAAGAAGTTGATACCTTTTCATAAGTTCTGATAAACCTATTTCAAGTTCAGAACGAGATAAGGAAGAAAGTACCTCTTTGTCGTCATTAGAGTCTGATTCTTCATCAAGTGTCAGTTCATCCTTTGATAAGGCTTCACTCATGCTGGTCTTTGCCATGAGTGCCATGTTGTTATGTTCTTCATCAGAATCGTCTTCTTTTGACTCTGAATCATCCCATGTTGCCATAAGACCCTTTTTAGCTTTGAAAACCTTCTTAGGTTTTCTATCTTTCTTGAGCTTTGGACACTCGTTCTAATAATGTCCAGGCCCCTTGCATTCGTAACAAGTAGCTTATTTTTCAGAAGTTTTCCTTTGACCAGATGTAGACTCAAATATACCTTTTCTTCTTGGCCCTCTGAACTTGCTCTTTCTGTGTTTCCACAGTTGATTTATCTTTCTTGATATGAGAGATAGTTCATCTTCGTCTGAATCTTCTTCAGATTCTTCTGAGTTCTCCTCTGTTTGGTAAGCCTTTGTCTTTTCAGACTTAGACTTCAGTGCAACAGATTGACCTCTTCTCTGAGGTTCATCTTCTTGAAGCTCTATCGCATGACTTCTTAAAGAACTAATCAGTTCCTCAAGACTCGTGTTGTTCAGATCCTTTGCCAATTTCAAAGCAGTTACCATTGGTCTCCATTTTACAGGCAGACTCTTGATAATCTTCTTGACATGATCAACAGTAGAATAACCTTTGTCTAGAACTCTGAGTCCTGCAACAAGCATCTGGAATCTTGAAAACATAATTTCCACAGATTCGTTGTCTTCCATTCTGAAGGCCTCATACTTCTGGATTAGGGCCAGAGCCTTTGTCTCATTTACTTGAGCGTTGCCTTCATGAGTCATCTGAAGAGAGTCAAAGATAGACTTTGCAGTCTCTCTATCTATAATCTTTTCACACTCTGTATATGAAATAGCATTTAGCATAATCCTTCTCGCTCTGTGATGATTCTTGTAGGTTTTCTTTTGAGCCACTGTAAATGAGCTTCTGGCAATCGTTTTGCCTTCAGAGTCTACTGGATATTTGTAGCCATCAACTACCAGATCCCATAGATCCAAATCAAATCCCAGAAAGTAACTTTTGATTCTGTCTTTCCAATAGTCAAATTTCTCGCCATCAAAGATAGGAGGTTTTGCACTATATGAATCTCTTTCATTATTATCAGAAGTGACATTAGAAGTACTCGCGGCAGCCATTGTTTTTCACACTTTGGATCGGTACTGAACACTGTTAGGTGCTTGATAAAAATTCACACTTTTTATCATCTCAGAACCGGAGCTCTGATACCAATTGAAGGTGTGAAAAACACAAGAAATGGGGGTTTGAATTGGGTTTTTACAATAAAAATGATTCTTTAAAAATAATCCCCTTTACAAATAACCTTCACTTCTTGATAATAAAGCAAGAGAAACTAAAAATTAAGAACACAGTATGTTTATACTAGTTCACTTGAGAAACTCTCAAGTTAGTCTAGTCCACCCGCCAAGGTGATTTTGCCTCTCTCAAACGAGGTCTTAATCCACTAATCACACTGATTAATACAGTGCACTAGCTAAACTACAAGTGACTAACAACAATCTATAAGACACACTAGTCCTAGACTTCATAAGAATTCTGACCTAACTGGTCTCTTAAGGAAATCAAACAATTGTTTGAAAATACAATGCATAAGCCAAACTGCAAGTGACTAACAACACTAAAACTCAATGTCTTAGTCTTCCTAAAGCTTCTGACCTACCCGGCCCTTTAGGGAACACAAATATTCCTAAAGCTTTAGACCTAACTGGTCCTTTAGGAATCACAAACAACTGTTTATTACAAAGGTTTGTTTACAATAATGATGCTTCTACACAAGCAGAATAAACACAGTTTCTAGCTCAATCTAACTTAGAGCGAATCTACACAGGTATGGGACGAATGACCCTGTGCTTAGCTTAGTCACCTCTATCTCCAGGCGGTAGTGTACTATCTTTTCCCCAGTCGAGTCGATCCTTCATCACTCCTTGCTCTTTGCAATCTCTTTCAAACTTTGATCACTCTTTGCGATCTTTCGATCCTTGATCACTCCTATCTCTTTCAATTTCTCTCTTGATCAATCACCCTCTTGGTTATGATCCTTTGTTCCTTGGGTTAGCAAGATTTCTTCGTTTCAAAACCTTATTCTTTTCTTGCGGTCAATCATTGCATTTTGATTCCCCTGAAGAGTCGCAATTCTCTTTCTGTGGTACAACACAGTTTTCTTGTCATGATCATCTTTCCCCAGGAGTTCGCAACCTTTTTTTGGTTCTTCTCCCTTGATTGGTTAATCACTGCCTGTCAGTTACAACACCAATGTTTGCACGCCTTCTCAGTTAAACACAGCTCGTCTGTTAACACTGAGTTCCTCTTGGGTTAATCACCTATTCTTGGTTAATCACCCTTTTCTTCAGTTAACCACTGTCCGTCTGTTAAAATACTGAACCCTTTTTCGAGTTAATCACCTTTTCTTGGTTAATCACTCGCTTTTCTCTTCGGTTGATCACAGTCCGTCTGCAAACACCGAATCCCCAGCAGTTGGCAATCTCCTATTGGTTCGAATACTTGCACCCTTGGGTTAGTAACCTTTCTTTGGTTCAAATACCGTTTCTTTGGTTAAGTACTGTTTGTTCAGTCAGTTTACCGAACCCTTATGGGTCACGACCTTTGCTCGGTCCCACACCCGTCCTTTGGGTCACGACCTTTGCTCGGTCCTACACCCGTCCTTTGGGTCACGATCTTTATTCGGTCCTACCCCCGTTTCTCTGGTTAATCACAGTTTTCTCTGTTAAAACCAATGCTTCTCTATCCCCACAGAGTTGCAATCTTTTCTTCCTCGGTTAACCACTGCTCATCAGTTAATCTACCGAGGCCCCTTTGGAGTCAAACACCTTCTCTCGGTTCAGCACTCTCTCTCTTGGTTTATCACAGTCCGTCTGTTGACACCAACTTCTTTTCCCCGCCAGGGTCTTACTTTCTTTCATCGGTTAACCACTACCAGCCAGTTAATATACCGATTCTCCCTTTTCTCTTGGTTATGACACCATTTCTTTATTTGGATCCCCAGCGGAATCCTTCCTATTCCCTTTGCTCTTACTTTCTTGGTTTTGACACCGATCCTCTTAGTTATCCCCAGTAGAGTTTTTCTTTCACTCTTGCTCTTGTTTGTACACCATTTCTCTCTTATCTCTTGCTCTTGGTTTGGACACCATTTCCCTCCTATTCCTTTATTCTTTTGGTTTCGACACCATGCTCGCACTTTATTCTCAGTATAGTTACTATTTCTTTCCTTTACACTCTTTTCTTGGTTTTGACACCATTTCTTTGGAATCCTCAGTGGAATTTCTTTCTTTCTTTTGCTCTTGGTTTTGACACCGCTTTCCTTTCCTTTTCCGTTCAGTTCCACGAACTACGGAAGCTCTGATTCAACGTTCTTTTGAATGTTAGATACATAGGCACGAGACACAATGTCTTGGCAAGCACACTCCCACCCTTTCTCCCGTATTCCTCCTTTCTTTCCTTTGAATCGTCCCCTGGTTCCATGAACTACGACGCTCTGATTTCCTCATTGCACTATGAGGGTATGTAGGCACGAGTGCCACAATCCTCCGCGAGCACCTTCTTTCTTTTTTTCTTTTTCCCCTTTATTCTCTCTCCTTTCTTTTATCTAGAATCCTTTAGATAGATAACCCATCCAAGCCTAGAACAAGCGAAATGGTTCCCGTCGAGTACGACGGATGTGTTAGGTGCTAATACCTTCCTTTTGCATAACTGACCCCCGGTTCCCGTTTCTCTTCCCCTTGGGTTTTATCGATATTTTCCCTGTCCTTCGGGACTAAATAAAGTTCGGTGCCGACTCTGTTGTATCTTTGAGTGTGTAATTCACTCAGGTAGATTTCCAGCCATCTTCATAGTTCACTTGAGAAACTCTCAAGTTAGTCTAGTCCACCCGCCAAGGTGATTTTGCCTCTCTCAAACGAGGTCTTAATCCACTAATCAAACTGATTAATACAATGCACAAGCTAAACTGCAAGTGACTAACAACAATCTATAAGACACACTAGTCCTAGACTTCTTAAGAATTCTGACCTAACTGGTCTCTTAAGGAAATCAAACAACTGTTTGAAAAGACAATGCACAAGCTAAACTGCAAGTGACTAACAACACTAAAACTCACTGTCTTAGTCTTCCTAAAGCTTCTGACCTACCCGGCCCTTTAGGGAACACAAATCTTCCTAAAGCTCCATACCTAACCGGTCCTTTAGGAATCACAAACAACTGTTTGTTACAAAGGTTTGTTTACAATAATGATGCTTCTACACAAGCGAAGTAAACATAGTTTCTAGCCTAATCTAACTTAGAGCGAATCTATTAGAGCGAATCTACACAGTAAGAACAATCTTCTTCTTTGTATTGTGGTGCTTTAATGTTCACTCATAAATTCCTCTATTTCTTGAGTTCTTTCTTCATATGAATCAATGTTTTTAATATTTCTCTTTTTCACACTGAGTGTTACACTTGTTATCACTACTGATTCGTTGAATGATCAAGTCTATATATATAGCCAGAAAAAGATCCGCTGAAGGGCAGATCAATAATATCAGAAAAGTACTGGCGACTTGAAATAATGTCGTTATGTTGGGGTGAAAATCGTACGCTGAAATTGTCCTTTGTACCACCAAATAAGGGTAGTGGAAAAGAACGTTTTTTATCTGTACTATGTACTATTTTCCCTCGCAAACGTTTCATCTTCTTCTATCCATCAGAGGCTTCTGAGTTGATATGGTTGAAGCATGATCAGAAGAATGAATCATTGGGTCTTCAGAAACTCAAGTCTTCAAAATCTTCAGAAACTCGTTCACCAGAACCTTGTCTTCTGAATCTTCAGCACTTGTCTTCATAACCGTTATTCTTCAGAATCCTTAAGTCTTCAGAGTCTTCAGAACTTCGTTCAGCAGAACCTTGTCTTCAGAATCTTCAGCACTCCTTCTTCAGAACCCTTGGTTATCAGAAACATAAGTCTTCAAAAGTTAACAACTTCAGAAGCTAAACAGACTTCAGAAGTAGAACATCAGAGTCACGCTCAGAAGTTAGAATCCAAGAGACGTTACAGCAACAACATAATGTCTTCTCAGAATCTATCTGAATGTGATCAGATACAGAAGCAACCTTGTTTCTTGGAACGAAAGCGACTTTTATCACACAAGGTGATTCTCATATAGTTTTCAATTAAGATCAGAACCTGTTTGTTAAAACCATCAGAATAACAAACGTTAGAGTACCAAAATTGTTCTCACATAAATACTCCATTGTTATCATCAAAACATAGAGATAAGATACATAACCAAATCTTGTTCTTACACATCAAATATTTGTCTCCATTGACATTTACCTAGAAAATTCAAACTCATAAAGTGAAGACCACACATGCCCAACTACCTCCCTGCTTATGCTTACAAACATCAGACTATTTCACACAAGAAATCTTAAATTCACTAATCACCCTACTCCCAAAGAATCCTCTTTAAATCCTAATTATCATCTTCCACACCTTAGCGGTCATTTTCAATAAGGAAAGAAAAAATAGAAATAAAATTCAATATCAAAATGTAATCGAGTATTTGTATAAATTATGTGTATTTCTTTGGGTCGGTAGATGAAGCGGTAATAACGACTAAAAACTCACACACATAAACGTGAGTATCAGAGTTTAAACTCTAGTGATATTGTCCAACCTAACAATATCGACATATGCAAGTTTAGTTAGGATTTACGGATAAATTATGTTTATTTTAGATCTATGTATTACTACTCACAAATTTTAATTTATGCGAAGAAATATATTAAATTGTGCCTTATATAAAGTGTGTTTGAACATTATTTATAGAAATAAGTTATTCTTTGTTTTGTAACAACGGGACAACGTTACACGGCCTTTCCAAGTTTTCAATCTCTGTCTCAACTTTTTCTTCTGAAGCTTTCCCCCATTGCACAGCATAAAATCCTACCACAATTATAATCGCACCAATCAAACTGCAAAAAGATTTGCAAAATGAATTCTAAATGTTACGTGAAAACAATACTAGTTAACTATGTTACTTAAAATGAAATAGTTTTTAATATTTACCTCCCAAGATAAAAGTCATCTCCAAGAAAAGTGAAACCCAAGAAAACAGTGAAGATGATTCCAATTGGTTTGAACATAGCACAAAAAAGAGGACCAGCTCTTTGTACACACCATGTTTGTAAACTGTATCGAACTCCTATTGCACCTATTGCCTGTTTAATTAAACTTAATTAATAGATGTTGTAATTTTTTATTCAAGTTTGTGTTACTAGTTACAGTAGAGGTGTAACCGGTTACCACACCTTCAAACAACAAAAATATCAAAATAGTGGAGCTTGTAACCGATTACAGATTTTGTGTAACTGGTTACCACCCTCTATATTTTGATATTTTTCAAGACAATAGAGTTTATAATCGGTTACTGGTTTTATGTAATCGGTTACATTGTTGGAAATTTTGTTTTTTCTTTTAGTTGGTTAGTTGTACACTTGTATATTGTTCTATATATACTCAATGTTGGGTTGTTAATGAAGAACCACCATTTTCACCTAAATTCTCTCTAATTCTCTCACTTTCTCCATTATTCTCCTGTTCATCATTTTATTTTGTGGTTAGAGATTTCCCCCCGATATTTGGCATTAAGAGCCTAGTGGTTTGATCGAACATTTAGTGTGCAAAAATGCCTTCCATCTCTAATGAATGTTTCCTTGTAAATCTCCCAATTCTCATTGTGAAGAAATACGATAAGTTGTGCAAATAGATGATGATGATATTTGGTTGCCAAGATGTTCTTGAAGTGATCAAGAATGATGTTAATCCACTTGTAGAAGGTGCAACAGATTCACAAAAAATTGCACACAACAAATAAAAGATGAAATATTCCAATGCTTTGTATCTCATTCATCAATGTGGTGATGCAGAAAAATTTGAGAAGGTTGGTGATTGCACATCCTCAAAAGAAGCTTGATAAATCTTGGAGAAATGTTATGTAGGAGCTTAAAAGAAAAAAGTGGCAAGGTTACAAACTCACAAGAGGCGTCTGGAATTAATTCAGATGGAAGAAAAGGGAACCATTAGTGAACTTTCTACAAGAGTCACAAGATTGGTGAATCAAGCGAAAGTATGTGGAGAGACAATTATTGAGCGGTATTTGGTTAGTAAAATTTTAAGATGTTTAACATACAGATTCAATAACATAGTTATTACAATTGAATAATCTAAGGATCTTTCAAGCATGAGCAAAGAAGAGTTGCAAAGTTCTCTTGAGGCTCGTGAGTAGAGAATGGAGGAGAGGAATGTTGACAAAGCAAAGGATGAAATTTCTTTTCAGGCCCATTTCATTGGAAAAGACAAGAAAGTGAATGGAAAATGGTCTATGAATAGAGATACAGGAAACAATAATTACAACGGTGGAAAGGACTCCCAAAATTCCAATAATTCAACAATCCAAAAGGGTGAAAGAAGCCACAACATAGGTTGTGGATCAAAAAATTACAAAGTTGGTAATTATAGAGGAAGAGGGTGAAGAAGGAAAGATGATATGAGTAACGTCCAATGCTCTAATAATTAAATGATTGGACATTTAGCTCATGACTGTAATACCAACAAGAATGATCCACAAGAATTTGAAGCAAAGTTTGCAAGGCAAGAAGATGATGATAGAGCATTGTTGATGGTGATTGTTGAAGCAAAAAATAGCACAGGAAAAAGAAATTATAACCGGCTACAAGCATAGCGTAACTAGTTACCATCAATTGAAATTATGATGATGACTACGCATGAAGATACTGAATGCATCAATCAATGGTACCTTGACTCCGAGTGTTCAACTCACATGACCAGAAGGAATGATTGGTTTGTAAAAATTAATCAAAGGTTGAAAAAAAAAGGTCAAATTTGCAGATGACAACACACTAGCAACTTAAGGTATTAGTGATGTATCAATCAAGAGGAAGAATGATGAGAATTATTTGATTAAAGATGTGTTGTATATTTCTGGAATTAAGTGTAATCTTTTAAGCATTAGTCGATTTCTTGAAAGGAATTTCAAGATTTGCATGAAAAATAAAGTGCTGAAAGTTATGCATGTAAATGGGAGTTTAATCCTAAAGTAATGGAGCCTTCAAAGTTGAATTGAAAGTAATGGAGCCTTGGTGTCTTGCAACAGTCGCTTGTAGGGATGAATGGCACTATATGCTTGGGCATTTAAAGTTGAAAGATCTCAATGTTATGTAGAAAAAACATGGTTACTTAATATGCTAACTGAAGTATATGTAGAGTGTGTGGAGGCCAAGCAACATAAAGGGAACATTAGCAAAGAAGAAAGGTGCGAAACTAAGTGTCTTGTTGAGGTAGTGTATTCATATGTTTGTGGACCGATGCAAGTTGACTCAATTGGAGGCAATATGTACTTTTTCATTTTCGTTGATGATTTTAGTAAAAAATTATGGACTTACTTGATCTAAATTAAATATGACGTGCTGGAAGTGTTCAAGAAGTTCAAATATATGGTAGAAAGATAAAGTGGTCACAAAATCAAAACTCTAAAAACAGATGGTGGAGGTAAATATGTCTCAAATGATTTTGGGAAATTTAGTGATCAAAAGAGCATTGTATAAGAGGTTGTGTCATCCTACACACCTCAACTTAATGGAGTTGCTTAGAGGAGGAATTGATCAATTATGAACATGGTGAGAAACATATTGAAATGGAAGCACTTTCCTAAAGAATTATAGGGAAATCAGTATCCACAATTGCATATTTGTTTAATATAGGTATTCAACAAAGAAGGTGAAAAATATTACATTCAAAGAATCATGGTCCATATTCAAGGAAAATATGAGTCACTTAAAGGTATTTGGTTTGGTTGTGTATAGACGTGTTCCAGACCAGCTTAGAAAGAAGTTATATGACAAGGAAGAACAAATGATACTTGTTGGGTATCACTCAATTGCTGACTACAAACTTTATGACGTAGTTAACAAGAGAATCATAATCAGTTGGGGCATGATTTTTGATGAATTTAGGGATTATAAGCATGTTGTAACTGATTACCATTAAGTTGTAATTGGTTACAATAATGTTGGAACTATTCATGCAATGTTTGAATGGGTAAAAAATGTAGAGGGTAAAGTCCAAGTTGAAGAAAATGTGATAAGATCAACAAGGAAAAGAGGCATGCCTACGAGATTGCATGATTGTGAGTTGTTCCCGAATAATTGATTAGTGCATTTTAATGCACATTCTCTTATATTTGTACTTAGGCATTTCCTTAGTTTGTTTCGTTTATTTTAGTGTTTTATTATGTTTTTATAATTAAGTCTTTGTTTGTCGTTAATCTATTTTCGCAGCTTATTTTTACCTTTACCGATTTTTTTATACTTGTCCACTATTCGGATCATAAGTGGAGCTTCGGGAATCGGATTTGTGTGTTCTACCAATCGTTGGAAAGATGAGACAAAGAGCTACAACTTTTATGTTTTACGTAGAAGCTGATTCGGAGTGTAGCCGGATCGAATAACTCGTTGAAGTCAGGACCCAAATTCTGCGTTTAGGAATATTTAGTTTTGACCTAGTTGGGTTAGAAACGAATTTTGTGTGCTACCCTATACCTAGTAGCAGTCGTGCTACTGTTCATTTTGTTTTTTCACATTATTCACGAATTTTCTCGGAAGCTTTGTACGCGAAATTCATGGAGAACTAATTTCAATTGTTGATTTAATGTATTCGGTTCCGACACCTTGAGGTTATAATAATTTCAATTCAGTTTTTATTTCTTTCAATCTTATTTTATGATTCTTGCTTGCTTAATCCAATTTTCATATAGTATGTTGATTTAATTCGATTGTTGTATGATCCTTAACCGTAATCACGTTAACGTTTGCTTAATTCGTTATCATGATTGATCAAATCGTGTCTGCTTAATTCACGAGGGCTTTATTCGGTTTGCTTAATTCGGATAATAGGAACCTACGTCACACAATACAAATTGCGCGTGTCAATGAGTTTGTAATCGAATAGGAATAGATAATCCGTTCGGAGATTGGAATTACAATAACCGATGACAAGTAGGAACCAAATCAGTAGATTAACTTTTCAGCTTATGTGATAATCACTTTTTTTAATCACTTTTTTTCATTTTTTTCCTTCAATCGAAATTCAAACCTCCCCTCATTGTTCAATTGTTGGTTATTAATAGCACAAGAATCCTTGAGAACGATACTCGAGTTGTCGGTACCGTTACTATATTTTTCTCAAAATCACTCGTTTTTTATCTGTGCGCGACAGGGGATCAAATTGGCGTCGTTGTCGGGGATTCTTGTCGTTTTTAACCGTTAGTTGAGTCATAGGTGTTGATTAGTGCGTTTTGATTTTTCGTTTTGCTGTTTTTCTGTTTTCGCGTCATGACGCCCCGTCTCGCGTCCAGTCTAGTAAAAAAAATCAGTGTTTAGGAAAATCGTCTCAGATTTGTTCGATTCTTGGTCGATTCATTAGAAAAAAATCAAGGATCAAAAGCCTTTATTTAGATTCTAAACAGTGGACACCAAGCTAAAAATCCAAAATTCATCATTTTTCTATTTTTTATGATTTTTTTACTGTTTTCATAGTTTTAGAAAAATTCAAAAAAATTCCCAAAACTCTTATTTTACCTAATTAGATTAAATTTCGTGTTTTTAGATTTTTTTGAATTTATTTTAATATTTTTTCTTCTTTTATTTTGTTTCTGTCTCTATAGGGACATTGCTGATATTTTCCTATTTGTTGTTGCATTGCAGATTCTTGTTCTCTCATAATTTGTTTGATTCTTATTTTAAGTTTCATTACCATAACATGAGTGAAAAAAGAACCTTAAGAGAACTTGTTGCACCTGATTCACTTTTTGCCGATTTCTCTTCTTTGTCTGATTTTGGTGACAATTATACTTGTGATGTTTGTACTGGCACTCACTTATGTTCAGTTTGTGCTGAAATTGAAGCTTCCTTACAAATTGATATTTCTTATGAGGTTTCTACTGACAAAGTTGATGTTGCGGATTTATATGTAGTTCCTGCTTCCAAAATTTTGTCATCCATTGGGCAACCATCTACTTTAGAGCTTAAGTCACTTCCTTCAAATTTTAAATGTGCACTTTAAGAATTGGAAGAAAATTTGCCTATTATAATTTTGTCTAAACATGAATCTGAACAGGAACAAAAAGTGTTGCAGGTATTAAAGAAACATAAGAAGGAAATTGGATGGACCTTGACTAACATTTCTGATATTAGGCAATCCATTTGTACGCATAGGATCTTACTTGAAAATGGAGAAAAAGCAGTGAGGCAGCCCCAAATTTGGTCTAACTAAGTGAGATTGGATGTTATTAAAAATGAGATCTACATTGCACCATAGAACAAAGAGAATACCACTTTCACTTGTTTGTTCGAGACTTTTACCTATAGAAGAAGGTTCTTTGATCCTGGAATAAAAGGCAAAGGCACTAATAAAACTTTCAAGGTCGATGGATGGTACCTAAAAATTCTCCCCACTTTGGAAGAGGAGACTGTAGGAAATCTCTCTTTGGGGAAGGATACTTATGCGATCACCTATCCACCTTGAATACTCGGATGTGTTCTTTCCTTTTTCTCACTCTTATTTAATAGTTATGTCCTTTCGTTGAGGACAATGCATATTTTAAGTGTGGGGGAGGGATCCTTTTAGTTTTAGTTATGTCCTTTCTTTGTTTTGTTTTCTTTTAGTTTTCTACATTTTTTGTGCTTGTTTTTTTTAAGTGAAAAAAAAAGTTAGACTTAGAAGCAATGCATCTTTTGAAATTTTTAGGCTATAGATTAGTTTGAGGTTAGATTGTGGAGACTTGGGAAAAGTTCATAAGATCGGTACCATTTTAACACCTTAAGTTTCCCGAATATGGAAACCGATTTAAATACTTGTTATGACATAGCCTTGAGTTCTCATCCTTTAATAGCTCTTAAGTAGTTTATCTAGCAGTCAGCACCATCTAAAAAGTACACACTAAGTAATTAAGCTGATGCAAATAAGTGAATGATTTTGCGCTTAATAAGAAATCTAAATAGGAATCTGCCTTTTAAGTTAGGTGACCTTCACCCGGTCACTTAGGCTAACGGTTGTGAAACTTTCAAAAAAGAAAAAAAGTGGTTAATTTTGAATTGTTGAAAAGATATGGATCATAGTCACTAGCAAGCTTATTTACCATGTGTGTGAATAGAAAACGGGCTTAATGTGATTACATTAGAATGAAAAAGAGTAAAAAGGAGGATGAGTAAGTTAGGCTTAAGCATAGTAACATGATTCAGATTGGTTTGTATAGGAGGGAGGTTTATGACCGTACAATTGCGATTTTGTGTTCTTACGATATCCTTAGTGTGCAAAATTAGTACCTATCGATACAATCTTGACCAAAGAAGAGTTTGTAGCCTAGAAAGGGTCTCCGAAGGCTATTGTTTTTCATGAGTCACTACGCCAAAAATGATTTTAGGCAGCGCACCTTAGACAGCGCTTTTTTCCAAAAGCGCTGCTATAAGTTAAATAAAAAATAAAACACGGAAAGTATGTACGAAATTGTGTAAAAGCGCTGCTAAAAGGCCCACCTTAGACAACGCTATACAAAAGCGCTGCTAAAAGGCCTACATTAGACAGCGCTTTACAAAAGCGCTGCTAAAAATCCCACTTTAGACAGCGCTTCTAAAAAGCGCTGCTAAAGGCCCATGTACGAAGCGCTGCTAAAGGCCCATATTAGAAAGCGCTTTACCTAAAGCGCAGCTAAAGGCCCAACTACAAAGCGAAAGCGCTGCTAAAAGCACTCATTAGATAGCGCTTCACAAAAGCGCTGTCTAAAGTCGTTTAAAATTAAAATTAAAAAACAGATTCTATTCATTGTTTCTATTCTCAGAACTGTTTCTCTTCTCTCGCGAAAAACCCTAAACCCAGAAAAAATCTCCGTCCTCCGTCCTCTCACGCACCTCCGTCCTCTCCGGCGAGGCTTCTTCCCTTCCAAGGTTAGTTCACTATCTCCTATTTTTGCAACACATGTTTCATTTTTGAGCTTATTTTTTACAGAATAATCATTTTTATTTTCAACTTATTTTTCGTCATTTTATTCTTAATCACTTAGCTTCATTAAGTTTGTGTGTTTGAGAGCATGCATAATGAAGTTTTTCAAGTTTGGCAATATTATCAATTTTACATTAAAATGGTTTTTGTGTGTTTGTTATATGAGGTTTGACAGTATTATCTTTTGTTTTTGTTCTGTTATCAGCTTTGACATTTCAAGTGAAAAATCATGTTAGAACATTGTTCTTTTTTCTGTTTTCAACTCAGTTCAAGTCTCCCTATTTTCCATTTTTGAGCAACATATGTTTCATTTTTTAGCTTTTTTTGACAGAATAATAAGTTTTATTCTTTTCCATATGTCAAACCTATTACAATCTCTTATTTTATCAGAACCAATATGCAATTATCATGAATTTAGGAACATGATTTTTTGATTGCATTATCAGAACCAATTGCATTTTTTTTTTTTACAGAACTATTTTCCATTTAGGAACAGTTTTGTTTTATTCTTCCTCTGTGGATTTTATGCACCTCAATTGCATTATTTTGTAAATGAAATGTAACTATTACAATCTCTTATTACAAGTTAGATGGCTAGTAACGAGGATCACCCACATGATGATTCTATTCATGATGGAGATGAGACCGGTAATGCAGTGGAAAAGGAAATTAGACGAGGAATTACAATTATGAAGCGACTCATTCGTGATAGAGATCGAGGCATAAAACATGATGTGCATTGGAGTCAAGATAACCAACTAATTGAGCCTAACGGTTCAACGTTGACAAGTTATCTTGGTTCAGTTACAAGGAGAGAAGTTCCAATTAATTATGATGATTGGAGAAACAAATTGTTGAAAGACGCTAAAGACAAAATATGGATTGAGATACAGGTACCATATGTGATGTTATTTGTTTTTAATGTCATTTATGTATTTAAATTACTTATACTAATGCACTCTGTGTATGATTTTCGTAGAGGCCTTTCAACATTGATGATACCAGAAAAGATTATATACTCGGATTGGCCGGAAAAATACATAGAGGGTTTAGATCTTTTTTATCAAACAAGTATCTTAAGGATGCGGATAAAAAATTTATTGATGCAGAGCTTCCACAGAAATATGCAGATTTGATTACACCTCATGAATGGGAAACTTTTAAATCCAAACGAAAAACCCCAGAATTTGAGAGTGTAAGTGACATAAATCGACAACGAGTATCAAGTCCCGCGTATCCATACAAAAAAGGGCATATGGGATATGCACGCTTACAACAATCTATAGTAAGTATCTATAAATTGCAATGATATACTTGTTTATCATGAGTTATTTTTTATCATGTTATTTGGCTTAATGTGTAGTTAACAAAGGAGAAAAGTTCTGAAACATCTCTTCCGGACCATGTTTTATGGAAGGAAGCCCGCGTGGGTAAGGATGGAGTTGTTAAAGAAGATGTTCAACAAATTTTTGAGAAATATGTAAGTATAACATTATTGCTTGAATTAAATCAAACGTTTATTAACATATAATTAAGTCAAATTTTCAATATTCATATGAATTTCAGGAGCAGCTATCTCAGTCTATATCTCCAGATGAAGAAAATGATTGCAGGAGGCTACTTAGTCGAGCATTAGATGTTCGTGAAAATTCTGGTCGTGTGAGGGGTAAGGGATATGGGATCACTCCAACATCCTTGAAAGAACCAAAGAAAAAAATGGCTAGCAATAAAGAACTGCAGGAAAAGTTGGAAGCATTAGAATCTGAAGTTCGTGAATTGAAAAAGGAAAAAGAAAGAGATAAAAAAGAAAGAGATCAAGCTTCAGCTTTTAAAGATACTAGTGAGAAAGATAGTATCAATTGTAATTTTCAACCGAATATTCCCGAGGTAATTATATATATTATTATGAACTTAAATTAGCTTAATTTATTTAATTGACATATATACACATTAACAATGTCATATTTATTATTGGTTTTAGGGCATTTCCCGTTGTCAACTCTATTTATCGTCACCGACTTATCAGATGGTTGGCAAGGGAAAAGTGCATAACACTTTGGGAGAAATGCTTCACCATAAACCGCTCCCCACTGGATTTTTGAAAGTATCGATTGATATTGTTTTAGAGGGGGATGCCTTATTACCACTACCTGACGATGTTTCGGATGCAACATTGTTGGGAGATGCAATAGGATCGTTTGTTGCATGTCCGTCAAGCCTCATTTGCCTAGATGATAAGGTAAGCTTAAAACCATTATGAACCTTTGGGTATTCAAATTTTTTACGGGCATTTTACGTACATTTTTTTACATGGTAATGTTAAACTCCAACAAAATCCAAATCAAATGATAAGGGGATTATGCGGGAAACCGAGTCGGTTGCATTGAGAAAAGAGGTACAACACAATTATATGATATTTATGCATGGAAAATGTAAATTCGTGATCTTATACTTCACCTAACTAATTATATGATATTTAGATTCAGGCTAAAGAGATTGAACAAGTCAGTAGGGGTAAGATGCCTGAAATTAGCAACATTCCCACACAAACAAAGGGTGTTGCTAAGAAGACCGCGACTAGAAAAAAACCTACTTCTCAGTATAGGTCGTGCCTTCAGACATGTTTACTTATAAAAGATATTCTGAATGGTGGTACTCGGCTTATACCTATGGAGGAAGGCATTTTTGGTTTTGAATATTTGGAAACAATTGGTAGAGAGGACATGGAGCAAGTTTTTAAACATTTGGAATTGGGCATCGGTGTTGTCGATACATACATTCGATATACTCCGATCAAATTTGTTTAATTAATTGAAAAATTTATTTACTCATTTCAAATGAATAGTCTAATATGTTAATGATGTTTTTATTTAAGGTTTCTGTATGACAAATTGATGCGCCCGCGTGGATTGGAACAAAGATTCGCTTTCTTATCTCCCATGACTATCAACTCATGGTTAATCGTACAGAAACCAGATGAAGTCATACAATATGTACTCGGTTTATTTATGGCCAGCAAAGATACAGAAAAGTTGTTCTTTTTACCATATAATACTGGCAACGGGTTAGATTTTCATTCTAACTTCATCTATTATAATTTTTTGTTTTTTGAAGTTGTGTAGAAAGTTTCCATTTAACCTTTGTTTTCATTCTAACCTTTGTTTAATCTTACAGTGGACATTGGTTGTTGGTGGCAATTAATCCGATAAGAGAAATTGTATATTATCTGGATTCTTTACACAATGATCAAGCAACATACCCAGATATGAAGAAGTTGATTGATACGTAAGTGAGATTGTTCTAAAAATTCGTGTGTATATTTATTTATTTATGTGACATGTTCTAAATATTCGTTTATATTTTATTAGCATTATACAAGTTTTTCGATCACAAAGAGATATTCAAGTTCCAAAGAGCAAAGCCAACAACATTACATGGATTAGAGTGGAGGTATATTTTCACAATTTTGATTATATTAGTGATGATACTTGATAAAACTAGTTAAGGGGTATATCCTGATATATATCTGTATTTTCTTTCCATGTGTAGTGTCCTCGTCAGCGCAATGGAATAGATTGCGGATATTTCATGTTGAGGTTTATGAAAGAAACTCTTCTTTTGGATCGAATAGATATTCCATCCAAGGTATGGATTTCTAACTTAGTAATTATTTTAATATTTACCACATATGTCTCATATAATTAAATAGTTTTAGCTAAATCATACTATGTTATATTATTATGTAGTACTTTGATGAATTCAAATGTGTTCATTACTCAAAAGATCAATTGGATGAACTTAAGGAGGAATGGTGTCAATTCATTATTGAGCTGAGAGTTTTATAAGGTATATTGTCTTTCTTTCATTGATGAGAATTTTGAGTATATATAAGTTTGAGTTTTGATGAATATGTCGTCATTAGTATATTAAATTGTGTTGCAATGTTGTTGTTGTTTGTTATAGAAGGTTGGAATCATAAATTGTGTTGGTGCTGCCAAATATTGATTGATATCTTGTCCATAGAAGGTTGGAATCATATACTAATTTTCATAGGCACTTGGCAATATTCAATAACTCATGATCATTTGTTGACATTTTTGGCAATGCTTGCAGCTTGAATATCAGATTTGGCACTGCTTGCAACTTGAATATCAGATAAGAACAATGCCTTCTTTGTTTTCTTCTATATTTTGTCTAATGTTGTTGTTGTTTTGTTTCAGGTTATATGTGCAGATGTAGAAGATAGAGCTAACAAGTTCATTGTTGTTGTTTTTTAGCTTGAATATCAGATTTTTTGTAGCTAACAAGATATATGAATTGTTGTTGTTTTTTAGCTTGAATATCATCAATTTTTTGTATATATAAATTATTGGATTAAAGATGGATATATAAATAGACAAATTTGGTGCATATTTATTGTATTGAAGCTCTAATTTATGAAAATTTGGTGCAAATTCTAAATGCATATTCTGGTGCAAAATGTGGTGAAAACCTGGTGCAAAATATGGTGATAATCTGGTAAATATTTATTGTATATATCAGACAGCGCTTTTTTTAAGTTTTATATATAAAAAATTTCGTGGACATTAGACAGCGCTTTAAAGAAAAAAGCGCTGTCTGAAGTGGGGATTAGACAGTGCTTTAAATAAAAAGTGCTGCTTACAGTAGAGAATAGACAGCGCTTCTAAAGGAAAGCGCCGTCTAAAGCAATGCCTAAAGATAACCAAAAGCACTGTCTAAAGTCAAAGCGCTGCCTAAAGGGGTTCTTTAGACAGCGCTTTTACAGAAAAAGCGCTGGCTAAAGTGACAAACAGATTGCGCTTTCAAAGTAAAAGCGCTGGCTAAAGCAGACATTTAGCAGCGCTTTCTCATTAACTAAAGCGCTGTCTTTACTTATAGCAGCGGTCGAATAGGCAGCGCTGTCTAAGCCCAAAAAAAGCGCTGTCTAATCCCTTCTTTGGCATAGTAAGTCTTGATACTATTTTGCTCGGAGTGCAAAAGTTCAAGTGCGGGGGAATTTGATCAGTGCATTTTAATGCACATTCTCTTATGTTTTTTACTTAGACATTTCCTTAGTTTGTTTCGTTTATTTTAGTGTTTTATTATGTTTTTATAATTAATTTTTTGTTTGTCGTTAATCTATTTTCGCATCTTATTTTCAACTTTAGTGGTTTTTTGATACCTGTCCACTGTTCGGATCATAACTGGAGCTTCGAGAATCGGATTTGCGTGTTCTACCAATCGTTGGAAAGCCGATACAAAAAGCTACAACTTTCATGTTTTACGCAGAAGCTGATTCAGAGTGTACCTGGATCGAATAACTCGTTGAAGTCAGGACCCAAATTCTGTCTTTAGGAATATTGAGTTTTGGGTCGGTTTTTTTTTATGTTTTTCGACCCAGTTGGGTTAGAACCGAATTTTGTGTGCTTCCCTATACCTAGTAGCAGCCGTGCTACTGTTCATTTCGTTTTTTCACACTATTCACGAATTTTCTCGGAAGCTTTGTACGTGAAATTCATGGAGAACAAATTTCAATTGTTGATTTGCTGTATTCGGTTCCGACACCTTGAGGTTATAATAATTTCAATTTAGTTTTTATTCCTTTCAATCTTATTCTATGATTATTGCTTGCTTAATCCAATTTTCATAGAGTATGTTGATTTAATTCGATTATTGTATGATCCTTAATCGTAATCACGTTAACGTTTGCATAATTCGTTGTCATGATTGATCAAATCGTGTCTGCTTAATTCACAAGGGTTTAATTCTGTTTGCTTAATTCGGATAATAGGAACCTACATCACACAATATAAATTGCGCTTGTCAATGAGTTTGTAATCCAATAGGAATAGATAATTCGTTCGGAGATTGGAATTACAATAACCGATGATAGGTAGGAACCAAATCAGCAGATTAACTTTTCAGCTTATTTGATAATCACTTTTTTTTAATCACTTTTTTGCATTATTTTTCCTTTAATTGAAATTCAAACTTCCCCCCATTATTCCAATTGTTGGTTAATAATAGCTCAAGAATCCTTGAGAACGATACTCCAATTGTCGTTATATTTTTCTTAAAATCACTCGTTTTTTATCTGTGCGCGACAGTGAATCAAATTGGCGCCGTTTCCGGGGATTCTTGTCGTTTTTAACCGTTAGTTGAGTCATAGGTGTCGATTAACTTTTCAGCTTATTTGATAATCACTTTTTTTATAAGCACTTATTTTCATTATTTTTCTTTCAATCGAAATTCACCCCCCTCCCCCCCCCCCCCCATTGTTCTAATTGTTGGTTAATAATAGTACAAGAATCCTTGCGATACGACTCGAGTCATTGTTGCTAACTACCGCTTTTAAAATTACTCGTTTTGATCTGCGCGCGATAGCGAATCAATAATGAAGTAAATGAAAATGGTGATCTTGTTCATTTTATGCTCATGGATGAATCCGAACCGGTGAAAACAGAGGAGGACTTGAGTGATCCAAAGTGGATATTTGCAATGAAGTAGGAGTTAGAGTCAGTAGAGAAAAATAAGACATGGGAACTAATTGATCTACTGATTAGTGCATTTTAATGCACACTCTTTTACTATTATGATATGCTATTATATACTCTTTTACTGTTATTTCTATTTCTTACTGTGCAGATCATAACTTGAGCTATGAGATGTCGTTTGATGCGTTGTAATATGTATTAGAAAGCTAAGAGTAAATGCTACAAGTTTCATGCTAATACTAGAATCTAATTCGAAGTGTAGAAGAGACAAATTATCAGATTTCGTTCTAGACTTAATAAAAATAAGTTTGTTAGTTTTGGGGGAACTTATTTTTTCGGGCCGATGCTCTTAAAACCGAATTTTCTTTATTATTTAAGCTAAATTCAGCATTAGGGAAAGATAGACAATTTTTAGGAAATAAAGAAGAGCACTAGGATTACATGGTCAACTAAACTCCAAGGTTAATCAACTGTTTCTGAAATTCATCAAGACTTTGAGGTTATTATATTATCTAATTTTTATTCAATTCTATTTTATGTGCCTTGTTTGCTTAATTCAAGTTTCATAGAATGGGATTGATTAAATTTGATTGATTCATGTTCCTTAACTTCACATTTTAACTTAGTTTATTCGTTAACTTCGCCTAATTTTCAACTATCATGCTTAATGCCGTAAATAGGAATATAATACACATGATATTGATTGTGCTTGTCTAATCAAGATTATAATCAATTCGCTTAGGAAATTAGTGATATAATAATCGATGATAAGTCTGAAGTACTGAACTAGTAGATTAATATGTTGATCATAATTATAATCGTTTTCTTTATTTTCAATTGTCCAAAAACCTAAAACTCTATTTTTTTTGTTTCTTTCCTTTTGTTAAATTAACTTAGAGTCATTGTGATACGACTCGAGTGTCGCTTTCTTATACTACACTTTATTTACTCATTTTTTGACTCGTGTGCGACAGCAGATTACCTTAACAAAATAAGCCAATTAGTTTAAGATGGGTATATAAAGTGAAGACATATCCTAAAGGTAAAATAATCAAGCATAATACTCGATTAAGGACAAAGGGATTTTTGGAAAGAGAATGCATAGACTTTGAAGAAGTATTTGCATTAGTGGCTAGGATTGAAACCATTAGGATAGTTGCTGGTATTGCAAATAACATCAATTGGTCCATCTACCAAATGGATGCCAAATTTAAGTTTTTGAATGGTCATTTAGAATAGAAAGTGTATGTGGCACAACCACCTAGTTTTATTATTAAAAAAATTAGGTATTTAAGTTCTATAGATCTAGGAAGACGTTGTATTGGCTGAAGCAAGCACCAAGAGCTTGGAACAAAAGAATTGATGGGCTTATAAAGGAGATAGGATTTGATAAACACGTCTCTGAACATGGTGTGTATGCGAAAGTACAAGTAAAAGAGTGATCATCTTATGTCTCTACGTCGATGATTTATTGATTACGAGAAGTAATAAAGGATACATTACTGAATTCAAGGGTGATTTACTGAAGGAGTTTGAGATGGTCGAACTTGGTCTCATGACATATTTCTTTGGCATTGAGTTTCACAAGTCCAAAAAGGGACTGCCCATGCATCAATAGAGGTATGAACCCGAGATATTAAAAAATTTCAAAATGGAGCAATGTAATGTGGTAATTACCTCTACAGAACTAAGGTTGCAATTGTCAAAGAATGAAGATTAGAAGGATATTAATCCAACGCAGTACAAGAGGATGATTAGATCATTGAGGTACGAGTGCAATACGAGATCGCACTTGTTATATAGTGTGGGCATAATGAGTAGATTTATAGGGAAGTCAAAGGTATCACACTTGTCAACAGTCAAGAGAATTCAAAGATGCGTCAAATGTCTAATTGGCTGCGGAATTCTGTTTCCTATAACGGATAAAGGTAGAAGTTATAAATGGCCTAATTATACCGACTCAAACTGGTTTGGAGATAAAGATGACACAAAATGCACTGCTGGATACATCTTTATGTATGGAGAAACATCAAGCTCTTGGCTTACTAAGTAGGAACTAGTTTTGGCACTATCTTCTTGCAAGGCTGAGTAAATTTTAGTGTCTATGTGTGTGGTAAACTATATGGTTGATGAATCTGATGAAGGAACTACACAACGCAGAGTATGAGGCCAGACACTAATGATAGACAATGTTTCTTCTATAAACCTTGCCAAATATCTCATTGCACGTGGGAGAAGTAATCATATAGAGATGAGGTTTCACTACATGAGAGAGCTTGTTAGTGAAGGAAAGTTGAAGTTAGGGTATTGCAAAAGTAAAGTGAGGATCTAGTAGCCAATTTGCTAACCAAAAGAGTGATAAGTGAATTATTCAAGAGGTTGAAGAAGCACGTGAGTATGGAAGACTTTGAGACTTTAATTAATGTGATGAGGGGTAATTTTTGGTAATTCCAGTTGATGTAATCGATTACAGCAGGGGCGTAATGTAACGCCTCAGTTTTAGTTGTTTTTATTTAATTGAGTCGTTTTGAATATTATATTACTATATTATTTTATTTCTGACTTTTATTCGAAAATATGTTATTTTTCATCGAGATTATATTTTATCGCGTTTTGGGAGCGTTTGCGAGATATTTGAGTGTAGGGGTATTTTGGTCTTTTGGTTGAGTAGATATTATATTTTCCATATAATAGAATAGAAAGAGAGAAAAATAGAAAGGAAAGAAAAAGAAGAGAAGAAAAAGAGGAAGAAAGAAAACAGAAAGAAAAGGAGAAAGAGAGAAAATTTGGAAAATCTAAGAACTGATTCAACCGACTTTTCTAAACATGATTTAATCGGGTAAGGGTGCGAAACTCGATTATACTATGCTTGTGTATGATTATGTATGTGCGTATTGGATTGTTTGTTGTGTTTTCATAGTTTTCGATTCTAGGTCGATAGAGAGAAATCGATATTTTCGCAGTTGGAAATTGATGTAAATGCGGTAGAATACTTGTTACCATGATTAGACTAGGTTCTGATTGTTATATGTTGGTTTGGAAATGTTTTGGTTGAGAAAATATCATTTTGGGTTGTGTAACAGCGCTGCTGGGATTTCTGGTATTCGCAGGTTCGCACTGCGAATCCCCTAGTGAAGGGGAAAGCGAGCATTCGCTGGCTATTCGCACTGCGAAGGTGGGGGCGAGCATTCGCCAGAGGTTCGCACTGCGAACTTTGGGTTATTTTGTGTGGTTTGCTTCCTGATTTGGTTCGCTGGGGAACTCGCACTGCGAAGGGTGTAGCGAAGGTTCGCTGGATGGTTCGCACTGCGAACGTTGGGAATTTTATAGGCTATTTTCAGTTCTGACTTGGTTCGCTGGGACATTCGCACTGCGAATGAAGTAGCGAAGAACTCGCTAGGAGCTTTGCAATGCGAATGTGACAGTTTTTCCCAATTTGTTTCTTTATAACTTTTGATCCGTGAGTCGGTTTGAGGGGTGATTTGGTGCGTTGGAAAGCTTTTGGCGTGTTCTTTCTTATATTAATGGTTTCAAGATTGTTAGCCGATTTAGTTATGTCGAGAATTTGGAATGTGTTATTGTTGGATTTTATTGTTTTAATGATGTGCATTTGACGTGTTATTATGCAATATGCGTGTGATATGTATTGTATGACTGGTGCGATGTTATGTGATGTTAATGTATGTGTTTGGATGGTGTAATGATGGTTTATGGCCGTATGACAAATAAATGCATTGTTTTGGGCTTGAAATGCAAAACATGATTATTGTTGATGGAGATTGTTGCATATATGTGCGCATTTGAATGTCATGAGTCATTGTATGCCAAGCATCATGATATGCACTCTTGTGTGTCGTGTGCCCATGTGGGGTGTGAGCGACGAATCGATTCCAGAGGGAATCCGCTATAAGATCGTGTGCCCGTGTGGGGTGTGAGCGATGGTTATAGACGATCGTGTGCCCGTGTGGGGTGTGAGCGATCGGGTCGTGTGCCCGTGTGGGGTGTGAGCGATCCATAAACGTCGCGTGCCTTATACAAAAGAGGTGTGAGCGACGTGGAACATCGTATGCCCGACGGGGAGTTACACTAAGTAACGAGCGATGGTTCCAATAGTTCCTGAGTGAACTGGTGTAGAGAAATGATGGATGGATGGTACCGCATGTGCATATGCATAGAGTCGTTGTGTCGGCCTCTTTGCATTTGCATAACTCATGAATGGTTTGATTGTGTGTGGAATTGTGAATGAAATTGATGAGTTGATTTATGAATATACGTGTTGGTGATAATTGATTTGTGTATGATTGATATGCTTTTGTGACCGATATGTGAGAAAATTCATTGTGTTGGTTTGTAATTGGATTAGGGCGTATAATGTGGCGAGAATATTATGGTTGTGTAATTGTGTGTTATTATATACTTATATGCAATTATATTATGATTGTGTTTCTCACCCTTCTACTGTTTTTAATGCTCTATGAGGCATTGCAGATTAGATTGCTGGAGGTCTTTTTGTGAAGCTTAGGTCTTCATTCTTTTGTCGATCGGCTCTGATATGTAGCACCGGGTAGTCGGGGTGATCGAGTGTGATTATTTTGTATTATGTATATGTATCTTTTGGATTGTACATGTATGATGTTGGATATGACAGACAAACTTTTTATATATATATATACGTGAGATTCAGTTACGGATCTTCCGCTTTTATTCTGTAATTGAATTGTGGGTTGTAGGAACTCAGTTCCTATGTTTTGTGCTACCTGAATTGTTGCATATTTATATGAGCAGGTTGTTGTATGTTTGTTTCAAATTGATGTGACCCCTCGGTCTATGCCGTGAATTTTAATTATACTCTGATTAATTAAAGCGATGGTCTATGCCGTGAATTTTAATTATACTCTGATTAATTGTTATCGCTTTAATTGTTATCGCTTTAATTATACTCTGATTAATTATACACGTAACCGGTTACCATCCTTCTAGCAGCAGAAATATCAAAATAATGGAGTTTGTAACCGCTTACAGGTTTTGTGTAAACAATTACCACTCTTTAAATTTTGATATTTTACAAGATAGTAAAGTTTGTAAGCGGTTACAGGTTTTATGAAACTAATTACAGGGTTGGCATTTTTTTTCTTTTAGTTAGTTAGCTATAGACACTTGTATATTGTTGTATATATACCCATGATACGTTATTAATATGAACGGTCATTTTCACCATAATTCTATCTAATTCTCTCACTCTTTCCATTATTCTATTGTTCATCATTTTATCTTGTGATTAGGATTTTGCTCCAACAATAAATAATAAAATATTTAATATGTTTAAAGACGATAATGAATTATTACCTGATATAAAATGACAATCAATCCCATATCAAACTTTAGTTCCCATGCACTTGGATCTCTAACCACAATTAAAGCAAATACTCCAGACTGAATTGTGATGAAAAATACTTGGAAGAAGACTATCACCATTACAGCAGGGTATTTCTTTGTTACTGAAACCTAAAACAAAAAGCAAAAAAAAAGAAGAGTCATTTTACATGAAAAAGAAAAAACACATTACACAAAAGATAGATGCAAAATGTAAAGAAGTGTGGGACATAATTATCACAACCTGATATATGTACCATATGGATGAAAGTAAAGAATCACCGGCACTTAACAACCCTCCCAAAATCCATTTCATATTTGGTGAAAATTGAAGTGAGTTGTAAGAAGTTGATGAATGTATCTTGAATATTGGTGGACCCTTGTACAATATGACAACAAATGCTCCGCCCATTGATACTATAGTTCCTATCACTTTAGCTTGGCTGCTATAATGTCTCCAATATATTTTTTCTATCCTAAACCATTGATTTGATAATTAATTGATAATTGAGATATCAGAATTAAAAGATATTGAATAATATATAACTAGATAAAATGTCATATTGGGACCTTACGTGGCTTTTTTTAACTATGATTGGAGCCATATTGGTTAAAATATTCAACTATATTTCATCACTACACTGCTTAGTTATATTTTTAAAAATTAATTATATGAGAGCTTCAAATCTATCAAACAAGTGACTCTTCATAGTAATTTCTACACATATGAAAATATATGAGTAGGAGTAAGGTGATTTTCGTAAAATCTATTTAATTTAAGTTAACACTCTGGTATTTTTAAAATTATGAGTGTCAGGACCCTCAATCAATTAAACACTAATTTAATGGCACATCACTTTCTTATTTTATTTTATTTTAAAATTAATTAATTAATTTTATTAAACAATTTATACAAAAAATACCGGTATTTACCAAAGAATTTACCTATTATAGTCGTCAAGACTATATAATCAAGATTAATATTCGAATACAATTGTGCATTAACATCAATTCATATTGATACTTATTTAACAAATAGGTGGTTGTAGAGACCGCTTCTCCCCATAGCTCCTTCGACAAGTTCTTTCCATTTAACATGCTACGAACCATGTTCATAATCAATCAATTTTTCCTCTCTGCAACACCATTTTGTTGTGGTGTATAGGGTGGTACAACCTCATGCACTATCCCCTCTTGGTCACAAAACTTCCCAAAGTCATTTGAGACGCATTCACCTCAACCGTCCGTTTTGAGCACTTTGAGTTTTTGATCGCATTGTGTCTCCACCATGGACTTAAACTTCTTTAACACATCAAACACCTCATTCTTCCTCTTGATAAGGTAAGTCCATAGCTTTCTACTAAAATCGTCAATAAATGTGACAAAATACCTATTGCCACCCAACATGTCAACTTGCATCAGCCTGCATACATCAGAATACACCACCTCAAGGTTAGCCTTGGTCCTATGACCCACATCCTTGCTAAAACTCCCCTTGTGTTGTTTTGCTTTCACACATTCTTCACACAACTCAGCTGGAATACTAATGTGTGGCAGCCCGGTAGTCATACCATTTTGTTGTAACACTTTGAGATCGCGAAAATTTAGATGCCCAAGACGATATTGCCATAACCACTCTTCTCGACTTGTTGCTGTAGCTAAACACCTATGCTCCATCACTCTCAACTCTATCTTGAAAGTTCTATTGGCAGCCATAGGAGCTTTAAGGACTAAAACCCCGTTTCGGTCCAAAATGCGCAAAATCTTGTTTTCCATGCGAATCATATAGTTCTTCTTAAGTAATTGGCCAATGCTTAAGAGATTACACTTAATTCCTGGAATGTATAACACATCTTTGATCAAGGAATAACCATCATCCATTCTCATGATCAAAACATCACCGACCCCGTCGGCCGCTAAAGTGGGGTCATCCTCAAATTTCACCTAATTCTTCGTGGCTTGATTGATTTTGACAAACCAGTCCTTTCTACCCGTCATATGCGTTGAACAAACAGAATCCAACTACCACTCATCACTTCCTTGGACTTCCCCTCGAACCGTTACCATAACGTTTTGCTTCGGATGCGTTTCTGCATTATTTTTCGAACTGCTGCAACTGCTGTCCAGTAGCTCTTTGGTGTCATAATTCTCCTCCGTGATCATAACCAAAAGCGTGTTTCATCGTCCACCTCTTGCCTTGCAACTTCAGCTTCATCATTTTGATTTTCCCTTGGTTTCACATTACAATCTCTTGCAAAATGACCAAGTCTATGACAACTGTAACACTTCACCTTACTCTTGTCAATCTTCTTGAAGTTGTTGCCTTGACCACTATCTTTGGAGCTGCTCTTACCTCTTTCTCCCATTGAAACCTTCGAATTTTTTGGATCTCTTCCACCTGAATTCTTAAAATTTTGGTTCCCTCTCGAATCCAATTTTCCTTTCAATCTTTTTCTCTTCTCGTTGAGTCGTGCTTGTAAAGCAATCTCCGCTTTAGATTTATCATTTCCTCTTTCGTCCATCATTTTCTCATGAGCCTCAAGAGAGCTTTGAAGCTCATCTTTGTTCAACGCCGCAAGGTCCTTTGACTCTTCGATCGCCACTACAATGTTGTCTAGTCTTAAACTTAAAGAATGCAAGATCTTTGACACAACATTCTACTCCAAAAAGGTTTCTCCACACGCCTTAATTTGATTCACCAAACGTGTAATACGTGTTATGTAATCGTTTATCGTTTTCTTCTGTTCCATTTGCGTTAACTCGAATTGCCTCTTTTGAGTTTGTAACCTCACTACCTTTGCTTTAACAGACCCTGCGTAAGCTTTTTCCAAGATCTCCCAAGCTTGCTTCGCCGACTCGCAATCGCCAACTTTTTCGAAGTTGTCACCATCGGCACAAGAATGAATCAAGAAGAGTGCCTTGTAATCTTTCTTCTTTTCTTTCTTGAATGTAGTCTTCTGAGCATCTGTAGCATCTGAAGCTTCTTATACAACATATACAAAAATTGGGAAAAGTCAAAACAGGTTAAAAATATGATTTTTACACTAGAAACAATGGCTAGGTGTGTTTGTGGTAACTGGTTACCTCAAATACGATAATCGGTTACACTTGGCAGTTTTTGTGTAATTAGCTTATTTTTTTAAGCTGTTTGACTTTTCCCAATTTTTGTATATGTTGTATAAATAGCTTTCAGTTCTCCCATTTTGGGTTTAATGCCAATTTTAATTCTCACTCTCAATAACTTTCACTCTCTCTATTTTTTTCTCTCAATTTTCTCACTTCATCTTCACCAAATTAACTCAATTCTCCATTGATTCACCATTGAAGTTTTGTATGTTCTAACAAAACATGAAATACATGGAGGGAGGAAGAGAAAAGCTTCAAAAAATTTATATTGATCTAGATAGAACATTTTAATAGCTTAGTATTTGTATGTTTGTATCCAACATGTTATGAAACATGGCATTCATGAAAAGAGAGATAAAAGGTTCAAACTCTTTATATTGATCAAAATAGAATATAAAAAATAAGTTAAAATTGTCATTCTAATGAGGTGGTTACAAATAATTTTATGGGCTTTTATTTGACAGAGAGTGGCATATAAGCGAACTTGATAAATACAAGACGAGCATCCGGATGGAAGCACCAACGAGCAAGAAGGAAATGAACAAGTTGAACAAGATGTTGACAAACCTAAACATATTTATTTTGAAATCTGCACAACTCATTTATCCATTCTATAAGATATTGAAAGAAATAATCACTTTTCAGTGGACCCCAGAGTCCTAACAGGCTTTTACATCCTTAAAGATGGTCCAATAAACTCAACCAATATTATCTCGATCTACAACATGGGAAACTCGGTACCTTTATTTAGGCATATTTGATGATTATGTCAGCTACGTCCTCGTAAGAGAAATGAACAGTTGCCAAAGCCTAGTGTATTTGATCTCCAAATCCTTGGCCTTACCATAGATGTGTTAAATAAAGATAAATAATGTGAAGTTTGTGTAGTAATTGCATGCAAAAAGCTATGAATTACTTCTTGGCCCACGCCATAGTCATCTAGACTGACTTACCATTGAAGTAAATGCTCCACCGATCGAACCTAGCTAGACTACTGACAAAGAGGTCCATCAAAATGTCTGAATTTGAAGTTTCCTTCTATTCAAGTAAAGCAATGGAAGCACAACTTTCCGTGAACTTCAAAATAGAAATGACCCCAAGCTCACCCTATCCAACTCATAATTGGGTTGTATTTACGTATGGTTCATCAAATAGTTAGGAAAATTTAAGATAGGCTAATTTTGGAGGATGAAGTCAGCCTGATGATAGAATTATCTTTGTATTTTGAGTTTTCTATGACTAATAATCAGATCGAGTATGAAGCGGATATTGTCAGCCTGATGTTGGTCACTGAGATGGGGGAAGAAAGTGTGAGGTTGACAACTGACTCTTAACATGTAGTCTCGCAAGTAAAAGGAGAAATCCAGAACAAAGACGTATTATTGCAACTATATATCATTTTGGCCTGGGAAAAGTTGCGAAGTTCAAGACGTTACAAAAATTTTATGTCCCAAGAAAGCAGAATACTAGGGCATCTGGAATAAATCATTCTTTCATCCAAGAAACTTTGAGAAATCCTTGTATAGCTAACCCATAATCGATGATGATGGAAATAAGCAATAATGGGCAACCATCTTGGATATCACCCATTACCGAGAAAGTTTTCATAGTAGGGCACTATTGGTTGTCTATGGTCCAAGATTCCAAGGAGTATATAAAGAGATGTCATCAATGGAAACAATGGAAATATATTCACAATGCACCAGTTAGAGGTACGCATGTTAACTAATAATTTGAAAATTTTATAGAGGAATATCATAGCCAGGTATGGGACCCTCAGGCCTTTGTGATAGATAAAGCAACACAAGCAAATTAATTATCATGTTGGAATAGAATCTTTACAAAGAGCCTCAAATGGAATTAAAGTTTTCAAGATAAAGTTTATTAGATAAAGTTTGGCAAATAAATTCAATTAGTTTTTTCAATAAATAACATTATTTTAATTATGCATTCTTCTCCTAAATTTTTTATAAAGTTTGTATGTTAAATGGATCCAGACTTAAATTGTGCATGTAATAAATTTCCTAATAGTATTTTAAGCACTTTGTGTATGTCTTAGAGTCTACACGCAAGAATACCCAAAATAATTCATCCTATATTTGAGTTTGCACAAGATAAGTGAAAACTCAAATTTATGTAAGATGGAAATCTGGAATTTTCATTAAAGAGGATAGATTTATGTTGTGTAAATTTCAGAATCCAAAATGTGTTATTTATAATATAAGTAGTCTTGGTTCACAAGGTTGAAACCTTTTATGAAACACACCCTTTCAGCAACACTTCACACTAAGTGTTGCAATTTTTCAACTTTTACCAAGTATTGCAACAATTCAAAAAATGTTGTCATTTTCAAATTCGAAAATAAAAACCTGAAGGAATTACTAAAAATAATTGAAGAAGCTATAACAACCGGATGCTCTTTGCCACGAGCCAGCTGAAGGCTGGCCTCTGGAGCACCACCATATAACACTATATAAAAGCGCCTGCAAGTCCCCACTAGTGCCTCTACACACACGCCCCTGGTTTCGGTGTTGAAGGCGATGTTAACGGTGGTGACACCGGCGATAGGGAGTGTGATAGTGACAAGTGGAATAAGACTTGAGACCACCACAGTTTTCCATGCGGCACTTTATCCTCTTTAGATCCTTTATTGAGTTAATAAATGAAACCTTACATAAGGAACATTAAACTGAGTAAACTTTCCATGTGAAACTATTTCCTATACATTGAATGTTCATTTACTCACATGCAAATTTTTTTGTCATTTTGGAACACATCAATGGTCAATAATAATTACTAATTACAATAATCCCCTTCTTGTTCTAATAATAACAAGACCAATTTCAAAAAAGGAAACAAATAATGCTAGTCCAGATAAGTATCTTTCGATTTGAACTTAAACTTAATAAATACAACACAAAATCAAATCGGAATTTAAAGTAGCAAGGTTTTGAACCTATTACTCCTTGTCATTAGACCAACGCTACTGTACACAAACTCTTTAACAGTTATTTGTCTACATCTTACTTCTAGTAGTATTTATGGCCATGTGTTTTTCCTTTTTCTCGAATTTATTGCGGGAGAAACTAATTCTCACTTTGAGATGACACCATCTTGAAATTTACATAGTTGAAGTTTATAATATATCTACTTTGCTTGAGATACATATTCTCTATATTGAAATTCATTAAGAGTTTGAAAAAATCAATCCTCTAAATGCAATAATCAAAATTATTATATAATATTGCACAAACATCCAAATCAATATATTGTTCTTACCCATTGAATCTTATGTTTAATGTTTTCTTAACGTTAGATTAAGTTGCTACCATAGTTGGAATTCTTACTTTAGAAGTTTCAATCACGTACATCTCGAGGTAGACATTACTAAATCTATGGTTAGTGGTTTAGTAAATGGATCAGCTAAATTATAACTTGAATGCATATATGTGAGTAAGGTGATTCCATCCTTAATAAATTTTCTCACAAAGGAATGTCTAACACCTATGTGCTTAGACTTTCATTTATATACTTTGTTGTATGATCTAGCTAAAATGGCTTGACTATAGCAAAGTATCAACACCTTTGAAACATTTTCTTTAGTCAATGAAACTTTCAAGAGAAGATCCCTTAACCATTCAGCTTCTTGACCAGTGGAACCAAGAGCCACAGACTCTGATTCCATGGTTGATAGAGTGATACACCTTTATTTCTTGTTATTTCAAGAAATTGTACCCCATCTAGTGTAAATATCCACCCAGTTTTAAATTTATGATATCCAACATTTGATATCTAAATCGCATAAGTATATCCTTCTAGTATGGTAAGAAACCCGCCATAATGAAGTCCATGACTTTTGGTTTTCAAAAGATCACCGAAAATCTTTATGATGGCCTTCCAATGCTTACCATTTGGATTACTAGTAAATCAACTCATTTTACTAACTACAAAATCTATGTTGTGCCACAACTCCTCCATCATTCTTTTGAATTTTGACGATAGGATCAAATGGAGAGTTCAATTACTTAAAACATAAAAGTTTGAACTTATCAAGAATTATATAAATATAGTGTGTTTGACTAAGTTTATAACCCCCACTATTTTGATTTACTTTGATCCCCAAAATATTGTCAACTAGTCCAAGATCTTTCATCTTAAACGTGAATGTTAGAAACCTCTTTGTTTCTAAAATTACATCCGTCTTATTTTCAATGATCAACATGTTATAAACATAGAGACAAAGAAATATTACAATGTTTACATGCACTTTTGTGTATAAACACATGTCACAAGAATTGGGAACAATTCCATTTAAAAGTATGACATAGTCAATTTTTTTAGGCCATTGTTTCAATGCTTGTTTTAATCCATACAAGGATTTGACAAGCTTGCACACCTTTTGTTAATTTCCAAGAAGCACGTAACCTTCTTCATTCTCCATGTAGATTTCCTCATCGAGATCTCCATTTAGTAATCTAGTTTTAACATCCATTTGATGAACCATAAGGTCATGCAAAGAAGTTAACGCAAATAATAATGTAATTTCCTTCGTCCTTGCAACAGGTGCATATGTGTTAAAATAATCAACACCTTCCTTTTGTCTAAAATCTGTTTCTATAAATTTAGCCTTGTAGGTTTTTAGTGTACCATCATTATAATACTTCTTTCTAAACACCCATTTGCATTCAATTGACCTTGATCCCTTAGGTAGATCGACAAGTTCTCAATTGTGGTTTGATATAATTGAATCCATTTCATCTTGGATAACATCCTTCCAAAGATATTAGTCCCTTGAAGCTATTACTTCTTTATAAGTCTTAGTACCATCTTCCACTTGAAGAATAATAGAAATCTTTCAAAAAAAATCTCATTATTTCCTTCTATTAGATTAAAAGAAATAAGTTGAGAATCAATTTTGTTTGGTCCTAGATCCTTAGCCTTTCAGGTCTCTTGATTATCTTAAAGCGAGGGCTATGTTTCAACAATCTGTGAAGAACTTTCGGGTTGTATTTCAACAATCCATTAAGAACCGTTATCACAAAATTCTTAATTTGTGGGAATCTCAGATTTCTTATCCTTTGTTAACATTAGACTCCAAGAATTGAATAACTACATTAGACTCCAAAATTAAAAGTTTATATACTTTACTTTTAGATGCATATGCTACAAAATCACATTTGATCCCTCGTAGACCCAACTTAGTCCTTTTAGGATCCATGTTCTTATAATAGGCTACACACTCCCACAATCTAAAATAACTTATATTTGGTGCACTCCATTTCCATACCTCATATGGAGAAATGCCTATTTTCTTTAAGGGAATTCTATTCATTGCATGACGAGCATATAGTAAAGTTTCACCCCATAAATAAAATGACAATTCGGAATGCATTAAAAGACATTTATCATTTCTTGATATGTCTGATTCATTCTTTCGGGTAGACAATTTTGTTGTGGTGTAAAAGATGCAGAACATTCATGTATAATATTATATTCTTCACAATATCCATCAAATTCAATAGAAAAGTATTCACCACCCATATCACTTATAAGGACTTTAATATTTATACTTAATTGATTTTCTAATTAATTGATTTTCTACTTCCGCTTTTAAAAAACTTAAAATGCATTAAAAATATCATCTTTATGCTTTAAAAGATATACATGTGTGAATCTAGAGAAGTCACTAATAAAATTAATGAAATATCTATTCTCCCCACGAGTTAACACGCCATTAAATTCACACAAATCTGAAGGCACTAGATCAAAAAAGTTGGTTTTTATTTCTACATCATAGAAAATTTTCTAAATCATCTTTGATTTAACAAAAATTTCACATTTTTCAAAAATATTAACATCATACAAAACTAAACCAGATTTAATTAATCTTTTCATAGTGATAATGCCTATATAGCCTAATCTATTATGCCATAAGGAAACGAACTCAATCATATAAGAAGAAATAGAAATTTCATTGATAATATTGTCAGTAGTACAAAGCTTAATTTTCCCTCAACAGAATAACCCTTTTCCACAAATACACTGTTACAGGCCAAGATTAACTCAACTGAATCATACACTGATTTAATATATGGTTTTCTCATAAAAATCCCACTAACAAAGTTCATATTCATGTCAGGAACATGAAGTACATTGACAAGAGTAACTTTATACCCTGAAGTGAAGTTGAGTTACATTGCTCCCATTACAACAACCCTTCATTGTCCTTCATTTCCCATTTGAACCTCTTGTCCATCAGTGACTTTAGAATATGTTTTGACTGTTGTTTTGTCATAGTAAACACAAGTATCATACACTCATCCTTGTACCTTTCCTTTAATCGCCATAATTTTTCTCAAATTAGCAGTTATGTTATCATATGCTTGAACAACATTTACCTTGTTTTTGAAATCTCGAGCGTGATGACCGATTTTACCACACACATAATAGCCACCTTTGGAGCCATTTGATCCTCCCGAATTCTTTAACTTATTTTGTTCCTTCTTAGGTCGAAGTCAGTTTTTCTTACCATTATGTTTCTTCTTCGCTTTTGCGGTCACTACATTGATCATGACCTTAGAATATGCAACAACCTTAGATTTCTCTCTATCTTTCGATTCCTTCTGGATTCGAAGATGTTTTTGGATTTTCTCCTATGAGAAGTCCTTGTAATTATGCAACAATTTATTCCTATAGCTTTTTCACAAAGATGTCAATTTTGCTATAATTACACCAACTTGGAAAGCTTCTGGAATATCGATCTTTACAGCCTTTAGTTTATTTACAAGAGCTTATAATTTGTGCTCCAGTGCAGGAATGAGTTTTGAATCCATCATTTAAAAATCAAAATATTTAGAAATTTGAAACTTTTTAGTACCTTCCTCCTAAACACAAAATTTAAACCCTAGTGCCTTCTAGATTTTTATTGTCGATTGGTTGTTTGTGTGTAGATTGTAGAGACGGTCGGACAAAGTGTTTAGAATGTGTCCACGACATAGCAATTCATCTTTCTTTCTTTCTTTCTTGCACTCTTTTGAGTTCCCCATAGTCATCTTCTTACGGTTCTAGAACTGATTCAAGATCAGGATCCAAGACATAATGAATCTTCAAGGCAGTCAGGAGGAGGAACATTTTGCCTTGCCAGAGGGTAAAGAATTTCCATTGAAACGATCCAACTTAAAAAGATCCCGGTTTATCACTTTGATGCTTGGTGTTCAAGCCTTGGTAGCCATTATTTGAGATCATATTAGACTGTAAGATAAAGTTTGTAATTTCAATGGATTCAAGCATGAATCATGCACCTAATCACTTTACTAATAGTATTTCAAGCACTACGAATATGTCTTAGAGTCTACGTGTAGGTATACCTAGGATAATTTAACCTAGATTCGAGTTTGCACAAGACAAATGAAAACTCAAATGTAGGAAACATGAAAATCTGGAATTTTCACTAAAGAGGATAAGTTAAAGTTGTGTACTTTTCATAATCCGAAATGGTCTATTTATAGGTTAATTAGTGTTGTTTCACAATATTAAAATTCTTAATGAAACACGCCTCAAATGTCGCCTACAAGTCGTCATTAGCGCATCTACGCTCACGCCCCCGATGTCGGACCCAACGTCGTTGTCACAAACGATACCAACGAGGGGGAATGTGAAGGTAACACGTGGCATAAGACTTGGGACCCCACACGTCTATGTGACACTTTATTGACTTCATTATGCTGGTTGTCTGTTTTTCTTGACCATTGTCTAGGTTGGTTAAGTGTTATCAGACTGTCCTTCCATCTGTATTGTAAAAAGTATTGGCAATATATTTGGTTTTGATTGTTAAAAAAAAAATACAACTATATATAAGTAACATTAAGTGAGTTAAATTTTCCATGTGCCACTATTTCCATACATTGAATTTTCATTTACTCATTTGCAAATTTTCTTGTCATTTTAAAACACACTAATAATCATTAATAATTATTAATTAAAACACTAAATACACCGAAGTCATAAAATCACAACGTAAAGTCTCATTGAATCCTAGTCATATAAAGTCCTAAAATCATAATGATATTAAAGATCACCTTCTACCACCAATATTAGTAAATTATTAAAAAAAATAAAAGTTATTCAATATTTATAGTATTTAATAAAAGAATATACATATTTTTAATTTAATAAAAGTCTATTTAAAAAAATAATTTTAGACTTTAAATATACTAGAGTTGGAGTTAGAGTGGCTGACCCGAATTTTATTAATTTTAATTAAATTAGAGAGAAAACTTTCACCGAACCTGAAAATGAGAGCAAGCACAAAAGTGAAAGCTGGAATGAGGTTAAGCATTGCTGATGCAAGAGTAGGTGAACTGAGTTCTATGCCTCCATAACTCATTATCTGTGCTGAAGTTCTGCACATTTTAATAACTCAATCTAAGGAGAAATATCCATGTTAAAGCATTTATGCAATTTGAAATAAAAGAAATAATAAATTTTAACTAGTTTAGTTTAGGGATTCAATGTTCATGTCTTTAACCAAAATTAACACAAATACATATAATTACATTTAATTACTTTATTTTTAAAAATTATTATCAATATTAACGTATTAATGTATTAATGTAAATGTGATGTTTTGATGTCTTTGTTTAAGATAAGAGGTCATTAACAAAGAGAACAAAAAATAATTGGTATCTTACGTAATGGTACTATATTTCTTTGTCTGTGTGTGGATGTCAAAGACTAAAATCGACTTTAAGGGTGTGTTTGGTTGTGAGAAGAAAGTGTGAAGAGAGAAAGATGTGAGAAAGAGTATGAAGAGAGAGAAATAAGTGAGAAATAGAGTTGATTTGATAAGTTGATTGGTATAAGTGAAAGATAGAAGAAATAGAGAAGAAAGAAGTATGAATTATTTTTAAAATTACTAAAATAACCTTAGTTAAAAATTATTATTTTAAGTTATCTAACTTTTAATTTATTACACTTAACTATTATAATTAAATTAGTTTATAAAAGAAAAAACCCACAACAATGTTTTAAATAACGTTACAAAATTTCAGTTAAATTATCTCTCCATCTCTCTTTGTAACATAATGTTATCGGATACACTATACAATAATAATAAACCAACTTTGATTTTAAATTTTTAAAGGCTAAATTAGTAAAATAACAAAATATAGCATGTTCATTTGCTTTTCAATACAATTTCTTCGCAAGATTGGAGAGAAAGAATATTTGAGTGGGTCCCACTCTTTTTTAGTCTCTCTCCCCTATTTCACCTCATTCCAAGCAGGAGAAGTTGCCTAGATCTTCTAAACTTCTCTCTTCACAAATTCTCTCTTTCCAATTTCTATTAAAACAAGCATACCCTAAGAGGGTGTTTGTTATGATAGAAGTTGTGAGGAGAGAGACATTAAAGAGAGAAGTAAGAGAAGAGAGATATGATTTTCATGCGGCCCACAGCAATTTATAGTCTACGCTATACAGCGAACAAAACTCAGATTTATTTCAATTTCATTACTATCCCTTTTCAATAGCCCCGCACAATAGTCATAAATTCTTATAATCACTAATTTTATTTAAAGCAAAACTACTTAATTACTAAAATTCTCTTAAATTAAATTCATATAATTAATTAAATAATTAAATATATAACAGTATAATTTCACTTATAATGTAATTTATTAATTGAAATCAAATATAAATTGAATTGAGTTGTTTAAATCTTTTTTTATTTAGGGACATATTTGTACTTTCACATATAATTAACACTTTTTTATTCTCTATTTCTTTTTTTTTTCTATTTTATATCAAATAATATATCAAATTTAGTGCTTGTTTGGTTCTGCGGTGGGAACCCACAAACGTGCGTCTAGAGGCAGAAACTACACTTTGTAGCTTCTGGCTTTCACGGCAAATGGACTTCAAACGTGCATTTAGAGTGGGGCAGAAGCTAAACCAAACACACCTTTAATCTATTTCTCATCAGTTTCTTTCTTCACATATTTTTAACTTTTTTGTCTCTTCTCGTATTCTCTCTATTGCCGAAAACACCCTAAGATATCAATACTAACTTTTTTGTCTCTTCTCGTATTCTCTCTATTGCTGAACACACCCTAAGGTATCAATACTTATCAACAACAAAAGAAAAAGTAGATTGACGTGACTCCAATGAAATATGACTTATGGAACCAATAATTATTTGTTTAATACGTCCACGAAACCTTTGACAATTTTGTACCAATAAAAAAAACATTGATAGTTTTGAGTGGTGTAGGAATTGACAAGCAATCTAATCTTATTCGAAAAAAAAAAAGTATAACACATAATATTTCATTTCTCATCTTTACTATGATTTTTTTTAAAAAATATATTAAATAATCAATAAATTTAAACTAAATATAAATTAGATATATGCTTATGAAATAAATCCATTCTTTTATAATAACGAATGAAGTGAATATAATTTAATAGCAAATAATTAACAGACACAAGAAACTAACAAATTAAAATTGAAATACTAACCCTAGTAGAGCAAGGAAAAAGAAGCTGGAAAGTATAGAGAAGTTGAGAGGAGGACAGTGTGACCTGCAAATGAAAAATGAAAAAAAAAAAAAAAACAAGAAAATAAACTTTAATTATTTCTCAAACAATAATTTTTCCCTTCCATATCACAAAGAGATATAAGAAAAAGAAAAAGGAACCTGTTGTTAAAGAAAGCTAAGGGAAGAAGCAAGATGGTGGAAAGTGCCATGGAATAAACAACCATTACATATTTGTTAATTCCATTTGTTGTTGCAAGTTTAATTACCACCAAGCTTCCACTTTGTGCTAAAACAGCTATGATCATTCCCATAAATGGTAGAAATTTGTTTGTGCCATTCAAGTTTAGCCATTGAAGCATCTCTCTATTTTTCTCTCTCCCTCTCTATGATTATGTATTCTTGCATTTCTTATATAAGTTGCTTTGTAATAAATAGCACACAACTGCTTTTGTAATAGAAAATTGATTTAAGAATTTTCTTAACTATATTAAATTAATTATTTTTTATAAAATAAATTTGTAAAATATTTCTTAACTAAAAATTTCTTAAGTAAATTTGAGTTTAAAAAAATCTTTAAATCAATTATATTTAACTCAAAAAAGGGTTAAATTGAAGATAGTTTTTTTTTTCCAATTGATATTTTTAAGTTTTATTTCATTTTAATTATAAAGATTATAATGTTTCTTAAATTTTGTAGTTTTATGTTTATTGGAAATAGTCATGATATTTTTTTTTAATAAGCAAGGAATAACATTAAACCGAGAACAATGGGTTCTCGCAACCACTAACAAAAAAACGAGACCAAGCTCACCAAAAAAGAAGATTACAAAACCAATTAAGCCTATATAAAATAGTCCCGTGGAAACCTACTAAAATCATAAAAGCTATAATTGGTATCGGTAATTTTCCCGATGAAAGACCATCTCCAACTATACAACTTAATGTTCCAAACCGCATCTAACACATTCCAAGAATCGTTCCTAAAAATAATCCCATTCCTCATCAACCATAAATACCAAACGGTGGCCAACCAAATACAACATTCCCTCCCTTTTTTGACTTTATTCCTCTTGCAAAAATAACTCCATTTCAAGAAACTCTCTTTAATGTTACTAGCACCGTAATCCACAAAACCAATCCAATCCGCCACCTCCTTCCAAATCAATAAAGACACATTACAACGAAGAAACAAATGATCCATCGATTCTTCCTCCAATAAACAAAGAACGCAACTCAAATCACTATCCGAATTGCAACACCCTCTAAGATTAAGGGAAAGCTTAGTTGAAATCCTATTTAAAAAACATCTCCAACCAACTGCCTTAATTTTAAGAGGAACATGCATCTTCCAAATCAACCTCAAAGCTTCATCATAAATATTATTAGGACCAAAAGGAGTTCGGAGAGTTAGAAGAAGAGAGTAAAAAGAACTAACCGAAAAATCCTCCGATCGAATAGACATCCAAGAAACCAAGTCGTGCTCCCCAAACTTAGGCCGAACCCTCTGAAGATCGGCACACATCAACCGCAAGTCCTTGGCCGACGCATCATCAATAGCATTTGAAACTTCAAAATCCCCCCAATGCCAATCCACGCCACACCACCATCCCATACAAGCAATCGACACCTCTTTAAGGCAAGACAATTCAAAAAGACGAGGATATTTATCCTTTAGAGACATGTCTTCCAACTAACAAGCAAACCAAAAAAAAGTAGAGTAGCCATTCCCAATAGAAAACCTACAATTTGAGACAAATAAATTTACCGCAACACCTTTATCCAAACCAATGATATCCCTCCACCAAAAAGAGAACTGAGATAACCTCCTACAATCAATCCTGGAACCAATAACTCTTAAATTCACATCTCCATATCTAACTTTAAGAATCTTGTACCATAAAGCATTTGACTCCGTTAATATCCTCAATCTCCATTTATTAAGAAGAGCCAAATTGAAATCAGCCACTCTTCTCAATCCAATACCCCCTTTATCAATAGGAAGACACGCATCCTTCCAACTCACCCAATGGGAAATAGACATGATATTTGATAGATATTTGTATTGGTATTTTTGACAATTTAATTCTAGTTTCTTTTGACAAAGAAATTGTATATATTTAAAAAAAATGGAATTGATAGTTAATTTGTGTTTATTTCATCAATGTTATATAAAAGTTCTTAATTATTGTTATAAGGTTTAGAAAATCAATTACGGAAGAATAAGTTATCATAAAGAGTCGCAGAACGGTTCGCTCTCTTTAATATGTTTCACAATACTATTTAATAATATACAAAACATTCAAACTATCACGACGTCTCTAGGATAAACATCCCTGTTAAATTTTACGATCACTACTTGCACGATATATGATCGTTCTAGAAATACATCTTTTGATAGTGTTGAAACCACTCGATTATGGTATGAAAATCACTCGTATTATCTTGATAAACCAATTGCAAATGACGCAAGCAAGGCAGCCACTCGAAAAAAAAATAGAAAAGAAAAAATATAGATGAAGTGAATGGTGTGAGAGAAGAGAGAATTCAGAATGCCGAATTCTAGATTGAGTTGCAAGTGATGGGAATGACCCTATTTAAAGTCAAGAATCTGACCAGAATGGAGAGAAATTGTGGGTGGAAAAAATGGAGGAAATCGTGGAAGAGTGGAACCAGCTAAATAAAAAATAGTCGTTATTCACTTGGTCAGCAAGTAAGTGGAGAGACTTAGTCATCAAGGCAAATATGTGGTTAATAGTTACCGTTAATTAATTAATAATTAATTAATTTGTAATTTAATTACAACATGCCATTATTAATTAATAATAATTAATTAATTTACGTTACACAGAATTAATAAATTACTTAATATTAAATAAATATATTAAATAAATTTTCATCATTTCGGGTACCAAAAAAATAATGGATCAACCCCCAAGCCCAAGCCCAAGCCCAAGACTGGATCGGACCGAACCGAACCGAGTCGTGCCGAGTCGGCCGACAGACAGACAACGGCGGTGGGTGCGCGTGTGTTATGTTTCATGATAATGTGTTCTCACCCAACCACAAAATTGGGTACCCCTTAGTGTAACCCCCTGAAATTCATAATTTAATTATTTAGTAATTATTTGTGAATATATGGTATTTGTGTTGATATGATAGCAGGAATTCTGGTAGCAGAATTCTGCTACACGCTCGTAGCGCCGGGCGGTGCAATCGAAGCGTCGGGCGGTGGCTTCTTCGCCGGGCGATGCAAGAGGAGGCGGAGCTAGGAACGCTACTGGATTTTTGGGAATGATTGAGGGATGTTGGCGCCCGTGTAGCGTCGGGCGGTGTGAGGAGGCCGCGGTGCTGTGGTGTTGTTCTTTTGTTGTTTTCTTTGACGTTTTGGGTTGTTTTTCGTTGTGTTGCCGATGCTTGATTATAATGTTGTCTTATTTGAAGAAAATGATGATGATGCATGATATAATGTGAATTATTTTGATAGCATGAAATGATGATGCACCATGTTGAATATGTTGATTTATGATGAATTGGAGGAATAACGCATCATTGCATTTCATAGCATCCTATGTTGAGACTTCGGTCTGTTGATGCCTTCAATCCCATTGTGAGGATTGAAGTGACTATGTTGTTTATGTTGAGCTCCTTAGCGGAGGGTTGATGGCCCAGTGCCCATCACATGTTGATGAAGTTGGTACCGCATGCATTGATGTATGACGCATACTAATTGACATTGCATAATTGTGTGTGTTTGTTATGGTGACTTTAGTAGTTGTTCATGAATATTTAAATGACAATATGATGTTGTCCTAAATGTTTCTTTTCGTTATATTATTATAATGAATGTTGATTACTCACCCTGCCTGTGTTTGGTGATGATTTATACGTCATCCTGCAGATACTCAAGAATAGTTGTAGTGCTTGGAGGTAGCTTGAGGTGTCTTCCGTTATTTGTTTCCGTTAGATGTAAGATGGTGTCCTGCTTTGTGTCATGTAACATCGGGTTGGGAACGATTATGAACCATAGAGTTCTTTTGTTTTCCTTTGATTTAAATGTTCACTACAACATTTGTTGTCTCTGGCAACACTTTTTTAGGTAACATGTAAAAATTGTTGCCTAAAATTCGTAAAGGCAACGATTTATGGTTGTAGACAAAAATATATTTGCAACCCTTGATAATCGTTCCCTAAAATATTTTTGGGGACGTTTTTGGAGCGTCACTCTTTTATTTTTTGACAACGATTGTTAATTGTGCTCTTAACTACTTTTGGGGACAATTTTAGAGCGTCATTATACTATTTCTTTAGCAATGTTTGATAATTGCCCCCTTAAATACTTTTGAGGACATTTTTAGATTGTTACATTAGTTCTGATAAAAGGCTACATTCTTTCAATGTTGTATAAAATTTTAGCAACATCAAATTTTTGGTGGCAATCTTCCCTCCAAACTTATACATTAAAAAACAAATATTTCCCTCTAAATATTATTAAAAACAATTTAATTATAAAAACTCATCTAACATATAATTAATAATATATACTATAGAATAGACAAATACAAACTATAAACATGTCATCCCAAAGAAAAAATATTCAAAATAATCAACTTACTGCTTTCTATCCACATTTCAGAAAAAATATATAAAAAAATTGAAAAAAAAAAGAAAAAAAACTATCAACTCTATATCCACGTTTCATAATAAAATATATAAAAAATTTGAAAAAAGAAAAAAGAAAAAAAAAACTATCAACTCTGTATCCACGTTTCATAATAAAATATATAAAAAAATTGAAAAAAGAAAAAAGAAAAACAAAAGCTGAAAAGGAAAACGAGAGGTTCTCGTTCTTCACACATCACACTGCCGAATCTCATCCAAAACCCGCCGTCGGCTCTGCTCTCACAAGCACCAAACCAGCAACCATCTTCGGCGAATTTCCCAAATATTCAACAGTTGATCACGACTTCTCCCGCTTCGGGATCTTACCCCCTTCCCGCGTCATAACCGCTTACTCTAACCCCGCTCGTCGCACCACCTTCGAGTCCATCGACATCACCGCCCTTTCTTCCGATGAAGACGTATCCCATTTCATCTCTTTTACTCTTTATTACATTTGCATTTTCATTTTATCGTGTTTTGATTCAATTTCTCTAGGTCGTTCGTGGGATCAATGTCATCGTTTTTTCGGTTAAACCTCAATTAGGTATTTCCTCTATTTCAGTGTGGTTTGGGAAAGAAACGTCGTCATTTTATTGACTAGATTTATTGTTTTTATTGCAGTGAAGGACGTTGTGTTGAAATTGAATCTGATTCTGACTAAGGAGAAGGTTTTGGTGACACAACTAGCATTAGAGAGAGATCATCTTAATAAGAAGCTCAAGCATCTGTGCCCTTTATTTGCAATCATCCTCCTTGGCAAGCGAGAACAAAATTTTGGCAGTGAAGCTGAAGCAGGCATCCTTCTCCATTTATAGTTGTGAGCTAATTTCTTGAAATAACTTTGATTTGATATTTAGGTGTTGATATTTAGGTGTTGCTATTCAGGTAGTTTTAATATATGTTGTAGTGCATGTTTTAAATTTTCACTAAATTTACTTGGTATTGGATACATTTTACCAAGTGTAGTAGCATGTGTCACTAATGTTTTGATCAGTATAGAACAAAAGAGAATTGGATTATTTCCATCAGAACTTTAATATTGAATTGCAGACCTGTTTATTATATTTTGTAGAAACTGTTCTTTCTTGTTTAACTTTCAATTCCATGGTTGTAATCAAGCACCAACTTTCCTAAAAACATACTAGCTTATAGGTAGAAGCTCATGAATGAATGATTTCATGTCTCTAAATGAATCGTTTATATCAGTGTGTTGGAACTTGAAGCATTAATGCATGGCTCTCAATCTCAATCTTGGATAGTTGGCGCATAATGCATAACCACAAAACTACTTTAGGGAATAGAGCCTGTTGCATTATTGAAGATCATAGATACAACTTATAAGACATATATAAATGCTCAAAAATGAAAGATTACCCAAATTTAAATAAAAATTCTAACTTATAATAAAAATAAATCATAGTTATAACCTATAAACACTAGAAAAAAATGAGAAAAGTCATGAAAAAATAAACAGAAAACTCAACATAGGAAAAAAGGACAAACAGGAATTAGGAGTCTGAGCAAGAAAACAAAGGATAGGAAGGGAATTAACATGTGTGATAACTCATAACTAGAGTCTATGGATATGTGAGAATTTTGAAAAGAAGACATGTGAAGACAGTGAACAGAACATCGTATGTGAATATAACTAAGTAATGGACTTGACAGAAAATGCAGATTTTGGCTGGAAATGAGATGCTAGCTCACTAGTAAGAGCTTAGCCTTGTAACCTCAAGGTATTGGTTCAAATCTCCGGGACAGTTTTAAGTCATTAGTGTCACTTGAATTAATACAAATTTTACCCTTCCAAATTTTCTTAAAAGAAAAAAAGACATAAGAAATCTATGATGTATCATGAGTTTTTATGCTGAAACAGAGGAGAGAATATTTAGTGGATAATAGTTTATAATACAACACAAGTTACACTATTAATTACATTGTTTATTGTTCATAGCCTTCTGGTAAAAATCCCAAATGTGAGCGATATTTGTGCTGAAGCTTATATGTAATGTCTAAATTAATGAAACAGTAGTTATAATTATCCACTCAAGCCTATTTGTAATGTCTGAATTAATGAGACAGTATATATATATATATATATATATATAAGAATTTAAAAACGATATTCAAGAATTATCCAGTCACTTAGTCATCTTCTTATAGGAATTATCCAATCACTAAATGGAAGAACAGTAATATAAAAAGAAAACCCAAAAATAAAACATGATATGCAATTTTATATTTTTTTATCAAAGATAAATTATGTCATTTTATCCAAAATTAAAGAAGGATTACAATAAAGTGAAGTATGAAAAGTGCATGAACTAGATTAAAATATAGTAATTCATGAGACTGTAGTTATATATAATACTAAGATCCCCTATTGCCACAATAGTTTTGCAGATTCATGAGAAAGTAATATATATATAAAAGACTTTAAAAATAATAAATCAAGCCTAAATTAAAATGTTCTAAAACACTGAAACTTAATCTCCATTCAAAATGAGTGTTTTTTTTAACTATTAGAGAAATAACGTTTCTTTCACTAGACACTTTTATAGGAATTTTAATTCATAGGTTGTTTTGTTATGGAATTATTTTAATTTGTGCAGCGTGAAAAGGAAAAAAGAGAGCCCACTCAATCAGAAATGTTTGTTGAAACTCGAAAAGGAAATAAAGGAACGGAGCTGGATGTAGAAACTGGAAAAGTAATTGTATGTAACATTGTTTATATAGTATGTTTACTTAATATAGTCGTCTTATATTGTGTATAATAGTAGTTAATATTTTCTTGTAATGTATGCTAGTCCCAACTTCAAGAAATGGCTGAAAAGGAGGGAAGCGATACAGAAGCTTTTAAAGTTGTTTTTGGAAAGGAGTGTCCTGGCAGGGTACGCTGTTATGGGAGAAATGTAACTAAAACTTCCTTAAAGCGAAAGGCGGAGATTAATGCTTTGAAACAAGCACACAGTGAAGAGGTCTCTACATTAAGGCATGAGTTTCAAGATCAGATTGATAGATTGCAAAATGCTTTTAAGACCGTAATTCAACAATGCAATCCTCAAGTTAATTTGGAGTCAATCGAAGATTTGTTAGGATTATCTCATGGAGATGCTAACAGTTCCCCAAAGGATATGAGACCGCAAATGCATTCCTCTACATCAACTCATGCTGTATGTCATGGAAAGGTAACCATATATACCAATATTATTGATTTATGTTATTCTAATTGTGTTATAATAAATAAATAAATGGTAGTATAAAACTGCAATTTCTTTCTGCATTCAGTAAGTAAATGGTTTTGTAATATATATATATATATATATATATATTGTTATATATATTGTTATAGATTTGTTTATATGTATATACGGTTATAAAGAAATGGGTGATTTGGTCTGCTGAAAGTTCTATATATATATATATATATATATATATATTGTTATAGATTTGGTGATATGTATATACGGTTATAAAGAAATGGGTGATTTGGTCTGCTGAAAGTTCTATATATATATATATATATTGTTATAGAAATGTTTATATGTATGTATATTGTTCCAAATTTGAGGTGATTTGTTTATATGTATATTGTTCCGGATTTGATCTGCTGAAAGTTATATATATATATATATATATATATATATATATATATATATATATATATAAACAAATTTGGAACAGTATACATACATATAAACAAATCTATAACAATATATATATATATATATATATATATATATATATATATATATATATATATATAAACTTTTAAACTTTCTTAAACAAATATATATATATATATATAAACTTTTAAACTTAAGCAAATATATATATATATATATATATATATATATATATATATATATATATATATATATATTTGTGCAAGGTTTAATTCTTGTTGATGTCTTAATTTTCCATTGGACCAAAAATATTTATGGTTGATGTATTTTGTTTAATTTTCTTATGCTGAAGATGTTGAAAAGGACGATATAAATGATGGATTTCAAGCGGACGTCATAGGTGGCGAATTTCAAGAGGACGACATAGATCTTGAAGATGAATTTCAAGAGGACGATATAGGTGGTGAATTTCAAGAGGACGATATAGGTGGTGAATCTCAAGAGTACGACGTAGATGAAGAATTTCTTGAGGACGACATATGTGATGAATTTCAAGAGGAAGATTTGGATGATGAATTCCAAGAAGACTAACTTGAATGAGTTGGATGATGTTTTTTTTTTTTTGGCTTGTAGTTGAAAGCATTAAACTTATACTATGTTTTTTGTTCTTTTGTTGAACTATGCTTTTTGTTATTTTACTAGGATCATACTTCAAAGTATTAAACTTAGTATTATAAGTAATGTTACCTTAGGCATTTTGTTTACCGGATACTACCTTGAATTAATGTTTGAACTCGATTTTATTATAATATTACAACTTTTGTGGATGTACGGTTAAATTTGATCTTGTTTAAATTATAATTGACATTATTTTTGAAGCCAATCATCATCGACTATATTATTTAGAAAATAATTGCGAAATTGTATATTTTATGGGGACACCGTAAAAGAACAACCTATAAGCTATGACTACACTTTAAAAACGATCCTCTTGAATCAGATTTAAGGCAACAATTATTAATTGTAGCCGCATATGGCAACGCTTAAAAAACGTCGCCTCAGAGGCCACAAATAATCGTCCCCTATTCCTTTTCTTTAGGCGACGTTTTTAAAAAGCTTGCCCAAAGAACATGAAAAAACGTCCCCTCAGACTATAGGCAACGCTCGCATAGGAGATGCCTAGAAAACGTCCCCTATTCTTTTAGGCAACGATTTTCAGAGTTCTGACAAAGTTTTTCAAGTGTTGCCAGAGACAACAAATGTTGTAGTGGTTGGAATTATGTTGTTTAGACTATTCAGATTTTGAGTTACATGAAAGTATGTGTAGTACCCTAAATTTTGACCAGTGACTTGTTACTATTTTGGGATTTTTGCGCTATCAGGGGGTGTCATTTAGATGCCTGGGCTCCTAAGAGTGTTAGCATTTCTATACCCATTTTAGAAGTGGTTGAGCAAGAGGGGTGCATTTCTAGGTTTTTTGAAATTTTATTTTCACTTGTTAATTTGATAAGGGATTGGGTTTTTTTTGTTTAAAATTTAAATTATGTTTTTAGAAATTAGCGAGTTTTTTTTAAGAGTTGATTTTATTAAAAAAAATATTAAGAACTATTTTTTAAGAGTTGATTTTATTAAAAAAAATATTAAGAACTATTTTTGTTATTGGTCTTAATTAGTTTACTATTAGTTATTTTGAAGATATATTTTTAAAGATTAATTTGATAATATCAATGCATAATTGTTAAAATATTAGGTTTTATTTTAGTTATATCAATTTATTTATTAAGTTATTAGATTATTAGGTTATTAACCTTTTGATAATAGGGATTGGTTTTAATATAGTCATTAAGGGAGATGTGGTTCGTTTAATAGTTATTTTTATTTATTTATTATTTTTATTTTTTAAGTTATTAAATTATTGGATTATCAGGTTGGTTATTTTTATTTTTTATTTTTTTTATTTTTGTTGGTCAAATTTGTTGACCCAAGGTGAGTCATCTTCTTCCCCAAAGGGAAACCCTAATCTGCGCAGAGAATGGAAAACAAAATCAAATCATATCAGAATCATTTTCATTAAACTTTTAATCTAAATGTATAACAAATACGAAATCAAATCAATTACGAATTACAAATCAAAACCCTAAATCACAATAAAAATCAAATCAAATCTAAATACATCAGAAGTTCCTAAAACAAATTAAAATCTATTTAATCCTAAACCTAATTCCTAATTCTATATAAACCTAAGAAATTGAAGAAATAAGGACCCTAGGCGAACGAACCCAGAGCTGCACGAATCCCAGACTTCCTTGGATTACCTGCAAAAAATCAAAAGAAGAAGAATTAGAAGAGAAAATAAACAGAGACAAATAGGACAAAATACGACCAGTTTCACGGTATGAGAGGTAAATACAAAAATAACTTAGCTTTTGATTGTTGTTTGTTGTGTGTTTAAGGGTTTCTGGAAATCAATTAGGGATAGGGTTCTTGCGGATTAGGGTAAGGGTTCATGCATTGAACCCTAGGGTTCATGGGGAGGGTTAGGGTTCATCCCATTCGGGGTTAGGGTTCTTAGGGTTCCTTGCGAACCCCAAATAACTGGGCTGGTTTATGGGTAATTAGGGTTAGGGTTCATGATTCTGGGGTTAGGGTTCTTAGGGTTCATCTCGAACCCTGAAGAACAGTGGCATTTCTGGGCTAGGGTTCTTGGAATGAGGGTTGTTGGGTTGATGTTCATCACCAATATGAACATAGGTTGCAGATTCCGGTGATCTTCAACCGGTGATCTGGGGTTGATGGGGGTTGAGGGTGGCCGGAGGTCATTTTGGGTTGGTGGCCGGTGAAGGAAAGAAGAGAGAGGGGAGAGTGTTTGGAGGTTAGAGAGAGAGAGAGCAAGATAGAGAGAGAAAAGGGAGCGAAGAAATGAGAGGGTCTGAAGGAAAAAAGGGTTAAATACCTTCTAGACGTCCCCTTTGATCTGTGACAAGTGGCATTCTCCAGGCTGCCAAATGAGGTTGATTGTTGGGGTCAACATATATGTCCGTGCATGCGCATCTATAGAATGTTTACGGTAACTTTAAATCTGAGCCTTTGGTTTGAATTGCTTAGGTTAGTAAACGTGATCAAAGGTTGAGATCATGTGGGACTTGGTCAATTGGATTATGATCATGTGGTGCAGAGAGAGTCAACAGTCAGACTTTCTCCACCATGGACATTTTTTTCTTTTCTCAGAATTAGATTTTTGTAATTGGGCCTTGCGCCCTGATTACTATCAGCACCCCCACCCCATAAGCCCATTACTTCTTAAGTGGAAAATGCACCCCCCTGGGATTTAATTTAACTAATTAAATTATTTGCATAATTTAATTATTAATTAGGATTTTAATATTAAATTAGGATTTATAAAAATAGAATCTTAAGGATTATTATTAGTAGGAAACTAATTAGGATTTTAGGATTAATTTTGGGTTTGGATTTTTGTTTTTTTTTTTTTTTGTTTTTTTATTAGTTATTTTTTATATATTTAAAATAACTTGTTTATTTTTAATAGGGACAAATTTTTTTTATTTCTGGATTTTTGTAAAGGATATATTTTGGAAATTTCTAATTTTATTAAAATTTGGTTTAGGATTTATTTTAAGGGAATCTTTTATTTTTGGGATTTTTGGGTTTAAATATGGTCTTTTTTTGGGATAAAAATGTTAAATTAAATTTAGTATATCTTTGGGATTTAAACTCTTCTATGTAGAAAGTATTTTGAATTTTAAGAAATTACATTTTTGATTTGGAATAGTTTTGGGATTGATTTTGCTAATGTGTGGCACAAAGGCATTTCTGGAATTTATTTTTAATTACTAATTTCTATAAAATTTTAGGGATTTGATTTGTTTTTAAAAATAAGGGATATGAAAGGTTTTTGAGGATTTAAAATTTGGGATAAAACTCTTCCTCCGAGAGTATAATTAAACGGATCGGGATTTAAGGGATATAACTCCTCGTCTAGGAGTATAAATAATAGATTAAGGGATATAACTCCTTATCTAGGAGTATAAATAATAGAATAAGGGATAAAACTCTTTATCCGAGAGTCTAAATAATGGATGGGATTTAGGGATAGCACTCTTAGGTTCCAAGAGTATAAATATAGGCCAAGGGATAAGGAATTTTGGGATAAAACTCTCCATCTGAGAGTATAAATAATGGACAAGGATTTTGGGATTTAAACTCTTCCTCCGAGAGTATAAATAAACGAATCGGGATTTAATGGATATAACTCCATATCTAGGAGTATAAATAATAGATTAAGGGATAGAACTCCATATCTAGGAGTATAAATAATAGATTAAGGGATACAACTCCTTATCTACGAGTATAAACAATAGATTTGGGGATAGAACTCGTTATCCAAGAGTATAAATAGTGGATTGGGTATGGGATTAGGGTTAGGAATAGGATTAAGGGGTAGGAATATGGGAGGTGAACTACGGTTACTCTGATCCTTGAAAATTGAAGGTACGTAGGCATAGGGTTGTAAACCCTAGCGAGTACAATAATAAAAAACTTAGGATTCTTTTCTAAATAAGTAGAAAGACAACAAACAAACATACCCTAAAATCTAAGGAGGATCATATTGAGTACAATGGAAGTGAGGAATGCCTAACACCTTCCCCTCACTTAACCGACTCCCGAACCTTAGGAATCTCTACCCTTAGGATTAGGATTTTAGGTTTATCATTTATTTTCCTTAAAAAAATATGATGGCGACTCGATATTTTGTCGGCCGCAACAGCTGGCGACTCTGCTGGGGACGCCTCCTTAAAGAGAGTCCATCCTAACCTTAGGTTTTAGGGTTTTTGTTTGTCTGTCTTGGGTGTTTATTGTTTTTTTTCTTTTTCTCATGATTTATTATATGTTTTTATTTTGTTTTATTTATCATATTTGTTATTTATATTTATTATATTGTCATTATTGAATTGGTTTGGGATATGGTGATGTGTGAAGCTAAAACCCAAGCTTGGAGGATACCCTAAGTTAGGACGTGGAACGAAAATGTTAATGGAAGGGATGTAACATCTCGACTATGCATTGATGCCACACTCAGATAGACCCTCCAAAATGATCTTCCTGGTAAGGCTAGCCCTTAACATAGCAGATAAATTAGGATGTGGTCTAAGATTCTGAGGACCTTTAGAAAACCCAATTAACCCCTGGTGATCCTAAGTATTCAACCCTCAAGGGTCGTTACTAGGATCTTCCTAGATGTGACTTATCCCGAAGGTTTACCGTAGGAAGGCTTGATCCTTCTCATGGTAAAACAAGGGTATAGTCCGTAAATTCTAGGGCCGTTATGCTGCCCAAAACTATTATCCTACATGTGAGGGGATTGGGTAGATAAGAGTTAGGTCTAAACCATTGTAGGGAGCCTACCTAGTTAGGGTCATGCTTGCATCTCACCTTACCCTAACCAAATAAAAACACTAAAAAAAATGTCCATGTCATCATGCATTTAAAAACATTTTTTTGCATATACGCATTTTTGTGGGGAATTTCAAGATGTGTTGTAGAAACATTGGAAAGATGGATTCAAATAAAAGGGCTACCCTACACATCAGAATGCTAAGTGCTGATTTACAAAGTCTCAAAGACATTTAAGACTTAATGCCAAAATCTTCTCAAAGGATGTTTATACATAAGTATGGAAGGATCCCCGTTCTCTTAGGGATCCCTATGAAGGTAGAGGTCGTAATTGCTTTTGCACAATTTTATGATCCTCCTCTGTGTGACTTCCTCTTCAAGGATCTTCAACTAGCTCCTACGCTAGAACAATTTGGACTATACTTGGATTTACAAGGAGAGGGAAAAACCTTACAAGGGGCATGGGGGCAAAAAAAAACAAAAAAAAGGCGAAAAAAAAAGAAGAAAAAAAAGAAAAAAACGGTCAAGCCTAAGGACTTAGTTGTACCTGTTGAAGATCTATTATCTCACCACAAGGAGGATATGGAAATACAAGGGCTTAAGAAAGGATACTTGGAAGAGTTTAAAGCTCATTTGAAGAAGGCATTAGGGGCATCTATTTAGTTTACGCCTTCTTAAGTTCAGGAGTTTTCATTTTGGGATTATTGTTTTGGGTTGTTCCTAAGGAATTATTTTTATTTTCCTAAGTTTGGAAGTCACTTTGGATTGGGAATTGGTTAATGGATTTGAATCTTATAAAGTAATTTTTATTCTATGTGTATGGGTTTCATCCTCTGAATATATTCATCTCTAACTACAATGGATTTTGGAATTCCCCACAAATAAATTTTTAAAATTATTTAGCATACATCATGCATGTTCATACATCCATGCATCAACATGCATTCAAATAAGGAGAAAGGAATAAAGAACAAAAAATCATTTCCTTTTACAAACTTTGTCTCAGAGTCTTTGAGCGTAACAATCTGACTTCCTGGCCTCGTACTCGAGCGTATCGAAGGAAAGCTATGGATCAGTTGGAGAAGGATCTGGTCACTCTAAGAGGAGAAATGGATATTGTTAAGGAGAACGTGAAAGGTATGAAAAGCCAGATTGATCAACTGACACTTGCCATCCAGAATTTGATAGCCAGAGGAACCGAGTCAAGTCATCAAAGGAATGTTCCTACTCCTACCCCCATGTTGAAGACAATAACCCCCTACTAGGATTTGTCCATGATCTGGAACGTGAGGAGACCGAAACTGCTAAGCACAAAGCTGTTAACCAATCTCTCGAGGGAACCGTCTCTCCACCTATTTCCAATAGGGCACCTCGTGCTACTCACATTCCTATTCCACGTGAGAACTACACAAATTGGAACCTCCAATACGAGGACGAAAATCCAAGACAAGTGGCCCTTGAAAATAAAGGAACCACTGTTATGGAAAGGAGAGGGATTGACGATAAGTACAAGGCACTTGAGGAAAGGTTAAAGGCTGTGGAAAGATTCAATATCTGTGGGGTGGATGTTTTGGAAATGTGTTTGGTGCCCGATGTGGTCATACCTCCCAAATTCAAGGCTCCGGACTTCGAGAAATACAAGGGTGTCAGTTGTCCTAAGAATCACCTTAGGACGTTTGTTCGAAAAATGGGTGTCCATGCTACGAATAAAAAGCTGATGATGCACATTTTCCAAGACAGCCTTAGTGGGGCATCCTTGGACTAGTACATGCAATTGGAGAGGATTCACATTAAGACTTGGGAAGACCTTACAAGCGCCTTTCTGAAGCAATACCAATACAACGTGGACATGGCTCTTAACCGCACGCATTTGCAGAACATGTCTCAAAAAAGGAATGAGTCCTTCAAAGAATATGCCCAAAGATGAAGGGAACTAGCATCTCGTGTGCAACCTCCATTATTGGAAATTGAACTGGTGGATATGTTTATGGATACCCTACCAGGAACGTACTACAAGAGGATGATTGGGGCATTCTCAGCGGGATTCGCTAACTTGGTTATCATTGGAGAGAGGATTGAGAATGGTTTAAAGACAGGAAAGATTGGGCAGTCATCCTCCGACCAACATAACAATAAAAGGTATCCCGAGAACAACTCAAAGAAAGACGATGTCAGTGTTGTAGACCCTGAAGGTCCAAATCTGGGAGATAATGCATTACTGGGGCACATTGGGGCAATAGTCAATGCCATGGAAGGGATGGAAGATGAATTCTTAATCAAGAAGGGACACATAACAAACTGGGGCAAACAATGGGAGTCACCTGAAGATAAGGGTTTGTTTGGGCTGGGTTACAAACCGGCTAATGAAGGATTAAAAGACCATTTCCATAGTGTGGGATTCGGAGTTGAGGATCGTGTAGCCTTAATGGAAGAGGAAAAAAGGAATGCCTAATCTCAACAATTGGAGGGCCATCGGGATTCCTGAGATGATTTATGTTTCGAAGTAATTTACTTTTTCTTAAAATAATAATAAGTCCTTTGCTATGCCCAAGGCAAGTAGATAAAGCTTTGTAGGGCCACCTTTTATTTCATTGGATTATTTCTATCAATAAAATTGCATTTTGTTTTCAATCAAGATCTTCTTTTTCTTTCATTTTCTGTTTGTTCAAAATGGCAATATACCTTCTTTCAATATTTTCATTTCTAGCACTTCATTCCAAAAAGGGATACTAATAAAAAAACTTCCTAGTGCCAATTTAAAAATGAACCAATTGAAAATGACACCGCTATAATCCCAAATGACTTCGAATTACCGATTAACCAAGCGGAAGAGGGTGATGAGGACGGTTGTGAGCTTCCCGAAGAGTTAGACAGACTGTTGAGGCAAGAGGACAAGGAAATGCAACTTCATTAGGAACCAGTGGATGTGATCAATCTGGGAACTGAGGAAGATAGGAAAGAGGTCAAAGTTAGTGCTTCTCTAAATGTGTATATAAAGGAAAGACTGATCGAGCTATGTTCGCCCGGGCATACCAGGATATGCCTTGACGTGATACGAACATCGTTGAGCACAAAGCACCGCTCAAGACAGAATGCACGCCAATCAAGCACAAGTTGAGGGGGGCTATACCAGACATGACCCTCCAGATCAGGGAAGAAGTCAAGAAATAATTTGACTTTTTTGTCACAAGGTAACGCCTGTTGGGTTAAAGAGCGTAGGAGTAACTTATCAAAGGGCTATGGTAATGTGGTGCATAAGGAGGATATGATTACCAAGTCGCAAAAAGAAGAAGATCACATAACTAACTTGCAAAAGCTATTGGATCAGTTAAGGAAATTCAAGTTACGACTAAATTCTACAAGGTGTACTTATGGAATTAGATCCGGGAAAATATTAGGGTCCATGGGCTTCAAAGAGGGGCTATCAATCGGAGTGAAAATTCATCATTTAGGATCATAAAGGAAGCTAAACTGGATAAGGCAGAATGGGTGCAAACTTGACTCGATTAGCTAAACCTCGTATAAGGGAAACGTGTGGATGCAGACAAATTATATCAACAGGGAATTAAGAGAGCGTTCGACAAGAAAATTCGTCCTTGCCTACTCGAAGAGGGAGACTTGGTGTTAAGGAAAATATTACCCATCCATAAGGACCACCGCGACATATTGAACCCACACTATGAAGGGCCATAGGTCGTGAAAAGTGCCTCCTCTGGCGGAGCACTAATATTAACAACCATGGATGGAGCGGATTTACCACGATCGGTGAACTCCGATTCAGTAAAAAAAAATGCTATGCCTAGAAAAAAAGGATAAAAGCCCGCCGAGTCGAAAACCCTAAAGGACGATTTAGGCAAAAATTAGGGCGTCCCGGTGGATTGAAAACTCGAAAGAGAAATCCAGGCAAAAATTAGGGACTTGGATAAAAATGATACCCGACAAGTCGAAAACCCTAAAGGGCGGCTTAGTCGATAAAAACGGTATATCATCCCGGTGGACTAAGACTCTAAAAAGAGCGGTCCAGGAAAAAGTTAGGGATATCCAAAAGGCATATGACTGAAAACACTCAAGTCACCCCGTAACAGGAATTCAGAAGGGAGCGATCATTCCAGCCGTCATCTTCAGAAGCGAAGTGTCGTGATCTTGGAGACTTAGGGATATTAGTCGGTGTTACATTTAATAGGGACAAAAATAAATTTGTTTCTTATTGCCATTTTGTATCTTTTATGGATTTACGGTAATATCTCCTCATGGGAATTACCCTCCTTACGTATTATTGCCCATTTTCGGGCCAATTCTCAATATAATTTGCTTTTCAAATATATTTCCTTGCCTCCTAAATTATTCCGCTTGATTACAAGGTGTCGATTAATTGTGAAATAATGCATTGAAATATCGGGTATAAATAAAAGCTTTGAAAAGGGAAAATGGATTTTACATCAGTTTTTGGAATCATCAAAGGGATCATATTCTTCCAAAGCGGGATATAGGGGCTATACACTGACAGGAGTATGCGTTACAATCTAACCAACATGGGAGATTCTTTAACGGCATATTAAACAGGAATCAAGGGTATCATGGCTTACTACAATTATCAAAGTCTCAAGGGTCAGGGAGTCAGGACGTTATGGAAATTATTATTTCAAACAAATCCATGCATTGCATATCATAAAAGAGGCGTTAGCCGAAATAATGCATCATACATAAGAGCACACATACTTTTGAACATGCATACATGGCTTAAGGTTTATAACTACTCTCAGGGATACCAGGGTTTAATCGGATATTTCACTACAGGTTTATTACTAGGGATCTTATGATAATTAGCGTAGTACCTGTCGGACTCCGTGGTCAAAATTTGGGTCCTTCTTGTATTTAATCGTCTCCTCTTCAAAAGAGGAAGACTCATCAACATCCTCTTTCTGATTCGAAGACGATTAAATAGAGGCAGCTGTAGTACCCTAAATTTTGACCAGTGATTTGTTACTATTTTGGGATTTTTACGCTATTAGGGGGTGTCATTTAGATGCCTGGGCTCCTAAGAGTGTTAGCATTTCTATACCCATTTTAGAAGTGGTTGAGCAAGAGGGGTGCATTTCTAGGTTTTTTGAAATTTTCTTTTCACTTGTTAATTTGATAAGGGATAGGGTTTTTTTTTGTTTAAAATTTAAATTATGTTTTTAGAAATTAGCGAGTTTATTTTAAGAGTTGATTTTATTAAAAAAAATATTAAGAACTATTCTTGTTATTGGTTTTAATTAGTTTACTATTAGTTATTTTGAAGATATATGTTTAAAGATTATTTTGATAATATCAATAGTGCATAATTGTTAAAATACTAGGTTTTATTTTAGTTATATTAATTTATTTATTAAGTTATTAGATTATTAGGTTATTAACCTTTTGATAATAGGGATTGGTTTTAATATAGCCATTAAGGGAGATGTGGTTCGTTTAATAGTTATTTTTATTTATTTATTTATTTTATTTTTTTAGTTATTAAATTATTGGATTATCAGGTTGGTTATTTTTATTTTTCATTTTTTTTGTTGGTCAAATTTGTTGACCTAAGGTGAGTCATCTTCTTCCCCAAAGGGAAGCCCTAATCTCCGCAGAGAATGGAAAACAAAATCAAATCGTATCAGAATCATTATCATTAAACTTTCAATCTAAATGTATAACAAATATGAAATCAAATCAATTACAAGTTACAAATCAAAACCCTAAATCACAATAAAAATAAAATCAAATCTAAATACATCAGAAGTTCCTAAAACAAATTAAAATCTATTTAATCCTAAACCTAATTCCTAATTCTATATAAACCTAAGAAATTGAAGAAATAGGGACCCTAGCTGAACGAACCCAGAGCTGCACGAATCCCAGACTTCCTTGGATTACCTGCAAAAAATCAAAAGAAGAAGGATTAGAAGAGAAAATAAACAGAGACAAATAGGACGAAATATGACCAATATCACGGCAGGAGAGGTAAATACGAAAATAACTTAGCTTTTGATTGTTGTCTGTTGTGTGTTTAAGGGTTTCTGGAAATCAATTAGGGATAGGGTTCTTGCAGATTAGGGTTAGGGTTCATGAATTGAACCCTAGGGTTCATGGGTAGGGTTAGGGTTCATCTCATTCGGGGTTAGGGTTCTTAGGGTTCCTTGCGAACCCCGAAGAACTGGGCTGGTTTCTGGGTAATTAGGGTTAGGGTTCATCATTCTGGGGTTAGGGTTCTTAGGATTCATTCGAACCCTGAAGAACAGTGGGATTTCTGGGCTAGGGTTCTTGGAATGAGGGTTGTTGGGTTGATGTTCATCACCCAAATGAACATAGGTTGCAGATTCCGGTGATCTTCAACTAGAGATCTGGGGTTGATGGGGGTTGAGGGTGGCCGGAGGTCATTTTGGGATGGTGGCCGGTGAAGGGAAGAAGAGAGAGGGATGAGCGTTTGGAGGTTAGAGAGAGAAAGAGAAAGATAGAGAGAGAAAGGGGAGCGAAGAAATGAGAGGGTCTGAAGGAAAAAAGGGTTAAATACCTTCCAGACGTCCCCCGTTGATCTATGACAAGGGGCATTCTCCAGGCTGCCAGATGAGGTTGACCATTGGGGTCAACAAGTATGTCCGTGCACGCGCATCCATAGAGTGTTTACGGTAACTTTAAATCTGAGCCTTTGGTTTGAATTGCTTAGGTTAGTAAACGTGATCAAAGGTTGAGATCATGTGGGACTTGGTTAATTGGATTATGATCATGTGGTGCAGAGAGAGTCAATAGTTAGACTCTCTCCACCGTGGACATTTTTTTCTTTTCTCAGAATTGGATTTTTGTAATTGGGCCTTGCGCCCTGATTACTATCAGCACCCCCACCCCATAAGCCCATTACTTCTTAAGTGGAAAATGCACCCCCTGGGATTTAATTTAATTAATTGAATTATTTACATAATATAATTATTAATTAGGATTTTAATATTAAATTAGAATTTATAAAAATACAATCTTAAGGATTATTATTAGTAGGAAACTAATTAGGATTTTAGGATTAATTTTGGGTTTGGACTTTTGTTTTTTTTGTTTTTTTATTATTTATTTTTTATATATTTAAAATAACTTGTTTATTTTTATTAGGGACAATATTTTTTTTTATTTCTGGATTTTTGGAAAGGATATATTTTGGAAATTTCTAATTTTATTAAAATTTGGTTTATGATTTATTTTAAGGGAAACTTTTCTTTTTGGGATTTTTGGGTTTAAATATGGTCTTTTTTTTTGGGATAAAAATGTTAAATTAAATTTAGTCTATCTTTGGGATTTAAACTCTTCTATGTAGTAAGTATTTTGAATTTTAAGAAATTACATTTTTGATTTGGAATAGTTTTGGGATTGATTTTGCTAATGTGTGGCACAAAGGCATTTCTGGAATTTATTTTTAATTACTAATTTCTATAAAATTTTAGGGATTTGATTTGTTTTTAAAAATAAGGGATATGAAAGGTTTTTGAAGATTTAAAATTTGGGATAAAACTCTTCCTCCGAGAGTATAAATAAACGGATCGAGATTTAAGAGATAGAACTCCTCGTCTAGGAGTATAAATAATAGATTAAGGGATAGAACTCCTTATCTAGGAGTATAAATAATAGATTAAGGGATAAAAATCTTTGTCCGTGAGTCTAAATAATGGATGAGATTTAGGGATAGCACTCTTAGGTTCCAAGAGTATAAATATAGGCCAAGGGATAAGGGATTTTGGGATAAAACTCTCCATTCGAGAGTATAAATAATGGATAAGGATTTTGGGATAAAACTCTTCCTCCGAGAGTATAAATAAACGAATTGGGATTTAGGGATAGAACTCCATATCTAGGAGTATAAATAATAGATTAAGGGATAGAACTCCATATCTAGGAGTATAAATAATAGATTAAGGGATGGAACTCCTTATCTAGGAGTATAAACAATAGACTTGGGGATAGAACTCGTTATCCAAGAGTATAAATAGTGGATTAGGTTTGGGATTAGGGTTAGGAATAGGATTAGGGGGTAGGAATAGGGGAGGTGAACTACGATTACTCTGATCCTTCAAAATTGAAGGTACGTAGGCATAGGGTTGTAAACCCTAGCGAGTACAATAATAAAAAACTTAGGATTCTTTTGTAAATAAGTAGAAAGACAACAAACAAACATACCCTAAAATCTAAGGAGGATCCCATTGAGTACAATGGAAGTGAGGGATGCCTAACACCTTCCCCTCACTTAACTGACTCCCGAACCTTAGGAATCTCTACCCTTAGGGTTAGGATTTTAGGTTTATCATTTATTTTCCTTAAAAAAATATGAAGGCGACTCTATATTTTTGCCGGCCGCGACAATATGTTTTCTTTTCCGCTGCGTAGTGTAGAGATAATTGATATTGGTGAATGGAAACCCGTGTTACGGGACAGGACAAGTGTTGTTTGATGTTATGAATTAAATGTGACGCCTTTTTGGATGATGTTACTCTGATTTTAATGATTAATTATCCGTATATCTAAGGTGGGGTAAAAGGGTGTTACATTAGTGGTATCAGAGCAGGTCGGTCCGTCCGGCCAGGTCGTGTCGTGTTGTCAGTCGAGGAATGTATAAACATTATCGATATCTTGTTCTCCTAATGTTGGTTGATGGTCTGCAGATATGGCTAGGAGAAACGACCGTGCTATTGATGATGCTTTGGAATCAGTTGTTAATGTAGTGGCGCAACTCAATCCGAATGGTGGAGTTCCAAATGAGTTTCATGATTTGGGGAAGTTTCAGAGGAACAATCCACTGACTTTTGAGGGTACTCATGATCCAGCAAGTGCACACAAGTGGCTGAAGGCAATCGAAAAGATTTTTCGGGTGATGGGTGTACTGATGAGAAACAAGTTCAGTTTATGACACATATACTGGAAGAGGAAGTCGAGGATTGGTGGGATAACACCCGTCAGAGACTCAAGGATGTTGGCACTATGATAACCTAGGCTGTGTTCAAGCAGGATTTTCTGGGCAAGTATTTTCCAGAGGATGCTCGCGGCAAGAGAGACGTGGAGTTCCTTGAGCTGAAGCAAGGAGACATGACTGTGGCAGAGTATGCTGCGAAGTTTGAGATGCTGGTGAAGTTCTGTCCTCACTATAATCGTGTTGATGCTGAGATGTCCAAGTGTCTCAAGTTCGAGAATGGGTTGAGACCAAAGATCAAGCAGGGTATTGGGTATCAGCAGATTTGTAGGTATGCTGAATTGGTGGATAAGAGTAGAATTTATAATGAAGACAGTCGAGCTCGATCTGCTCACTACAAGCAATTGAGCGAGAAGAAAGAGAAAGACCAGTTCTGAGGAAAACCTTATGTGACTCCAGCTAAAAAAGGGAAACAAAAGGTTTCAGATGGGAAAAAGCCAAGTAGGGGAGCGGGTTCTGTTCCTCTCAAGTGTTACAAGTGTGGGGAGGCAAGTCATAAGTCTGATGTGTGCAACACCCAAGTGGTGAGATGTTACAGATGCGGCAAGAAGGGTCACCAGGTTGGTGATTTCCCAAATGAAGGACCAACTTGTTTCAACTGTGGTGAAGAGGGGCATATCAGCACTCAGTGCCAGAAATCGAAGAAGTATGCTACTGTCGCTCCGACCAATGGTAGAGTGTTTGCTTTGAGTGGTTCAGAAGTTCCTAAGAAGGACAACTTGATTCGAGGTACATGTTTTATTAATGATGTTGAGTTGATTGCTATTAATGACACTGGTGCTACTCATTCGTTTGTTTCGCTTGAGTGTGCGACCAGGTTGGGTTTGAAACTGTTTGATATGAATGGTAGTATGGTGATAAAAATGCCTGCTAATGGCTCTGTCACTACTACTCGTGTGTGTTTAAGTTGTCCTCTGACTATTTATGGGAAGAGTTTCTTGATGGATTTGGTGTGCTTACCATTGCACCAAATCGATGTTATTCTTGGAATGAACTGGTTGTAGTTCAACTTTGTGCATATCAATTGTTATGCTAAGACGATAGAGTTTCTAGAGTTTGGTGACCATAGTGAGTTGATGTTATTGACGACTAAGCAAGTGGATGAACTTTTAGAAAATGAAGCCCAGATGTTTGCAATGTTTGCATCGTTCCAAGTTGATCGTGAAACTGCGTGTGTCGAATTACCCGTTGTCCGTGAATTTCTAGATGTGTTTCCGGACAACATAAGTGATTTGCCTCCAGAACGTGAAGTAGAGTTTGCAGTGGATTTGGTACCAGGTACTAGTCTTGTGTCGATGGCTCCTTATCGGATGTTTGCTTCTGAATTGAGTGAATTGAAGAAGCAACTAGAGGAATTACTTGAGAAGAAATTTGTTCGACCAAGTGTTTCTCCGTGGGGTTCTCCGATGTTGTTGGTTAAGAAGAAAGATGGTAGTATGAGATTATGCGTCGACTATCGGCAGTTGAATAAGGTGACTATCAAGAATAAGTATCCACTTCCGAGGATCGACAACTTGATGGATCAGTTGGTAGGAGCTTGTGTTTTCAGCAAGATTGATTTGAGGTATGGTTATCATCAGATTCGAGTTAAGCCTGATGATATTTCGAAGATAGCTTTTCGGACGAGGTATGGTCATTATAAATACACTATGATGCCATTTGGTGTATCCAATGCACCTGGTGTGTTCATGAAGTACATGAATTGAATTTTTCATGCATATCTGGATAAGTTTGTTGTGGTTTTCATTGATGATATTCTGATATATTCTAATTCAGAAGAAGAACATGCAGAGCATCTGAGGATTGTGTTGCAGGTGATGAGAGAGAAGAAGTTGTATGCGAAATTGTCAAAGTGTGAATTCTAGTTGAAGGAAGTAAGTTTCCTTGGACATGTAATTTCGAGTGGTGGAATTGTTGTGGATCCTTCGAAGATCGATGCTGTGTTGCAATGGGAGACTCCGAAGTCTGCTACCGAAATCCAAAGTTTTCTAGGATTGGCAGGTTATTACCGGAAGTTTATCGAAGGCTTTTCAAAGTTGGCATTACCGTTGACTCAGTTGACTCGAAAGGGGCAAGCTTATGTGTGGGATGTTGCGTGTGAAAAGAGTTTTGTGGAACTGAAGAAGAAGTTGACGACTGCTCCAATGTTGATTTTGCCTAATCCAAGTGAGTCCTTTGTGGTGTATTGTGATGCGTCAAAGATGGGTCTTGGAGGAGTGTTGATGCATAATGGCCAAGTGGTTGCTTATGCTTCTAGGCAACTAAGAGTTCATGAGAGGAATTATCCTACGCATGATTTAGAATTGGCAGCCGTGGTGTTTGTGTTGAAGATTTGGAGACATTATCTTTTTGGTTCTAGATTTGAAGTGTTCAGCGATCACAAGAGTTTGAAATACTTATTTTACCAGAAGGAATTGAAAATGAGACAGAGAAGATGATTAGAATTGTTGAAGGATTTTGATTTTGATTTGAGTTACCACCCTGGTAAAGCGAATGTTGTTGCGCATGCTTTGAGTAGGAAGACATTGCATATGTCGATGCTTATGGTGAAAATGCTGGAGATGATCGAATAGTTCAGAGATATGAGTTTGTTATGTGAGACTACTTCTGATAGTGTGAAATTGGGGATGTTGAAATTAACTAATGATATTGTGGAAGAGATCCGAGTAGGACAACAATCTGATTTGAAGTTAGTTGATCAACTGACCTTGATTAACCAAGGTAACTGAGGTGAATTCCGAATTGACGAGAATGGTGTAATGAGATTCCAAGACAGAGTATGTATTCCCGATGTTCCAAAAATTAAGAAGAGTATTTTAGAGGAAGGAAATTGAAGTAGACTGAGTATTCATCCTGGTGCTACGAAGATGTATCAAGATTTACAGAAATTGTTTTGGTGGCCAGGTATGAAAAAAGATATTGCTGAGTTTGTATATGCATGTTTGATTTGCCAAAAGTCGAAGATTGAACATCAGAAACCTTTAGGAATGATGCAACCGTTGAATATCCCCAAGTGGAAATGGGATAGTATTTCCATGGATTTTGTGTCGAGATTGCCAAGGACTGCAAAGGGAAATGATTCAATTTGGGTGATTATGGATAAATTAACTAAGTTGGCTCATTTCTTGCCGATGAATATTAATCATTCCATGCATAAGCTAGCTGAGATGTATATTGAGGAAATTGTGAAGTTGCATGGTATACCTTTGAGTATTGTGTCAGATAGAGATTTGCGGTTTACGTCAAGGTTTTGGAAGAGTTTGCAAGATGCGTTGGGTACTAGGTTGAGGATGAGTTCTGCATATCATCCGCAGACGGACGGTTAAACAGAGAGGACTATCTAATCTTTAGAGGATTTGCTGAGGGCATGTGTGCTGGACCATGGAGGAGTGTGGGACAGTCATTTGCCATTGATTGAGTTTACCTACACCAATAGTTTTTATGCTAGTATTGGTATGGCACCGTATGAAGCGTTTTATGGTAGGAGGTATAGGACTCCACTGTGTTGGTATGAATCAGGCGAAAGTGCTGTACTTGGACCTGAGATTATGCAAGAGACGACTGAGAAGATTAAGATGATACATGAAAGGATGAAGGCTTCGCAGAGTCGTCAAAAGAGTTATCATGATAGGAGGAGGAAAACACTTGAATTTCAAGAAGGAGGTCATGTTTTTTTGAGAGTTACTCCGGTAATAAGGGTTGGACGAGTTTTGAAGTCTAGAAAGCTCACTTCGCATTTTGTTGGTCCGTATCAGATTTCTCAAAGGATCGGGGAGGTAGCATATCGGATTGCGTTACCACCGTCAGTTGCGAATTTGCATGATGTGTTTCACGTGTGCAGTTGAGGAATTATGTTTCCAATCCGTCGCATATAATTCAGATGGATGATGTATAGGTAAGAGATAACCTGTCCGTTGAAGTGTTACCAGTGAAGATAGATGGTCGAGAGATGAAGCAGTTACGAGGTAAAGAGATTGCCTTTGTGAAGGTATTGTGGGGTGGACCAGCTGGTGAGAGTTGGACATGGGAGCGTGAAGATCAGATGAAGGAGTCATACCTGACTCTATTTGCTCCTGGTAAATTTTCGAGGACGAAAATTCTTTAAGAGGGGGAGAGTTGTAACGCCCTGAAATTCATAATTTAATTATTTAGTAATTATTTGTGAATATATAGCATTTATGTTGATATGTTGTTGCGTGGTTTAATTGTTGCGATGGAATTATTTTAATTGATAGTGATATATTAATAATGTATAGTATATTATTTATATATTATTAATTAATTAAAATAAGAGAAGTGGAAGTATTGAGGGTATGTTAGTATTTTGTGGAGGATAAGTGAGGGTAAAGATGGAAGAGCCTAATTAGGGGTATTTGGGAGTTAAGAGAGGAAATAGTGAGAGAGGTTCTCATATACGTGTTTTGGTGGCTGAAGCAAAAGGCTCTGAAGAACAAGGAGTCTAGGGTTGAAGTGTTGCAGAAGGAGAAGAGGAACCGGATTCTACTCTAAGGTATGGGGAGAATCAGTGTTTATTATTTTAGTATAAATGAATTGATCATGATAGGTTTGGGGTTTAGGGGTTTTGATGGGGTTATATGAGAATGGGTAGATTTAGATGAGTTAGGATGATAAGAATTGTTAATGATGTTGTTTACAAGATGTTATATGTTATTGTTGTTGAAAGTTGCTGTAATTAGAGGTGATTTTCGTGCCTAAAGGAGTGAAAATTGTGAAAATTGGGACTGATATGATAGCAGGAATTCTGGTAGCAGAATTCTGCTACGCGCTCGTAGCGCCGGGCAGTGCAATCGAACCGCCGGGCGGTGGCTTCTTCGTCGGGCGATGAAAGAGGAGCGAAGCTAGGAACGCTTCTGGATTTTTGGGAATGATTGAGGGATGCTGGCGCCCGTGTAGAGTCGGGCAGTGTGAGGAGGTCGCGATGCTGTGGTGTTGTTCTTTTGTTATTTTCTTTGTCGTTTTGTGTTGTTTTTTGTTGTATTGCTGATGCTTGATTATAATGTTGTCTAATTTGAAGAAAATGATGATGATGCATGATATAATGTGAATTATTTTGATAGCATGAAATGATGATGCACCATGTTGAATATGTTGATTTATGATGAATTGGAGGAATAACGCATCATTGCATTTCATAGCATCCTATGTTGAGACTTCAGTCTGTTGATGGCTTCAATCCCATTGTGAGGATTGAAGTGACTATGTTATTTATGTTGAGCTCCTTTGTGGAGGGTTGATGGCCCAGTGCCCATCACATGTTGATGAAGTCGGTACCACATGCATTGATGTATGACACATACTAATTGACATTGCCTAATTGGGTGTGTATGTTATGGTGACTTTAGTAGTTGTTCATGAATATTTAAATGACGATATGATGATGTCCTAAATGTTTCTTTTTGTTATATTATTATAATGAATGTTGATTACTCACCCTGCCTGTGTTTGGTGATGGTTTATACGTCATCCTGCAGATACTTAAGAATAGTTGTGGTGCTTAGAGGTAGCTTAAGGTGTTTTCCGTTATTTGTTTCCGTTAGATGTAAGATGGTGTCCTGCCCTGTGTCATGTAACATCGGGTTTGGAACGATTGTGAACCATCGAGTTCGTTTGTTTTCCTTTGATTTAAATGTTGGAATTATGTTGTTTAGATTATTTAGATTTTGAGTTACATGAAAGTATGTTTTCTTTTCCGCTGCGTAGTGTTGAGATAATTGATATTGGTGAATGAAAACCCATGTTACGGGACATGACAAGTGTTGTTTGATGTTATGAATTAAATGTGATGCCCTTTTGGATGATGTTACTCTGATTTTATTGATTAATTATCCGTATATCTAAGGTGGGGTAAAAGGGTGTTACACTTAGGACCCAATCTGATTTGCCCACTTGGAATATAGAAACACTACTCAAGTGTGATCTTCCTCCTATGTGGGACTATAATGAACCTTTTCAAATTTACTAACACATTCTGGCTCATACTTTGCTCATTTATCGCCAACTTAATACCATTAACTTTTCCCAAGTCATTACTCCAAGTTATCATCATTTCAAATATTCCAACAATCCCCCACTCGAATTTAAAAGGTGATTTTAAAATGAACGTCAAACATTTTTAAGATTGTGCATAAGCAAAGGTGTCTACGACTTGAACCAATTCGTAGCACGTATGATTCTGATTCAACAAGAGTGACAACATTGTCTTGAACTCTATCTCAGACATCAAACTCGCACACAACCTTTTCTTAAGGTGTATTTTAATAGTTTATTTGTGCTTTAATGACCATGCACGTGTATCTCAGTTTAGTGAAAGCTCTAGAAATTCTGCCTTGAAATTCCATAGGAACTGGCTTAAGTTCCAAAATCACATAGGCGAGTCTATCAAGAGTACTCATGTAGCCTAGGTACTCCCTCATACAGAGTATATACCTCATTAATAGTTTCTATAATCTCATCCTCTTTCTACTTCAGGATTCATGCTTCTCTTAAATACTTTAGCATGATCACCTCATATTGCTCACATCTTTTCATTACCCATTGTTTCTTAGGATCTCTAGTCATTTAGGTCGAGTTTCCATCATGAGAAGCTCATTTTTCTAAAGGCATTAGTCCCATCTTAATGGATGTATTATAGTTTTTCTCTCTAGCTAATCTTTTCGTCAAAGGATCTGATAAATTTTCATCAGTGTTTACATGATCCATTCTTACAGCTCCTTTAGAGATGTATCCTCTAACAATGTTGTGCTTTCTTCTAATTTAACGTCTTTTACCATTATAATAACGGTTCTAAATTTTTGCAATAACTGCAATACTATTGCAGAGGTTTAACACAGATGGCATATGTTTTTTCCACACAAAAATCTCAGATGGTAAATATGTTAACCAACTTGCTTTTTCAATAGTAGTCACTAATGCTATTATCTCATACTCCATCGTTGATTGAGACAGGATAGTCTGTTTCTTTGATTTCCAAGATACAGCTCCTCCAGCCAAATTGAATATATAGCCACTAGTTGCTTTGGAATCATCTGATAAGGTATTCCAATCCGCATCCAATACTATAAAAAGTAGACACATCAACGCCACCATTACCACGTTCCTTCGAAGGACCGTAGTGATATCTATAAATTCATGTGCTTATATAATTTTTTACTTTTTCATTAAACGTTTTTAATTTTTTACCACAGTTTTCTAAAACAGTCATGGTGATATATGTAACAACCCAATCTATACCCCCAATTAAATAAAGCGATAAAAATTTCATCAGAGTATAATTAAACATTCGCGGCATAGACGAAGGCGTCGCATCAATTGAGACAAAACACAATAAACCTGCTCATAAAGATATGCAACAATCAGGTAGCAATTAACAGAGGAACTTAGTTCCTACTACCCACATATCAGATACAGAATAAAAGCGGAAAATCTGCAACTGAATCTCATATATATATATATATATATATATATCACATAAAGACTTTGTCTGTCATACACAGATCCATACAAATACAATCCAAAAGATATCTATACATATACACATAAATCAAAACGATCTCCCCGACTACCCGGTGCTACATATCAGAGCCGACCGACAAAAAAATAAAGACCTAAGCTTCACAAAAAGACCTCCAGCATCTAATCTGCAATGCCTCATAGAGCATTAAAATAGCAGAACGGTGAGAAACACAATCATAATATAATTACATACAATTATATAATAACACCAAAATACACATGTAATATTCTCACCACAACTTATACCAGGATTCAAACGCAAAACAACACAATGCATATCATCATATATCCATCACCAAGGCATATATAATCAAATAAATGCATTTTATCAACAACATATATATATATATATATATATATATATATATATATATATATATATATATATATATATATATATATATATATATATATATATATAGGGGTGTTCGCGGTGCGGTTTGGGCGGTTTTGAAGCTAAAAATCATCCGAACCGCAAGAGAAAAAAGCATGCGGTTTGGTTTGGTTCGGTTGGCTTTTAAAAAAAATCCGAACCAAACCAAACCAAACCAATGCGGTTTGGATTGGTTCGGTTGGTTCGGTTTTTTACAAGATTTTTATTGAGTGATATTTACATATATAGAGAACAACATAACTTTGTGTTTAGTCATTCACACATTGCCAAATAACAACAAAACTCATCATATTTAGACAAAAAGTTCTCATTTAATATACAAAAATCAATTTAAACAAAAGTGAAAAAAAAATAGTAGCATAAAACAATATAAAAAATATTATAATAAAATAGAAAATAGAGGAGAAGGGAGATTAGAGAAGATGAAAAAGAAAGAACATAAGAGATGTGAGATTAGAGAAGAAATGTGCGATAAAAATATAATTAGAAGAGAAAATAGTAACATAAAAATGAGAAAATGAAAAAGAAAAAACATGTGAGATGAGAGATTAGTGTAGAAGAGGTGAGACGTACATGACAAAGAAGATGAGAAGAATGCGCAATACTATTAGGAGAGATTTGAGAAGATTAAAACTGAAAAGTTAAGTGTGAGTAAGAGAAAATATTTCGTAATTGTAAGGTTAAGGCATAATGGGTTTAAGTTTTGGGTTAGATGTGGGAAAAGTGAAGTTTGGGTTGTAACATAATGCGGTTTGGTTTGGTTTAGTTCGGTTTGCAAAATACAAACCGCAAACCAAACCAAACCGTACGGTTTTGTTAAAAGATGGCCCGAACAAATCTGAACCAAATGCGGTTTTTTTTGCGGTTTCGGTTTGGTTTGGTTTGGTTTGCGGTTTTCTATTGGGTTGGTTTGGTTTTGAACACCCCTATATATATATATATATATATAATTATACATATATACATATATACATATATACACATATATATATATATATATATATATATATATATATATATATCCCAACTCATCAATTCCATTCACAATTCCACACAAAATCAATCCATTCATGATTTATGCAAATGCAAAGAGACCGACTCAAAGACTCTATGCAAATGCGGTACCATCCATCCGTTAATCTCAACACTAGTTCACTCATGAACTATTGGAACCATCACTTGTTACTTAGTGTAACTCCCCGCCGGGAAAACGATGTTCCCCGTTGCTCACACCTCTTTGTATAAGGCACACGATGTTTCTGGATCGCTCACACCTCTTTTTATAAGGCACACGACCCGATCTCTCACACCTCTTTGTATAAGGCACACGATCGTCCATAATCATCGCTCACACCTCTTTGTATAAGGCACACAATGTTATAGCGGATTCCCTCTGGAATCGATTCGTCGCTCACACCCACTAGGGCACACGACATCTCAAGAATGCATATCATGATGCTTGGCATACAATGACTCATGACATTCAACTGCACACATATATGCAATCATCTCAATCAACAATAATCATGCTTTGCACTCAAGCCCAAAACAAAGCATTTAATTGCCATAAGGCCACAAACCCTCATCACAACATTTAAACACATGCATTCACCTCATATAATCATCACACAAGTCATACAACATATATCACCAGCACATTGCATGATAACACATCAATTACGCACAATTAAAATGGTAAAAGTCGACAAAATGACACATTTCCAAATTCCTGACTTAATTAAATCGATCAACAATCTCAAAACCATCATCATAAGAAAGTACAGTTCAATAGCTATTCAACGATACCAAGAATGTTAAAAACGGATAATCGGGACATAAGTTACAGACTGAACAAGAAAAGTAATCGCGAAAAAACACAATTCTGCAATCTTCCTGGCCATATGCGTATTTCCCCGAGCCATACGCGTATTACCTTGCTCCCTCTCCCATTCCATACGCGTATTGCCCAAAGTGATACGCGTATGGGCAGAAACCAATTCCTCCTAAAAATCCCACTAAAAACTCCAATACGCGTATTGTCTCACTTCATACGCGTATTGCCCTCAACCTTACGCGTACCATTACGCAAATGGGCATATGGCCGAGAAAATGAAACTCCATACGCGTATTGCCCACATTTCATCATTGCCATATGCGTATTGCCTTAACCAATACGCGTATTGCCTTGAGTGATACGCGTATGGGCAGTGGAAAAACCAGAAATTTCCTGCATAATTTTTCTGCGAAATTCAACCAAAAATAACTCCCAATCTCACCTAAACACCAGAAAATTACCAATTGAATGCCTAACAACATGTATCTATCATGTATCAACAATAAGGGACACTAAAACATGATTTCAGACATAAATTATATCAATTTCTAACAATTCCAACATATTATGGGTTTTACTCTATATTTCAATTTCAATCCAATATCAACCAAAACCATACATACATAATCATACACAAGTATAGGATAATCGAGTTTCGCACCCTTACCTGATTTAATCGTGTTTTTGAAAGTCGGTTGATCGATTTTTTAATCCACAAATTTTCTCTCTTTTTCTTCTCTTCTTTTCCTTCTTTCTCTTTTTCTTCTTCTCTTTTTCTTTCCTTACTATTTTTCTCTCTTTTCTTTCTATTTCTAACTTAAGGAAAATAAAGTAAAATGACCAAATTACCCCTACACTCAAATATCTCGCAAACGCTCCTAAAACGCGATAAAACATAACAACAATGAAAACTAATATATTTTCAAATAAAAGTAAAAAATAAAATAATATAATAATAAAATAATCAAAACGACTCGATTAAACAAAACTAACCAAAACTGGGGCGTTACAACTCTCCCCCACTTAGAAATTTTCGTCCTCGAAAATATTACCTGAGACGAACATCTCTGGATACGACTCCCGCATCCGACTCTCCAACTCCCAAGTCAAATTTCCCTCAGCAGCGCCTCCCCACGCTACTTTCACAAGTGCAATATCCTTGCCCCTTAACCGCTTCGACTCGCGATCCAAAATTCTCACTGGTAATGCCTCCACCGTATGGTTCTCCCTTACCTCAACTTCATCCATCGGAATCACATGCGACGGATCCGGAACATACTTCCGAAGCTGTGAAACATGGAACACATCGTGTAAATTCGACAGATTCGGCGGCAACGCCACCCGATAAGCCACAGCACCCACTCTCGCGGATATCTGGTAAGGACCAATAAACCGAGAAGGAAGCTTCTTCGACTTCAATGCACGACCAACACCCGTTACCGGCGTAACTCTCAAAAATACATGATCGCCCTCTTGAAACTCAAGATCTTTCTTCCTTCGATCATGATAACTCTTTTTCCTACTCTGAGAAGCCTTCATTCTCTCACTAATAAGTTTCACTTTGTCTGTAGTCTGTTGAATCAATTCGGGTCCAACCACCCTACTCTCACCAGATTCGTGCCAACACAACGGTGTTCGACATCTTCGTCCATATAACGCTTCAAAAGGTGCCATGCCAATACTCGAATGGAAACTATTATTATACATGAATTCCACCAACGCAAGATAACTATCCCACGCACCACCTTGTTCAAGAACACAAGCCCACAACAAATCTTCCAACGACTGAATCGTTCTCTCCGTCTGTCCATCCGTCTAAGGATGATAAGCAGAACTCAACCTCAACTTAGAACCCAACTCCTTTTGCAAACTTTCCCAAAATCTCGAGGTAAACCTCGGATCTCGATCCGAAATAATACTCAATGGAACACCATGTAGCTTCACAATCACACTGATATAAATCTCAGCTAACCTCTCCAAAGAAAAACTGATGTCAATCGGAATGAAATGCGCCGATTTAGTCAGTCTGTCCACAACCACCCAAATAGCATTATGTCCCCCTCAGTGTATTCGGCAACCCTGTTACAAAATGCATAGAAATGCTATCCCATTTCCACTCAGGAATATCCAACGGTTGAAACAAACCACTAGGCTTTTGATGTTCCACTTTCGACTTTTGGCACGTCAAACACGCATACACAAACTGAGCCATATCTCTTTTCAATCCAGACCACCAAAAGATCTTCTTCAAATCATGGTACATCTTATTAGCTCCCGGATGTATACTCAAATTACTCCGGTGTCCTTCCTCCAAAATCATCCTTTTCAATTCCGAATCATCCGGAATACAAATTCGACCACGGAATCTCAAAACACCATTATCATCCACTTTAAAATCACTACTCGCATCTTTTTCTCCAACCAACATCAAATCCACAAATTTCACATCCAACTTCTGTTTCTCGCTAATGGTTAACAGAAAATCATTAGTGACCTTTAACATACCAAGCCTCACGTTGTCGGATGTCACTTCACACACCAAACTCAAGTCCCTAAAAGCTTCCAAAAGTTCCCACTCTTTAACCATTAAAGCGGACATATGCAACAATTTTTGCCTTAACGCATCGGCTACCACATTAGCTTTACCAGGATGGTAATTCAAGCCAAAATCGTAGTCCTTCAAGAATTCCAACCATCTTCGTTGCCTCATATTCAACTCTTTCTGATCAAACAAATATTTCAAACTTTTGTGACTAAATACTTTGAATCTTGCACCATAGAGATAACGCCTCTAAATTTTCAACACTAAAACCACGGCCGCTAATTCGAGATCATGAGTAGGATAATTTTTCTCATGCACCCTCAACTGCCTCGAAGCATAAGCCACCACCTTACCTTCTTGCATCAACACACCACCTAGACCAATCAAAGACCCATCACAATACACCACAAATGGTTCAGTAGGATTCGGTAAGATCAAAATCGGAGTTGTCGCCAATCTTCTCTTCAGCTCACTAAAACTTTTCTCACACTGAATATCCCAAATGAACGCTTGCCCTTTACAAGTCAACTGGGTCACAGGAAGTGCTAGCTTAGAAAAACCTTCAATGAATCTCCGATAATAACCAGCTAAACCCAAAAAGCTTCTAATTTCAGTAACATATCTAGGAGCCTCCCATTGTAGAACTGCATCTACTTTAGATGGATCCACAGCAATACCATTACCTGAAATCACATGCCCAAGAAAACTCACTTCTAACAACCAAAACTCACACTTGGACAACTTGGCAAAAAGTCTCTTTTCCTTCAAAATTTGCAACACCACACGCAAATGCTCCGCGTGCTCCTCCCGGGACTTAGAATAAATCAAGATGTCATCAATAAACACAACAACAAATCGATCCAAATGATCGTGGAAAATATGATTCATATACTCCATAAACACACATGGCGCATTAGAAACCCCGAACGACATCACAGAATATTCGTAATGACCGTATCGTGTCCTAAAAGCCGTCTTCTGAATATCTTCCTCTTTCACTCTAATCTGATGATAACCTGATCTCAAATCAATCTTACTAAACACACAAGCACCTACCAACTGGTCCATCAAATCATCAATTCTTGGAAGCGGATACTTATTCTTAATCGTCATTTTATTCAGCTGACGATAATCAATACACAATCGCATACTTCCATCTTTCTTTTTCACCAATAAAACTGGAGCACCCCAAGGCGACACACTTGGCCTCACAAACCTCTTTTCTAACAATTCATTCAACTGCTTCTTTAACTCAACCAACTCAGATGCCGACATACGATAAGGTGCCATAGAAACAGGTCTAGTACCAGGAATTAGATCTATAGAAAAATCCACCTCTCTCTCTGGCGGTACATCTGAAATATCCTCAGGAAACACCTCAGGAAACACCTCAGGAAATTCACACACAACAGGAAACACATCAAGTGAAACTTGACTATCCACGGTCAACGATGCAAACAACCCAAACAACTGAGCTTCATCCACCAAAAGTTTCTTCAACTCTTTGGTAGATAAGAAACTCGACTCTTCGTCTTCTTCAAGAGAAGAAAACCTTACCAGCTTATGATAACAATCAATATGAACCCGATTGAACTGCAACTAATTCATTCCCAAAACCACATATAAACCCTCCAACGACAGACACACCAAATCCATCTCAAAGTCTTTACCATAAATGGTCAAAGGACAACTTAAACAAACTAAAGAAGTAGTTACTGACCCCATTGCTGGAGTATCAATAACCATTTCTCCACCCATCGAAGACAACAAAAGATTCAAACGCTTCGCGCACTAAGACGAAATAAATGAATGAGTCGCTCCAGTATCAATAATAGCAACTAAAGGCGTACTATTATTAAAACAAGTACCTCTGATCAGACGGTCTGCACTTGTAGTCTGAGTCCCTGCCAATGCAAAAAATTTCCCACCAGCTGGAGCTTGCTTCGGTTTCGGACACTTTGTACTAATATGACCAGGTTCGCCACAGTTGAAACACTTCACCACGTTCCTCTTACAATCAGCTGCAATGTGTCCTAAACCTCCACAATTGGAACATTTTCTCATATCCTTCCTACATTCAAACTGACGATGTCCTAAGTCACCACACCTAAAACATCTCAGAGGATTAGACATACTTCCCCCACTTGGCCTTTTCTCAAAACTACCCCTTTGTTTACCCTTATCAACTGGTGTTACATAAGGACCACTACGAAACGGTTGTTTCCCTTTCCTTTCGTTCACACTCTTATAGTGAGTAGAACGAGCTTTGCTATCTTCTTCATAAATCCTACAACAATCCACCAAATCAGAAAACCTTCGAATTCTCTAATAACCAATTGCCTGCTTAATCTCAGGACGCAATCCGCTCTCAAACTTCACATGACGAGTACTAACCCACCAATCATCCGCTTCCTCCTGCAACATGTGAGTACCCAGTCTCACCTTCTGATCCTCAGCACAATCCATCACTCGGAAAATTCTTTCAATCTCCTTCAGCCAAATCTGAGCACCATCAGGATCATGTCTCCCTTTGAAGATAGGCGATTTGTTCTTCCTGAACTCATCATTCCCAGCAGCATTAGGTTCACCTGCACAGCCCGAGCCATAGCTTGCATTGCAGCAGCTAAAGCAGCGTCATTCCTACCAGCCATATTCTGTTCATTTCCAATAACAGCAACTATGGTTAAACAAACAGATCACCCAAACACAAACACCGACCAGGACTGACACAAACTAACACGGACTGGCTCTGATACCACTTAATGTAACAACCCCAATCTATACCCCCAATTAAATAAAGCGATAAAAATTTCATCGGAGTATAATTAAACATTCACGGCATAGACGAAGGCGTCACATCAATTGAGACAAAACACAATAAACCTGCTCATAAAGATATGCAACAATCAGGTAGTAATTAACAGAGGAACTTAGTTCCTACTACCCACAAATCAGATACAGAATAAAAGCGGAAAATCTGCAACTGAATCCCATATATATATATATATATCACATAAAGAGTTTATCTGTCATACACAGATCCATACATATACAATCCAAAAGATATCTATACATATACACATAAATCACAACGATCTCCCCGACTACCCGGTGCTACATATCAGAGCCGACCGACAAAAGAATGAAGACCTAAGCTTCACAAAAAGACCTCCAGCATCTAATCTGCAATGCCTCATAGAGCATTAAAACAGCAGAAGGGTGAGAAACACAATCATAATATAATTTCATACAATTATATAATAACACCAAAATACACATGTAATATTCTCACCACAACTTATACCAGGATTCAAACGCAAAACAACACAATGCATATCATCCTATATCCATCACCAAGGCATATATAATCAAATAAATGCATTTTATCAACAACATATATATATATATATATATATATATATATATCCCAACTCATCAATTCCATTCACAATTCCACACAAAATCAATCCATTCATGATTTATGCAAATGCAAAGAGACCGACACAACGACTCTATGCAAATGCGGTACCATCCATCCGTTAATCTCAACAATAGTTCACTTAGGAACTATTGGAACCATCGCTTGTTACTTAGTGTAACTCCCCGTCGGGCAAACGATGTTCCCCGTCGCTCACACCTCTTTGTATAAGGCACACGACATTTTTGGATCGCTCACACCTTTTTGTATAAGGCACACGACCCGATCGCTCACACCTCTTTGTATAAGGCACACGATCGTCCATAATCATCGCTCACACCTCTTTGTATAAGGCACACGATGTTATAGCGGATTCCCTCTGGAATCGATTCGTCGCTCACACCCACTAGGGCACACGACATCTCAAGAATGCATATCATGATGCTTGGCATACAATGACTCTTGACCTTCAAATGCACACATATATGCAATCATCTCAATCAACAATAATCATGCTTTGCACTCAAGCCCAAAATAATGCATTTAATTGCCATAAGGCCACAAACCCTCGTCACAACATTTAAACACATGCATTCACCTCATATAATCAGCACACAAGTCATACAACATATATCACCAGCACATTACATGATAACACATCAATTACGCACAATTAAAACGGTAAAAGTCGACAAAACGACAAATTTCCAAATTCCCAACTTAATTAAATCGGTCAACAATCTCAAAACCATAATCATAAGAAAGTACAGTTCAATAGCTATTCAACGATACCAAGAATGTTAAAAACGGATAATCGGGACACAAGTTACGGACTGAACATGAAAAGTAATCGCGAAAAAATACAATTCTGCAATCTTCCTGGCCATACGCATATTTCCCTGATCCATACGCGTATTGCCTTTCTCCCTCACCCATTCCATACGCGTATTGCCCAAAGTGATACGCGTATGGGCAGAGACCAATTCCTCCTAAAAATCCCACTAAAAATTCCAATACGCGTATTGTCTCACTTCATACGCGTATTGCCCTCAACCTTACGCGTACCATTACGCAAATGGGCAGATGGCCGAGAAAATGAAACTCCATACGCGTATTGCCCACATTTCTTCATTGCCATACGCGTATTGCCTTAACCAATATGCGTATTGCCTTGAGTGATACGCGTATGGGCAGTGGAAAAACCATAAATTTCCTGCATAATTTTTCTGCGAAATTCAACCAAAAATCACTCCCAATCTCACCTAAACACCAGAAAATTACCAATTGAATGCCTAACAACATGTATCTATCATGTATCAACAATAAGGGACACTAAAACATGATTTAAGACATAAATTATATCAATTTCTAACAATTCCAACATATTATGGGTTTTACTCAATATTTCAATTTCAATCCAATATCAACCAAAAACATACATACATAATCGTACACAAGTATAAGATAATCGAGTTTCACACCCTTACTCGATTTAATCGTGTTTTTGAAAGTCGGTTGATCGATTTCTTAATCCACAAATTTTCTCTCTTTTTCTTCTCTTCTTTTCCTTCTTTCTCTTTTTCTTCTTCTCTTTATCTTTCCTTACTATTTTTCTCTCTTTTCTTTCTATTTCTAACTTAAGGAAAATAAAGCAAAATGACCAAATTACCCCTACCCTCAAATATCTCGCAAACGCTCCCAAAACGCGATAAAACATAACAACAATGAAAAATAATATATTTTCAAATAAAAGTCAAAAATAAAATAATATAATAATAAAATAATCAAAACAACTCGATTAAACAAAACTAACCAAAACTGGGGCGTTACAATATAATTGACGTTTCATGAGTTCGACTCTCAGTTCCTGCTATTTTGTGATTTCTTCAGAATTTAACACCGCTTTTCATTTTTATTTAATTAAAGAAAGATATATCACTATGGTTCTTTAAACTAACTGTTGTGATATATATATTTTTTAATTACTTAAAACCTGGCATTTTTTTAAATATCATTAATGCCAATATTATATCACCACGGTTTTAATATTATATCACCACGTAGTAATTTTTTTTATTATTTTTAAAAAAAATTATTTGTTTTAGACATGACACTTTTTTTCTATAAATTTCATCATATATCACAATGATTTTGAGAAACAACCGTGGTGATATCATTTAATCACTTTACACAGCGCTAGCTAACTTATCTCTTTAGTTGCATATTTTCATTTCTACCAGGAAACAACCCCTGATGAAACAACACGGTTTTCAACCCTAACTAAACTTAAATCACCATTTAAACCCCAACGATACAAAATCAGTTTCAACCTTAACGAAACGTTCAACACCATCTTCAGACTTGAAGAAATAACAACATTTTCAACATTTTCGTCTTCTTTCGTATCGTCGACGAGGGAGCCGACACCGTGTTCGTTCTTGACTTGCTTTCAATTTAGCTGTCGAGGAGGAAATTTAAGATTCTAACAACTTTTTTTTTACTTATTCATCATGTTTCTGGTGTGTAAACTTTTTTGTCACATGCATCTATAATACATACATTTCCCATTGTTATTTATGCTTATCTATTTGTCGTTGTTGATTCTTATTGTTGTTGTTGATGCTTGTTGTAGTTGTTGGTGCTTTGTTGAAGATGATGCTTGTTGTTGTTGTTGTTGTTGTTGTTGTTGTTGTTGTTGTTGTTGTTGTTGATTCTTATTGTTGTTGAGGCTTATGTATTTGTTGTTGTTGATGCTTATTTGTTTTTGTTGATGCTTAATGTTGTTGGCGATGTTTAATGTTGCTGTTGATGCTTGTTGTTGTTGTTGTTGCTACTTATTGTTGAAGATGCTGCTTGTTATTGTTGTTGATGCTTATGTATTTATTGTTCTTGATGCTTATTGTTGAAAATAATAAAAATAAAATAAATTAAAAAATAAATTTACATAATAATAATAGTCACATAATGATAATGAAAAAGTTTTTTATTTATTTTGATTTATATGATTTTTTGAGATTTTTTCCATAAAATAATGTTTTTATTGAAAAAAATCATATTTTTAATAATGCATTAAAGACAAATACGAAAATTTCTATTTAAATAATAAGAAATGCTATTTTTATGATTTTTTTTATGATTTAAAAGTAAAATAGAAAAAGTTAGTAGTAAAGGAATAAAAGGAAAAAAAAACTAAAAGTGAGGGAGGTGAGATTCAAACACTACAAGAAAAATGCCATTTTACGACACTTATGTTGCGACGGTTCATTGAAAACCGTCGTTATTTAAACATTACGGCGGTTATTACGACGGTTTTATGAAACTGTCGTTATTTAAAAAAAAAAAATTACAAATAACAACGGTTATAATTTTAACCGCCGCAAATATCTCTTCGCGACAGTTATAACCGCCGTAAACTCTCTATTTTGTGAAATTAGTGTGCGGGCTGCGACGGTTGACCCAACCGCCCTCATTTTTGGCCCAAAACAAATTAAATGTATATATGCCTCCAAAATAAATTAAGAAAAGCGCCCAATATTGAAACGGACATAAACCGCCTCCAAAACAATTTAAAAAAAAACCCAATTAACATATCTAATCTGTTGCTCTTCTTTTCTCTTCAACGACCTAAAGCAGCCAATGCCACTGCAACGCCGTTCACGACCACTGCAACACCAAGAAGCTCTCTCACCTCCGACCATCTCCGACCGCCGCTTTTGTTCCATAACTCTCTGAATTCATCTTCTTTCACAAAACCCATAACACATACTCAATCATTTCTTCAAAATCTACAGAAACCGTAATCCACATGTTACAGAAATAGGGACCGAGAAACAATCATTCGTGCAGTAACTTAGCCCGTTTCAAACCCAAGTCTACCATCTAACTATAAAGCATAATTAGGGTTTTAAATCCCATCTTTCTTTCTACATACTCTTATTCTCAAATAACATTTCTCTTAACAACAGGTAAAGGTTCTATTAAGTTTTTAAGTGTATGTTTTATTAGGGCTCTCTTTAGATTCTGATTTGGTGTTAATTTTGATTCGTGTTTCAGGAATTTCAAGTTTGAACGTATAAGAAGAAGATGGCAACACTACATGGACCACTTGTTTAAGAGATTGTGAAGAGGAACAACTCTTTCAGGGTTGAAGAGTATGGTAAAAAAATCCAGAGTGTTCAATTTAGCAGAGATCCAAACAATTTGTACAACCTCAACTTCTTCAAGTACTCTTGTTAGTAAAAAAATGCATTGTTTTATCAATATGTTTCCTTCTTTGATTGTTTTTTTTAATTCTATTGTCTAATATGCAGGTTAGAAATTGGTACTTATAAAAATGGTTTTTTAAAATTGTAAAAGTTCTTTTCTTATAGATTGGTTATATGTTAAATGTGATTTTATTTTAAATTAGTGAAAATACTGTTAATAATTTGATATTGATAATCTGAACATTTTGTGTGTGATGTATCTGCATTTCTATTGACTTATATACAGTACATGGAGCTTAGTTTATGTTATGACTGCATGATAGGTTTGGCCATACAAAAAATTGTTACTATTCGGCTAGCCAGGAAACATCAGTTTGTGTTGTTGGCTACCACCAAGCCAAGGAAGTAGAACAAGCTTGAAGTTTTGGTTCACAAATATATGATGAATAAGATTTTAGGAGGATGGAAAAGGCTATCCAAAAATAGATAATTTATGGAATGGTTTGACAATTGTTTCGTTTTAATTATGTTTCACAATATAGTTCTAATAATTTCCTGTATATTACGGTAACTTGATGCGAAAGCCTATAAAGTACATTTGTGGTTAAGTGTTTAGCTTATTCTTTTGAATCCTTTCAGTATATTTTGACGTGAAAGTCTATAAAGCACATTTGTTGATAAATATGACAATTAGAAACACTTATAGGAAAAATTGTTGAGTTGAGACAAATCATGTAAAAATGAATCGATTGATCATAGTTGGGTTTTTTAAGTAAAGTTTATATGTTAGGATTGATCATAGTTTATTTATAACATGTATCTCCTCTCACTACAAGAAAAATAGTGTTTTGCGACAGTTACTACGGCTGTTTAGTGCAACTGTCCTCGTAGGCTTTCCTCTCGTGGGATCCTCCTCAGGCGGAAAGAACACTCTTGAAAGGAACAATTTGAGAGCTTGTGGCTGGCCATTGGTTCTGACCGTATCTTTTTCTCCGCAGCGGCAACTCTTCCAATGGGCGTGGATCAGGATTTAGATTGGGAGCTGGAAATCAATTGTCAAAAACAAGAATAACAAGCCTTGCCTCCCTGCATCCTTGATGAGTAGAGTAACTTCGGTAATGCTTTCTCTTTACTTGCAGTTCTTTTGAAATCAAATTTTAAATTACCGAAGTTGATCCTTGGAAATTATTTGGATGATATTGAAATTGGTTATAACTCCTTGATCTTAATGTTCGTGCTTTTCGTTTCTTTTTTAGTTAGCTTGAAATTCTAAATTTGGATCCCTGCTAACTTCTGCTATAATTTCTTTGTTTTTGAGCTGTGCATTATTTCTTCTGCTTGTTTTGGACAGGTTCGCGATGATACCGTAGCTAATGTTGCGAAACCTCAATACCCAAGGTCATGCATTAACCAAAGCTATCTATACTTCCGGGTTGTATCTTCTTCTCATACCGATGCTTCAATTCTTCTTTTATACGGATATATCTATATATTCATCTTGTTTCCTTTCTAAATTTACAGCTTTCAACCTTTACTCTTGTTTCATATAGCACGATGATGACACGAGAGGAGGAAGTTGTGACATGTCGCGGATTCAAAGAAACAATGTTGTTCAGGTCCAAATTCAACGACAACATTTTCCTCATGCACGCAACCTCAACGGAAGCTTGTCCGAAGCCCCCCCTCAAAGGACGTGGCAAGTCAACATGGATTTTTCTTGTTTTGTTAAAAATAGGTAACATTTAAGTTAAGTATAAAATTAAATATTATGGTTGTAATAAAAAATACTTGTGCCAGTCATGCCAGAAGCAAGGTTCATGATTTGGATTCCTTTAGGGACCAGTCATGTTTATTTTGTGAGGACTCTATAGTGGTCTTATCACTACAAAAAAAATGTCATTTTTATTTTTTATTTTGTTTTTTTTATAATAACAAAAAAATTGAGTGCATTTTTTTTTTTAAATATTTGCAACTTGCGGCGGTTCAAACCGCCACAATATACCCGTCGTAAAAATAACGACGGTTTGCACGACAGTTTTCTCAATCGTCGCAATACAGCCTCGCGAAGGACGTTTCTGCGACAGTACGGAAACCGTCGTAACTTACAAATTACGACGGTTCTAACCGTCGTAATCTACCAAAATGAACCGTCGCAATTTGCCAATTTTCTTGTCACTACAACAGATAAGACCTTAGACAGCGCTTTTTTTGCCCTTAGACAGCGCTTTTAAGCGCTGTCTAAACCTGCGCTGCTATAGGTTTAGACAACGCTTTGGGTAATACCAAAAACGCTGTCTAAAGGGGGGTATATTTAATGAAAAGCGCTGTCTATGGTACCTTTAGACAGCGCTTTTTGACATTATAAGGTATACCTTAGACAGCGCTTGTGGTAAAAGCGCTTTCTAAGGTCCACCTTAGACAGCGCTTTTGTCAAAAGCGCTTTCTAATCCTCACCTTAGACAGCGCTTTCACCAAAAGAGCTGTCTAAGGTATACGAAAAATTTTATATAAATTTTTTTAAACCACAATTTTTACCAGGTTTTTTCAACCAGAATTTGACCTGTTTTCAACCAGCAATTTTTTTCAGAAAAATACCACAATTTGGAGATTCAAATCAATCCAATTTATCCTATTTAAATGTACCAATTTACACCAAAATTATATATCCAAAACAATTGGCAATTCAAACCAATATATATATTTAAAATTACAAACCAAAATTATATATACACCTATTTATAATTACAAATCATTACATTTTTTCTACAAATGCACATATTACTTATACTAGTACTTTTGCATCCAACCAAAGCATTGCTTCAAATCTACATTATAGGTCCTGAAAACACAAAGATTGTAATTTAATTAAAAGAATACATAAACAAAGTTACACATATTTAAATTCTCATCAATTAAAGTAAGAGTACAATATTATACCTTGTAAAATTCCGAGCTCCATAATGTATTGACACCAATCCTATTTAATTTCATCCAATTGAGAAATTGAGTAATGAGCACACTTGCATTCTTCAAAGTACTACATAATAATATAACATAGTCTGATAGTCACAACCTTGTCCGCCATGTTGTTCATCACCAGTTAATAACCTACAAGTAAAAGGCAATGTTTCTCTTATCGATAATTAATAATATGAAAAGTAATGGAACACACGTTAAACATAAATCTAAGTACTGTCATTTTTTAAACTAGTTGGTACAATTTTCTTCAGTAATTCAATCTTTGTTTATAACTATAATTACAAAAACAATTATATTGAAATTGGAAACAATCAAACTTATTTCAATAAATAACACTAAATTATAAATTATTTATTGCTTATTGAATTGGTAAATGTCACATTAACAACATAATATAGGGAGCAATTCCTCCATGTACTACCTCCATGCTGGAAGTAAAGTTCAAAAATTACCATGTGAGATAATTCAACCAAAATCATGAATTGAATATGATCCAAGTCTCTCTACAGTTTGGTGTCAACTGAAAATTACCATGTGAAATAATAAAACTTTAGCCACTAAGTTGAGTTATGTGCAGGGAGCAAGGAAATTCAAGACATGGCCATTCAAAACGAACTTATTCCTCACATAGAGAAAAGAATTAATGATTTAACACAACATTTATACAAAGATGAATTTTAATTTTCGTACCTGAGCTCTGTTGTCAGTCATTAGTAGTCGGTTGTAAGGAGCAGTGCTAGGATCCCCAACAATAGACACTCACTACTAAAAAAGAAATAAGCCAATTTTAAAAACAATTCTTAAGGTGTTCAAAAGATGAAGTAACACTTAACTTTAACCACTATTTCTACCTTATTTAAAGTTAAGAGAAAATAAATTCTCAAAATTACTAATAATCATACAAAGCAATCAAAATAAACCTTAATAAGGGTTTAAAGGATCAAGATTCAGAAGAAGAAGAAGAAAATTTTGTGAATCAAATAATAATTGACAATTGAATTATTATTTCCAAGAACAAAATAAACCTTTCTCCATTGTCACTCATAATTTCCAAGAACAAAACTAGGAATACCACAAAACACACATGTCAAAGAATTGGAATACCACAAAACACACATGTCAAAAAACATTTACACCAATTATGAACAATAAGCATATAAGCATGAATGACCTTTAAAATAGGAAAAAGTTCTAAATCCAGTTATTAACTCAATAAACTTTTAAAGTATAAATTAGCTAACCAACACTTGAAAATACATTAGTCAGTAAATCCTAAACCCATTTCTGTAACGCCTAGGCCTTTTGTTTGTCTAGGAAAGAAAAGGAGAGAAAATAAATACTCCTTAAATGAAAATTCAAGAAACCTCAAGAGAATGCAAGACAGAGCAATTACTTCATTTGCCACATGTTGCTTGGAATTTTGTATTCAAATTGAATGACACAATCTACTTCCTCCCCGAGTTGAACAACAAGTTTTTACCTAACTCATCGGTGGAAGTTAAGTTATAAAAACAAAATTAAGAGATTGTTAGGGTTAGTTAAAAAGAGGAAATGAAAAGAAAATACCTTGAACAGTGGCGAATTAAGTGATATCGATTTTTGTTCTGGTGAAGGCAGAGAGAGGATATGAGCTTAGTGTGAGGCATCCACTCAATGATGGAGGTGAGAACACGAAAGGAACAGAAGCCAGAAGATGAAAGGTATGGAGGTGAGATTGTTGTCATACACAAAAAGGACGGAGTAGATGAAGTGGGTATAGAGTAGAAAATGAATGGAGTGATGAAGACGAAAAAGGCGCTCGAGGAAGACGACTACGGCTAGGGTTATGTGAGGAAGCGAGAGCGACAAAGAAACTATATACATTTATGTTTTTATTTTTTATTTTTTATTTTATTAAATTATAACATATTCAGTTACACATTTATCATTTATTTATAAAAGAATATGAAAAAAAATGTAAGAACACTTCTTTTCAAAGAGGCGTATCAATACTAATAAATGCACTAAATATGAAAATGAATACTGACTATTCATATATTTTAATTTAATTAGACCTTAGACAGCGCTTTTCATAAAAGCGCTTTCTAAGGTGGACCTTAGACAGCGCTTTTAAAAGCGCTTTTTAAGGTCCACCTTAGACAGCGCTTTTGATTTTTTTTTTTAATTTTTAAGACCTTAGAAAGCGCTTTTAAGGAAAGCGCTGTCTAATATTTTCCTTTAATTTTTTTTTTAAAATTAATAAAACTTTAGAAAGCGCTTTTGACCGAAGCGCTGTCTAAGGTCTTATATTTTTTTTTAAATTTATAAGACCTTAGGAAGCGCTGTCTAATATTTTCCATTAAATTTTTTTTTTAAATTTATAAGACCTTATAAAGAGCTTTTGACCAAAGCGCTGTCTAAGGTCTTATATTTTTTTGCGCTTTTATTTTTTTAAATGAATAGTTTCCTTGTTTTTAACTTATAGCAGCGCTTTTGTATTAAAGCGCTGTCTAAGGTGCGATGTTATAACTTACTTTTGTTGTAGTGTGTAGTGAAACTCGCAACCTCTCACACTCAAACTCCTTACACATGGTCTCTTACCAATTGTTCCATTTTATTTATTCGAAATAAAGTGGCACTAGAAAGCATATAAAGTGTGGGAAAAATTTGGGGTACGACAAAAAAGTTGAGTTATTTGTTGATTAATTTTAAATGAAGAGATACTTTGTCATATTCGAGTGGAAAACTCGGCTTACAACCCACAAGTATGAGAAAATGAGCATTTGCATCATCTTGATATGGAGAACTTTTACTTGGACTTTCTCACTAGTACATCTCAACATTCAAGTGGAAAATGTCAATCATTTCTCAGCATCTTGTAGAAGTATAGTGGTTTGCATTACTACAAGAATAGACTAATATCCAATCTTTTGGAAAATAGGCTCTTAAAGAAAAGTGCACAAAGGCACAAAAAGAAGTTTGATGAGGTTTGTCTTTTTTAGAGGTTTTGAAAAGAGTTTGAATATGCTTAAGTGTTTTAGAAATTTATTGTGAAAAAGATTTTATAGATCGCTTGACAAACTTAAGGTTGATTAAGAAAGAGGTGTGAAGTTTGAAAACAAGAAGTTTTTGAAATAGGGAAAAGTTTTGAAAATTTAAGAAGTGGGAAGGAGATGAAGAGACTATTCTAAAGCATAAAGTAAATGGTCTCATTGTATGGTATCCCAAGAGTATCCTTTGTGTATGCAAGTGTACTAACTACAAGATGGAGCAAGCATTTGACATTGGTTAAAACGAGCATTTGTTTCCCTTTGGATTGAGCCACAAGATGAACAAGCACATGAGCAGATAAATATAAAAAAAATCAGATGGACAACCAAGGTCACCAAGCTAAAAAGAGCATCCAAGTCTTGGAATAAAGATCACAATGGTCCAGAGGAATCACTAAGTCTCAGATGAGCCATAAAGTCGCAGATACCACTCCAAGCAAAGGGAAACACTAAGTCCTAATGTCCAAGGTCCAAAATACTCCTCATGCAAGTGATAGTGACACAAAGTCCATAAGATCAAATTAAAGTTTTTTAGGGTTTTAGCCATTTTACGATGTTTTCGTTCTTTTGAAATAAGAAAGCAATAAATTATAAAGTAAAGAGCAAAAATAAAAGGCAAGAATATAAAATGGCATGAATGTAAACGACATAAATGTAAAGTACATGAAAATAAATGTTAGATGTTAGCACAATTAATATGTGAGTGTTAGTGTTAATAAGAATTTAATCGAGTCAGGACAATTTAGCGCAATCTGAGGCCAATTAATAACAATTTATGTGTCAAAAATGTTAGAGAGTTAACACAAAGTTAATCTCCTAAAACAATGTAACACAATAGTCAAACAAAAGAAAAAGAATAAGGGAGGATAGAAGGAATGCAATGAAGGCTCAATCAATCACATAGGGATCATCTATTACGAAGTCAAATGATTCAAAAAATGATCAAACTAGGGATAACCTATCTCTGGCACAAAGTGCTAAAGATGATCAAGTGATCATTCATTAACAGATTTGAACTAAAGAAGGTTGAATCCACCAAAGGATCATCAATCAAGGACTTGAGATGTTGAAAATATTTTCAACCAAGCAATCATCAAAACATCATATAAAGCCATTCCAAAATTTGAACCAAAATTAAAATAAAAAATAGGATTTAAAATGGAAATTAAAAGAAAAATTCAAAAGATGAATCAAAACATCCAATAAATGGTTAAGAAAAATATGAGTAATCAAGAATAATGTAAATGAAGAGATTTCAAAAGTTGAAGTGAAAAATGCTTCAAATGATTAAAAATAAAATACAAAATGAAAATGAAATGGAAAATAAACAAAAATATCAATTAAACTCAAAATGATTTTTAATAATTATGCAAAAATATATGTGATGGAAAATATTTTTATGAATTTATGAAAAAAAATTGGAGTAAAAAAGGATTAAAAATCATTAAAAATAAAATCAGAAAAGAAAATTAAATAAAATGAAAATAAAATAAAATAAGAAAATAGAAAATATTTGAAAAATGGCGCCAACGGCTAGTTCATTAAACGCGTGAAGGCAGTCATCTTCAACTTTTGTCAATTTTTACAGATCATGAACTAGGTGGTTTTAAGCCAAAACCTCACTCGTTTTAGCATCAACATCCATAAACGTACATGTCTTATTGCATTAGATCCATTGATTGGCTCTGAGTAAAGAGAATTTTCTCAAGAACATGAAGAACCCTAGTTCTTCAATGTAAAATTAAATGATGGATACGTAATATAAATTTAAGGTAATTGAGGGCTTTTGATGTGTGAATCAAAACGAACACACTAGTAACTTGTTTGCTCATAAATTTTACTCGTAGCTACCTTTCCAATTGAAACTTCAAAGGTCAACAATGGTGGAATCGAGTTGAAGGTTGCAGAAAGTTTCAAGCCACGACACTGCGTCAGTTAGCTTCAGAGGTGGCCGGTGAGTGATTCTGGGCAAAGATTCGAAGCAAAGAGAGCTTGAATCAAGGGAATAAGTAACAATTTTTGTAGGTTTCGAGCTCAAGTGTAGCAGATGTTTTTTGGCTTTCTAAAGCTTGCAAATGAAGGAAAATCAACCCTTATTTATAGGGAAAGTGTTTCTAAGCTCACACATGTGAAATGGATCTCAAATACTTCTGAACCAAGTTGAAATTGGTTTATTTTCAATCTGTGTGAGGGAAAGGGTGAAATGTGTGATTCAATCATGAAAATTGGTCGTTAAGCACTTGTTTGCACGTGTTTTGGTTATACAAAAGGTTCACGCATGTGCAGATGGTCCCAAATTGAAAATTGGTATGAAAATCATGACCTAAAATTGACCAAGAAGCAGAGCTCAATGTACCATGTTTAGAGCTAGCCCAAATGAAATCCACTCGTGCGTTTTTTATTTTTCTTTGCACAAAATGTTCTCCTCATTACCAAGAATCAGATGCAAAAAGAATCAAATCAAAAGGATGGCTAGATTGAAAATGGCATTGATTCAAAGTTGGGGTCGTGGCCTGAAGTTTCAGGTCAGGAATTAAGTCAACCTGGTCTTGGGCTTATTTTGTGCACACATGGGTAGCTTAGCAAATCCCAAAATTTATGGACTTAGAGGTTGAATTGATGTTTAACCCTTGAAACGAAGTTGTAGTGGAGCTAAAATGTAACATTTGGCTCAAAGTAGGTTCCAAAAATGTTGAGAAATGAGAAAGTTATGGTGTCTATACCAAGTGACATGCCATACTCGAGATTTCTTGATATTTCCTTACATACAAAGGCCCAATAATGAACACTTGAATACCAAATGAAGGAAACTTGATTATATTTTGAATAATCTTTGATGATTGCTTGAGAATTGGATGAAGATGGCATGGAAATACACACATGAACCATTCTTGAATCAACTTTGAAATCATGCACCAAAATTGAGTCCTCTTGATCCAATGAATATAAATGATACTTAACATGAATGTGGCCTAAGATTATAGGTCATGCCTTTAATTAAAATCTCTTGTGGACCACATTTTGACCAAACTTTGACCTTGAGAATCCAAACCCTAATTTAGAAACCAAGCTTGATCCATTAATTGCAAGTCCCAACCTTGTACAATAATAAAGAGAAAACAACACAAACCAAAGAAGTAAAGGTTAGGAGGTGTCGCGGTGAGAATCGGAGACCATAGCTATTGAGTTAGCTAGGCTACATAAATATTTAAGATATCATCACCGATCTTTAATTTATCCAATGGAAGGGGTAAATAAAGAATCACCTATAAATATGCAATGCAAAACAAAGCAATAAAGAGATATAAGGTTCGGGGGTTGGTTATACTAAGGGAAGGTATTAGCACCCTAAGTATCTATAGTATCCTATAGGAACCTCTTGTTGAATTTGTGCTATTAGTTTGTTTGCTAATTGGGATTGATTGAGGAGATGAGAAGAGGAATGTTTTTTATTGTTTTTGTGTTTAGCAAGGAAAAAAGTCTTGTGCCTAAGTACCAATAAAGGATCAAAACCTCGTAGTTCTAGGTATAAATTGAAAAGGGGTTTGTTATGGTGGATTTTATTGAAGAAAATACAAGTTGTCATCCTAAGGATAATACTCATCTAAACCACCACAAACATGTGGAAGAAGGATCTTTGTTTCATATTGAGAGAAGGGCTCCAACATGGATGTATCAACAAGCATGCCACATACCTCTCTCAAATGGAAAATAATCAATCATCTTTCTCACTATGTTGTGGGGTAGGAGATTTATATCTCAACTAGGGATGACTAATGTCTAGTGTATTTGAAAACGTTTTCAATTGAAAAGCCAAAGTGGCAAAAAGGTTTGAATTGAGTTTTGTGTTTTTTAGTCTTTGTGAAAGAAGTTTGAATATGCTTAAATTGTCTTGAAGCATTTGTTAAGAAAAAAGTTTGAAAAGATCAATGACCTAAGGTCAAGGTTTTTATTGAAAGTGGTTTTGAGTCTTTAAAAGGGGAAACCCTAATTGAATTGTCTAAAGTGATGGTAATCCTAAGGGAGACTTCCTAAGGGATATCAAGTTCTAGGATTACAAGTTAAGAGATATATACACAAGAAGAAGTAAAGATGAAAATGCAAATGACAAAGATGTCAACAACAAGTCACTCCCTTGGAATTAGGCAACATGGTAAACAATTATGAACAACCAATCACCCAAAAAGGTGAATATTAAAGCATGGATTAGCATAAATCATGGATACACTTATTTACAAGACAAGTTTCAACAAATTAAAGACCAAAGGGAGGCCCAGATAAAAATTGTTTTGAAAACGGCGATCGCGCCGAGATTTTTTAATATCGTATCAGGACTTATACAATGACTGAAGCCGAAATTATTTATTTACAAAAGAGGTGGGTCTTACACTCTATTAGAGGCCCAAAAAGTATTTTGAAAAATGTTTGTGAGGGTGAAAACAATTAAAACCCTAATTTGATTTAATATGCATTTTAATTTGAATAAAAATTAATTAAAATGATCCAAATTAACAAACATGTGTCAAAAACAAGTTGTGATCTTGGTTTAATGTTTGAAAAATCATGTTTTATCCATAGAATAATTTGAAAATCATTTGAACTTGAAAAGTCAAGAGAAAGAATTATTTTTAAATGCTTAAAAACAAATAAAATAAAGTCTTTATAAAAATATTAAATATATAAAATAAATAATATTTTTGTGAAATTTTTGTAGAATAAAATATTTTAACATTTTTTGTGAATTTAAAAAAAAATCAATTCAAAAACATTAAAATTCAGAGAGAAATTAATTTTTGAATCAGTTAATAAAAATATCAAAATATTCAAAAATTCAAAATTTGAAAAATGGCGCCAAGAACAAGTCATCTTCTTCGCGCGAGCTCTGGTTTTCTAGATTTTTAAAACCTCTCATATCTCTCTGATTTCTCAATGGAAATGACTTTTGTAAACATGAAACTTGCTCGTTTTTGAACAAGGATTACAACCATATAAATTAATTGCATTTATATTAAGTGTGGAGCGAGAAATCAGAAGATGAACTCAAGAACCCTAATTTTTGCAAGAACATCATGAAATCCTATAGACGATTCATACATAGCAATTGATTGAGAGGAAACACTCCACATAAGTTCAGAAACATGTTTGTAAATTGAAAACACATTTATGATGTATAGATTATAGAGTTTGAGAGTTTCAGACTTACATCTTGCAGCTGGTGATCGAATTCTATGTTGGAGGTGTTACAGATGCTGTGTAATGATCTGGACAGCTTTAATGGACCTCAAGTAATGTGTTTGAAGGCTTGGAATGGATTGAATCAGCTCAGAACTTATTGTGGTACCTCAACTGCAAACAGACCAAAAAGCTTGAGCAAATGGGAGGTGACTTTTTGATTCAGGTGTTCTAGATGAGTTTTAAGGTCATGGATCACTCATATATGTTGTATGTGAGGTGTTGGCATGAATTATTTTGATAGAATTGCTCTAAAATGAAAAATTCGAAAGTTGCTTGAATGAGAAGCAAAATCTGGTTTTTTGAGATTGATTTTGAGGAAATCATGTGTTATGGCGCTTTGGTGTACTCAAACTAATAAAAAATGAGCTCTATTTATAGTGTGTCAAGTTTTTTTTGCAGCAATAGTGAATGGTGGCTAGTACAACCCATTGTCCATTGGTTTGCAAAAGGAATCTCAAGTCTCCTCTAGCCATTGACTTGAGTCAATTTTGCAGGCCTATGGTCTTCTATTGCAGGGATAAGGCTTGACTCATTCAGTTGGATTTGCTTTAGTGTATGCCACCTTGATGCATCCATTGAATGCTTCATGACAACTTTGAAAGATTTGAATTTGAGCTTTGAATGTCACATGCCAAATGATGAGGTTTTGGACTTGCAAGGCTCTATGGTGTTGTAGCTCTGCAGAGATCATGTTCATTGCACTTTAGAAACTTGTCTTGTATGGTGACAAGGCTTGCCAAGTCATGGAAATGAAAAAATCGTGTGGCAAGTTCAAGACTGCATTGTAAAAACAGTTTTGGAGATGTCATGTTTCCATGCTCATAACTCCCTACTCAAATTGAATTTTGAGATGATCTGGTACTTGTTGGATATCTCTCATGACATACTTTAACTTTGATGTCCACCAATGGACCTGGTTCAGCTTGGATCAAGGTGAAAAATGGCCCAAAAGTTAGTGAAAAACCTAGACAGATTCTGTCCAAAATTTCCCTAAGTGTTGGAAAAAGTGGTCATTCTCATGTTTTTGTGATTTTGATCAATCCATAACTCAAAATCCATGAGGATTTGGAATATTTTGTAGATGAAACTTTTGAATTATGTCATGTGAAATTTTATTTGAGCTTTGGATGGAAGCAACTGGCTTTGGGGTTTAGGAGTTATGACCTTGCAAAGTTGGTACCAAATCTATTTTGTTCCATAACTTAGAAAATTTTAAGTTTCCTATGGTTGCCCCTTTTGCAAGTAACCCTATTTTTCTTGATTTTTATTGATGGATGATGATCAAAACCATACATTAACATTGTTTTTGCCTTATGGGAGCCACATTTGTGAAAAAATTCAAATAGTCAAACTTGATTTTGGGCACAGTTGACTTTTTGTCAGATGAATTCCAAACTGTGTGATCTTCTATGAAATCAAGTTCTTGAACCAATTCAAACCTAATGGATGGATTCCATAGGTGTTTTAGGGTGTCTTGAATCATGTCTCAAGGTTTGGGAACATGTCTTGGTCCAAAGTCAAAGGTACAGTTGACTTTTTCTTCAAAACCCTAATTGTGGTCCAAATGAATTTGAAACTTGTGAATCAAGCTTCTTTGATTAATCCATTGTTGTAAATTGATCAATGTGGTGTATTTGAGGCCCTCAAATCATGTCTTGAGGTCTTGGTTCATGTCTTACCTCAAAAGTCAACTTATGGGTGAATTAGGTCAAGAAACCCTAATTCCTGATTTTTGATGAATGCTTCCCCTGAGGTTAATTTGACTCTATGATTGGGTCCATGAGGTCCCTTTGAGCTTCTTGAATCATGTTTTGAGGTATTGGTTCATGCCTAGATGTAATTTTTCATTTGGAGGCCTTGGTCGACCAAAACCCTAATTTGGTGACACTGGCGATGTTGAGGCTTGATCCACTTGGAATGTTGCAAATCTAGTGCTTGATTCTTGATATGGGAGACCTCTTGGTCCTTCATGGATGTTTGAGAGGTTAGAAAAGTTGAAGATAATGTCAATTCTTGATTGATCCTTTGTCTAAGTGCTCTGAGAGGGCTCAAAACCCTAATTCTTGATTGTAGTGAATGCTCAACAATCCTTGAGGAGATTGATGAGGCATGATGGTACATACTTATTATGGTAAGGATCTTAACAATGATGGGAAATCTTGTGGTCAAAATTTGGGGTATGAAACTGTTGAAGCTAGAATAGCAGCAAGCAAAAATGTATAAGTAACCCAGTTTTGTCGTATCCCCAGGGATCAGTGCGAGGGAAAGAATGCCATTCGACGGTATCTACGTTTCTAAGCTTATGGATCAAAAGTTTTGGTTTAAGATGGAACCAAAAGCAAATGCGGAAAATGTAAAGACGAAAAATGTAAAGTAAAGACTGAATTATAAACGGAGCCTTGATGGAATTGGATCTCATCAATTGATAATACATGCATTCTTCTGATCAATTTCATATATAAATCAAATATTCGCATAATATCATCATGTATCACTCACACATACATATCCTCTCGGTCCCCGCATATGTGAATGATTTTATACTGATCAATAATTGCTCTCGCACATCACCAATCAATACAAAGAATTAAAGCCTACATGAATGTTAAGCCTAATCCATCTCTGGAATCAAAACCCAACAGATATTACTATAACATCAATATCAAACCAACGAGTAATTCATATACAAAGCTAATGATCAAAATACGTACACACGTTTAACCCCTTTTTACATGCATTCTGTAACGCCCCAGTTTTAGTTAGTTTTATTTAATCGATTAGTTTTGATTATTTTATTATTATATTATTTTATTTCTGACTTTTATTTGACAATATATTATTTTTCATCGCTGTTTATGTTTTATCGCATTTTGAGAGCGTTTGCGAGATATTTGAGCTGAGAGGTAAAATAGTCTTTTAGGGGTTTAGATATTTATATAAATAGAAAGTGGAGAGAAAAAGAGAGAAAAGAAAAGGAAAGAAAGAGAAGGGAAGGAAAGGAAGAGGAGAGAAAATAGGAGAAGAGGAAAATCGACATAACTCCGTTTCGAGCGCGATTAATCGGGTAAGGGTGACAAGTTTCAATTATATCTTGCTTGTGTATGTATATGTGTTATTTGTTGTAATTGTTTTGGTTGTTTCACCACTTTTCTTACCGATTGGAATTAGGAGCAATTGACAGAAATCGATGTTTTCACGGATGAAATTCGATATAAACTCAGTAGAATACTTGTTATTAGGTTTGGATCATGTTTTGGTTGTTATAGCATGAATTGGAAGTGTTTGGGGTGGGAGAATGATGAATTTGAACCCAAATGACCTATGTTAGCGCTGCCGGGCTTTTTTGGTTTCGCAGGTTCGCACTGCGAATGGCCAGCGAAGGGGAAAGCGAACGTTCGCGTGAGGTTCGCACTGCAAACGTTGTGTTGTTTTTCTTTCTGCCAGTGTTCGCTGGGGGATTCGCACTGCGAAGGGGACAGCGAAGGTTCGCTGGGAGTTCGTACTGCGAATTGTAGGCTATTTTCCTTTCTGCCATGGTTCGCTGGGGTATTCGGACTGCGAATGAGGGAGGGAAGGACTCGCTAGGAGCTTCGCATTGCGAACATGACATCTTTTCTAAATTGTTTTCTTTATAACTTTTGATCCGTAAGTCGGTTTGAGGCGCGGTTTGATGCGTTGGAAAGCTTATGAACTGTTCTTTCTTATTGAATGGTTTTGATATTTGTTGACCGATTTAATTATGTCAGGGGTTTGGAAATGTGTCGTTTGGTCGACTTTTACCGTCGTAACTGTGTGTATTTGATGTGTTATCTTACAATATGCTTTTGATATACATCGTATGACTTGTGTGCTGATATGTGATATGAATGCATTTGATTAAATGATGTGATGATGTTTTGTGGCCTTATGGCAAGTAAATGCATTGTTTTGGGTTAAAATTCAATGCATGATTAATGATGTTGTTGTGGGGTAAAATACATTGTTTGATTGAATATCAATGATGTTGTTATGATGTGTTGTGGGTAGTCTTTGTGGTGTGAATCCCTTGTGGAAGTAATTGTGATTGCATGATTGTTGTGGGTTGTGGTTTGTGATGAAATGCATTGTTTGAAGTGTTTTCCATACATGAATAATGATGATGAGATAATTCATATGGTTGAATTGTGAAGATGCATTTGATTGTCATGAGTTCTTATGTGTCAAGCATCATCATATGCATCTTGTGATATCGTGTGCCCTAGTGGGTGTGAGCGACGAAACGATTCCAGAGGGAATCCTCTATAACATCGTGTGCCTTATACAAAGAGGACCTAAAGCGATGATTATAGACGATCGTGCGCCTTATACAAAGGGGACCTAAAGCGATCGGATTGTGCGCCTTATACAAAGAGGACCTAAAGCGATCGGATTGTGAGCCTTATACAAAGAGGACCTAAAGCAATCCATAAACGTCGTGCACCTAATACCAAGAGGACCTAAAGCGACGGAGAACATCGTTTGCCCGACGGGGAGTTACGTTGAGTAACAAGCGATGGTTCCAATAGTTCCTGAGTGAACTAGTGTTGAGATGATGGATGGATGGTACCGCATATGCATTGCATAGAGTCGTTGTGTCGGTCTTTGTGCATTTGCATAAATCATGAATGGATTGATTATGTGTGAGAATTGTGAATGGATGCATTATGTGTGGAAAATCATGAATGGATTGATTATGTGTGGAAATTGTGAATTAATTGATTGTATGTTGAGATTTATGTTTGAATTGGTGAATTGATGTGCATATGTGATAAATGCATTGGTTGTGGATAATATGTCTTATGTGTAGGCATGTGTTATGTGATGTGGTGGTGTGTTTCCATATGTTGTGACTTTGGTGTGCCTTATGTGCAAATATGTGATTATGTTGGATAATTGATATATGTTATGTATATGTGGGATGTTATATGTATTAGTATGTGATGCTTGTGGTGAGAATAACTATGCATGTGAATTTATATGTGTCTGCATATTATTATGCAATCTTGATTTAGTTGTTATTTCTCACCCTTCTGTTGTGGTTTGTTGCTCTATGAGGCAATTGCAGATTTGTGTCTTGGAGGCTTTTGTGAAGATTAGTCCTCCGTCATTTGTCGTTTGTCTGCTCTGATATGTAACACAGGAGTCGGGGGAACGCTTTTATTATATATGTGTATACATTTGTTGAATATATTTTGTATTAGCTTTGTATGAATATTTTGACGTTATAAAACAATTTATTTAGTAAAACAAGTCGGTTATGGATCTTTCCGCTTTATTCCATAATTGACCTTTCCTTTTATATGGAAAAAGTTTCCCTTTGAGGGTATTCAATTGGTTGTGTTATGTATCAAAAATGTATGAGCTGGGATTGTGTTTTCTTTCTTTAATTGTGACATCCCTGTTTTCTGTCGGAAAAATAAATTTTTATTTACTCTGATTTATTTATGTATTATTTATTCGCGATGGGAATTGAGGTGTTACTGAAGTGGTATCAGAGCAGGTCGGTCCGTCCGGCCAAGTTGTTGAGTCAGTTGGTGTGACAGTTGAATACTGTCGATGTTGTTTGTTCCTTAGTACGTGATAGGTGTGTGAAACACTGTCAGTAATTTCTGGTTTTCTAATCCTTTGTCTGCAGGATTTAGATTTAGATAAGTGGGGGAGAAGCTGGTACTTCTCCAAGTTGCTTCAGTTGTGGAGTGTTGGCTCAGTGTGCCGTTAGTTGCAAGATTGTAAGTGTTGTTTGGACAGTGTTTTTCCCGATTCCGGAGGGGATGCGGAGGTAAGGTTTATGTTGACTAAGGATTGGTGCCTTAGGTAGTTTTGTGCACAAGATGCAAGTAATGTTATTATAGTTTGGTAAAGACGGTTTATGCCCCATCATGATTGTCGGCTGTCTATTGACAAATTGAGGAACTGATCACCCTTAATCTCTTGTTGATAGTAGACGGGAATTGTGTTGGATGGAATAGACGTGTCTTTCCGGCTTTGATAGTGTGTGCAATGAATTGTTTGGAATTAAGTAAAGTGCTTACGGATTGTTTTGTTGAGTCGATGAAGATTCTAATATTGGAAGATGAGACGGAATAGAGGTTTGGTATGTTGGTCAAGTTGGAATGCCTTTGAGAGAGAACGAGTGGGTATCGTTAATGGTTGTTCTTGGAGAGTAGAGTGTGAACTCAAATTTGGCAAAGGTGAAGATTGGAGGTTTGGATCTGCTAAGTACGTAGAAGAACTTTTAGGAAGTGAAACTCAGATGGAAAGAGCGGTGGGAAGATTTACTGGAAAAAGGGATTTGTGAGACCAAGTGTGTCGTCTTAGAGAGCTCTAATATTGATAGTAATAAAAGGGAATGATGATTGAATGGAATAACAAGCATGATGTGTATGACGGTATTGAGACTATGGGAAGCAAAACTTAGAGTTCTGGTGAGGTTTGGAGTCTTTGGAATTTTAGAGCATTAATGGAAATTTTGAGAAAACCTAGGTGTGGATGTAATATTTGAGAGTTCTTCTGGGTTGGTTGTTGCTACACGTTGGGAGTTATGGAATTTGGACTGTTAAGAGAAGAAATTGGGTATGGATTACTGCCAGTTGAATAAGGTAACGATTGAGAACAAGTGTCCACTTTCATGAATAGATGACTGGAATGGTTTGGTTGAGTTTGAGTGGAGTTGCAAGTGTTTGGATCGTTCGATAAGAGTGGTGAATTGTGTGAGTTGAGGCTTTGATCGAATTGATGTGACTGGTTATGTTTGTTATCACCGGGATAGGCTGTTATTTACTCGTTTAAACTTGTTTGTGAGCAACCAGTTACCCAGTGGAAGATTTTGCAAAATCTTTAAGAATTTATACCTTTTGGAATTTGGTTGGGCATTACAATGCACAATGATGTTGTTCGGTGTTAGTACGGTGTCTAGAATGTTTGTGGAGTGGATGAATCGTATCTTCCATATTTAATTGGATAAGGTCGTAGTGGTTTTGATTGAGGATATTCGGATCTGTTATAAACTCAGAGGAAGAACAGGTAGAGTGTTTGAGAATTGAATTACAAGTGTTGAAAAGAGACGAAGTTTGATGCTAAGTTATTCAAGTGAGAATTTGGGTTGAAAAAGGTTAGTTTTCTTGGATATGTTATTTCAGATGAGAGTATGGTTAAGGATTCATCGGAAGTATATGCAGTTCTACAGTGAGAGGCTCCGAAGTCGGTTTAGGAGATTAGAAACTTTTGGGCTCAGTTGGTTGTTACTGAAGCTATGGGAGACTTTGCTAAGTTTGTACTTTTGTTATCTCAGTTGATTTACAAAGGGTGATTCGTTTGTTTTGGATGTGCGTTGTGAGTAAGTTTTGGTGAGCTGAAGTAGAAATTGTCTACGGCTCTAGTTTTGATTCTGTGTAATCCTAATAGACCGTTTGTGAGGTATTGGGATGTGTCTTTGATGAGTTTAGTCAGTGTGTTAATGCAAGATAGTAAAGTCGTGACTTATGCTTTACGACAATTAAGGATTCATAAAAGGATCTATACTATTCAGGATTTGGAATTAGTTGCGGTTGTATTATGTTGGATTTTTTGGAGGTATTATCTTTATGGTTCGAGGTTCGAAGTGGTTAGTAATCACAAAGAATATTCAGTATTTGTTTGGTCTGAAGGAATAGAGTATGAGACAACGAGGATGGTTAGAATTCGTGACGAGTTATGAGTTGGCTTGGATTATCCTTCGGGGAAAGCGAATGTTGTGCCGGAAGAGTTAAGTCGAAAATTGTTATGAATGTCTGTTTCGATGGTCAGAGAATTAGAATTATTTGAGCAGTTTAGAGACTTGTGCCTGGGGTGCGAGATAACACAGTGGAGTGTGAGGTTGGGAATATTAAAGTGAATAGTGATTTTTGGTGAATATGAGGAAGAGTCAGACTTTGGACGTGAGATTGGTAGTTTTGATGGTTACGAGTAATCAGAGTGCGCAGCGGAAGCGTGATGTGGCACATTTTGTATTGGAGTGTGTGACTTATAAGAGTTCATAGGTTGAACATTGGAAACCGGTTGGAATGATGAGACCATTGGACGTTTTAGAATGGAAGTGTTAGGCGAAAGGTTTAAATATTATTCTTGGGCTATTATGTAGATGGATGTTTTGGGTTGTATGTTCGATTGGTGAATCGTAGTATTGTTGTAGTATGGTTGTGTGACAAGGATGTTGGTTTAGTGGTCACTTAGAGGTTGTTGAAGCAATGTTGGGTTGTGGAACCTTGTGATCTTGTTGTGTTCTGGTTCAAGAGTGAACCTGTGTGTTCGTAACTTGGGTATTCCTTGAGTCGTGAGTTGGTCATCAAGTGCATTGTATGGGCTTTGCATCTTGTCGTTGTAGTTGTCGTCGTTGTTGTGTCGTGGTAGTAGTTGCTGTTAGCGAGGTGGTTTGTCAGTTTGTGTTATTCGTGGTGTGCCTTTGGTTGGCCTGTTAGTTTGTTAGTCGGATACGAGAGTCGTGTCTGGAGTTGTTCGTCTCAGTATATTTTCGAGGACGAAAAAGTCTAAGTGGGGGAGAGTTGTAACGCCCCAGTTTTAGTTAGTTTTATTTAACCGAGTCGTTTTGATTATTTTATTATTATATTATTTTATTTCTGACTATTATTTGACAATATATTATTTTTCATCGCTGTTTATGTTTTATCGCATTTTGAAAGCGTTTGCGAGATATTTGAGCTGAGGGGTAAAATAGTCTTTTAGGGGTTTAGATATTTATATAAATAGAAAGTGGAGAGAAAAAGAGAGAAAAGAAAAGGAAAGAAAAAGGAAAGAAAGAGAAGGGAAGGAAAGGAAGAGGAGAGAAAAGAGGAGAAGAGGAAAATCGACATAACTCCGTTTCGAGCGCGATTAATCGGGTAAGGGTGAGAAGTTTCAATTATATCTTGCTTGTGTATGTATATGTGTTATTTGTTGTAATTGTTTTGGTTGTTTCACCACTTTTCTTACCGATTGGAATTAGGAGCAATTGACAGAAATCGATGTTTTCACGGATGAAATTCGATATAAACTGAGTAGAATACTTGTTATTAGGTTTGGATCATGTTTTGGTTGTTATAGCATGAATTGGAAGTGCTTGGGGTGGGAGAATGATGAATTTGGACCCAAATGACCTATGTTAGCGCTGCCGGGTTTTTCTGGTTTCGCAGGTTTGCACTGCGAATGGCCAGCGAAGGGGAAAGCGAACGTTCGCGTGAGGTTCGTACTGCGAACGTTGTGTTGTTTTTCTTTCTGCCACGGTTCGCTGGGGGATTCGCACTGCGAAGGGGACAGTGAAGGTTCGCTGGGAGTTCGCACTGCGAACTGTAGGCTATTTTCCTTTATGCCACGATTCGCTGGGGTATTCGCACTGCGAATGAAGGAGCGAAGGACTCGCTAGGAGCTTCGCATTGCGAACATGACATCTTTTCTAAATTGTTTTCTTTATAAATTTTGATCCGTAAGTAGGTTTGAGGCGCGGTTTGATGTGTTGGAAAGCTTATGAACTGTTCTTTCTTAATGAATGGTTTTGATATTGGTTGACCAATTTAATTATGTCAGGGGTTTGGAAATATGTCGTTTGGTTGACTTTTACCGTCGTAACTGTGACTATTTGATGTGTTATCATACAATATGCTTTTGATATACATCGTATGACTTGTGTGCTGATATGTGATATGAATGCATTTGATTAAATGATGTGATGATGGTTTGTGGCCTTATGGCAAGTAAATGCATTGTTTTGGGTTAAACTTCAATGCATGATTAATGATGTTGTTGTGGGGTAAAATACATTGTTTGATTGAATATCAATGATGTTGTTATGATGTGTTGTGGGTAGCCTTTGTGGTGTGAATCCCTTATGGAAGTAATTATGATTGCATGATTGTTGTGGTTTGTGGTTTGTGATGAAATGCATTGTTTGAAGTGTTTTCAATGCATGAATAATGATGATGAGATAATTCATATGGTTGAATTGTGAAGATGCATTTGATTGTCATGAGTTCTTGTGTGTCAAGCATCATGATATGCATCTTGTGATATCGTGTGCCCTAGTGGGTGTGAGCGACGAAACGATTCCAGAGGGAATCCTCTATAACATCGTGCGCCTTATACAAAGAGGACCTAAAGCGATGATTATAGACGATCGTGTGCCTTATACAAAGAGGACCTAAATCGATCGGATTGTGCGCCTTATACAAAGAGGACCTAAAGCAATCCATAAACGTCGTGCGCTTATACCAAGAGGACCTAAAGCGACGGGGAACATCGTTTGCCCGACGGGGAGTTACGTTGAGTAACAAGCGATGGTTCCAATAGTTCCTGAGTGAACTAGTGTTGAGATGATGGATGGATGGTACCGCATATGCATTGCATAGAGTCGTTGTGTCGGTCTCTGTGCATTTGTATAAATCATGAATGGATTGATTATGTGTGAGAATTGTGAATGGATGCATTATGTGTGGAAAATCATGAATGGATTGATTATGTGTGGAAATTGTGAATTAATTGATTGTATGTTGAGATTTATGTTTGAATTGGTCAATTGATGTGCATATGTGATAAATGCATTGGTTGTGGGTAATATGTCTTATGTGTAGGCATGTGTTATGTGATGTGGTGGTGTGTTTCCATATGTCGTGACTTTGGTGTTCCTTATGTGCAAATATGTGATTATGTTGGATAATTGATATATGTTATGTATATGTGGCATGTTATATGCATTAGTATGTGATGCTTGTGGTGAGAATAACTATGCATGTGAATTTATATGTGTCTGCATATTATTATGCAATCTTGATTTAGTTGTTATTTCTCACCCTTCTGCTGTGGTTTGTTGCTCTATGAGGCAATTTCAGATTTGTGTCTTGGAGGCTTTTGTGAAGATTAGTCCTCCATCCTTTGTCGTCTATCTGCTCTGATATGTAACACAGGAGTCGGGGGAACGCTTTTTATTATATATGTGTATACATTTGTTGAATATATTTTGTATTAGCTTTGTATGAATATTTTGACATTATAAAACAATTTATTTAGTAAAACAAGTCGGTTATGGATCTTTCCGCTTTATTCCATAATTGACCTTTCCTTTTATATGGAAAAAAGTTTCCCCTTGAGGGTATTCAATTGTTTGTGTTATGTATCAAAAATGTATGAGCAGGGATTGTGTTTTCTTTCCTTAATTCTGACATCCCTGTTTTCAGTCGGAAAAATAAATTTTCATTTACTCTGATTTATTTATGTATTATTTATTCGCGATGGGAATTGGGGTGTTACTCATTTAACTAATTTTCCAAATGAATGTGAATGGCGTTTTTCATCACTATTCTCACGCACCCTCACGATACCGTTTGTCAAGCGATATTGCGGTCTCTTATTGCATTAATTACTAGAAGCTATTCAAACTAACGATCAACACAATGCTAAAAAGCTGAGATGCAAATGAATATCAAATCACAAAACATTGTCAAAAGCTTGCTCAATGATAAATGAACATCTAAGATTGAAGATTTGAAATAGGTTTTGTCAAGACCAACAAATAAACAACCAAAGACAACCAAAAATAGAGAATCCAAACTAGTTCACAAACATAGATTAGATGAAATACAATAGGTAGCAAAATATTACATCCAAATCCAACAAGAGATTGAAGCTCTTACCTTCTCCCCCTTAGGATTTGAGTTTCTATGCTGAAAATTACAAGTTATGATCTTTCTCTCAAGTTATAAAAAGTTTGAAAAATATATTTATACACAATCAGGAATTTCATAGTTCGCAAAGCGAACCATTTATTCGCACAGCGAATGAAGAAAATTGGCACTTAAAGTGCCTCTGAATAGTTAAACCGCCCCAGAAATTCTCGTGAGTTCGCAATGCGAAGGATCGCTCGCAAAGCGAACACTCGCTTTCCTGTTCGCAAAGTGAACTTTAGTTCCTTTTGCCCCTGCCAAATTCTGGGACCATTCGCTAGAGACTTCGCTAGAGTTCGCAAATCGAAGCTTCGCTGGCAATTCGCCAGAGTTCGCAAAGCGAACTTACTGATGTATTCCACATTTCTTTGGCAGCTTGCACCATTTCTTGTGTCTTACAACTTTGATCAATTTATTCCTTTTCCTGCACAATAACACACACATTACAAGCACCAAAGGTATATTCTCATTGTTAGAAGAACAACAACAATCATTAGCAAAACCAATGAAAACATGAGAAAAGAGTGGAAAAAGTGCAAGGAAAGATAGTTCATTTTTAGGTCAAATCCGCACCTAACAGAAACACCTCCCTGTTTATTCTTACAAACATCAGACTATTTCTCACAAGAAATCTTAAATTCACCAATCACCCTACTCCCAAAGAATCCTCTTTAGTTCCTAATTATCATCTTCCACACCTTAGCGGTCATTTTCAATAAGGAAAGAAAAAATAGAAATAAAATTCAGTATCAAAATGTAATCGAGTATTTGTATAAATTATGTGTATTTCTTTGGGTCGGTAGATGAAGCGGTAATAATGACTAAAAACTAACACACATAATCGTGAGTATCAGAGTTCAAACTCTAGTGATATCGTCCAACCTAACAATATTGACTTATGCAAGTTGAGTTAGGATTTATGGATAAATTACGTTTATTTTAGATATATGTATTACTACTTATAAATTTTAATTTATGTGAAGAAATGTATTAAATTGTGTCTTATATAAAGTGTGTTTGAACATTATTTATAGAAATAAGTTATTCTTTATTTTGTAATAACGGGACAACGATGCATGACCTTTCCATGTTTTCAATCTCTGTCTCAACTTTCTCTTATGAAGCTTTCCCCCATTACACAGCATAAAATCCTACCACAATTATAATCGCACCAATCAAACTGCAAAAAGATTTGCAAAATGACATCTAACTGTTACGTGAGAACAATACTAGTTAACTATGTTACTTAAAATGAAATAGTTTTTAATATTTACCTCCCAAGATAAAAGTCATCTACAAGAAAAGTAAAACCCAAGAAAACAATGAAGATGATTCCTATTGGTTTGAACATAGCACAAAAAAGAGGACCAGCTCTTTGTACGCACCATGCTTGTAAACTGTATCGAACTCCTATTGCACCTATTGCCTATTTAATTAAACTTAATTAATCAATGTTGTAATTTTTTATTCAAGTTTGTGTTACTGATTACAGTAGGGATGTAACCGGTTACCACCCCTTCAAGCAGCAAAAATATCAAAATAGTGGAGCTTGTAACCGATTACAGATTGTGTAACTAGTTACCACCCTCTATATTTTGATATTTTTCAAGACAATATAGTTTATAATCGGTTATTGGTTTTATGTAATCGGTTACATTGTCTGAAATTTTGTTTTATCTTTTAGTTGGTTAGCTATACATGTGTGTATTGTTATATATATACCCAATGTTGGGTTGTTAATGAAGAACCAACATTTTCACTCAAATTCTCTCAAATTCTCTCACTTGTTCCATTATTCTCTTGTTCATCAGTTTATCTTGTGGTTAGAGATTTCCCCCCAATATTTGGCATCAAGAGCCTAGTGGTTTGATCGAACATTTAGTGTGCAAAAATGCCTTCCATCTCTAATGAATGTTTTCCTGCAAATCTCCTAATTCGCATTGTGAAGACTTACGATAAGTTGTGCAAACAGATGATGGTGATGTTTGGTTGCCAATATGTTCTTGAAGTGATCAAGAATGATGTTAATCCACTTTTAGAAGGTGCAACAGCTTAACAAAAAATTGTGCACAAGGAATATAAGATGAAATATTTCAATTCTTTGTATCTCATTCATCAATGTGTTGATGCGGAAAAATTTGAGAAGGTTGATGATTGCACATCCTCAAAAGAAGCTTGATAAATCTTGGTGACATGTTATGCAAGAGCTAAAAAGAAAAAAGTGGTGAGGTTACAAACTCACAAGAGGCAGCTGGAACTAATTCAGATGGAAGAAAAGGGAACCATTAGTGAACTTTCTACAAGAGTCACAAGATTGGTGAATCAAGTGAAAGCATGTGGAGAGACAATTACTGAGCAGTATTTGGTTAGTAAAATCTTAAGATGTTTAACATACATATTCGATAACATAGTGATTACAATTGAAGAATCTAAGGATCTTTCAACCATGAGCAAAGAAGATTTGCAAAGTTCTCTTGAAGCTCACGAGTAGAGAATGGAGGAGAGGAATGTTGACAAAGCAAAGGCTGAAATTGCTTTTCAGGCCTATTTCATTGGATAAGACAAGAAAGTGAATGGAAAATGGTATATGAATAGAGATAGAGGAAAAAATACGGTGGAAAGGACTCCCAAAATTCCAACAATTCAACAATCCAAAAGGGTGAAAGAAGCCACAACATAGGTTGTGGATCAAACAATTACAAAGTTGGCCATTATAGAGGAAAAAGGTGAAGAAGGAAAGATGATATGAGTAACGTCCAATGCTCTAATTATTAAAAGATTGGACATTTAGCTCATGACTGTAATGCCAACAAGAATGATCCACAAGAAGTTGAAGAAAAGTTTGCAAGGCAAGAAGATGATGATAGAACATTGTTGACTGTCATTGTTGAAGCAAAAAATAGCACAGGAAAAAGAAATTGTAATCGGCTACAAGCATAGCGTAACTAGTTACCATCAATTGAAATTATGATGGTGACTACGCATGAAGATGATGAATGCATCAATCATTGGTACCTTGACTCCGAGTGTTCAACACACATGACGAGAAGGAATGATTGGTTTGTAAAAATTAATCAAAGGTTGAAAAAAAGGTGAAATTTGCTGATGACAACACACTAGCAACTTAACGTATTATTGATGTATCAATCAAGAGGAAGAATGATGAAAATTATTTAATTAAAGATGTGTTCTATATTTCTGGAATCAAGTGTAATCTTTTAAGCATTGGTTGATTTCTTGAAAGGAATTTCAAGATTTACATGAAAAATAAAGTGCTGAAAGTTATGAATGCAAATGGGAGTTTAATCCTAAAGTAATGAAGCATTCAAAGTTGAATTGAAAGTAATGGAGCCTTGGTGTCTTGCAACGGTCGCTTGTAGGGTTGAATGGATATGGCACTATAGGCTTGGGCATTTAAATTTCAAAGATCTCAATGTTATGTAGAAAAAAACATGGTTACTTAATATGCTAACTGAAGTATGTGTAGAGTGTATGGAGGCCAAGCAACATAAAGGGAACATTAGCAAAGAAGCAAGGTGCATAACCAAGTGTCTTTTTGAGGTAATGCATTCATATGTTTGTGGAACGATGTATGTTGACTCAATTGGAGGCAATATGTACTTTTTCATTTTCGTTGATGATTTTAGTAAAAAGTTATGGACTTACTTGACCTAAATTAAATATGACGTGCTGGAAGTGTTCTAGAAGTTCAAATACATTGTAGAAAGATAAAGTGGTCACAAAATCAAAACTCTAAAAACAGATGGTGGAGGTAAATATGTCTCAAATGATTTTGGGAAAATTAGTGATCAAAAGATCATTGTATATGAGGCTGTGTCATCCTACACACCACAACTAAATGGATTTACTTAGAGGAGGAATTGATCAATTATGAACATGGTGAGAAACATGTTGAAATGGAAGCAATTTCCTAAAGAATTATGGGGAAAGCGGTATCCACAACTGCATATTTGTTTAATATAGGTGTCAAACAAAGAAGGTGAAAAATATTACATTTGAAGAATCATGGTCCGGATTCAAGGACAATATGAGTCACTTAAAGGTATTTGGTTTGGTTGTGTATAGACGTGTTCCAGACTAGCTTAGAAAGAAGCTAGATGATAAGGGAGAACAAACGATCCTTGTTGGGTATCACTCAATTGGTGACTACAAACTTTATGACGTAGTTAACAAGAGAATCATACGCTAGTACAAAAATACCTTTTTAGCATGGGTTTTTAAGTCAGTTCACTTGCCAACTGACTTAAGAAGCGACACGGTGGCCATTCTGTAAATATTTATAACGTAGTTAAGTCGGGTGCATTTTTAACTGACCTAACAAATATTAAATAAATAAAATATAATTCACATTAAATTTCTCAAGTCAATTGTATTTAGCAACTGACTTAAGAAATATATTTATTAAGTCTGATATTATCCATCTGACCTAAAAATTTTTATTTACTTCAAATACGACACACACTGGTTCGATTCCAACTTGTCTCATTTTAGTGAAATAAAAAAATAATACTAAAAATTTTAGGTTGATACAAGGATTTGAACTCTTCTCTTCCTCTACCTAGTTAAACCCTACATGGATAATTTCCTCAACAGTGGAGTGAAACAGATATAGGGACTGCTTTGTGTTTCCAGATTTGAACTCTCTCTTCTCTTCGTGTTTAGAAGAAGTCTTAACAACTGTCATCGCACTTCGTTTATTTGAAGAAGCCTTAACAACCATCACCATACTTACTTTCTTTGCTGCTGCTACCGCTGTCACCATACTCACGCTTTTCTCTCCAGGTTCTCTCTTCTCTTTGTGTTTTGAAATGTTAGGTTTTGATCTTGTGTTACTGATGAAATTAATTACCTTAGGTTTAGGGTATGGGATTTGAAATGTATCATACAATTTAGAGGGAGACGTAAACCCTAGTTAAATGGATTAAAGGTTATACAATTTGAAATTTATTACATGAAGATCATAGTTTAGGTAATTGAAAATAGAACAATAGCTTTGATTTTTTAATGAAAAATACTAGCAGTTTGTGTGTTTCCTGAAATGTGTGTAGGATAAAGAAATTTAGATCTTAATTTTTTTAACAAAACCTTAAATTCCAGATTGATTTGATTGTTGTTTTTCTTCCTTTTGGGCCCAGACTCTCTTTGTTATCTCTCTGTTACTTAGTAATTCAATCACTACATCACATTACCTTTGTAAGACCCTGATGTTCTTAGGATGAATTAGGTTGAATGTGCTACTAGAGTTCCCCTGAATTTTGCCGGATTAGCTTATTTAAAGTGCGTTTGATTACGTAGTGGGAGCAGGAAAACATGCCGCGAGTGAGAAGCTATTTTGCTTGCGGCTAGTGATAAGCTGTTAGTTGTAGCTTTTGGTTCGACGATAGTAGACATTGTGGAAACTGATGTTTTGAAACTACCTTTTTTAACTAATTGGCTTTAAAAGTAGATAGATTAGTTAACTTTTGCTTTATAATTGAGTCCATAATACTGTACATAACACTCCTCATGAACGTAATACCTACATGCCCTGAAAGTTTAGAAAACATACATAGTGATTGATAAATAGGATTCTCCTCATAGTGTAATTTTTACATGCTGTGAACTTTTGAAAGTGTAGATTGATTGATATTACAGTTGGGTCATAGTTTAGATTAAGTAACACTCAAGTTTATGCCAATGTATATAACCAAACAAGATTTCATAAAATTACAGAATGTGTAGCCAATTCACCATATTCATATCATAACTTGATTCATGTTATCTTGTTAGATGTTACTTGATAACCAATCAAGGCATTCATATAGTCCATGTCCAGGAGTGGCACAAGTTGATTGGATGTACCTGAACCAATAAAAAAATATAATAAGTTCATAATGCATAATATTTACTCTAAATGTATAAGGATAATATGTTCTTCCTTCAACTTCTGTTGCCTCAAGTACATGTTATATTTTTGTTGCTTTCTCTTCTAGGATTTTGATATCAACTTTTGTCCTGGTTTGAAGGAAAAGTTACACGAGCAATAGATGGATGTTTCCAAGACATATAGAGGCAAGGATATTATTAATTCACCTAAACAACAACATATGTTTTTCTCTCTTTGTAAGTTTTCGAAATAGTATTTGTGTAGTGCTCTTTATTGTTGTAGCAAGATTCACCGTGTTGAGTTGATGTTCCATTTTTTGCATCATTTATTTAATTGTCGCCTGTTACATGGGATTCAGGCATAATGTTGCACTTGTATATTACTTTAACTTTGATATTTGTAATCCTTATTTGGGTATTCACGTCATGTTGACTTAGTTCAGGGCAACAGTTACCAGGATATACTTCACTGTAACAAGAGACCATTCTATTTAAGAGGCCTTGAAGACATAAGCTCTGGACTCTCGAACTTGACATAATATCAATGCTTGTTCTAAACTTTGAGGTGTTGCTTTCGACCCTTAAATGGGCATTTGGTTGACCTTGTTATGTGCATGTTAATTTAATGAAAAAGCCTACTGGTTAGATTGTGTGCTTGTTATTTTAATGAAAAGGCCTACTGGTTAGATTTTGCGCATGTTATTTTAATGAAATGGACTACTGGTTAGATTCTAATGCTATACAATTCAATCAGTTCTTATTTGTGCTTATATTTCGGGATACAAAATGCTTTCACTGCTTGTTGTTGTAATGAAATAATGTTATGAGAGAAAGAGTTGAGTTAGCTGTAAGTTTAATTTTTATTAATTAAAATGCACCAATATGTATGTATATATCTAGGTTCAGATTAATCTTCCTAATGAATTGTTTCAAGATAGTTAGAGTTAGTTATACTCTTATAACAGTTCAAGCAATCAATAATTGATGCATAGTGAGGTGATATAAAGTTGGTTCGGTGGTTGGGATCATTGATTCATTATTGCGAGTTATGGTTATTAACATTATCTATTTTATTTATTACACTTCTCTAGAGCTAGATTAAATATTCTAGTGGTGTTTTGTAATATTAGTGTATCTTTTCTCAGGTCAATGTTGAGCATATGGATCGTTGTACATTAGCAGTTTATCTCTTGGTTTTTGATATCTCTGGACCTCATAAACACATGGTTTCATTGGTTTTCCAGTTGGACTTTTGATCCTATTAGCCATGCCACTTTTTGTTCCTTTATATTTGGTTTTCAACAAAACTAGACATGGTTTTGATAAAGAAAAACAAATACATGAACCACTTTTGGCACACAAGATTGAAAAGGAAGAGACACATACCAAGGTGGAGGAACTTGAGATTAAACGAAAACCGGCGTTAGGGGAAGAGCAACTATCATTGAAATGATGAAAACTATTGATTTTTGGGTTTTGTTTTTGTCATTTTTATGTGGTGTGGGATCAGGACTGTGTGTTATGAATAACATGGGACAAATGGGATTATCAGTTGGTTACCACGATGTTTCTTTGTTCATTTCTTTCATTAGCATTTGGGGCTTCTTCGGACGCATTCTTTCCGGTTCACTCTCTAAATACTACATCAGGTTTGTTTACTAGACATTAGTATTTCTTCAATTCTCATATGTAACACCTCAAAATTTGCCCTCTTATTTTTAGCACTAACTGGCTTATGCTTCATTTCATTTGCATCTTCATTTCTGCATTTGCATGGTTCTTCTGGGCATGGGATCAAGGTATTTTCCAGCAGCTCATGGCGTTATTAGTTCCAGTATCATTTTCCACAATGTTCAGAGCCAAGCAAATAGCTTTCAAAGTCTTTTTGAGCATTTATTTTGCTTACTAGATGATTTGATAATCAGAAGCTCCGGCAGCCATTTTTTTTATCAGCGATTCAGCACCAGACAGTTGTTTTCAGCAATTTATTCCGAGTACGAAACACATTTCACAGCATATTTCAAGAGTGGTTCGGTGGTGATACCCAATGGCAAGTTTCAGAGGTCTATTGTGGCTCAGAACAGGTGGAACCAAGCCATTCTCCAAGATTCCCTCCAAAAAGCGCAAGAATTCAAATTTTCCTTGTGTTAACCGATTAACACATTGGTTAACCGATTAACCAAGGCGAATTTTGCCCAAACAACTCATTTTTCAGCACTGCATCTTTCTAATTCAAATTTTAATCACCAATTTCATTTTCACACCAGTAGAAGGATCTAGAGAGTTTGATTTTCCATTCAAAAATTCAAATTCTTCACACTCTAATTCCTCATTCCCTTTCCTAATTCATTTTCACTCCCATTTCCACCCACTAAATCTCACTCCAAACTCAAACTTAACTCCTAACCTAGGGGTTATTTAAACCAATTCATTCCAAACCTCTAGAACCCTAGATCATTTTTCACTCTCATTTTTCAGAATTTGCTCTCAATTCTCTCTCACTTTTTCATTCTCCATCTTCATCTTTAACCTCTCCCCAAAGCTCCAAATCCATAGATTCACAAATTCTTCATTGGAATTTGTGAATTCTTGAGCTAAACCTCCATCACATCCTCATTCTTGGTTCAATTCTGCAGTAGCTACTAATGTGGATCTTGGAGTAAGCTTTTGGAATCACTTTTGGAGGAGCTTTTGCTTATTTGAGGTGTTCTTGCTTGGATCTTCAAGTTTTCTTGGTAGAGCTTCGTAGATCTCTGGCTTTCTTGTTTGGATTCATCAATTTCTGTTAACAACACTCACCAAAGCAAATCTTAGATTTGTAGGTTGGTTTTCCTTAGATCTATACTTGATTTAGCTTATTTGTAACTTATACAATGTAGATCTTTGGTTGTTCTTGATTTTGATCCATTTGCTTGAATTTGATTCTTGATGTTGATGATTATTGGATCTAACTAATGTTTGATTACTGATACTTGATGTAATTTTCGTGCATTGTTGATTACATGATCATTGGAGATGTTTGCATAAGTGATTTTGCTGCTGGAAGTGCTTTTTCAAACTAATTTTCTGCTACTGGTACTGTGTTAATCGGTTAACACATTGGTTAACCGATTAACCAGTGTATTTTTGCTGTTTTTTTGCTGATTTTGGAGTTGTTAATCAGTTAACACATTGGTTAACCGATTCACACTGTTGTAGAGTGTGTTTTTGTGCATTTTTTAGCATGTTTCGATCCCATTTCACTTTTAATCTTCATAGAATGATATGATGCATATTTGTGGACTATTCTTGAGCTGTTTCACCTCACATTATTGCATGAGCATGATTTGCCGACACGCGACTCTTGGATTTTTATCGTTTATGATCATGTTTGCGTTGTTGCGTTCTTGATGCGATGAACACATATCACACACTCCTTGAGCATGCTAATTGTGAATTAATGTTTGTGTTGCTGGAATTGTGTTGTGCATGCTTGTTTGCTTTCTATTCCTTGAGGTGCATACTTGTTTCAACTTGTTCACATGCTTAATGTTATGCATCCTTTCATGATGTACATTTTTCCATGATGTCTTCAAGTTTATTCAACATGATGTATGATGTGTTTGTGATCATGATTAATTGAGGAATGCATGATGTTGGATACACGTTTGCTGTAACGCCCCAGTCAGTTTTGTCAGTTTTGTCTTTTTAATTAATTGAGTCGTTTTGAGTATTTTATTATTATATTATTTTATTTCTGACTTTTATGTGAAAATATGTTATTTTTCATCGTGATTATATTTTATCGCGTTTTGGGAGCGTTTGCGAGATATTTGAGTGTAGGGGTATTTTGGTCATTTTGCTTTATTTTAAGTTAGGAATATAATAGAAACAGAAAGAGAGAAAAATAGAAAGGAAAGAAAAAGAGAAGAAGAAAAGTAGAGAGAAAGAAGAAGAGGAGAAAAAGAGAGAAATTTGGAAAAGAAGAAAATCAATCTCCCTACTTTATCAAACGCTATTTAATCGGGTAAGGGTGCGAAACTCGATTATACTATGTTTGTGTATGATTATGTATGTGTGTGTTTGGATGATTCTCTTGCTTTCCATGTTTTTCACTTCTAGGTTGAAAATGATAAAATGATAGAAATCGAGGGTTTACCGGTTGAAATGTGATGTAAATGTTGTAGAATGCTTGTTACCATGATGGGGTTATATTCTGATGGTTATATTTTGATTAGAAAGAGATTTTGGTGGAAAATATGGGTTTTGGGTTTTCAAACAGCGCTGCAGAATTATGGGTTTTCCTTGGTTCTCCTATCGAACCTGGGGCGAAGCAGTAGCGAATGAATTTTTGCGGGTTCACCTAGTGAACCAGTTAGCGAAGGTCAGCGAAGGTTCGCTACGTTGTTCGCCTAGCAAACTTTGTATGTTTTTGGTTCTGGTTGGTTCTGCCTTGGTTCGCCAAGGGGTTCACCTAGCGAACTTTGTGTCTTTTTTTAGCTGATAGTGGGTTCGCTGGACATTCGCCTAGCGAAGGTGGTAGCGAATGCTCGCTAGAGGGTTCGCCTAGGGAACATGGCTGTTTGTGCAATTTTGTTTTCTTACTAACTTTTGATCTGTGGTTCGGTTTGAGGCGTGGTTTGATACGTTAGAAAGCTTATAAAATGTTCTTGCTTATGATGATGGTTTTGAGATTGTTGGCCGATTAAATTAGGTTGGGAATTAGAAAATATGTTGTTTTGTCGACTTTTGCCGTTTTAATTGTGTGAACTTGATGTGTATATACAATATGTTGTTGGTGTGGATATTGTATGACCTGTGTATTGTTGTGTGATGAAATTGCATGAAATCCATATTGTGATGATGATTGGTGGCCTTAGGGCAAGAAAATGCAATGTGTGGTAATTGATGATATATGCATGATTATGGATGTGTATATATGTGCATTTTAAATGTCATGAGTCATTGTATGCCAAGCATCATGATATGCATTATGGTGACGTCGTGAGCGACGGATTGATTCCAGAGGGAATCCACTATAACATCGTGCGCCTTAAAAATAAGAGGACTGAAAGCGATCTGATCGGATCGTGCGCCTTAAAAATAAGAGGACCGAAAGCGATGATTATAGACGATTGTGTGCCCATGTGGGGTGTGAGCGATCGGGTCGTGTGCCCGTGTGGGGTGTGAGCGATCCATAAACGTCGTGTGCCCGTGTGGGGTGTGAGCGATGGGGAACATCGTATGCCCGACGGGGAGTTACACTAAGTAACGAGCGATGGTTCCAGCAGAGTTCCTGAGTGAACTAGTGATGAGAAATGTTGGAAGTCGGTACCACATATGCATTGCATAGAGTCGGTGTGTCGGTCTCTGTGCATTTGCATAAATCATGGATTAATTGTGTATGGAATTGGGAATGTGATTGATGAGATGGAATATGTATAATTGTATTGATGATGAGTGTATTGTGTATGACTGATGTATCTCTTGGATTGTACATGTATGGTTGTATATGACAAACAAACTTTTATGATATATATATATATATGAGATTCAGTTACGGATTTTCCGTTTTCATTCTGTTTCTGAATTGTGGGTGTATTACTACCTGAATTGTTGCATATCTTTATGAGCAGGTGTTGTATGTTTGTTTCAAATTGATGCGACCCCCTCGGTCTATGCCGTGAATTTTTAAATATACTCTGATGAAATTTTGAATTTTATTTATTGCTTTAATAGCTCGGGGGTATAGATTGGGGGTGTTACATTAAGTGGTATCAGAGCCAGTCCGTGTCAGTTCGTGTCTAGTTGTGTCAGTTCTTGTCGGTCTTGGTGTTTGGATGAGCTGTTTGTTTAACCATACTTGCTGTTATTGGAAATGAACAAAATATGGCTAGTAGGAATGATGCTGCTTTGGCTGCTGCGATGCAAGTAATGGCTCGGGCTGTGCAGGGTGCAGCTAATGCTGCTGGTAATGATGAGTTCAGGAAGAACAAACCGCCTGTCTTTAAAGGGAGACATGATCCTGATGGTGCGCAGATTTGGTTGAAAGAGATTGAAAGGATTTTCCGAGTTATGGATTGTGCTGAGGACAGTAAGGTGAGACTGGGAACTCACATGTTACAGGAAGAAGCAGATGACTGGTGGGTTAGTACTCGTCAGGTGTTGGAAGCTGGGGATGAAGAAGTTACTTGGGAATTGTTTAGCCGGGAGTTTCTGAGGAAGTATTTTCCCGAAGATGTAAGAGGAAAGAAGGAAATTGAGTTCTTGGAATTGAAACAAGGTAATATGTTTGTGGTTGATTATACTGCTAAGTTTGTGGAGCTTGTGCAGTTTTATCCTCATTATGCTGAAGCGACTGCAGAATTTTCTAAGTGTGTGAAGTATGAGAGCGGATTGCGTCCTGAGATTAAGCAGGCAATCGGTTATCAAAGGATAAGAAGGTTTCCTGATTTGGTGGAATGTTGTAGGATTTATGAAGAGGATAGTAAGGCTCGTTCTACTCACTATAAGAGTGTGAGCGAGAGGAAAAGGAAGCAACAGTTCCGTAGTGGTCCGTACGTAACACCATCTGATAAGGGTAAACAAAGGGGTACTTTTGATCGAAGGTCAAGTGGTGGAGGTATGTCTAGTCCTCTGAGGTGTTATAGGTGTGGTGATGTGGGACATCGTCAGTTCGAATGTAAGAAAGATTTGAGGAAGTGTTCTAATTGTGGAGGTGTAGGACATGTAGTGGCTGAGTGCAAAAGGAAGAATGTGGCGAAGTGTTTCAACTGTGGTGACCCTGGTCATATTAGCATGAAGTGTCCGAAACCGAAGCAAGTTCCGTCTGGTGGGAAAGTTTTTGCATTGACGGGGACTCAGACTACTAATGCAGATCGTATGATCAGAGGTACTTGTTTTATTAATAATACGTCTTTAGTTGCTATTATTGATACTGGAGCGACTCATTCGTTCATTTCGTCTGGGTGCGCTAAGCGTTTGAATCTTGTGTTGTCTTTGATGGATGGTGAGATGGTTATTGATACTCCAGCAATGGGGTCAGTAACTACTTCTTTGGTTTGTTTAAGTTGTCCTTTGACCATTTATGGTAAAGACTTTGAGATGGATTTGGTGTGTTTGCCGTTGGAGGGGTTAGATGTGGTTCTGGGAATGAATTGGTTGCAATTCAATCGGGTTCATATTGATTGTTATCATAAGCTAGTAAGGTTTCCTTCTCTTGAAGAAGATGAAGATTCGAGTTTCTTATCTACCAAAGAGTTGAAGAAACTTTTGGCGGATGAAGCTCAGTTGTTTGGGTTGTTTGCATCGTTGACTGTGGATAGTCAAGTGTCGCTTGATGTGTTTCCTGTTGTGTGTGAATTTCCGGAAGTGTTTCCTGAGGATATTTCAGACTTGCCGCCAGAGAGAGAGAGGTGGAGTTTTCGATAGATCTAGTTCCTGGTACTAGACCTATTTCTATGGCACCTTATCGTATGTCGACATCTGATTTGGTCGAGTTAAAGAAACAGTTGAATGAATTGTTGGATAAGAGGTTTGTGAGGCCAAGTGTTTCTCCTTGGGGTGCTCCAGTTTTATTGGTGAAAAAGAAAGATGGAAGTATGCGATTGTGTATTGATTATCGCCAGTTGAATAAGGTGACGATTAAGAATAAGTATCCTCTTCCGAGAATTGATGATTTGATGGATCAGTTGGTTGGTGCTTGTGTGTTCAGTAAGATTGGCTTGAGGTCAGGGTATTATCAGATTAGGTTGAAAGAGGAAGATATTTAGAAGACGGCTTTTAGGACACGTTACGGTCATTATGAATATTCTGTGATGCCGTTCGGGGTTTTTAATGCGCCATGTGTGTTTATGGAGTACATGAATCGTATTTTCCACGAGCATTTGGATCGATTTGTTGTTGTGTTTATTGATGACATATTGATTTATTCTAAGTCTCGGGAGGAGCACGCGGAGCATTTGCGTATTGTTTTGCAGGTTTTGAAGGAAAAGAAGCTTTTTGCCAAATTGTCCAAGTGTGAATTTTGGTTGTCGGAGGTGAGTTTTCTTGGACACATAATTTCAGGTAATGGTATTGCTGTGGATCCATCTAAAGTAGAAGCAGTTCTACAATGGGAGGCTCCGAGATCTGTTACTGAAATTCGAAGCTTTTTGGGTTTGGCCGGATATTATCGAAGGTTCATTGAAGGTTTTTCTAAGCTAGCACTTTCTTTGACCCAGTTGACTTGTAAAGGGCAAGCGTTCATTTGGGATATTCGGTGTGAGGAAAGTTTTAATGAGCTGAAGAGAAGATTAACGACAGCTCCGATTTTGATTTTCCTGAATCCTACTGAACCGTTTGTGGTGTATTGTGATGCATCTTTGATTGGTCTAGGTGGGGTGCTAATGCAAGATGGTAAGGTCGTGGCGTATGCTTCGAGGCAGTTGAGAGTGCATGAGAAGAATTACCCTACGCATGACTTGGAGTTAGCGGTTGTGGTGTTTGTATTGAAAATTTGGAGGCATTGTCTTTTTGGTGCGAGGTTTGAAGTATTTAGTGATCACAAGAGTTTGAAATATCTGTTTGATTAGAAGGAGTTGAATATGAGGCAACGAAGATGGTTGGAATTTTTGAAGGACTACGACTTCGGCTTGAATTACCATCCTGGTAAAGCTAATGTGGTAGCCGATGCGTTGAGTCAGAAATCGTTGCATATGTCCGCTTTAATGGTTAAGGAGTGGGAGCTTTTGGAATCGTTTAGAGATTTGAGTTTGGTATGTGAAGTGACGTCGGATAGTGTGAGGCAGGGTATGTTGAAGGTTACTAATGATTTTCTGATGACGGTAAGTGAGAAACAGAAGTTGGATGTGAAATTTGTGCATTTGATGTTGGTTGGCGAAAAAGATGCAAGTGGTGATTTTCAAGTGGATGTTAATGGTGTGTTGAGGTTCTGTGGGCGAATTTGTATTCCGGACGATTCGGATTTGAAACGGATGATTTTGGAAGAAGGGCACCAGAGTTATTTGAGTATACATTCGGGAGCGAACAAGATGTACCAAGATTTGAAAAAGATTTTCTGGTGGTCTGGATTGAAAAGAGATGTGGCTCAGTTTGGGTATGCATGTTTGAATTGTCAGAAATCAAAGGTAGAACATCAGAGGCCTAGTGGTTTGTTGCAACCGTTGGATATTCCGGAATGGAAATGGGATAGCATTTCTATGGATTTTGTAACGGGGTTGCCGAATACTCAGCGAGGGCATAATGCTATTTGGGTAGTTGTGGACAGACTGACTAAATCGGCTCATTTCATTCCGATTGAAATCAATTTTTCTTTGGAGCGGTTAGCTGAGATTTATATCAGTGTGATTGTGAAGTTACATGGGGTTCCGTTAAGTATTATTTTGGATCGAGATCCAAGGTTTACCTCGAGATTTTGGGAAAGTTTACAGAAGGTGTTGGGTTCTAAATTGAGATTGAGCTCGGCTTATCATCCGCAGACGGATGGGCAGACAGAGAGAACGATTCAGTCTTTGGAAGATTTGTTGTGAGCGTGTGAAGCATTGGAATGGCACCGTTTGAAGCATTGTATGGACAAAGGTGTCGAACACCGTTGTGTTGGCACGAATCTGGTGAGAGTGCGGTGATTGGACCAGAGTTGGTGCAACAGACTACAGAAAAAGTGAAGCTCATTCGTGAGAAAATGAAGGCTTCTCAAAGTAGGCAAAAGAGTTATCATGATTGTAGAAGGAAATATCTCGAGTTTCAAGAAGGAAAGATCTCACAGCTTCGGAAGTATGTTCTGGATCCGTCGCATGTGATTCCGATGGATGAGGTTGAGGTAAGGGAGAACCTTACTGTCATACCCCAAATTTTGACCACTAAGATTTCCCATCATTGTGAAAATCATCATCATAATATGGATGTACCTTCATGCCTCATCAATCTCCTCAAGGATTGTTGAGCATTCACTACCATCAAGAATTAGGGTTTCAAGCCCTCTCAGAGTTCTTAGACAAAGGATCAATCAAGGAATGACATGATCTTCAACTTGTCTAACCTCTCAAACATCCACAATGGATCAAAAGGACTCCCACTTTAAGGATCAAGCACAAGGCTGCTCCCTTCTAGGTGGATCAAGTCTCAAGATCGACAGTGTCACCAAATTAGGGTTTTGGTCGACCAGGGCCTCTAGATGAAATTTTTTATCTGGGCACATGCCAATGATCCAAAACATAACCTAATATACTTCATGGGACCTCATGGACCCAATCATCAAGTCAATTTTGCCTCAGGGCATGCATTCATAAAAAATCAGGAATTAGGGTTTCTTGACCTAATTCACCCCTAAGTTGACTTTTAGGGAAAATCATGAGCCAAGACCTCAAGAGAGGATTTGAGGGTCTCTAATGAACCATATTGATCCATTTGGAACAATGGATTAATCCAAGAAGCTTGAGCAACAAGTCTCAATTTCATCTGCACCACAATTAGGGTTTAGCGAGGAAAGTCAACTGTAACTTTGACTTTTGACCAGGACATGCTCCCAACCCCTAATACATGAATCAATATACTCTATGACACCCATGGAACATGTCCATCAAGTTTGATTTAGGTCAAGGACACGATTTCCTGAAGAATTGCACAGTTTGGAATTCATATGATAAAAAGTCAACTGTGCACAAAAGTCAACTTTGACTTTTTGAGATTTTTCACCAAAATGGATTTTTAACCCTAAAATGATGTTAATGTATGATTTGAATCATCATTCATCAAGAAAAATCAAAGAAAATGGGATAACTTGTAAAAGGGGTAACCATAAAAACTTAGAAAAATTTCTAAGTTATGGAAAAAGTGACACTAATGTGCCAACTTTGGAGGACCATAACTCCTAAACCACAAGGCCATTGTTCCCCATTCAAAGCTTGATTTGTAGATCTCATTGCCCTCTACAAAAGCTTCATACTGACCTATGTCCAAATTCCTCATGGATTTTGAGTTATGGAGTGATCAAAATCAAGAAAAGTCACTTTGTTCCAACACTTAGTGAAAATTTCACTAAGTCAGATTTTACCCTACTTTTTGCCAAATGTAGGGGGATTTTTCACTTGGATTCAAAAGAGATCAAAACCAAACATGTTCAAACAGTTGTTGTATCATGTAAGGGCTTTCCAAAATGGCCAAGAACACTACCAAATTCAATTTGAGTCATGAGATATAACATTGGCAAGTTGCCTTGTTGAAATCTGTCAAGGCAAGGCAGATTTTGCATTTTTGGTCGATTTACCAAAATCAGCCAAATCCAAATGCTCCTATCCACTTGGACACCTCTGAGGATTGAATCTAAAGGGGACAATCACTGAGCCAAGCCTCCAAAGTCTTTGGAACAAGAAATAGCATGTTGAACCTAGAATGGCCAAAATAGGGACAAGACTCCAATTTTGGATTGGATCATTCAATGGAAGCATCAATGTGGCATGGACTGAGCCATTCTCAACTGAATTCACTCAAGACTTATCCAAGACCAAGGGAACCACAACCCTGTGCCCTAACCTCTAGTCAATGGCTAGAGGAGACTTGCATTTCCATTGGCCAACATTGAACAAACACCTGCTGCAGTTGCCATTCACTGTGGATCCCAAAACAAACTTGCTCTACTATAAATAGAGCTCAATTGTGATTAGTTTGAGTACACCAAAGCCATCTAACAGATGCTTTCCTCAAAATCTCTTTTTTCACTCTAATTTTGCCTTCTAAGGCAAGTCACTATCGGGTTTTGAGTTTGAGAGCTTTTCCAATCAAACCAATTGCACACACACCTCACATACATCATATAGAAGTGATCCAAACACTCACATAACATCTGGAACACATATTTCACAAAATCACCAGCCAATTGCTCAAGTTCTTGACAGTTTTGCAGTTGAGGTACCATCTTCAGCTCCAAACCATTTCAATCCATTCCAAGCATTCATACACACTCCATGGCACCTAGGGAAGCTATCCAGATCATTGGAACCCAGCTGTAACACCTCCAACACAAATCATGATCACCAGTTGCAAGTGGTAAGCATGAGCTCTTCTAACTCTATGATTCATGCAATTTTTGCTGCACAATAATTTGGCCATATGTTCATAATCATGCATGGAATGTTTCCCCTCAATTAATTGCATTGTTTGAATCGTGTATCAAAAATCCTAGCCTTCATGCAGAAATTTGGGTTCTTGAGGATTTTTCATGATTTCTTGTTATATGTTTAATTTAAATGAAATTAAATACCATGGACATGATCGTGAGGTTGAAACAAGTTGATTGGTATGTGGATTGCATGATATAATCAAGTATTCAGTGAGATTGGAGAGAAAATGCAAATCTGGGCAAACCCAGAACACGCGCGTGTTCTTGGGTGTTCTTGGCGCCATTTTTTGAATATTTGAATATTTAAATTTTGTGATTTTATTTAATTGATTCAAAAATTAATTTCTCTCTGAGTTTTAATGATTTTGAGTTGATTCTTTTTTTAATAATTCACAAAAATGTTAAAATATTTTATTTTCCCAAAAAATCCCAAAAATATTATTTATTTTGTATAATTGATATTTTTGCAAAGAATTAATATTTAAATTGTTTTTGACATTTAAAATATTTTTTCAACCTTGATTTTGCAACTTTTAATGCTTTTTAATTATTTTGTAGGTCAATACTTAATTTTTGAAGCATTAATCCAAGATCACAATTTTTTTTCCTATGTTAAACAATTTTGATCATTTTAATTGAATTTTTATTCAATTAAATACATTTTTGAAAATAAATTAGGGTTTTGGATTAATTCAACCCTCATAAATCATTTTAAAACACTTTGAGCCTCTAATAGAGTGTAAGACCCAATCTTTTTTTTGACCAAATCATTTTCGGGCCTCAGTGCATTGTATAAGTCCTGATACCGTAAAAAACAAACGGCACGATCGTCGCCTTTTGAAAAATAACCATCTGGGCCTCTCCTTGAGCTATAAGACCCATTCAAAACTTTTGGGCCTCTAATAGAGTGTAAGACCCAACCCCCTTTTAACCAAAAACATTTTGGGCCTCACTTATTGTATAAGTCCCTCTACGTTAAAAGAAAATCTCGGTGCGATCGCCATTTTAAACGGAAAAATCAATTGGGCCTACCCTCGTGTTATAAGCCCCACTCTTTTTTCTTTAAACCTTTTGGGCCTCTTAAAAGAGTGTAAGACCCATCCCTTTGTACAGAAAACAATTTTTTGGGCCACAGTCACTTGTATAAGTCCCTCTGTACAAATTCAAACAGTGCGCTCACTGATAAAACCCTGGGCCTCTCCTTGAGCTGTAAGCCCCAAATCTTTCCTTTTTCAAAGCACTTTCTCCTTTGATTTTGAAATATACTGTTGTTTTCAATCATTCTTTGTTGAACAACTAACCAAACAGCATGGAAGCTCTACAACCGAGTAAGTGTTTACCCGCTTTCATATACATATAACTGTATTTTGGGGTTGTTTCGCTGTAAGTCTTCTTTCATAAACTCATATCAACTGTCTAATAATAGTATAGATATTTAGAGTTTCCCCGACAACTACGTCTAGAACTAGGAGACGCCGTTTCGTTTATTCGTAGAAATAGACAACTAGGTCCCCAATAGGATCACTAGATGCAGTCTTCTCTTCGGCTGTCCTCATTTGGAATTGTCAAGAAACTCTACTCCCAGAGATGAATGTATTCTCCGTGAATGGAATCTTTGAGTTTCTTCTAAATTCTCGAGCTTTCCTGACTTGATCTATTCCTTGTGAATAGCTTGCCTTGAATTTCTCAGGGTTTAGGGAGCCACGAGCTTCTTAAAAGCATCAGCCTCCTCTTGGGCATCGTACAAGGACCCACAGGCTTCCTAAAAGCGACCCTGCCTCCTCTTGGGCTTAGTACAAGGACCCGTCGGCTTCTTAGAAGTATTCACAGCCTCCTCTTAGGCTTCGTATAATGATTCTTCCTCCAGGAATGATAGCCTCCTCTTGGGCTTCGTACAAGGACCTATCGGATTCTTAAAAGTTTCACGCCTTCTCTTGGGCTTCGTACAAATTGTCCCGACGACCTCCTAGAGGTATAGGAACAGAACTTAGTCATCTGCATAGAACAGTCCTTTCATAGAGTCTACTACTGTTTCTCAAAGCATGGTACAAAATATGAAACTCTAGACTTGGACAGTCTAATATCCTTGAGTCTCAAAGACATTCTCAAGCACCCTTCAAGAATAGGAAGGAACCCGTAGACTCGGACAATCTCAATACCCTTCGGATTTCCCACTTCCTTAAAGAACAGGAATAACCCGGATCCTCGAACCAAATCCTCGAGTACAACATTGCTCATATAAGAACTAATTTTCTCTTTAAAAATCAGTCTACTGAACCTGTCACTCAACTGAAACAGTAACCATAGTCTCCTCTTAGGCTTTGTATAATGATCCTTCTCCTGTGATACTAGCCTCCCTCTTGGGCTTTGTACAATGATTCTCCCCAGCGGAGTCAAAAGTCGTTTAGCCTCTCTCTCGGGCTTTGTACGAGACACATAAGAGACTCCCTCGTTGAGTCAATCACCTCTTTCGCCTCCATCTCGGGCTTTATACGAGATACAAAAAGGTTCTTATTGAGCCAAACAAACCTTCAGCCTCCATCTCGGGCTTTGTACGAGATACAAAAACTCTCTTGTTGAATTTTAGCCTCCATCTCGGGCTTTATACGAGATACCAAAAGATTCCCTCGTTGAGTCAAAACCTTTTAGCCTCTCTCTCTCGGGCTTTGTACGAGACACATAATAGCCTCCTCTTAGGCTTTGTATAATAAAACCACTGGTTGGTCCAATCAACCATTTAGCATCAAAGTTGTGCCCCGTTCACAGTACACAAACATCAACGAATCTTTCCCCTTCATCTAACTGCTGTAAGCGGCAAGCCTCTGGATCATCTACATCCATGCCAATGTCCCTCTTTTAGTATGAGAAATTCCTAAGGAAAGATGGCATTGCTCTACACTGAGTTAAAGTCTTCTCCTTCAGGTTAGAAATCCCCTATAAAGGAAGTTATGGCATTGCCGGATTCACAAATCCCGGTTAAAGTAATCCTCCTTTACAGTCGGTCACCCAACAGTTGTGACAAAACATACCTCTTTAGAGATGACAAATTCTCTCTAAAGTCAAACCTCTTCAGCTTCACATCTTGGGCTTTGAACAAGATACAAATCACCTTTCGCTTCACGTCTTGGGCTTTGAACAAGACACCAAAACAACTATTTCCTCCCATAGAATAGGAGGAACTACGAACGCTCTGATTTCCCTGTTTTGGTAAACGGGAATACGTAGGCATAAGATTGAAAGAAAAAATCTTAGCGAGAACATTAAACAAAAACCCTAAATCCCATACTCCCATATATCATAATCTGAAGCAGTATCCTAACAAAAAAGAGAGAAATCAGTATTGGCGAAAATACAAATAACCAATACAAAGGCCCCACCACATTGATAGCATCCGTAACCTAACAGACCGCTATTTAAACTCAGTATGCAAAGCAGGGTTAATTGGAGACATCTATTTCCCTTTCTTCATCAGCTTTAATAGGATAAAAAATGAATCGACTTGTAGTAAACTCAACCGCAGCAGAGAGCGACAAGCGCTTAAGAACCGCGTCCAAAATCGCTCGCAACAGAAAAATGGCGCCCACCGTGGGGCACATTTCTAAACCTTTTTTCTCTTCACTTATGTGAAAACCACAGATTGGGGCTTCCGCCGGGGAACCCATTTTCTGTCAGGAACTTAGGATTCATAGCTTTAAAGGTCTAGGATGATTAAGGACAAATATATATACTGCTTTTCCTAATTGCTATACATGTTTATTTTTCTGCTAATGGGAATGCGTGTGATGCCGTATGTGGAAAGATCTAGTATACACTTAAGATAAGAGATGGCGACGAGGTCGACCATCAACCTCAGTGGAGGCTGACCAATGCAACCCATTCTCTCACCTAGACAATGGGCCGATTGTGATGTCTGAGAAGCTGAGGAGCCAAACCCTTTTGTAGTGCGGAAACTATCGGGAATAGTTGTTACGCGATACTACCCTCATTTGAGGCTAGTGATCTATTCTCGGTGAATGGCACTTACTCTAAGATTGCTCTACAACTCGCTGGCGATCCGCTTGTTGTTTTGCTTTCCTGGGAGGAGCTGATGATAATGAGTACAGGTACAAAAATCACCCTAGTATAAACCTTTGGGGATGGGTAGAGCCTTGACTTCATGACAACGACCCTTTGACCCCATGTTTTTTCTATGTTTTTGTGTGCTGTATTCATGCATTCATTTAAAAAACATTAAAACAAAAAAATTTCTCTTCTAGTCTCTCTGTTTTTCAAATTAAACTGAGACTGTGATTGCAAATATCAGAGAAAAGGATTGCACTAATGGATTTCGGTAGAAGGAGAACTCATAGTTATACCTTCAAGGTTCCAAAGCTAGAGGATTTGAGAAGGTTAGCGAGGATGATCACAAACCAAGAGGCTTTCAGAGCCAAACACGGAGGTTTGCTACCACTATTAAGAGTCCATGTGATTGAGGGAATCATGGGTGCGCTCATTTAGTTTTACGATCCGATTTATCACTGTTTCACATCCCCGGATTACCAGCTCGCACCAACGCTGGAGGAGTATTCTCATCTGATTGATCTACACATTACCGATCGAGCTACATTTTTTGGACTGGAAGAAATTCCAAAGAATCAGACCATTGCAAGAGCAATTCATTTGGACGGGTCTGAGGTTAGGACTCACCTAACTACCAAGGGTGGCGTCCAAGGTTCGCCAGCCCAGTTCTTGACAAAGAAGGCCCTGTATTTTGCCAGTATAGGAAACGTGACTGCTTTTGAAAGTGTCTTTGTCTTGCTCACCTACGGGTTATTTTTTGTTTCCCAACATCAATAACTTCGTCGACATTAACTCGATTAAGGTTTTTCTCATTGGAAACCATGTACCGACTTTGCTCGCAGATGCGTATCATTCTGTACACTTGGGAAATTTGTACAGCGGAGGGGAGATCACATGCTGTGTACCTCTGCTTTACAAATGGTTTATCTCTCACTTGCCCAAGTCTGCTGCTTTTTGGGATTGCAAGAGTGCCTTGCGCTGGTCGCAGAAGATAATGTCTCTCACCAACTCTGACATAGATTAGTGTAATAGGATTTATGATGGAATCAGGATCATTGACCGTTGTGGAAACTTCCCCAACGTACCCCTTATAGGAACTAAGGGAGGAGTCAACTATCATCCGATATTGGTTCTTCGTCAATTCGGATACCCGATGAGGCATGTCCCACTTAATGCTTATCTGGAAGGTCTTTTCTTCAAGGAAGAAGAAAACGACAGAGCACTAAGGACATAAATAGTGCAAGCTTGGAAACATGTTCATAAGAAAGGACGAGAGCCTCTAGGAAAACCGGACTGTGTCTCGGTGGAGCCTTATCTCCACTGGGTACAAACTAGAGCTCTCAAGCTAAAGATGCCTTATCCTCGTTACAGAATTCTTCCGCCGAGGGAATCTATCATGTACTTCATGACGGAAACTGAAAAGCTTCAGGTTACTCTCAACAAAGTTCAAAAGGAGAGAAGGTCTTGGAAGAACAAGTACCGCACTCTCGATGTGGAGTGCATCAAAATACAGCAATTGCTGAAAGAAAAGGATGCTCTGATCGAAATTTTGGAGCAACATGCTGTAAAGAATCAAGATGACCAAAGGAATTTGTTCGCTCTTTTCACTTGGCAAGGGAATGACAACCCGACAATGGCTCAGGAGCCCCGGTCAAAGAAAAGGAAGATACCCGAATCAGCACCCGATTTCTCTTCAGAGAGGACTCGGGACCCATTAGCTTAGGTTTCTGTTTCTGCACCTTGTAATCTACTGTATTTCCATTTCTGTAATCCTTTGAATTCAATAAAAAGGGGTTTCCCCACCATTTGATATTTGCAATCAAATTGTCGAAGTTTATTTTGATTAAACCAAAAAAATAATTAATATAATAATTGCATTCATCATTCTCACACCGCGTATTCTTCTTATCTACGAATCTCACGTTTGTGTCTCTGTTCTAGAGTCAAACTGTCTCATTCATATAGTACTCGGGCCAATCGTCAGAAAAAGATGGATGACCTTGAGGAAGAAAACACAGAGTTGAAAGAAGAGATCGACGCTCTAAGAGAGGATATGAGGAAGCTTTGTAACGACATGCAAGCCATGGCAGAAGCTCAGCTACAACGAACTGTGATCTCAGAGATCACCTTAACGCCCATAGTAGAGAAGTATGATCCTAGGTATCAAATGCCAAAAGATCGTCCTTGGGGCATGCCTGTTAACTATATCCCAGAAGGATATGTTCCGCCGATCACTAAAGATCAGGGAATCACAACAGAAGCCACTGGACCTGAAGGTTACAAACCTCGGGAAAGCGAAGATGTCAGGGGCATGCTGAAGACTCCTGAAGGTTACAAACTTTGGGAAACACCATGACTCACTACCGTAGTCACGGTACTACCCCCTGTGGTGCACACTATCCCGGAAGGACAGATTCCACAGATACCTTCTGGTAAGAAGGAAACTATGTTTGACAGAATGGAGGAATTCCAGGAGCAGTTCTTGGAAATGCAGAGGGAACTGCAAGCCATTCGCGGTCAGGATTTATTTGGAAAGGACGTCGCAGATCTCTGCTTGGTCCCAAATGTGAAAGTTCTGCACAAGTACCAAGTGCCCGACTTTGAAAAATACAAGGGTAACTCTTGCCTTCAAAGCCATCTGGTGATGTACGCTCGGCGGATGTCAGCTCAGATGGAGAATCAGGACCTACTGATTCACTACTTTCAGGATAGTTTAACCGGTGCCGCACTCAAATGGTACATGGGTTTAAACCGTGCCACGATCAGCACATTCAAAGATCTTGGCACTGCCTTCGTCCAACAATACAAATACAATTTGGACATGGCACCCGACAGAGATCAACTCAGATCGATGTCGCAAAAGGACAAGGAAACCTTTAAGGAGTATGCTCAAAGGTGGCGTGAAATTGCCGCTCAAATTTGTCCACCTCTGGAGGAAAAAGAGATGACAAAGATCTTCTTAAAGACCTTAAGCTCATTTTACTATGACCGAATGGTTTCCAGTGCGCCCAGTGATTTCACCGAAATGGTTGGCATGGGTGTACGTCTTGAGGAAGATGTCCGAGAAGGACGTTTGGTAAAAGACGCTGGATCATCGAGTGGTACTAAAAAATATGGTAGTGCTCTCCCTAAGAAAAAAAAGCAAGATATTGGGAATATCTCTCTCGAAAAGCAAAGGCGACGTTATCAACCAGTAGCAGCTGTAACTCCTACTATCGACCCTGCACCTATTCCTAAGTATCAACCTCAGGTTGCGCAGAGCCAACCTAATCAGGAAAGAACACAACAGCCTCTTCAGCAGGCTCGTCCTCCATACAACAACAACCGTACAACACGGCCACCAGGATTTGATCCTATACCCGTGTCGTACGCAGAGTTGTTTCCATTACTACTGGCTAAGGGGCGCATTCAGACTAAATCTCCTCTTACAGTACCAAAAAATCTGCCTTTCTGGTTTAAGGTGGATCAAACTTGCCCTTACCACCAAGGAGGATCAGGGCATAACATAGAGACTTGTCTCAATTTCAAGTCCGACGTGCAAAAACTTGTTAGGAGCGGGGTCTTATCCTTCAAGGATACAAATCCTAATGTTCTCACGAACCCGCTACCTCAACATGAGAAGGCTGCAGTCAATTTGATAGAAGGAGAGACTAACGATGTCTATCAAATTCATGATGTACTCTTGTTGAAAACCAATTTGGTCAAGATGCATTGTAGACAGAGTGGATATGGCCATGTGCCACCTCATAACTATCATCAGTGTGATGTCTGCTCTAAAAACAATCTGGGATGTTCTGTGGTGCAAGCAGCTCTGCAAGAACAGATGGATCTTGGATGGATCTAAGAGCACCGAGTTCGTGGAGTTAACATGGTCTACACGAACTCCAACATCATTCAGAACCACGATATCCGTGAAATGAATGTCAACTTGGTGGCAATGCACTCAAGGCAAAGCCAGTATCATAATCTGCCGCAACACGATTACAGTTCCTGTCTGATTTGCTCGATAAACAAACAGGGATTCTCTTTCATACAGGAGGCCCTCCAGCGTCAGATGGATCTTGGATGGATCCAAGACTACCATGATAGGAATTCCTATCAAATCAACATGGTTCAGATCTTCGATATTCGCGTGATGAATACCAACCTGGTAGAGTTACATGCTGAGCAGGTCCGACTCGAATTCTTAACATCACATGACTATCAAAGGTGTAAGGCGGGTTGCGAAAATAATCGAGGTTGTACCCTTGTCTAGGAGGCACTTCAGCACTTGTTAAATCACTGGTGGATGCCAATTTATATGGATGAAGATACTCAGCAAATTAGTATCAGTAACAGGAATCCTACTAGGCGTCAGAGTCAGGACGTCTGATCTGTGGAAGCTAACCTAGTGAGGTTACATTGTATTCAAAGTGGGTGTGGCCAGGTGCCACCACACAACTATGACCGTTGTAGTGTCTGTTCAGAAAGTAACCAAGGGTGTTACCTTGTGAGAGCAGCTCTTCAGGGTCAGGTAGATCGTGGAGAGATTCGCCCATATCTGGGTTCTGGACCCATCAATTGGACGCCGAACTACCTTGCCGATCAAGTTGAGGATGTTGTCACGATCTCTGGTCATCACAGGACCAGGGATGTTTTTGCCATTATCCCTCTACTTGACGAATCTAAAGTTCCCAACCGGGAACGGATCGGGATTAATTATGATGGTCAGAAAAATCATAAGGTTCCCATAGTCATCTATCTGCTGGGACCAGTACCGTATGAATCAACTAAGGCTATCCCTTACAAATACGGTGCAACGACAGTTGAAAATGGAAAGGAAATTCCATTACCCTCTGTCGTGAATATTGCAGATATCAGTCGTGTAACACGGAGTGGTAGAATCTTCAACCGAGGGGTTGGGGAACTTAACAAGGAAAAGGAACTTCAGACGGAAACTCCTGATCCACCAGTCGGTCAATCCAGTAATCCCGACCTTTCGAAAAATGATGATGAGATGCTAAAGCTCATCCAAAGGAGTGAATATAACATTGTCGATCAATTGTTACAAACTCCTTCAAAGATCTCGGTATTACCATTATTACTCAGTTCAGAAGCGCACAGGGAGGCTCTACAGAAAGTCTTGGAGCAAGCCTTTGTGGAACAGGATGTAACCATCAGACAGTTCGATAGCATTGTCTCTAACATCACTTCCTGCAATAATTTGGGATTTAGTGATGAGGAATTACCCGAAGAGGGTCGCCGTCATAACATGGCGCTCAATATCACAGTCAACTGCCAGGACGATGCTTTAGCCAGCGTACTGGTAGACACAGGGTCAGCCCTGAATGTTATGCCGAAGTCCACTTTGATGCAATTATCATTCAAAGGCCCTCCGATGAGAATCAGCGAGGTCGTCGTCAAAGCGTTCGACGGATCCTGAAAAACAGTTATCGAGGAAGTTGATCTTCCCATAAATATCGGTCCTCACACTTTCCAAGTCACTTTCCAGGTCATGGACATCCGGGCAACGTACAGTTGTTTATTAGGAAGACCTTGGACGGTTACTTCAACCCTCCACCAAAAGCTAAAGTTCGTCCAGAACGATCAACTCGTCACAGTCTGTGGAGAACAAGCCTTGCTAGTGACCAACTTGTCATTATCTACTTGTGTAGAACCCGAGGAGGTTATTGGAACTCAGTTCCAAGCACTGTCGGTGAGCAAGGACAATCAATCCGAAGAGGGAACTTCCATTTCCTCATACAACGATGCTATCAAAGCGGTCGAGAGTACCGATACGACAGGATGGGGACAGCTTGTCATTCCTACTGGCAATACAACAAAGAAGGGTCTTGGTTCCCCTTCAAAACTTCTTCCACAATGGAGGTTTCCTTCACCTAGTGTCTCAAGTAGTACATGTTATCAATGAGGAAGATCCCTCTGACACAGATGAAGAATGGAAGTCCTACCTTAACGAGGACGGTTATATGTCTCAGGAAGAGGTGCCTATGCCATTTTGCTATCCTGCACAGAGTGCGAGATTTATACCAAGGTCAGACGTCGAAATGATATACGGAGATTGTGATCCGGAAGGATGCCGTGCTCCGCCAAATTCATTAGAGGAGGACACTCTGACGAAAGACAACTTTGACCAGAACTATTATGGCCCAATGGATGGTGTGCCAATGTGGCAACCTTATCCAGGAGATTTGGGGCAAGAAAGTCAGCCGAACAGTGAAAATCAGCTGACCGTCATGGAACAGAATACCTGTGTCCCCACCATGTCATGGGATCAACACTCAGGTCATTCAGAAACTACTCAACATGACGATGAATTTGCAACATTTGCAGGACTTGAATTCATCAACTATGCTTTTCCCAAGGTCAACGTCATCGAGAGAGATGACTCCTCCAGTTCCAAAGAAGTTTGGGACAACCGAGTGGAAAATACGACTATATGGTCAGGTACACCGCTCCCGAAAGCTCTCGTATCAGGCTCGAAGATATCCAGCCTACTGGATGGGGAGATACAGCTGAGAGTACAAATGCTATGTAAAATACAACAGAGGAATCCTCCTACGACAATTCTTCCTGGGAGACAGATTCCAATGATCCTGCTCCACCAGAAATCAGCGTCATTTCTGAAGACAAATCGAGGAAGGTTCCAGACTTTGTGATTCACCGAGGAGTTCGCCGCCAATGGGTTGCCGTCGAGGTTCCGAAGATCGTTCATCAGTCAAAGTAATTGCCATCTTTAACCTTTCACCCTGCCCAGGTGAAACGGATGTTTTGATAGGGCTCGCTTTCTGTAAATTTCCCTCTTCGCTTCGCCCAAAGCGACAGAGTTTTGTTTTATAGGGTTGTAGTTTCAAGAATCGACTTGTTCATTAATAAAATAACGTCGTTCTGTAATTTCCGCATTAATTGCTGTTTTCTCTTTTCGTTTTTTCAGAAAATGGTAATCCTAAAAAACAATTCAATAATAAAAACAAGCAGTAAAAAAAAAACACTGCACACACTTGCATTTTCTCTATCTCTTCTAAACACGAATCATCACATCATGCAGATTGCTTGTTTTAAACCCCGTTGAAACATACGATCCGATGCCTTCTCCCAACTTTGAGTTCCCGGTATTTGGGGCTGAAGAAGAAGTTGACAACGAAATTCCAGAAGAGATCTCCCGACTACTCAGACAAGAGGAAAGGTCCATTGAACCTCACAAAGAGCCATTGGAAACGGTAAACTTGGGTTCATAAAAAGAGAAAAAAGAAATTAGGATTGGGGCACTGCTCAGTCTAACTGCCAGAGAGAGTTTGATAAAGCTTCTCAAAGAATTCCCCGATGTATTCGCTTGGTCCTATAAGGATATGCCATGGTTGGATACCAGCATCGTGGAACATCACTTACCATTAAGATTGGAATGTCCGCCAGTAAAGCAAAGGTTGAAACGCACTCACCCGGACATGGCCATCAAAATCAAAGAGGAAGTACAGAAACAGATTGACGCAGGTTTCCTCGCCACATCAAAATATCCTCAATGGTTAGCCAATATTGTACCCGTTCCCAAAAAGGACGGAAAAGTCAGAATGTGTGTCGACTACAGAGATCTAAACAAGGCAAGTCCAAAGGACGACTTTCCTTTACCACACATTGACATGCTGGTAGACGGTACAGCAAAGTTCAAAGTCTTCTTCTTCATGGATGGGTTCTCGGGCTATAATAAGATCAAAATGGCGCCGAAAGACATGGAGAAAACATTGTTCATTACCCCCTGGGGTACCTTTTGTTACAAGGTAATGTCGTTCGGTTTGAAGAATGTCGGGGCAACCTATCAAAGGGCTATGACTACTCTGTTTTATGACATGATACACAAAGAGATAGAGGTATATGTCGATGACATGATTGCAAAATCTAAGACAGAGAGTGAGCACGTTGAACATCTGTCAAAATTGTTCGAACGTCTAAGAAAATTCAAGCTCCGCTTGAATCCCAACAAGTACACCTTCGGTGTCCGTTCAGGGAAACTACTAGGGTTCATCGTCAGCCAAAAAGGAATTGAGGTTGATCCTGACAAGGTCAAGGCCATTCAAGAAATGCCTTCTCCGAAAACTGAAAAATAAGTCAGAGGATTCCTGGGACGTTTGAACTACATCTCCAGATTCATATTCCTCATGACCGCCACATGTGCGCCGATTTTCAAATTACTAAAAAAGAACCAGGATTGCGTTTGGACAGAAGATTGTCAAACCGCTTTCGACAGTATCAAGGAATATCTATTGAATCCTCCGATTCTATCACCTCTAGTGGAAGGAAGACCACTGATCATTTACCTCACAGTCCTAGAGGACTCAATGGGATGTGTACTTGGCCAACAAGATGAAACCAAACGGAAAGAGTCTGCCATTTACTATTTGAGCAAGAAATTCACCGACTGCGAAACTCGGTACACGATGCTTGAGAAAACTTGATGCACTTTGGCTTGGGCAGCCAAACGTCTTCGCCAATACATGATTTGTCATACTACTTGGTTAATCTCCGAAATGGATCCAATCAAGTACGTCTTCGAAAAACCTGCTCTCACGGGAAGAATTGCCCGTTGGCAGATGTTGTTATCAGAATATGACATAGAGTACCACACTCAGAAAGCCGTTAAGGGGAGTATTTTAGCCGATCATTTGGCTCATCAACCTATTGACAATCAAGAATCAATCGGGTTTAACTTCCCAGACGAAGATGTCATGTCTCTAAAAATGAAAGATTGCGATGAACCGTTACCCAGTGAAGGGCCAGAACCAGGTTCCCAATGGGGACTTATCTTTGACGGAGCAGTTAATCATTATGGAAACAGAATTGGGGCAATAATTGTTACCCCTCAGGGTACCCACATTCCTTTCACTGCCAGACTTACGTTCAAATGTACGAACAACGAGGCCGAATACGAAGCTTGTATTATGGGTCTCGAAGAAGCGATTGATTTAAGGATAAAAAATTTGGACATATACGGCGATTTAGCCTTGGTTATCAATCAGATAAAAGGAGATTGGAACACATACCAATCAGGACTGATTCCTTACAAAGACTATGCAAGAAGGTTGCTACCTTTCTTCGACAGAGTTGAGTTTCATCATATCCCTCGTGATGAGAATCACATGGCTGATGCATTAGCCACTATCTCTTCTATGATTAGTGTAGGTCAATGGAATGACATACCTAAGATCGACATAATGCGCCTTGAAAGGCCCGCTTACATCTTCACGATCGAAGCGGTCATAGACGATAAACCTTGGTATCACGATATCAAATGCTTCCTTCTGAAACAAGAGTACCCACCTGGGGCATCCAGGAAAGATAGAAAGACCCTCAGAAGATTGGCTGGAAACTTCTTCCTGAGCGGTGACACTCTCTATAAGAGAAATTTTAACATGGTCTTGCTCCGATGCGTAGACAGACCAGAAGCAGACATGCTTATGAAAGAATTTCATGAAGGATCCTTTGGCACTCATGCCAACGGACACACAATGGCGAGAAAAATTTTAAGAGCAGGGTACTATTGGTTGACAATGGAATTCAACTGCTACAAGTACATGAAGAGGTGTCACAAGTGTCGGATATACTCCGACAAAATTCATGTACCGCCATCACATCTCAAAGTTCTCTCTTCCCCATGGCCATTTTCCATATGGGGAATCGACATGATTGGCATGATTGAGCCCAAGGCTTCAAACGGACATCGGTTCATCCTAGTAGCTATTGACTACTTCACCAAGTGGGTCGAAGCAGCATCATTCGCCAATGTAACCCGACAAGTGGTGGTCCGATTTATCAAAAACAATATCATCTGTCGTTATGGTGTTCCAAGAGAGATCATTACTGACAATGGATCTAACTTGAACAACAAGATGATGAAGGAGTTGTGCGCAGAGTTCAAGATTGAACATCATAACTCATCTCCCTACCGACCCAAGATGAACGGAGCGGTAGAAGCGGCCAATAAGAACATCAAGTAGATCGTTCAAAAGATGGTTGTAACCTACAAAGACTAGCACGAGATGTTACCCTTTGCTCTTCACGGTTATCACACATCTGTCCGCACTTCAACAGGGGCAACCCCTTTCTCTCTACTGTATGGCATGGAAGCAGTACTCCCCATAGAAGTAGAGATCCCGTCAATCCGAGTATTGATGGAAGCTAAGCTCACCGAAGCTGAATAGTGTCAAAGTCGACACGATGAACTGAATCTGATCGAGGAGAAGCGAATCACGGCACTATGCCATGGTCAGCTGTATCAACAGAGAATGAAAAAGGCGTTCGACAAAAAGGTCCGACCTCGCGTCTTCAGGAAAGGAGACCTTGTGCTCAAGAAAATACAATCATTTCTCACTAATTCTCAAGGCAAATGGACTCTGAATTATGATGGCCCCTATGTGGTCACGAAAGCTTTCTCAGGCGGCGCCTTGAGACTCACAACCATGGACGGAGAGGAATTTTCCTACCCCACAAATGTTGATGTAGTCAAGAAATACTTCGCCTAAAAAAAACATCTCGGTAGATTGAAAACCCGAAAGGGCAGTCCAGGCAAAATTTAGAGAAATAAAAAAAAAACATCCCGGTGGATTGGAAACATCACAGTACAATCCAGGCAAAAGTTACGGATAATGGCAAGTAACTATGTTCAATAGAGGCAGGTCCCTCAGCAGCAGTTACACCATTCATCGGAGGAAAACTCCAGTCAAGGTCATCTTCGATAGAAGCTCAGGATGTCCCGAATTCAAAGTTGATAGAAGGATAGTGGTCGTTATGTTTCAACATAGCCCTTTTCCCTGTAAATTACCATTTTCTAACTTTGTATATACTCTTTGGAATCACGCGTTTGGCTGATCTCCATCTTATTAATAAAATTTGAGCCCTGGTGCTTTTGTTTGTAATTCTTACTTGTTTTAGCTTTACAGAACGACATTTTAACCTGATTAGCGATTCTTGAAATAAAACAAAAATGAATTTACTTGCTAAAACTTTTTCTACTTTTAAAATAAAGATGGCAATTTCTTTTGACTGTTAAACATCAGAAGAACATCAACCGCTTCTCCAGAAGTAAGCGAACTTCAAATTGCAGAATCAAAGTACTCCTCCTACGCTAGTGTGCCTGAATGAAGGATCAACAGTGTCGGATGCGACTATTCCATCTGACATCTTCGGCCGAGTTCTTATCTCCTAAGCCCGACCGACATAGCTCCCAACAGGGATTATCTCTCCTAAGCAAGGTGGAATTGCTATTCTGAACCAACGGTACTTCTTCGCCCCGCGATGGCCGAGTATCCAGTCGTGTTCACCTGTCAGTTTGTATGTCGCGTCAGTTTTGTCAGCATAAACATACATACATCATGCATTATTGATTTACATTCATAGTCATATTGCATCACTATCACTCTAGTCGGTCTTGTCCCCTAGTGATAAAAGTCCTCTCAATTGAGTTGTCAGCCCTTTCCTCGTCAGGAAGTGTTACGTCTGAACATTCTCTCTCCTCCAGTTTTATTTCTGGATTGAAGTTGGCCCTTGACCACTTTGATAACTTGAACCTCTGAAAGACAGAGAAACTTTCAGTCAGCATCACTCTTCGCCATTGAAGATGATATCCTTGCTTTCCCGGATTAAGGAAAATCCACAGAGAAAGCCTTGTAATCAGAGATTCGGCAGCATGCCAGTTTCGCTCCGAAAAGACCGTTGAGGAAAAGGTCCTCGGCATCTCAAAATTGGACCCCATCATATGGAATTTCTCCGGGAAGATCCTGAGAAAAGTATGATTTAAGACCCCAAGTGAAAGCAGTCTTCCAAGAAACTCGCTTTCTCCAGTAGAAACAAATGGCGTCTCCAATAGAGAAGTTTGTGCAACTCTACAATTCAGACGACTGAGTTCCCCAGCAAGTCTGACATCAAAACTTTTTCCACTCAAATAGCATCTCCCCAGGAAAATTCGGCGAGAACTTTGAAGGAAGGCCGCTACGAATAGCGTCCCTTGTCAGTAAAGTTTATTGACAAAAGAAACTAAGACCAGTTCCTCGGTAGGAAACCAGGATCGAGGGGAAGTTCAAAAATCAGAAACTAAGACCAGATCCTTGGTAGGAAACCAGGATCGAGGGGAAGTTTACATCAGAAACTAAGACCAGTTCCTCGGTAGGAAACCAGGATCGAGGGGAAGTTTAAATCAGAAACTGAGACCAGTTCCTTGGCTGAAGACCAAGATCGAGGGGAAGTTTACCTTTTCTAAGCATCATTTCTTAGCTAAAGAAGATGAATGCGGAAGCTACCATTCATAACCACCATCAAAATTTCGGGTATTCTGATATTTAATCCTCTTGCACCCCGAATGCCCGAATACCTTCGCCATTCACACCTTCGTGTCCAAGAAGATTAAATAGGGGCATCTGTCATACCCCAAATTTTGACCACTAAGATTTCCCATCATTGTGAAAATCATTATCACAATATGGATGTACCTTCATGCCTCATCAATCTCCTCAAGGATTGTTGAGCATTCACTACCATCAAGAATTAGGGTTTCAAGCCCTCTCAGAGTTCTTAGACAAATGATCAATCAAGGAATGACATGATCTTCAACTTATCTAACCTCTTAAACATCCACAATGGATCAAAAGGACTCCCACTTCAAGGATTAAGCACAAGGCTGCTCCCTTCTAGGTGGATCAAGTCTCAAGATCGACAGTGTCACCAAATTAGGGTTTTGGTCGACCAGGGCCTCCAGATGAAAATTTTTATCTGGACACAAGCCAATGATCCAAAATATAACCTAATATACTTCACGGGACCTCATGGACCCAATCATCAAGTCAATTTTGCCTCAGGGCATGCATTCATAAAAAATCAGGAATTAGGGTTTCTTGACCTAATTCACCCCTAAGTTGACTTTTAGGGCAAATCATGAGCCAAGAGCTCAAGAGAGGATTTGAGGGTCTCTAATGAACCATATTGATCCATTTGGAACAATGGATTAATCCAAGAAGCTTGAGCAACAAGTCTCAATTTCATCTGCACCACAATTAGGGTTTTGCGAGGAAAGTCAACTGTAACTTTGACTTTTGACCAGGACATGCTCCCAAGCCCTAAGACATGAATCAATATACTCTATGACACCCATGGAACATGTCCATCAAGTTTGATTTAGGTCAAGGACATGATTTCCTGAAGAATTGCACAGTTTGGAATTCATCTGATAAAAAGTCAACTGTGCACAAAAGTCAACTTTGACTTTTTGAGATTTTTCACCAAAATGGATTTTTAAACCTAAAATGATGTTAATGTATGATTTGAATCATCATTCATCAAGAAAAATCAAAGAAAATGGGATAACTTGTAAAAGGGGTAACCATAAAAACTTAGAAAAATTTATAAGTTATGGAAAAAGTGACACTAATGTGCCAACTTTGGAGGACCATAACTCCTAAACCACAAGGTCATTGTTCCCCATTCAAAGCTTGATTTGTAGATCTCAATTCCCTCTACAAAAGCTTCATACTGACCTATGTCCAAATTCCTCATGGATTTTGAGTTATGGAGTGATCAAAATCAAGAAAAGTCACTTTGTTCCAACACTTAGTGAAAATTTCACTAAGTCAGATTTTACCCTACTTTTTGCCAAATGTAGGGGGATTTTTCACTTGGATTCAAAAGAGATCAAAACTAAACATGTTCAAACAGTTGTTGTATCATGTAAGGGCTTTCCAAAATGGCCAAGAACACTACCAAATTCAATTTGAGTCATGAGATATAACATTGGCAAGTTGCCTTGTTGAAATCTGTCAAGGCAAGGCAGATTTTGCATTTTTGGTGGATTTGCCAAAATCAGCCAAATCCAAATGCTCCTATCCACTTGGACACCTCTGAGGATTGAATCTAAAGGGGACAATCACTGAGCCAAGCCTCCAAAGTCTTTGGAACAAGAAATAGCACGTTGAACCTAGAATGGCCAAAATAGGGACAAGACTCCAATTTTGGATTGGAGCATTCAATGGAAGCATCAAGGTGGCATGGACTGAGCCATTCTCAACTGAATTCAGTCAAGACTTATCCAAGACCAAGGGAACCACAGCCCTGTGCCCTAACCTCTAGTCAATGGCTAGAGGAGACTTGCATTTCTATTGGCCAACATTGAACAAACACCTGCTGCAGTTTCCATTCACTGTGGATCCCAAAACAAACTTGCTCTACTATAAATAGAGCTCAATTGTGATCAATTTGAGTACAACAAAGCCATCTAACAGATGCTTTCCTCAAAATCTCTTTTTTCACTCCAATTTTGCCTTCTAAGGCAAGTCACTATCGGGTTTTGAGTTTGAGAGATTTTCCAATCAAACCAATCGCACACACACCTCACATACATCATATATAAGTGATCCAAACACTCACATAACATCTGGAACACAGATTTCACAAAATCACCAGCCAATTGCTCAAGTTCTTGACAGTTTTGCAGTTGAGGTACCATCTTCAGCTCCAAACCATTTCAATCCATTCCAAGCATTCATACACACTCCATGGCACCTAGGGAAGCTATCCAGATCATTGGAACCTAGCTGTAACACCTCCACACAAATCACGATCACCAGCTGCAAGTGGTAAGCATGAGCTCTTCTAACTCTATGATCCATACAATTTTTGTTGCACAATAATTTGGCCATATGTTCATAATCATGCATGGAATGTTTCCCCTCAATTAATTGCATTGTTTGAATCGTGTATCAAAAATCCTAGCCTTCATGCAGAAATTAAGGTTCTTGAGGATTTTTCATGATTTCTTGTTATATGTTTAATTTAAATGAAATTAAATACCATGGACATGATCGTGAGGTTGAAACAAGTTGATTGGTATGTGGATTGCATGATATAATCAAATATTCAGTGAGATTAGATGAAAATGCAAATCTGGGCAAACCCAGAACACGCGCGTGTTCTTGGGTGTTCTTGGCGCCATTTTTTGAATATTTGAATATTTGAATTTTGTGATTTTATTTAATTGATTCAAAAATTAATTTCTCTCTGAGTTTTAATGATTTTGAGTTGATTCTTTTTTTAATAATTCACAAAAATGTTAAAATATTTTATTTTCCCAAAAAATCCCAAAAATATTATTTATTTTGTATAATTGATATTTTTGCAAAGAATTAATGTTTAAATTGTTTTTGACATTTAAAATATTTTTTCCACCTTGATTTTGCAATTTTTAATGCTTTCTAATTATTTTGTAGGTCAATACTTAATTTTTGAAGCTTTAATTCAAGATCACAATTTGTTTTTCCTATGTTAAACAATTTTGATCATTTTAGTTGAATTTTTATTCAATTAAATACATTTTTGAAAATAAATTAGGGTTTTGGATTAATTCAACCCTCATAAATCATTTTAAAACACTTTGGGCCTCTAATAGAGTGTAAGACCCAATCCTTTTTTCGACCAAATCATTTTTGGGCCTCAGTGCATTGTATAAGTCCCGATACCGTCAAAAACAAACGGCACGATCGTCGCCTTTTGAAAAATAACCATCTGGGCCTCTCCTTGAGCTATAAGACCCATTCAAAACTTTTGGGCCTCTAATAGAGTGTAAGACCCAACCCCCTTTTAACCAAAAACATTTTAGCCCTCACTTATTGTATCAGTCCCTCTACGTTAAAAGAAAATCTTGGTGCGATCGCCATTTTAAACGGAAAAATCAATTGGGCCTACCCTCGTGTTATAAGCCCCACTCTTTTTTCTTTAAACCTTTTGGGCCTCTTAAAAGAGTGTAAGACCCATATTTTTGTACAGAAAACAATTTTTTGGGCCACAGTCACTTGTATAAGTCCCTCTGTACAAATTCAAACAGTGCGCTCACTGATAAAACCCTGGGCCTCTCCTTGAGCTGTAAGCCCCAAATCTTTCCTTTTTCAAAGCACTTTCTCCTTTGATTTTGAAATATACTGTTGTTTTCAATCTTTCTTTGTTGAACAACTAACCAAACAGCATGGAAGCTCTACAACCGAGTAAGTGTTTACCCGCTTTCATTTACCGTTTTCATATACATATAACTGTATTGTGGGGCTGTTTCGCTGTAAGTCTTCTTTCATAAACTCATATCAACTGTGTAATAATAGTATAGATATTTAGAGTTTCCCCAGCAACTACGTCTAGAACTAGGTGACGCCGTTTCGTTTATTCGTAGAAATAGACAACTAGGTCCCCAATAGGATCACCAGATGCAGTCTTCTCTTCGGCTGTCCTCATTAGGAATTGTCAAGAAACTCTACTCCCAGAGATGAATGTATTCTTCGTGAATGGCATCTTTGAGTTTCTTCCAAATTCTCGAGCTTTCCTGACTTGATCTATTTCTTGTGAATAACTTGCCTTGAATTTCTCGGGGTTTGGGGACCCACGGGCTTCTTAAAAGCATCAGCCTCCTCTTGGACATCGTACAAGGACCCACAGGCTTCCTGAAAGCGACCCCGCCTCCTCTTGGGCTTAGTACAAGGACCCGTCGGCTTCTTAGAAGTATTCACAGCCTCCTCTTAGGCTTCGTATAATGATTCTTCCTCCAGGAATGATAGCCTCCTCTTGGGCTTCGTACAAGGACCTCTCAGATTCTTAAAAGTTTCCCGCCTTCTCTTGGGCTTCGTACAAATTGTCCCGACGACCTCCTAGAGGTATAGGAACAGAACTTAGTCATCTGTATAGAACAGTCCTTTCATAGAGTCTACTACTGTTTCTCAAAGCATGGTACAAAAGATGAAACTCTAGACTTGGACAGTCCAATATCCTTGAGTCTCAAAGACATTCTCAAGCACCCTTCAAGAATAGGAAGGAACCCGTAGACTCGAACAATCTCAATACCCTTCGGATTTCCCACTTCCTTAAAGAACAGGAATAACCCGGATCCTCGAACCAAATCCTCGAGTACAACATTGCTCATATAAGAACTGATTTTCTCTTTAAAAATCAGTCTACTGAACCTGTCGCTCAACTAAAATAGTAACCATAGCCTCCTCTTAGGCTTTGTATAATGATCCTTCTCCAGTGATACTAGCCTCCCTCTTGGGCTTTGTACAATGATTCTCCCCAGCGGAGTCAAAAGTCGTTTATCCTCTCTCTCGGGCTTTGTACGAGACACATAAGAGACTTCCTCGTTGAGTCAATCACCTCTTTTGCCTCCATCTCGGGCTTTATACGAGATACAAAAAGGTTCTTATTGAGCCAAACAAACCTTCAGCCTCCATCTTGGGCTTTGTACGAGATACAAAAACTCTTTTGTTGAATTTTAGCCTCCATCTCGGGCTTTATACGAGATACCAAAAGATTCCCTCGTTGAGTCAAAACCTTTTAGCCTCTCTCTCAGGCTTTGTACGAGACACATAATAGCCTCCTCTTAGGCTTTGTATAAGAAAACCACTGCTGTAAGCGGCAAGCCTCTGGATCATCTACATCCATGCCAATGTCCCTCTTTTAGTATGAGAAATTCCTAAGGAAAGATGGCATTACTCTACACTGAGTTAAAGTCTTCTCCTTCAGGTTGGAAATCCCCTATAAAGGAAGTTATGGCATTGCTGGATTCACAAATCCCGATTAAAGTAATCCTCCTTTACAGTCGGTCACCCAACAGTTGTGACAAAACAGACCTCTTTAGAGATGACAAATTCTCTCTTTAGTCAAACCTCTTCAGCTTCACATCTTGGGCTTTGAACAAGAATCAAATCACCTTTCGCTTCACGTCTTGGGCTTTGAACAAGACACCAAAACAACCATTTCCTCCCATAGAATAGGAGGAACTACGAACGCTCTGATTTCCCTATTTCGGTAAACGGGAATACGTAGGCATAAGATTGAAAGAAAAAATCTTAGCGAGGACATTAAACAAAAACCCTAAATCCCATACTCCCATATATCATAATCTGAAGCAGTATCTTAACAAAAAAGAGAGAAATCAATATTGGAGAAAATACAAATAACCAATACAAAGGCCCCACCACATTGATAGCATCTATAACCTAACAGACCGCTGTTTAAACTCAGTATGCAAAGCAGGGTTAATTGGAGACATCTATTTCCCTTCCTTCATCAGCTTTAATAGGATAAAAAATGAATCGACCTGTAGTAAACTCAACCGCAGCAGAGAGCGACCAGCGCTTAAGAACCGCGTCCAAAATCGCTCGCTACACTTACGGTTGAGGCATTACCCGTTAGGATTTTGGATCGCGAGGTGAAGCGGTTATGGGGCAAGGATATTGCACTTGTGAAGGTAGCGTGGGGAGGCGCTACTGAGGGCAATTTGACTTGGGAGTTGGAGAGTCGGATGCGGGAGTCGTATCCAGAGTTGTTCGTCTCAGGTAATATTTTCAAGGACGAAAATTTCTAAGTTGGGGAGAGTTGTAACGCCCCAGTCAGTTTTGTCAGTTTTGTCTTTTTAATTAATTGAGTCGTTTTGAGTATTTTATTATTATATTATTTTATTTCTAACTTTTAGGTGAAAATATGTTATTTTTCATCGTGATTATATTTTATCGCGTTTTGGGAGCGTTTGCGAGATATTTGAGTGTAGGGGTATTTTGGTCATTTTGCTTTATTTTGTTAAGTTAGGAATATAATAGAAATAGAAAGAGAGAAAAATAGAAAGGAAAGAAAAAGAGAAGAAGAAAAGTAGAGAAAAAGAAGAAGAGGAGAAAAAGAGAGAAATTTGGAAAAGAAGAAAATCAATCTCCCGACTTTACCAAACGCTATTTAATCGGGTAAGGGTGCGAAACTCGATTATACTATGTTTGTGTATGATTATGTATGTGTGTGTTTGATTGATTCTCTTGCTTTCCATGTTTTTCACTTCTAGGTTGAAAATGATAAAATGATAGAAATCGAGGGTTTAGCGGTTGAAATGTGATGTAAATGTTGTAGAATGCTTGTTACCATGATGGGGTTATATTATGATGGTTATGTTTTGATTAGAAAGAGATTTTGGTAGAAAATATGGGTTTTGGGTTTTCAAACAGCCCTGCAGAATTCTGGGTTTTCCTTGGTTCGCCTAGCGAAACTGAGGCGAAGCAGTAGCGAATGAATTTTTGCGGGTTCGCCTAGCGAACCAGTTAGCGAAGGTCAGCAAAGGTCAGCGAAGGTTCGCTACGTTGTTCGCCTAGCGAACTTTGTATGTTTTTGGTTCTGGTTGGTTCTGCCTTGGTTCGCCAAGGGGTTTGCCTAGCGAACTTTGTGTCTGTTTTTAGCTGATAGTGGGTTCGCTGGACATTCGCCTAGCGAAGGTGGTAGCGAATGCTCGCTAGAGGGTTCGCCTAGCGAACATGGCTGTTTGTGCAATTTTGTTTTCTTACTAACTTTTGATCTGTGGTTCGGTTTGAGGCGTGGTTTGATACGTTAGAAAGCTTATAAAATGTTCTTGCTTATGATGATGGTTTTGAGATTGTTGGCCAATTAAATTAGGTCAGGAATTAGAAAATATGTTGTTTTGTCGACTTTTGCCGTTTTAATTGTGTGAACTTGATGTGTATATGCAATATGCTGTTGGTGTGGATATTGTATGACCTGTGTACTGTTGTGTGATGAAATTGCATGAAATCCATATTGTGATGATGATTGGTGGTCTTAGGGCAAGAAAATGAAATGTGTGGTAATTGATGATATATGCATGATTATGGATGTGTATATGTGTGCATTTTAAATGTCATGAGTCATTGTATGCCAAGCATCATGATATGCATTCTTGTGACGTCGTGAGCGACGGATTAATTTTAGAGGGAATCCGCTATAACATCGTGCGCCTTAAAAATAAGAGGACTGAAAGCGATCTAATCGGATCGTGCGCCTTAAAAATAAGAGGACCGAAAGCGATGATTATAGACGATCGTGTGCCCATGTGGGGTGTGAACGACCGGGTCGTGTGCCCGTGTGGGGTGTGAGCGATCCATAAACGTCGTGTGCCCGTGTGGGGTGTGAGTGACGGGGAACATCACATGCCCGACGAGGCGTTACACTAAGTAACGAGCGATAGTTTGAGCAGAGTTCCTGAGTGAACTAGTGATGAGAAATGTTGGAAGTCGGTACCGCATATGCATTGCATAGAGTCGGTGTGTCGGTCTCTGTGCATTTGCATAAATCATGGATTAATTGTGTATGGAATTGGGAATGTGATTGATGAGATGGAATATGTATAATTGTATTGATGATGAGTGTATTGTGTATGACTGATGTGTATTGGTATTGGATACCTGAGAATTGTACTGTGTTGTGTTGTATTTGATTGTGGTGCATTTGTGGTGAGAATATTTTACTTGTGCATTTCTGTGTTAATATATAATTATATGCAACTGTATTATGATTGTGTTTCTCACCCTTCTGCTCTTTTATAATGCTCTATGAGGCATTGCAGATTAGAGCTGCTGGAGGTCTTTTTGTGAAGCTTAGGTCTTCATTCTTTTGTCGGTCGGCTCTGATATGTGACACCGGGTAGTCGGGGTGATCGAGTGTGATTATTTTGTATTATGTATATGTATCTCTTGGATTGTACATGTATGGTTGTATATTACAAACAAAATTTTATGATATATATATATATATATATATATATATATATATATATATATATATATGAGATTCAGTTACGGATTTTCCGCTTTCATTCTGTTTCTGAAATGTGGGTGTATTACTACCTGAATTGTTGCATATCTTTATGAGCAGGTGTTGTATGTTTATTTCAAATTGATGCGACCTCCTCGGTCTATGCCGTGAATTTTTAAATATATTCTGAGGAAATTTTGAATTTTATTTATTGCTTTAATAGCTTGGGGGTATAGATTGGGGGTGTTACATTTGCTATGCCATGATTGAATTGTATTCAAATGCATTACATGCTGCCCTGTTTCTACTGCTGACTATGTGCACAGGTGATGTTGTATGTGCTGCTGTTTGGCCTTTTACACCTATTTTTGTGCTGAATATGAGTTGTTGAATGCTGTTTAGTATATTGGCTGGAATTTACTGCTGTATTGGTACAGATGTGTTGTTGTAGCTGTTGTTCTTGTTCATTCGTATCTCTCATTTCTTCTACTTCTCTTTCTCTCTTATGTGTTGGATTACATAATATAATGCTTGATTGTGTAGAACATTTTCACATCCCTTTGGGATCCTAGCTCATCCTTAATTTTTTATTAAGGTGAGGTAGGATAAGCATTAGATAGTGCTATCCCTCTCTCTTCTTTAGACTTAGGTTGTTCTTTAACCTCCCCTTAGGGCCATCTTTTGCATGACAACTTTAGGATAGAATTCCCCTTAGTGTTTTCTTTTCCTTGAGTCTTCTCTTCTCATCTATTAATCCTTCTAAAACACTTAATAAAGGTTAACATGTATTGCGCATGAGCCTTGTATATGGGAAGTGAAGGATGGGGGGTCTCCCTTCATTCTTCTAGGATGCTTAGTGTACGTCCTGTTGGGGACGATATGCGACGTATTCGTTCCTATGTTGTAGACTTGGGTGCAATGCAAGTTATGAACTAACTTCAATCCATTTCTGTCTAAAAAGCACAAAACAAACTCAAATCTTTTTCATCCTTCGGGATTGTTAAGTTTCAAACTATTTTCAGAAAAGGGCACGTTACTTCCGTCTCGTCGCAAACAAGCATCGACCCTAACTGCCGGACGCGAACTTAACGTCGCTCATAAAAAACACAGACTTGGTTAAGTCGAACTACGACTACTCTTATTTCCTCTCTCTAGTCCGATTGAGGATACGTAGGCACGAGACGACGATGTCTTGGCGAGCAACCTCCCCCTTTAGTTCGTGTCCAAACTACGTTGACTCTGACTTTCCCATTGCACGAGGGAATACGTAGGCCTAGGACTCCGAGGATGTCCTACCGAGTCACTTCTTTTCCTTTTCTTCCCCGTTTCTTCGTTCTTTCCCGTACCTATTCCTTCTCCTTTCTAGTAGCACCGGAGCTCCAGATGACGACACCCTTTGATCGAGACAACAAGCATGGATCCCTTCGAGTACGATGGACGCGTGGGGGTGCTAATACCTTCCCCTCGTGTAACCGACTCCCTTACTTGGTTCTCTTGGTCGCGAGACCATGCTTTTCCTTTCCCTCAGGTTTACACAGTGTTTCCTTTCCCTCTCTTGGGATAAATACACATTCTGGCGACTCTGTTTCCGCGCCACTTTCGCGTTTGTACCTGGATGAAAATCCCGGGAGCGACAGCTGGCGACTCTGCTGGGGAAAGGTTGACCTCTTGCTGGTCCATCCCCTTTGTGAGTCAATCCTAGCTCTTGGTTGTTTATTTTCATTGGGTGTTTATTGTGGTGCTTTATTTTGTTGTATATTACTGTATTACTGTTTTACTGTATTATTGCATTTATGGCATTGCATTTCATTACTATGTTGGACTGTGCTGTGCTGTACTGGATTTTTTGTTTGGCAGGTTGGGATTTCGGAGAGATAAGCCCACTACCCAAGCTTGAGCATACACGTAGGTATTGGCGTGGGCAGGTGTGATGCTCCCGTGGTGTTGGCCACGTGCGGGTGTTCACGAGACCCACAACCAAACAAGGTTCTATCGGGAGATATCTGCTACTGTATGTTGATACAGGCCAGTAGTTATTCTCTTGAGGAACTGTCGACTCTGGTGACCATTCCCGAGGACTCAGTAACGGCACTCCTCCCGAGTTGTGATAATGGCAAACCAGAAATGGCAAACCTATTACACATTCTCGATCCGAGGACCCAATGCTGGGAACTTGCTATAGGATATCCTTTTTTAGGGGAATCAGTTGAGGCCTCCTCGGTTGATGATGATGCCAAACCAGAAATGGTGAACGTATCATCATTTCTCGACCTGAGAGCCCGTGATATTGAGGATCCTCGCCTTTCTAGTACCCACATGTGAGAGGGGCGGGTTGTTTATAGGTTTGCAGGTAACCTTGACCTTCCACTTACCCGGTACTTTGGATTTCTCATCAGCACAGATTTATCAGTGTGGTTACTCTGTTGTTCTGGGTTGTTCTGGATATTTGCACAGAGCCTTGAAATTGTTCAGCCAGTACAGTGCAGCAGTGTCCAGTTTATGGGGATGCCTTGATCCCATGCTTTGCATTGCATCATCATTTTTCTAACATTCATATTTTTCATTTCCAGGTAGTACTTGATCTTTTGATTCCAGTCAGAGGGCAGTCGTAGGGATGGACACTAAGAGGGGTAAGAAGAATATTATCACCTACAAGTTCTCGAAGCTCACCCTTGGTCAGTTGGGCAGTTTACAGGATATGGCTGGTCCAGAAGTATTGGGAGTTTTCAAGGAGAAATATGATTGGATCTTATATCTAGTACAGAACCTCAGTGAGTATGAGTATAATGGCTTGCACACCCTGATGCAGTTCTATGATCCCTCCCTAAGGTGCTTTGTGATGCCTGATTATGTATTGGTTCCTACCCTGGAAGAGTATTCACATATCCCGAGGATTTCTGTTAAAGAAGGTGCACCCTTTTGTGGTTCCAAAGCAAATCTTGACTTCAAAGCAGTGGCTGAGGCTCTTTATTTGAGCAAATCAACGTTAGAAGCTGAAATTACCAGCAAGGGAAAGTCCCATGGCTATCACTTGGCGTATTTGGTAAAGAATGCTCAAGAAGCAGCTAAGGAGAAGAGGTGGACAACTTTCAATGCAATATTGGCCCTCTGTATATATGGCATTGTACTATTTCCTAATGAATCTGAGTTTGTTGATACGGATGCCATACAGATATTTACAGTTCAGAATCCGGTGCCAACCTTGTTGGGAGATCTTCACTATGCCTTACACAACAGAAATGAGAAGAGATGAGGTGGAGTGGTTATTTGTTGTGCATCTCTTTTCTACAAGTGGTTTGCGAATCGTCTGCCTCGGTCAGGTGCCTTTGTGGATACTAAGACCTCCTTGGAATGGAGTAAGCGTCTGATGGGCCTAGTTGCTAAAGATATTCTTTGGGTGGATCAAGGATTGCTTGGCAAAGACATATTGCACCGATGTGGTGAATACCCTAATATACCACTGATAGGGAGAAAAGGGGGTATCAATTACAACCCTTCTTTAGCTATCAGGCAGTTTAGGTATGCTTTGAGAGAACCCCCGGCTGAGAAAGAGTCTTTGTATTTTCATGTGGCTGATGGTTTAGCTATTGCGCAGAAAGCTTCCAAAGCATGGCTCAGCAGACAGAAGAAAGGAAAAGCCGTCTTGGGTAAGCCTAACGATCAAGCCTTCTCTCCGTATACAGAATGGGTAAAACAGAGGGTAGAGGAGTTCTACTTGCCTTTTGATCGGGGTCCTCTCTTGTATCCTGAAGTTGTGGAGGAAAGACTCACTGTACCCATCGAAGAATTCAACAAGCAACGGGACTTGGTATATGAATTAAGGGTAGAAATGCTGATATGAGTAGACAGTTGCAAGGGGCCTTACATGACAACCGGGAATTGAAATGGCAAGTTCATGATCTGACAAGGCACCTGGAAGAAAAGGAGAGAGATCTCACTGACAGAGCCCAGCATTTCAGGAAAGTCAGCATGATAGCAGAATCATTAGGCAAAGCTCACAGGAAAATCAAGAAGACCTTAACTGAGACAGAAGACATGTTCGACACATACCAGAAGATGTGGGAGGAGACCAAGATTGAAAATGGGGAGCTGAAAGAAGAGCTGCAGAAAGTGAAAGAAGGGGGAAAGCATTTCTTCGACAAATGGAGAGAAGCTCGGAAAGAAAATGAAGAGCTCAAGTTGCAGGATGAGGTTAAGAAATCAAAGTGCGAAGGCAACAATGTTGAAGAGCTGATCTCTAGGTTGAATCAAGTGATTGAGAAGAGAAACAGATTGATCAAAGGGCTGATGGAGCAACCTACACATCCAGACACTGAGAATCTTCGCGAGGAAGTGGAAGCTAGTTTATTTGGAATTGAGTTGTAATGAGCTTATTGTATATTGTGATTACCATCAGGATTGTTGATAGAATCACCTTTGATTATGTCAGTCCTTTATGAATTCTTATGATTACGATAATGAAAATTTGGTTCAACCATTTGTGCCTCGGCAATTCTCAAAGGGTTTTGTCTCCCTGATTATGATTCTGCAATATCTCTGTGGTCGGATTTATTTTCCGATATTGTGTCCAATCCCATGCCCGGTTTTAAAAACTGGAATCAAAGTAGATACGCCCTGGAAATGGTTAATATGATGTTTGCATTTTGCATTCACATTCTCATAACATATCATTTTTGCATAACAGGTACTCATCCCAGAATTTTCCTAACCTTTATTTGGTTGTAGGCATAATAGCTTATTTCAACATTCATCGTTACGCGACTCGACAAAATCAATCCAGAATCATGGAACAGATTCAGGCAGAACTCACTGAACTAAGGACCCGTATAGAGCAATTCATGAACCTCATGCAGGGTGTAGCCCAGGGGCAGCAAGATTTGAGAGCTGCAGTTCAAAGGTTGGAAGTGGAAACCCCTGTTGGTGATATTAACAATCCTCCTGGCGGAGCGGCAGTTGATCCTCCTGGCGGAGCGACAGTTAATCCTCCCGGCGGAGCTCCTGGTGGCTTTGGCCATATTAATCATCAACATGTGGAGGACCATCAAGATGATCAGTTCTCTGTGCTGAATGCTGACATGGGGGTTCATAATGATGGTAACGACAAAAAGTATGAAGAGCTGGCTGAGAAGGTAAGAGCCATGGAATGTCAAAACTCCATGGGAATTGATGTTACTGACATGGGGCTGGTGCAAGGGGTGAGGATACCTCCAAAGTTTAAGCCCCCGACCTTCGACAAGTATAATGGCAATACTTGTCCCAAGACTCACATTCAGGCATATTTCAGGAAGATTTCTGAATATTCTGACAATGAAAAGCTGTGGATGTACTTCTTTCAGGACAGTCTGTCAGGAGCTTCATTAGAGTGGTATATGAAGCTAGAGAGAGCCTATATCAGAAACTGGAAGGACTTGGGTGATGCTTTCTTGAAACAGTATCAGTATAATATTGACATGGCTCCCAATCGTACCCAACTGCAGAATATGACACAGGATCCGAAAGAAGGTTTCAAACAATACGCCCAAAGGTGGCGTGAGCTAGCTGCTCGAGTACAACCCCCGCTGATGGAAAGGGAAATGGCTGATATGTTTATGAATACTTTATAGGGCCCATATCAGGATCGCTTGGCTGGATGTCCATCCACTGGTTTCTCTGACATAGTGATAGCAGGACAGAGAATTGAAAATCTTTTGATATCAGGGAAAATTCAAGATGGAAGTGGGGCAGGCTCTTCCAATGCAAAAAGGCTTTTCGGGAATGGCTTGAGGAAACGTGAAGGTGAGACTAGTGCTGCCTATGGACAGGGGGGCAAAGGTAAAGGACGTCAGGGCTCGTACCATCAAGCAACAGCTGTAACTATTCTGGTTCCAGCTGCCAAATCTCAGCCACAATCTCAAAGACAATACCAACCGAGGCAGAGAATGAGTGATCGCCACTTTGACACTTTACCTATGACATATGCCCAGATGTTGCAGAATTTGCTCCGCTTAAAGTTGGTACAGTTGAGAACTTTGGCACCATCAGCAGGCAAGCTGCCTTATGGCTATGATGCAAATGTGAAGTGTAAATTCCATTCGGGTTTGCCCGCCACCATAAAGAGAACTGCAAAGCTTTTAAGCACGTAGTTCAGGACCTGGTTGATTCGAAAGCTATCAACTTTGCTCCTAATCCTAACGTGATTCAAAACCTCATGCCCCCGCACGGCAGACCAAAGGTCAATGCAATAGAAGAGGACGGAGGCTTGAATCTGGTGACAGATGTTAATCATGTCAGAACACCTTTGGCGGTGGTGAAAGGACGTTTGTTGAAAGGAGGCGTGTTCCCTGGTTGTCTGGAAAATTATTCAAAATGTTTGACTGCAATGAGTGGTTGTGATGAATTAAGGAAGTGGCTTCAGAAGTTGATGGATGAGGGTCGTTTACAGTTTGATCAAATGGGAAAGAAGGATGATGCGGTCTCGACAATTACTATCTACTTTACTCCAGTAGAGATTCCTGTGCATGCACCAGTACAGATCCCCGTGCCTGAGCAGTTAGCCCCTGTGACTATAACTGTTCCTTTCCCTATTCCACACGAAAGTACAAAATCGATCCCATGGCATTACGGAGCTGATGTTTATTATCAAGGGCAGAAGCAGGAAGTAGAGACTCCCAAGGAAACTGGCTCAAGTGTGGGGAATGTAGGAGGAATGGGTGGTTTTACCCGAAGTGGAAGGCTCTTTGCTCCGCCAACACTCTGAAATGATGATGATGAAGCTTTGGCAAAAGCAAAGGGAAAACAGGTAGTAAACGAAGAGCCCGTGCAGAGGGCAGTGCCCGGTAATTCCTTTGAAAAAGACGTTGAGGAGTTTATGAGGATTATCCGAAAGAGCGATTATAAATAGTGGATCACCTGCATCAAACTCCTTCCAAGATTTCTATCTTGCCATTGTTACTATGTTCCGAGGCGCATCGCAACGCCCTGCTGAAGGTTATAAATATGGCATATGTTCCACAGGAAATATCGGTGAATCAACTTGAGGGTGTTATTGCCAATGTCAATGCCAGCAACGGGTTGGGGTTTACTGATTTTGATCTAACGCCTGAGGGAAGAAAACATAACAAAGCTCTCCACATCTCCATAGAATGCAAAGGGGAAGTCTTGTCCCATGTGTTGGTAGATACTGGCTCGTCCCTGAATGTTCTGCCGAAGAAGGCTGTGGAAAAATTAAATGTTGAGGGGGTTGTGCTCCGACCATGTGATTTAGTTGTGCGTGCTTTTGATGGCTCCAAAAGATCAGTTTTTGGGGAGGTAGAGTTGCCTGTGAAGATTGGACCCTAGGTGTTTAATACGGTTTTCTATGTGATAGATATCCAGCCGGCTTATAGCTGCTTGCTAGGGCGTCCATGGATACATGCTGCAGGGGCCGTATCATCAATGCTCCATCAGAAGATAAAGTGTGTCATGGATGGCCAGGTTGTCACGGTATGTGGAGAAGAGGATATATTTGTCAGTCATCTGTCGTCGTTCAAATATGTGGAGATGGACGGCGAGATTCTTGAAACTTTTTGTTAGGCATTCGAAACAGTGAGTATTGAAAATGACCCTCCTTCCAGTGAAACAAAAGCAGGGACTTCCATGGCTTCTTACAAGCAGGCTCTTGAAGTGGTACAGTCAAGTCGTGCTGAAGGTTGGGGTCAGTTGATTGAGTTGCCTTTCAAAGAAGACAAGTGCAGAATTGGTTATCGGCCTCCTCGGGCTTCGCAGTCAAAAGGACAAGAGCGTCAAGGACCTGTCTTTTTCTCTAGTGGGGGGATCATCAACCATGGTCAAGTCTTTGCTACAACTGAAGACGAGGGGGACAGCGACTATGATATAGACAATTGGGTGCGCCCATGTGTCCCGGGGCAGAAGCTGATCAACTGTATCATAAATAAAAGGACGTTTTTGTATTTAAAAATTGGGTTCCCTGTCTTTCATTTTACACTTTTCATTTTACTTTAAATAAAATGGCAATGTTTTTCTTTCTTCATAGTTTGTTTTCTTTCTTTTCAAAACGACTCTTTCTAAAATAAAGCATGAACCATCATTCATGCAGAAACAATCCTTCAGATTCTGTTGATAACGGTCCTGCTATGGTTCAATATGACTTTGATAATCCAATTTACCAAGCGTAAGAGGGGGTGTGGAAGATTGTGAACTTCCCGAAGAATTGGCCAGATTATTGAAACAGGAGGAAAGAGCTATTCAGCCTCATCAAGAGTCAATAGAAGTCATTAACCATGGCACCGAGGACGCGAGAAAAGAAGCCAAAATAGGGGCAAGCCTAGAAGAGAATGTGAAGAGAGGGCTAATTGAGAAGCTACGGGAATATGTCGATATTTTCGCCTGGTACTATCAAGATATGCCGGGGTTGGATACAGATATTGTTGTGCACAGGTTGCCTCTTAAAGAAGGTTGTTCTCCCGTCAAACAGAAGCTCCAAAGGACTAAACCAAAAATGGCAATCAAAATCAAAGAAGAAATACAAAAGCAGTTAGATGCAGGCTTCCTGGCCGTAACCATTTATCCGCCATGGGTTGCAAATATTGTGCTGGTACCAAAGAAAGATGGTAAGGTCCGGATGTGTACTTTCAGGGGTGAGATCTGGTAAGTTACTGGACTTTATTGTCAGTGAAAGAGGAATCAAGGTTGATCCATCAAAAGTAAAAGCTATCCAAGATATGCCCGAGCCAAGAACAGAAAAGCAAGTCCTTGGGTTCTTAGGGAGATTGAACTACATTGCTAGATTCATCTCTCATCTTACCACCATTTGCGATCCAATTTTCAAATTACTATGAAAAGATCAATCAATACGGTGGAATAATGATTGCCAAAGGGCATTTGACAAAATAAAAGAGTATTTGCAAAAGCCTCTGATTCTTATGCCTCTAGTTCCAGGGAGACCACTGATAATGTATCTATCTGTACATGAAAATTCAATGGGTTGTGTTCTCGGTCAACACGACGAGATAGGTAGGAAAGAACATGCCATTTACTACCTGAGCAAGAAATTCACAGATTGCGAGTCTAGATACTCAATGCTTGAGAAGACATGTTGTGCACTGGCATGGGCTGCTAAGCGTTTGAGACAATATATGATGACTCACACAACTTTATTGATATCAAAGATGGATCCAGTCAAGTACATTTTTGAAAATCCAGCTCTCGCCGGAAGGGTCGCTCGTTGGCAGATGGTTCTGACCGAATATGATATACAGTATACTTCCCAAAAGGCCATCAAGGTTAGTGTTTTGTCTGACTATCTCGCCGAGCAGCCGATTGATGATTATTAGCCAATGAAGTTTGAATTCCCTGATGAGGACATCATGTATCTAAAAATGAAAGATTACGAAGAGCCACCGGTTGATGAAGGACCAGATCCTGATGACAAGTGGAAAATGATGTTTGATGGGGCTGTTAATGTGAGCGGTAGTGGTGTTGGGGTAGTTCTCATAACTCCAAAGGGTTCTCATATACCCTTCACTACCAGACTAACTTTTGATGTCACCAACAATGAAGCCGAATATGAAGCCTGCATCATGGGTATTGAAGAGGCCATTGATTTAAGGGTCAAGACTCTTGCTCTAGTGATCAATCATATCAATGGAGATTGGCACACCAATCAACCCAACTTGATCCCTTACAGAGATTATGCGAGAAGACTGTTGACTTTCTTCAAAACAGTGAAACTGTATCATGTACCTCGTGATGAAAATCAGATGGCAGATGTTTTGGCATCGTTATCTTTTATGAGTAAAGTGAATTGGCAGAATCATTTACCCAAAATTGATGTGATAAGGCTTGACAGACCTGCTCATGTGTTTGCAGCCGATACAGTGACCGATGATAAACCTTGGTATCATGATATCAAGCATTTCTTGAAGAGTTAAGAGTATCCGGCTGGGGAATCCAATAATGATAAGAAGACTCTGAGAAGGTTGGCGGGCAGTTTCTTCTTGAATGAGGGTGGTGTATTATACAAGAGAAATTTTGACATGGTCTTGCTCAGATGCGTGGATAGACACGAAGCAGACATGTTGATGCAAGAAGTGCACGAAGGTTCTTTCGGTACCCATGTTGGTGGACATGCCATGGCAAAGAAATTGTTGCGAGTCGGTTATTACTGGATGACCATGGAAGCTTATTGTTTTAAATATGCTCGAAAATGCCACAAGTGCCAGATTTACGCTGACAAAGTGCATGTGCCACCAAATCCTTTAAACGTGATGAGTTCTCCTTGGCCCTTTGCCACGTGGGGCATTGACATGATTGGGAAGATTGAGCCCACTGCCTCTAATGGACATCATTTTATTCTAGTGGCCATTGATTACTTCACCAAGTGGGTGGAGGCTACTTCGTTTGCAAATGTCACCAGACAGGTGGTTGTCCGGTTTATCAAGAAAGAGATTATTTGTCGATACGGGGTGCCCAAGAGTATTATCACTGATAATGGTTCTAATCTCAATAATAAAATCATGCAAGAGCTGTGCCAGAGCTTCAAGATTGAACATCACAATTCTTCTCCGTACCGCCCAAAGATGAATGGTCCTGTTGAGGCAGCCAATAAAAACATCAAGAAGATTGTGCAAAAGATGGTCGTGACATACAAGGATTGGCATGAGATGTTGCCTTTCGCTTTGCATGGGTACCGTACATCAGTACGTACGTCTACTGGGGCAACTCCGTTTTCTCTTGTGTATGGTATGGAAGCGGTCTTACCGGTTGAAGTTGAGATTCCGTCTCTAAGGGTCATAATGGATGTCAAGCTTGATGAGGCTGAATGGGTTCGAACGAGGTTCAATAAGTTGAGCCTCATAGAAGAAAGGAGGTTGGCAGTAGTATGCCATGGACAACTGTATCAGAGAAGGATGAAGCGGGCATTCGATCAGAAAGTGCGTCCTCGAAATTATCAGATGGGTGACTTGGTGATGAAAAGGATTCTTCCTCCTAATACAGATTACAAGGGCAAATGGACTCTGAATTATGAAGGTCCATATGTTGTTAAGAAGGTTTTCTCAGGCGGAGCCTTGATGCTTATAACTATGGATGGTGAGGATTTTCAGTCGCCTGTGAACTCAGACGCAGTCAAAAAATACTTCGCATAAATGGACCCGCTGGACAGTAAAAAGAGAGTCCAGGAAAAAAAAGGGTGTAACGCCCCGTTTTGTCTTATTTATTTAATCGAGTCGATTTAATTAGTTTCGTTTTATATTAAATTATTCTTGACTTTTATTTGAAAATATATTATTTTTCATCGTTGTTTATGTTTTATCGCGTTTTGAGAGCGTTTGCGAGATATTTGAGCTGAGGGGTAAAATAGTCTTTTAGGGGTTTAGATATTTTATATAAATAGGGATTAGAGAGAAATAGAGAGAAAAGAAAAAGAAGAGAAAGAAAAGAGAAGATAGAAAGGAAGAGGAAAGAAAAGAGGAGAAAGAGGAAAATCGCGGGAACTCCGTTTCGAGCGCGATTAATCGAGTAAGGGTGAGAAGTTTCAATTATATCTTGCTTGTGTATGTATATGTGTTGTTTGTTGTAATTGTTTTAGTTGTTTCGCAACTTTTCGTATCGATTGGAATTAGGAGCAATTGATAGAAATCGATGTTTTCACAGATGAAATTCGATATAAACTGCGTAGAATACTTGTCGTTAGGTTTGGATCATGTTTTGGTTGTTATAGTATGTTTTAGAAGTGTTTGGGTGGAAGAAATGATGGATTTTGACCCCAAATGACCTATGTTATCGCTGCTAGAAATTCTAGGTTTCGCAGGTTCGCATTGTGAGCCAAAGCGAAGGAAACAGCGAACGTTCGCTAGCTATTCGCATTGCGAACTTCAGGCCTTTTTGCTTCTGCCACGGTTCGCTGGGAGATTCGCATTGCGAACGTGATAGATTTTTTCCATTTTGTTTCCTTCATAACTTTTGATCCGTAAATCGGATTGAGACACGGTCGGATGCGTTGGAAAGCTATTTCAATGCTCTTTTTGATAGTGGAATAGGAACATATGTTTAAGCCATGGATTGATAAGAAAATATGGAAAAGTAATGTATATGTGAAAAGTGTGGTTTATGTTTCCACCATAACTCCCGAATCGCGAGTCCGATTGACGTGGGACTTGAGGCAATAGATAGATAACTTAAGATGCTATTAATTGATTATGTGATGCCATGTGTTAAACAAGAATATTTGGTAGAGGATAATTAGTGGATTGTAGGTTTGTTGTGCTTGTTTGTGTCCGATGCGATTTGTTATCTTCATATAAATGTGGGGCTTTTGTGCTATTTATATGATGTTGATGTATGTGATAATGATGTTGTTGTGTGGAAAAATACATTGTTTGATTGAATATCAATGCATGTTGTTATGATGTTGTGGTGGGTAGCTTTTGTGGCGTGAATCCTAGTGTTGTGAATTGATATGAATGTGAAATTCTGGTATCAAACGTGTGATGTTAAGTGCGATGTCACAACAACACACTCTGCAATGGACAATGCAAAAACAAGCAATAACACAATGAATTGTTCACCCAGTTCGGTCTAACTACCTACGTCTGGGGGCTACCAAGCCAGGGATGAAATTCACTAATTGTAGAATTAAATTACAGACTCAACAACCCACTTGACAATCTCCTAATCTTAATTCCTACTAGTGACTTTCTACCTAAGAAACCACTTAGATATGAGAACACTACTCAATCCCTAAGACCTCTCAAAGAACAACCTCTTTGAGAAACCTTGATCCTGCTTCACAGCTTTGATCAAGTTACACAACTCTCTATCGCTTCACAGCTTCTAAGAGAGGACAGAAAACAACTCACCAATTCACCCTAGAATGGTGTATACAAGACTCGTACAAAATACTCAAGACACTCAGCCTATGCTCTTGATCTTCTCTCTGTATTTCTGTGACTTCTTCCTTTAATTTATGCGCTTTATATAGCTACCTGAATTGGGCTTGGACTTCCTACAATATCTGACTTGATTTGTTATTTAAAACTGAATCTTCAAAACAGATTTTCTCCTAAAATCTTTTCAAATCTTCAACCTTTTAAATCTCCTACAAATCTGCACCAGATCTCCTATGCAGCGAAGAATATCTAACCCAATATATTCGCATCCAATGATACAACTTGCTCTCCACGATTCCAGCTAAAACGCAAACCCTAACAACATCACAAACCTGATGTTATTAATTCTGCAGATCTAATGTCACAACATCGCATGTGACATCAGACATCCAACTTAAACACTTACCACAGCCCAACTTAACTCTTAACACAGCCCAGTGTTAAGACTCAATGTTGTGACATCACCCATATGACATCAAACATTGATAAACCTTTGTTTTACCAAAATTCCAGCCAATCCAAGAAACTAACAGAATGTATATGATAAAATGCTAATTGTTGTGGTTTGTGGTTTATGATGAAATGCATTGTTTGTGTGAAATTCAATATATGTGGTTTGGTGGCCTTTATGGTTTGAAATGCATTGGTTGAATTGGTTTCCAATGCATGAATAATGATGATGAGATAATTCATATTGTTGAATTGTGAATGTATGGAATTGATGAGTTGAAATATATGCATGATGATGGTTGCATTATGTGTGCATTTGAATGTCATGAGTCATTGTATGCCAAGCATCATGATATGCATTCTTGTGATGTCGTGTGCCCTAGTGGGTGTGAGCAACGAAACGATTCCAGAGGGAATCCGCTATAACATCGTGCTCCTTATACAAAGAGGATCGAAAGCGATCAGATCGTGCGCCTTATACAAAGAGGACTGAAAGCGATCCATAAACGTCGTGCGCCTTATACCAAGAGGACCGAAAGCAACGGGGAACATCGTTTGCCCGACGGGGAGTTACACTAAGTAACAATCGATGGTTCCAATAGTTCCTGAGTGAACTAGTGATGAGATTAATTGATGGATGGTACCGCATTTGCATAGAGTCGTTGTGTCGGTCTCTTTGCATTTGCATAAATCATGAATGTATTGATTATGTGTGGAAATCATGAATGGATTGATTATGTGTGGAAAATCATGAATTGATTGAGTATGTATTGAGATTTATGTTTGAATTGGTGAATTGATGTGCATATGTGATAAATGCATTGGTTGTGGATAATATGTTTTATGCATAGACATATGCTATGTGATGGGTGGGGTGTTTCTATATGTTATGACTTGGTATGCCTTATGTGCAAATATGTGAGTATATTGGATAATTGATATATGCTCTGTTGTTGGATTAATAGATATATGTTGCGTATATGTGGCATGTTATATGTACTAGCATGTGATGTTTGTGGTGAGAATAACTATGTATGTGAATTTTTATGTGTTTGCATATTATTATGCAATCTTGGTTTAGTTGTTATTTCTCACCCTTCTGCTGTGGTTTGTTGCTCTATGAGGCAATTGCAGATTTGTGTCTCTGAGGCTTTTGTGAAGATTAGTCCTCCACCTCTTTGTCGATCTGCTCTGATACGTAACACGGGAGTTGGGGAACGCTTTTGTTATATATGTATACATTGTGGGATCTATTTTGTATTAACTTTGTATGAATATTTATATGTTATAAAACAATTTATTTTGTAAAACAAGTCGGTTATGGATCTTTCCGCTTTATTCCATAAGTGAACTTTAATTTTATATGGAAAAAGTTTCCCCTTTGAGGGTATTCTATTTTGTGTTATGTATCAAACTTATGAGCAGGGATTGTATTTTCTTTCTACTGTTGTGGCATCCTTGTTCCTGTCGGAAAAATAAATTTTTAGTTACTCTGATTTATTTATGTATTATTTATTCGCGATGGGAATTAGGGTGTTACATTAGTGGTATCAGAGCAGGTCGGTCCGTCCGGCCAAGTTGTTGAGACAGTTGGTGTGACAGTTAAATACTGTCGATGTTGTTTGTTCCTTAGTATGTGATATGTGTGTGAAACACTGTCAGTGCTTTCAGGTTTTCTAATCCTTTGTTTTCAGGATTGAGAATAATATAAGTAGGGGAGAAGTTGGTACTTCTCCAAGTTGCTTCAGGTGTGGAGCGTTGGCTCAGTGTGTTGTGAATTGCAAGATTGTAAGTGCTCTTTGGACAATGTTGTTCCTGGTTCTGGAGGGAATGCGGAGGTAAGGTTTGTGTCAACTAAGGAATTGTGCCTTAGGTAGTTGTGTGAACAAGATGCAAGAAATGCTATTATAGTTTGGTAAAGACGGTTTATGCCCCATCATGATTGTCGACTGTCTATTGAAAAATTGAGGAACTGATCACCCTTAATCTCTTGTTGATAGTAGACGGAATTATGTTGGATGGAATAGACGTGTCTTTCCAGCTTGATAGTGTGTGCAATGAATTGTTTGGAATTAAGAAAGTGCTTACGGATCGTTTGGTTAAATCGATGAAGATTCTAATACCGAAATATGAAATGGATTAGAGGCCTTTGAGAGAGAACTAGTGGGTATCGTTAATGGTTGTTCTCCAAGAGTAGAGTGTGAACTCAAATTGGACGAAGGTGAGGATTTGAGGTTTGGATCTGCTAAGTAAGTAGAAGAACTTTTAGGAAGTGAAACTCAGATGTTGTCTTATTTGTGATGATAGTGTTCTGGAAATTGGCAGAAAGGCCATAGTGATGGGCCGTCAATTGTGCATGGTTTTCAGATGTGTTTCTGGATGGAATTTGGATGTTAGTGTTAGAATTACTCAGATTGAAAGAGCGGTTAGGAGATTTACTGGGAAGGAGAATTGTGAGGCCTAGTGTGTTGTCTTCTTGGAGAGCTCCAGTATTGTTAGTAACAAAAAGGATGGATGATTGAACGAAATAACAATCATGATGTGTATAATGGTATTGAGACTATGGGAAGAAAGACTTAGAGTTCTGGTGAGGTTTGAAGTCTTTGGAGTTTTAAGGCATTAATGGAAATTGTGAGGAAGCCCTTGTGGGTGGATGTAACATTGCGTTTGAGAGTTCTTTTTGTTGGCTGTTGATACAGGTTGGAATTTGTGGAATTGGACGGTCAGGAGAAGAAATTGTGTATGGATTACTAACAGTTGAATAAGGTAACGATTGAGAACAAGTGTCCACTTTCAGGAATAGGTGACTGGAATGATTTGGTTGAGTTTGAGTGAAATTACAATTGTTTGGAATGTTTGATAAGAATGGTGAATTGTGTGAGTTGAGGCTTTGATCGATTTAATGTGACTGGTTAGGTTTGTTATCCTCGGAATACGTTGTTATTTACTCGGTTAAGCTTGTATGTGAGTAACCAGTTACCCAGTGGGAAGTTTTGCAAAAGATTTAAGAATTTATATCTTTTGGAATTTGGTTGGGCATTACAATGCACAGTGATGTTGTTTGGTGTTAGTAAGGTGTCTGGAAGGTTTGTGGAGTGGATGAAATCGTATCTTCCATATTTAATGGGATAAGTTCGTAGTGGTTTTGATTGAGGATATTCGAATCTGTTATAAACTCAGAGGAAGAACAGGTAGGGTGTTTGAGATTTGAATTACAAGTGTCAAAAAGAGACGAAGTTTTATGCTAAGTTATTCAAGTGAGAATTTTGGTTGAAAAAGGGTAGTCTTCTTGGATATGTTATTTCGGAAGATAGTATTGGGATGGATCCATCGGAAGTAGATGTAGTTCTACATTCAGAGGCTCCGAAGTTGGTTAAGGGATTGGAATCTTTTTGGACTTTTAGTTGGTTATTACCGGAGGTGGTGGAAGGCTTTTCCAAGTTAGCGTTTTCGTTACTTCGATTGAATTGAAAAAGGTAGGTCGTTTGTTTGGGATGTTCGTTGTGAGTAAATTTTGGTGAGCTGAAGTGGAAGTTGTATACGGCTCCAGTTTTGATTCTGTATGATTCTAATAAACCATTTGTGAGGTATTGCGAGGTGTCTTTGATGAGTTTAGTCAGTGTGTTAATGCAAGAGTGTAAAGTTGTGGCTTATGCTTTACGACAATTGAGGATTTATAAAAGGATCTATACTATTTTGGATTTGGAATGGGTTGCGGTTGTAATGTGTTGGAATATTTGGAAGTATTATCTTTATGGTTCTAGGTTCGAAGTGGTTGGTAATCGCAAGAGTTTAGAGTACTTGTTTGGTCTGAAGGAATAGAGTATGAGACAGCAAGGATGGCTAGAATTTGTGATGAGTTATGACTTTAGTTGGAATTATCCTGTTGGAAAAAGCTAAGGTTGTGCCTGATGAGTTAAGCCGAAAGTTTTTATGTAAGTGTGTTTTGATGGTCAGAGAATTAGAATTGTTTGAGCAGTTTAGAGACTTGTGTCTGGTGTATGAGATAACACCGTAGAGTGTGAGGTTGGTTATATTAGAAAGAACTATGGTTTTTCTGGTGATTATTAGAGAGAGTCAGAAGTTGGATATGAAATGGATAGATTTGATAGTTTCGGGTCATCAGAGTGCGCAGCAAAAGTGTGATGTGGCACAGTTCGTATATGCGTGTGTGACTTGATAGAGTTCAAAGGGTGAACAGTGGAAAACGGTAGGAATGATGAGACCATTGGACGTTTCATAATGGAAGTGTTAGGCGAAAGGTTTAAATATTATTCATGGGTTACTATGTAGATGGAGGTTTTGGTTGTATGTTCGATTGGTGAATCGTAGCATTGTTGTAATATTGTTGTGTGACAAGGAGGTTGGTATTGTGGTTATGTAGAGGTTGTTGGAACGATGTTGGGTCATGGAACTTTATGTTCTTGTTGTGTTTCGGTTCAAGAATGAACCTGTGTGTGTTCGTAACTTAGGTATTCCTTGAGTCGTGAGTTGGTCGTCAAGGGCATTGTATGGGCTTTGCATCTTGTCGTCGTTGTCGTGTCGTTGTTGTGGTTGCTGTTAGAAAGGTGGTTTGTCAGTTTGTGTTATTCGTGGTGTGCCTTTAGTTGGCCTGTTAGTTTGTTAGTCGGATACGAGAGTCGTGTCTGGAGTTGTTCGTCTCAGTATATTTTCGAGGACGAAAATGTCTAAGTGAGGGAGAATTGTAATGCCCCGTTTTGTCTTATTTATTTAATCGAGTCGATTTAATTAGTTTCGTTTTATATTATTTTATTCTTGACTTTTATTTGACAATATATTATTTTTCATCGTTGTTTATGTTTTATCGCGTTTAGAGAGCGTTTGCGAGATATTTGAGCTGAGGGGTAAAATAGTCTTTTAGGGGTTTAGATATTTTATATAAATAGGGATTAGAGAGAAATAGAAAGAAAAGAAAAAGAAGATAAAGAAAAGAGAAGATAGAAAGGAAGAGGAAAGAAAAGAGGAGAAAGAGGAAAATCGCGGGAACTTCGTTTCGAGCGCGATTAATCGAGTAAGGGTGAGAAGTTTCAATTATATCTTGCTTGTGTATGTATATGTGTTGTCTGTTGTAATTGTTTTGGTTGTTTCGCAACTTTTCGTATCGATTGGAATTAGGAGCAATTGATAGAATCGATGTTTTCACGGATGAAATTTGATATAAACTATGTAGAATACTTGTCGTTAGGTTTGGATCATGTTTTGGTTGTTATAGTATGTTTTGGAAGTGTTTGGGTGGAAGAAATTATGGATTTTGACCCCAAATGACCTATGTTATCGCTGTTGGAAATTCTGGGTTTTGCTGGTTCACATTGCGAGCCAAAGCGAAGGAAACAACGAACGTTCGCTAGCTGTTCGTATTGCGAACTTCGGGCCTTTTTGCTTCTGCCACGGTTCGCTGGGAGATTCGCATTGCGAACGTGACAGATTTTTTCCATTTTGTTTCCTTCATAACTTTTGATCCGTAAATCGGATTGAGGCACGGTCGGATGCGTTGGAAAGCTATTTCAATGCTATTTTTGATAGTGGAATAGGAACATATGTTTAAGCCATGGCTTGATAAGAAAATATGGAAAAGTAATGTATATGTGAAAAGTAATGTATATGTGAAAAGTGTGGTTTATGTTTCCACCATAACTCCCGAATCGCGAGTCCGATTGACGTGGGACTTGAGGAAATAGATAGATAACTTAAGATGCTATTAAATGATTATCTGATTCCATGTGTTAACCAAGAATATTTGGTAGAGGATAATTAGTGGTTTGTAGGTTTGTTGTGCTTGTTTGTGTCCGATGCAATTTGTTATCTTCATATAAATGTGGGGCTTTTGTGCTATTTATATGATGTTGATGTATGTGATAATGGTGTTGTTATGATGTTGTTGTGCGGAAAAATATATTGTATGATTGAATATTAATGCATGTTGTTATGATGTTGTGGTGGGTAGCTTTTGTGGCGTGAATCCTAGTGTTGTGAATTGATATGAATGTATATGATAAAATGCTAATTGTTGTGGTTTGTGGTTTATGATGAAATGTATTGTTTGTGTGAAATTCAATATATGTGGTTTGGTGGCCTTTATGGTTTGAAATGAATTGTTTGAATTGTTTTCCAATGCATGAATAATGATGATGAGATAATTCATATTGTTGAATTGTGAATGTATGGAATTGATGAGTTGAAATATATGCATGATGATGGTTGCATTATGTGTTCATTTGAATGTCATGAGTCATTGTATGCCAAGCATCATGATATGCATTCTTGTGATGTCGTGTGCCCTAGTGGGTGTGAGCGACGAAACGATTCCAAGGGAATCCGCTATAACATCGTGCGCCTTATACAAAGAGGACTGGAAGCGATGATTATAGACGATCGTACGCCTTATACAAAGAGGACCGAAAGCAATCGGATCGTGCGCCTTATACAAAGAGGACTGAAAGTGATCCATAAATGATGTGCGCCTTATACCAAGAGGACTGAAAGCGACGGGGAACATCGTTTTCCCGACGGGGAGTTACACTAAGTAACAAGCGATGGTTCCAATAGTTCCTGAGTGAACTAGTGATGAGATTGATGGATGGATGGTACCGCATTTGCATAGAGTCGTTGTGTCGGTCTCTTTGCATTTGCATAAATCATGAATGGATTAATTATGTGTGGAAATCATGAATGGATTGATTATGTGTGGAAAATCATGAATTGATTGAGTATGTATTGAGATTTATGTTTGAATTGGTGAATTGATATGCATATGTGATAAATGCATTGGTTGTGGATAATACGTTTTATGCATAGACATATGCTATGTGATGGGTGGGGTGTTTCTATATGTTATGACTTGGTATGCCTTATGTGCAAATATGTGAGTATATTGGATAATTGATATATGCTATGTTGTTGGATTAATAGATATATGTTGTGTATATGTGGCATGTTATATGTACTAGCATGTGATGTTTGTGGTGAGAATAACTATGCATGTGAATTTTTATGTGTTTGCATATTATTATGCAATCTTGGTTTAGTTGTTATTTCTCACCCTTCTGCTGTGGTTTGTTGCTCTATGAGGCAATTGCAGATTTGTGTCTCAGAGGCTTTTGTGAAGATTAGTCCTCCACCTTTTTGTCGGTCTGCTCTGATACGTAACACGGGAGTTGGGAACGCTTTTGTTATATATGTATACATTGTGGGATCTATTTTGTATTAACTTTGTATGAATATTTATATGTTATAAAACAATTTATTTTGTAAAACAAGTCGGTTATGGATCTTTCCGCTTTATTACATAAGTGAACTTTAATTTTATATGGAAAAAGTTTCCCCTTTGAGGGTATTCTATTTTGTGTTATGTATCAAACTTATGAGCAGGGATTGTATTTTCTTTCTACTGTTGTGGCATCCTTGTTCCTATCGGAAAAATAAATTTTTAGTTACTCTGATTTATTTATGTATTCTTTATTCGCGATGGGAATTGGGGTGTTACAAAGGGCATCCCAACGAACCATAAAAAAAAAAGGTTCGGGCAAAAATTAGGGATAAAAAAAAAATGAGCGCACCCGGTAAGTTGAAAACCCGAAATGGCAACTTAGGCAAAAATGGGTATCCTGGTGAATTTAAAACCCGCAAAGGGCGATCCAGGCAAAAGAGGGATTTAAAAGCGAAAGACTGCGATCTGAGTAATCTGTATACCGTTTCGTTTCAACAAGAGGCATTCCGAAGGATAGGAATCGGTCCAATCGTCCCCCTCGGAAAGCAAAGCACTTGGAGAGTCTTGAAGACATATGAACCATAGCAGGGTTGAAACTCAATGGATTTCTGTTTTCTACATTGCCATTAAGATAAGTCTTTTCTCTTTTAAGCAATTGCCTCCTGATGTAAACGCCTACTTTCGGGCTTTTCAATCAATAAAATTTTCGTTATTCAGAATATCCATCTCTTTTGTTTTCTTTTACAGTTTGTTTTGTTTACAAAAAATGTCCGAATTTTTTATAAACATTGCATTTGAAAACATCGAGGCTCTACGATAACATGCGTACAAAAGAAAATAATCAAAATTGCTTTAAATGCCAGGTGCTCTTAGGTGGTGAATTCAAAACCCATGATACTCTAGGGCATGTGTGTGCATCTTTTTTGTTTGCAGGTGTTAATGTTCGCTGGTTAGCCCATCAATAACGTGTGATGTCTTCAGTTTCTTTTCCAGCAAGACTCAAATTATAATTCTCCCCAAGCAGAAATGGGTCTCTCATCAGGAAGGTTCTTCCGGGAGGTTGTCATCCCCAGCAGGAGTTTTGGTTGATTTCAGTCCCCTAGCAAGCGCTCATTTCCCCAGCAGGAGTTTTGGTTGATTTCAGTCCCCAAGCAAGTGTTTCTTCCCCTAGCAAGAAATGTGGTTGATCTCAGTCCCTCAGCAGGTATTTCCTTCCTCCGCAAGAGTTCGTTTGTTCTCAATTCCCCAGTAGCCAGGCCAGAAGGTTATCATTTCCCCAACGAAGTTCTATGGTTATAGTTCTTCCCCAAACAGACTGGTTCAGATCATGCCTCCCCAGCAAAGTTATTGTGAGAGCAAGAATTGTCTCTACAAGTCAATCTAGGTTTTGATGATAACAATAAGTATTTGTGAAAGAACCATTTTATGGTCTAACATGTGTTGAGTGCATATCATAAGAACTAAAGACATCAGAACCAACATGCACTAGCTAGATGTACTATGATTGAATATATACATATGCGAAGTTACTATGTGTGACTAAAGTCGCGAGAAGCAAGAACGCTTCTTTATCTAGTCATGATCAACCAGATCCAAGGATGCCAAGATTGCTGTTGCAATGCTCTTGTGGATGCTCTCTGAAAGTGATTGAGATTCTGAAGATAGCGAAGCTTCTGAAGAAGTACACTCTAAAAGAAATAAAGTGCGGAAGACTCCTATAACTTGAAGTTCTGATGGTTGAAGGCGCTGAAGACCAAGTGCAGAAAGAATCTGAAGACTTATGGGTTCTGAAGATCAAGGTTTCAAATATCAAGTTCTGAAGACTCTGAAGACAGGTTCTGAAGATTCGGAAGACTTGAAGCAGAAAAGAATAACGTTCTTAAAGACCAAGTTCTGAAGTTCTGAAGACTGATTCCTAATGTACTTCTTCAATCGACTGAAGACTTGAAGCATCAGATATTCTGCTAAAAAGACTCTACTCCTGCTTCATCAAATTAACATCAGAAGCCACTGAAGTTTTGAAGTCTAGATATTACCGTTGTGAGTTAAATGTACACACTGCCCAAGAAAAGATGTCCGGTCACTTCTCCCTATGCAAAAAGGAGATGTGTCAGTACAACTCATTATATCACAACGTCTCTTTTCCAAACAACCAACAGTATTCTCAAACAGCTATATTTCTACTGGCTATTAAATGGAAAGAGTTTTTGCTTCTGATGTGTCGATCACTTGTAGAATCATGAACTGAATTTTCATCTACAATATTGGCCAAGTCATTGTGAAGATAGCAACAACGATGAGTTCTCGTTGTAACACTTAACATATTCAAAGCTATCATTATTTCACTAATGACAATTGTTGTTGAAACTCAAGAAGACAAATCAACACAACAACAACAATTAAGAACAGAAGTTGTTGATGAAGAAGACAACATTGAAGACCTGTCAAGTCATCAACCTACCTTCTCGTCAGGACTACATTGAAGATCTGAAGCAAGGAGTTGCTACTCAAAGCTTGCTCAACCAAGAAGACGAAGAAGAAGAAGATCTACAAGATGTCAACAATTGTAATATCTAATACACCTTTGTAGTTTCTTAGGAAAGCAAGGAGTTGTTGCTCAAATCTTGCTTGAACACATGTGTGTGTTCTTTGTACTTAAACTTAGGAGAAACTTGCTTATTAAGAAGCACAATTTGTAATCTCCAGTTTTCCAATTCAACTAAAGGAATTGAGACTCCTCCAGTGAACGTTATATCCTGAATGGATCCCTAAACGGTTCAGTTGTGAGTTGAGGCCCTTGAGTAGATCTCGTGGTGATTAGATACTTGAGATGACAATGGCTGAGGGTCATTGTGGAAAATCCTGAAATATGGTCAGTAGCGTTATATTCATTGTGATGAATCCCTAAACGGCTAGATGTGAAATCCCAGCAGTGGGTCTGCTCGGTCAATGAACGTTATATCCTGTTGGATCCCTGAACGGTTCATTGGGTTGTTAGTCACAGTGTGGGTGTGCAAGTAGTTAGTCACAGTGCGGCTGTGCAAATGGTTAGTCACCTGCGTTGCCCGTGCAAGTGTAATCATGATTTGGTTATAGTGGATTAATACCTTGTGTTCAAGGCGAAATCACCTGAGGAGGGTGGACTGGATTAGCCCGCGTGGTGAACTAGGATATATCGTGTGTCCTTTACTCTCTTGCTTAGTATCTCTATTTATGTTTCTGCATTGAATATCAGAACCTGATATTAAGCAAAGTCAGAACCTTGCAGTCTATCTCTGATAAGCTTCTGCACTGCAAGTTCTGAGTATTGTATCTTATGATCAGAACCTATATGGTTCTCATGCCCCATAGTTAAGAGGTCAGAATCTCTCAACGAACTTTGAAGGTTCTTGAGCATATCTTTAACAAAATATGAAAAGATTTTAGAAGAGTAAATTCACAATTCAAACCCCCCCTTTCTTGTGTCTTTCTCGCACGTTCAATTGGTATCAGAGCTCCTGTTCTGTTATTGATTTACATCAAACACCTAACAGTGTCAGAAAAAGATCCAGATGCGGTGCGTAGAAGTACTCTGGGTGAGATTGAAATCCACTTACAATTTCTGTAACAGTTCAGCAGTTGACTGTGTATGAAATTGTAATCAATCTGATTACTTCTTGAGAAATTCACTGATTCTAGATGAAGTCTCATTAAAAATGAAAGAATCGGATGATAAGATAAATTCATTAGATAAGAAACTGTATCTGTTGAATGCTCATCCTGGAAATATGTGTGGATAAAACCACGTGTATGCTTAAAAGATGAATCATCAGAAAGCAAGAAATCTTGTTTGCTGAAGATTAATTCTTTATGAGTTTTTAAGATGTTTTCAAGAAACGGATTAGGTCCACCCTTGACTTTCTCGTTTGAAACTCATTCTGAATCTCTTTATGTAAAGAAGAAAGTTTGCTGTTCTAAGACTTTGAATTTTAGAATGAAATCTGTTAAAGCCAGAATCTGAAAAATTCAAATTATTAGAAAAGAGATTATCCTAGTGGAATCAAATGTTGATAATCTGATTTTCGTCAGATCAAGTGTTCTCAGAACCACTTGAGCTATGAAATTAAAAGCTATCAATTAAGACATCTAGGTTCTCTAACTGATGTCATAAAAGATGACGCTAATAATGTTCTTTTGAAGAAATCAGTTAACTAATAGATATGCGTGACCAACCCAAATAAGTTGATCAGCATTGTGAGAACAAGAAGTTTCATGAAAACCATGTCTAATGATGTACACATGTGTTGCGTGATGGCGTTTTGGTTCTGAACAAGTTCTGAAACAACCTTGAGGAACAGAGTTAGAACCTGATATGTTAATTCTTCTTTGTATAACCTTTCAAAGGGTCTCACTAATCTTGTGTAATCAACCATCTTTAGAAGAAAAGAAATTCTCACAAACGCAAACTGAATCCAGGCCACGAAAGGAGAACTCAACTAATTCTCAAAGTTTGTCGTTTAAGATTCTGATCCATAACTTAAGAACTGTATCGGAACCAAAAGGTTCTATGGATCATGGAAATGAGAAGTGAGAAGCAATCAAAAACAGATGTAATCTGTTGCTTATGAATAGGGTCATCAAATAGAATTTATTGTTCACTCAGTACTGCTTCCAAGCATATGAGTGTCAATTTTCCTTCAAAACATTCATTACATCGCCTTACCAAAAGGATTGCATGTAATTGGCAAATTTCAGATGAAGTGGTCACTCTGATCATGTTAAGTCTTAATCTCGGTTTTTATAACCTAGAAAGTTGATGGACAAGGTTGAACAAGAAAAGAGAGAAAGTTGTAATTCAACCAGGATCACATTACAAGAAAATATTCATTTTCTTCAGAAGTCAGAATACAAGCGTATCTTGAAGAACCCAATAAATATCTGCAGCTTACTCAGAAATAGGCAGAATCAGAAAGATGCTCAAAGATTCAGAAGTCAGAAAGGAATGCTTTCACGAAAAGGTTTAGCTAAAAGATTCTCTTCAAAAGTTAAGCATCCCTAAGGTACACTTTCTCTTTCTCTGTAAACCCATAAAATACTTTTATAAATTTTCATGACATATCTTACTAGTTAAATGTTTAGGACTCATTACATACCTCTTTAGGAAAATTATTCCACTAAAAGAATATTTGTTAAAACTTAGCTGTAAGAAATTGCTAGATAAAAGAAAATCCTTTAACAAAGTCTACACGCAAAGGAACACCATAATAAATGCGAATCTTTTGAAAACTTAACATATCTCTGACAAAGTAATAGAGCCTAAGATCTTATATGTGCATATGTCATCTAGTGAAATTTGTCCTGAGTAAAAGATTCCTTCCATCAGCGTCTAGTCATATCCTATAACCCATAGGTATGTTTCAGCCAACACCTCTACTAGAACCTAATCTCTCCTCTCTCTCTCTTATAGAGTCTTTTAGATAATCCAACAAATATTAAAAATCAAAATGACTGAATTAAAAGGTAGTTGCGTATAAAAGGCTTTTCCTTTAATTCTCACTATAAATTTCCTAGCCGTGAAATATGCATGTTAGATGTCAGCCGCTTGATTGACAAGCATCTAGGTAGCATGATCTCTCAACTAAGGCAATTCACTAAGAAGACTTGACCATTAATTTTTGAATTATATAACAGCAAGATCCTTGCACTACAATCTGTGCTTATTCAAATCTTTATGGTCTAGGATAAAAACCAAACTGCAATCGTACCCTTTTTACCCTCTCTGTAACAAAAGAGTATCTATTTATCTTAGCTACCCCAACTCATAAAAAATGTAAGTCTTATTCTATATATATATTATCCTCAGTTTCTAACTTATTAAAACTCACACTTCTCTAACTCCTGGCTTAATCTCCTCAAAAGACTTCTTCACCATTTTCATGGCAAACCAATCCTTGACTCCAAGAACCTTCTTTGGCGACGACAACTCTCTTGAAATCATCAATGAAAAACAACCTAAGCCAATGGACGTTGATCATAATTTTCATCTGAGCATTCATTCACAAAATTGGAATGGGTACATTCATATGCTTAGAGGTCTCATTTATCCAAACATCGTAAAAACTTTTTGGATTAACGCTGCTGTCAGCCATGATGGTCTGACCATTTCTTCAGACATTTATGGTATCCCTCTCTCCTTCAATGCTTCAAAAATCGCTGAAGCCATTGAATGTCCACTAGAAGGTATCACTCCCAATCATGCATCCATTAGGTGCACTCCTGACGCAAAATTACACTACTTGTTTGATAAAGGTTTTGACTTCGAACCAACTAATCCTGAGAAACTCCTGCCCACTGCCAGAGGCTGGTTTAAATTCATTCTGACAAACATCAAACCTCGAAGCACGTACAAAAAAATTTTGTATCATGATGACAAGCTTCTAATCATGTGTCTTCTTAAGCGAGCTCGTATAAATCTACCCCAAATTATATTTGACCATCTTAAGGACACCATTCTCGTGTCAAGAACTACACCTGAAACTACGATTCCTTACGGAAGAGTCTTAACTGAAGTGTTTTTCAAAACAGGAGTTTTGTAGACAATTCGCAAAATTAGATGCGGTCCTGATAATGCCTTTATGGAAAATTCTTGTGAAATTTTTGACAGTAACTGGATCTCAGAAAACAAATTAGTTGACAGTCTGAAATAGATTAGGATATTAGATACTTAAGTGCATTCCTGTACCATCTATGTTCTTACACATAGGATATATAAACCTATGTTGCGTTATTTATCTTGTCTTGAATCCACTCATAAAAATCTTAATATAAACCATTAAAATATTGCATAAAATGTCATGTCACTATTATTAAAATAAGTTTTTACGGCCCAAGAAATCTTCATTAATATAATCAATAAAAGCAAAGCACTTCCCAATAAATCAGTAACTACTCCGCTCTCTTATTAAACACGATTACAACCTTCAGTATACCCAATTAATTATAACCTTTCTAGAAAATGGTTAACTAGATCTGTTACACTAAGATCCATCATCCCAATTAATCTATAAATACTAGGATTGTCCGTTTCTTCACATAACTCTAAAATCCACTTAAATTCTCCCTTCACCAAAACAATGAACTTCCAAAGAAATGGTCCAACCTTCTTTGGAAACAAAGAAAACCTTCACCTTATCTCTGAGAAAAGACCCAACATTATTCGTCTTAAAGATGATGGTCTAGAAATCATTAGAAGCATGCAAGTTCAATCCTGGCAGTGCTATTACGCGTTACTAAATGGTCCCATCTATCCCGACCTAGTTAAGGAATTCTGGTACTACGCAAAAATAAGCAGTGACGGCAACACTATCTGGTCTGAAGTATACTGTCACCCCATTGCCGCTTCTATTGCCTCAATAGAGAATATCATTGGATGCGTCTCTAACGGGGTCACGATTGAAGACTTTCAATCAAATCTAAGTATAGTGAAAAGATGCAGAATCTTATTCGATGACTCGGATACATATGATCCAAATGATCCTGAGAAACTTCTCTTTACTCCAAAGATGTGGTTCAAATTTTCACTGACCAATCTCATCCCTCGTGGGCCTGCAAGACACACTATGACACATGATGACAGGATCCTCACTTTTCTTCTAACTCATCACGTTAGAATTAACCTTCCCAAAACCATTTTTAATCATATGAGACATGCTATCAAAACTTCAAGAAATCAGATACAGGATTACATTCCTTACGGAAGGATAATATCTGAAATATTGCTTAAAGAAAAATCCTGGGGATTAATTAGTAAACTCAGACCAGGACCATCGCCTGCAGTAAACAGATGTGATAGGGTGGACAGAATTGAAGACCTTGATGATTAGATAGGCAATCCTTTATGACTAAGTTAGTTTAGATTACCTTTTGATTAACTGGTAACGTTGTCTTCTGTGTTGGGTACTTAAATTTTTATTATGACTATATGTTATCTATGTTTAAACGCATTTAATCTTTTTAATGAGCTTCTTGTTGGTTATTGTCCTTCATATTAAATATGCCATAATGAAAAACTTAGTAAAATGAACCTAAGTGCTTTTAAAATACCTGAACACCAGTTTCACGACCTTCACAATTGGCTTCCATTACCTTCAATTGGTATCATTCATATACTTGATTTAATTGATTGAAAGATATATGCTTAATTGCTCATATGCCCTGACACTTTTTGATGATGTCAAAAAGGGGGAGAAATATAATGATTTTGATTGAGAGAAAGAAATCTAAAAGAATGCAGAACTCAAACAAAGTATAAAAATGCGTTACTACTAACGTTTGTTGTTTGATGTTATCCGAGGAACTCTAAACAAGTTCACTCGAAATTATAAAGACATGAACAGGCTAAGAAGAAGAGCTCCGATCATATAATAGAAGCTGTCTAAGAATCAGAATCAATAAGAAAACTCTGAAAGCATTCAAGGCAAAGTACACATTCTCAAGATGCTTACTCAGAGGAACTGTGCAAATTAGAAGCCAAGAGCTATCTGAAGATCTAGATTGAAGATCCAAGAAAGAAGTCGTTCTGATGTTTACCAGGAACCATTTGAAATGAAAATGATTTGGTATTAGACTAAGTCAATAATTGGTAATCAGACTCAGTACACATTGACTAGTATCATACTCATCAATCAGAACAAAGCTGTGAATTATTATCACATACCTTCATTGGTATCCATTCCCTGCACATCAAGGAACTATTCTTCAAGTCAAAAGAACTTCTTCAGTCTGCACATCACTTTATATCAGCACAAAACAAGGTGTGTCAGATTCAAAATCAAGCATTGATCGATCACATAAATTAACCTGAAATTGGTATTTGATTAGAAATCAAGCTTTGATAAACCAATGAGCTCTGACATTAACAAGACAAGAACCTATGGTCAAATGTCAAACTCTGAAAAGTCATGCTCCACATTGGTGATTAAAATCTTACAACTTTGAATCTTGATTCTGAAGATCCCAATATATGACTTATGGTAATTAGGGGGAGACTACCCAGAAGATGAAATTATAAAATCAAAAATCTTCATATAGTCTGAAACTCAGGGGGAGTTTCCTTTAAAGACAGTGTCTGTCTCTGATAGATAGCAAGGCTATGACAATCAGTCAAGAACTGTTCTGATCTTATGCTTAAAGGTATCTGCTGAAAAGTAGAAATGCTTCAGATGTCTCTGAAGATAATATGCTCTGATACAACAACAAATAAAACTGAGTTCTGAAGATCTGAAGATGGAAGTTCTGATGAACTAGTCCAGATGCTAAAGACTCTTCGTTTTCCTAAAGACAAGATAGAGAAGTAACTCTTTTCTATTCCTGTTCTGACAACTCAAGTTGTTACTCTGTATATCATTGGATTTATTAAAATCCTAGATGATCTCAGATAAAGCTTTGAGGATAACTCATTCAGGGGGGGCTGTTGTTCCAAACTCTGAACTTGTTTCCTTTGGTGATTACCTTGTATAAAATGTTCAATCAAAATACTTGGTTTTGTCATCATCAAAAAGGGGGAGATTGTGAGAGCAAGAATTGTCTCTACAAGTCAATCTAGGTTTTGATGATAACAATAAGTATTTGTGAAAGAACCATTTTATGGTCTAACGTGTGTTGGGTGCAGATCATAAGAACTAAAGACATCAGAACCAACATGCACCAGCTAGATGTACTATGATTGAATATATACATATGCGAAGTTACTATGTGTGACTAAAGTCGCAAGAAGCAAGAACGCTTCTTTATCTAGTCATGATCAGCTAGATCCAAGGATGCCAAGATTACTGTTGCAATGCTCTTGTGGATGCTCTCTGAAAGTTATTGAGATTCTGAAGATAGCGAAGCTTCTGAAGAAGTACACTCTGAAATATATAAAGTGCGGAAGACTCCTATAACTTGAAGTTCTGATGGCTGAAGACGCTGAAGACCAAGTGCAGAAAGAATCTGAAGACTTATGGGTTCTGAAGATCAAGGTTTCAAATATCAAGTTCTGAAGACTCTGAAGACAGGTTTTGAAGATTCGGAAGACTTGAAGCAGAAAAGAATAACGTTCTTAAAGACCAAGTGCTGAAGTTCTGAAGACTGATTCCTAATGGACTTCTTCAATCGACTGAAGACTTGAAGCATCAGATATTATGCTAAAAAGACTCTACTCATGCTTCATCAAATTAACATCAGAAGCCACAGAAGTTTTGAATGTACACACTGCCCAAGAAAAGATGTCCGGTCACTTCTCCCTATGCAAAAAGGAGATGTGTCAATACAACTCATTATATCACAATGTCTCTTTTCCAAACAGCCAACAGTATTCTCAAATGGCTATATTTCTACTGGCTATTTAATGGAAAGAGTTTTTGCTTCTGATGTGTCGATCACTTGTAGAATCATGAACTGAATGTTCATCTACAATATTGGCCAAGTCATTGTGAAGATAGCAACAACGATGAGTTCTTGTTGTAACACTTAAGATATTCAAAGCTATCATTATTTCACTAATGGCAATTGTTGTTGAAACTCAAGAAGACAAATCAACACAACAACAACAATTAAGAACAGAAGTTGTTGATGAAGAAGACAACATTGAAGACCTGTCAAGTCATCAACCTACCTTCTCGTCAGGACTACATTGAAAATCTGTAGCAAGGAGTTGCCACTCAAAGCTTGCTCAACCAAGAAGACGAAGAAGAAGAAGATCTACAAGATGTCAATAATTGTAATATCTAATACATCTTTGTAGTTTCTTAGGAAAGCAAGGAGTTGTTGCTCAAATCTTGCTTGAACACATGTGTGTGTGTTCTTTGTACTTAAACTTAGGAGAAACTTGCTTATTAAGAAGCACAATTTGTAATCTCCAGTTTGCCAAATCAACTAAAGGAATTGAGACTCCTCCAGTGAACGTTATATCCTGAATGGATCCCTGAACGGTTCAGTTGTGAGTTGAGGCCCTTGAGTAGATCTGGTGGTGATTAGATACTTGAGATGACAATGGCTGAGGGTCATTGTGGAAAATCCTGAAATATGGTCAGTAGCGTTATATTCATTGTGATGAATCCCTAAACGGCTAGATGTGAAATCCCAGCAGTGGGTCTGCTCGGTCAATGAACGTTATATCCTGTTGGATCCCTGAACGGTTCATTGGGTTGTTAGTCACAGTGTGGGTGTGCAAGTAGTTAGTCACAGTGCGGCTGTGCAAATGGTTAGTCACCGGCGTTGCCCGTGCAAGTGTAATCATGATTTGGTTATAGTGGATTAATACCTTGTGTTCAAGGCGAAATCACCTGAGGAGGGTGGATTGGATTAGCCCGCGTGGTGAACTAGGATATATCGTGTGTCTTTTACTCTCTTGCTTAGTATCTCTATTTATGTTTCTGCATTGAATATCAGAACCTGATATTAAGCAAAGTCAGAAACTTGCAGTCTATCTCTGATAAGCTTCCGCACTGCAAGTTCTGAGTATTGTATCTTATGATCAGAACCTATATGGTTCTCATGCTCCATAGTTAAGAGGTCAGAATCTCTCAACGAACATTGAAGGTTCTTAAGCATCTCTTTAACAAAATACAAAAATTTTTTAGAAGAATAAATTCACAATTCAAACCCCCCTTTTCTTGTGTCTTTCTCGCACCTTCAATTGGTATAAGAGCTCCTGTTCTGTTATTGATTTACATCAAACACCTAACAGTGTCAGAAAAAGATCCAGATGCGGTGCGTAGAAGTACTCTGGGTGAGATTGAAATCCACTTACAATTTCTGTAACAGTTCAGCAGTTGACTGTGTATGAAATTGTAATCAATTTGATTACTTCTTGAGAAATTCACTGATTCTAGATGAAGTCTCATTAAAAATGAAAGAATCGGCTGATAAGATAAATTCATTAGATAAGAAACTGTATCTGTTGAATGCTCATCCTGGAAATATGTGTGGATAAAACCACGTGTATGCTTAAAAGATGAATCATCAGAAAGCAAGAAATCTTGTTTGCTGAAGATTAATTCTTTATGAGTTTTTAAGATGTTTTCAAGAAACGGATTAGGTCCACCCTTGACTTTCTCGTTTGAAACTCATTCTGAATCTCTTTATGTAAAGAAGAAAGATTGTTGTTCTAAGACTTTAAATTTCAGAATGAAATCTGTTAAAGCCAGAATCTGAAAAATTCAAATTATTAGAAAAGATTTTGAATGAATTCTTAAGCCTTAATTGATTCAAAAATCGATCTCTAACAACTTGAGATTATCCTAGTGGAATCAAATGTTGATAATCTGATTTTCGTCAGATCAAGTGTTCTCAGAACCACTTGAGCTATGAAATTAAAAGCTATCAATTCAGACATCTAGGTTCTCTAACTGATGTCTTAAAAGATGACGCTAATAATGTTCTTTTGAAGAAATCAGTTAACTCATAGATATGAGTGACCAACCCAAATAAGTTGATCAGCATTGTGAGAACAAGAAGTTTCATGCAAACCATGTCTAATGATGTACACATGTGTTGCGTGATGGCGTTTTGGTTCTGAAAAATTTCTGAAACAACCTTGAGGAACAGAGTCAGAACCTGATATGTTAATTCTTCTTTGTATAACCTTTCAAAGGGTCTCACTAATCTTGTGTAATCAACCATCTTTCGAAGAAAAGAAATTCTCACAAACGCAAACTGAATCCAAGCTACGAAAGGAGAACTCAACCAATTCTCAAAGTTTGTCGTTTAAGATTCTGATCCATAACTTAAGAACTGTATCGGAACCAAACAGGTTCTATGGATCATGGAAATGAGAAGTGAGAAGCAATCAAAAACAGATGTAATCTGTTGCTTATGAATAGGGTCATCAAATAGAATTTATTGTTCACTCAGTACTGCTTCCAAGCATATGAGTGTCAATTTTCCTTCAAAACATTCATTACATCGCCTTACCAAAAGGATTGCATGTAATTGGCTAATTTCAGATGAAGTGGTCACTCTGATCATGTTAAGTCTTAATCTCGGTTATTATAACCTAGAAAGTTGATGGACAAGGTTGAACAAGAAAAGAGAGAAAGCTGTAATTCAACCAGGATCACATTACAAGAAAATATTCATTTTCTTCAGAAGTCAGAATACAAGCGTATCTTGAAGAACCCAAGAAATATCTGCAGCTTACTCAGAAATAGGCAGAATCAGAAAGATGCTCAAAGATTCAGAAGTCAGAAAGGAATGCTTTCACGAAAAGGTTTAGCTAAAAGATTCTCTTCAAAAGTTAAGCATCCCTAAGGTACACTTTCTCTTTCTCTGTAAACCCATAAAATACTTTTATAAATTGTCATGACATATCTTACTAGTTAAATGTTTAGGACTCATTACATACCTCTTTAGGAAAATTATTCCACTAAAAGAATATTTGTTAAAACTTAGCTGTAAGAAATTGCTAGATAAAAGAAAATCCTTTAACAAAGTCAACACGCAAAGGAACACCATAATAAATGCGAATCTTTTGAAAACTTAACATATCTCTGACAAATTAATAGAGCCTAAGATCTTATATGTGCATATGTCCCCTAGTGAAATTTGTCCTGGGTAAAAGATTCCTTCCATCAGCATCTAGTCATATCCTATAACCCATAGGTATGTTTCAGTCAACACCTCTACTAGAACCTAATCTCTCCTCTCTCTCTCTCTTATAGAGCCTTTTAGATAATCCAACAAATATTAAAAATCAAAATGACTGAATTAAAAGGTAGTTGCGTATAAAAGGCTTTTCCTTTAATTCTCACTATAAATTTCCTAGCCGTGAAATATGCATGTTAGATGTCAGCCACTTGATTGACAAGCATCTAGGTAGCATGATCTCTCAACTAAGGCAATTCACTAAGAAGACTTGACCATTAATATTTGAATTATATAACAGCAAGATCCTTGCACTACAATCTGTGCTTATTCAAATCTTTATGGTCTAGGATAAAAACCAAACTGCAATCGTACCCTTTTTACCCTCTCTGTAACAAAAGAGTATCTGTTTATCTTAGCTACCCCTACTCATAAAAAATGTAAGTCTTATTCTATATATATATATATATATATATATATATATATATATATATTATCCTCAGTTTCTAACTTATTAAAACTCACACTTCTCTAACTCCTGGCTTAATCTCCTCAAAAGACTTCTTCACCATTTTCATGGCAAACCAATCCTTGACTCCAAGAACCTTCTTTGGTGATGACAACTCTCTTGAAATCATCAATGAAAAACAACCTAAGCCAATAGACGTTGATCATAATTTTCATCTGAGCATTCATTCACAAAATTGGAATGGGTACATTCATATGCTTAGAGGTCTCATTTATCCAAACATCGTAAAAACCTTTTGGATTAACGCTGCTGCCAGCCATGATGGTCTGACCATTTCTTCAGACATTTATGGTATCCCTCTCTCCTTCAATGCTTCAAAAATCGCTGAAGCCATTGAATGTCCACTGGAAGGTATCACTCCCAATCATGCATCCATTAGGTGCACTCCTGACGCAAAATTACACTACTTGTTTGATAAAGGTTTTGACTTCGAACCAACTAATCATGAGAAACTCCTGCCCACTGCCAGAGGCTGGTTTAAATTCATTCTGACAAACATCAAACCTCGAAGCACATACAAAAAAATTTTGTATCATGATGACAAGCTTCTAATCTTGTGTCTTCTTAAGCGAGCTCATATAAATCTACCCCAAATTATATTTGACCATCTTAAGGACACCATTCTCGTGTCAAGAACTACACCTGAAACTACGATTCCTTACGGAAGAGTCTTAACTGAAGTGTTTTTCAAAACAGGAGTTTTGTAGACAATTCGTAAAATTAGATGCGGTCCTGATAATGCCTTTATGGAAAATTCTTGTGAAATTTTTGACAGTAACTGGTTCTCAGAAAACAAATTAGTTGACAGTCTGAAATAGATTAGGATATTAGATACTTAAGTACATTCCTGTACCATCTATGTTCTTACACATAGGATATATAAACCTATGTTGCGTTATTTATCTTGTCTTGAATCCACTCATAAAAATCTTAATATAAACCATTAAAATATTGCATAAAATGTCATGTCACTATTATTAAAATAAGTTTTTACGGCCCAAGAAATCTTCATTAATATAATCAATAAAAGCAAAGCACTTCCCAATAAATCAGTAACTACTCCGCTCTCTTATTAAACACGATTACAACCTTCAGTATACCCAGTTAATTATAACCTTTCTTGAAAATAGTTAACTAGATCTGTTACACTAAGATCCATCATCCCAATTAATCTATAAATACTAGGATTGTCCGTTTCTTCACATAACTCTAAAATCCACTTAAATTCTCCCTTCACCAAAACAATGAACTTCCAAAGAAATGGTCCAACCTTCTTTGGAAACAAAGAAAACCTTCACCTTATCTCTGAGAAAAGACCCAACATAAATCGTCTTAAAGATGATGGTCTAGCAATCATTAGATGCATGCAAGTTCAATCCTGGCAGTGCTATTACGCGTTACTAAATGGTCCCATCTATCCCGACCTAGTTAAGGAATTCTGGTACTACGCAAAAATAAGCAGTGACGACAACACTATCTGGTCTGAAGTATACTGTCACCCCATTGCCGCTTCTATTGCCTCAATAGAGAATATCATTGGATACGTCTCTAACGGGGTCACGATTGAAGACTTTCAATCAAATCTAAGTATGGTGAAAAGATGCAGAATCTTATTCGATGACTCGGATACATATGATCCAAAATATCCTGAGAAACTTCTCTTTACTCCAAAGATGTGGTTCAAATTTTCACTGACCAATCTCATCCCTCGTGGGTCTGCAAGACACACTATGACACATGATGACAGGATCCTCACTTTTCTTCTAACTCACCACGTTAGAATTAACCTTCCCAAAACCATTTTTAATCATATGAGACATGCTATCAAAACTTCAAGAAATCAGATACAGGCTTACATTCCTTACGGAAGGATAATATCTGAAATATTGCTTAAAGAAAAAGCCTGGGGATTAATTAGCAAACTCAGACCAGGACCATCGCCTACAGTAAACAGATGTGATAGGGTGGACAGAATTGAAGACCTTGATGATTAGATAGGCAATCCTTTATGACTAAGTTAGTTTAGATTACCTTTTGATTAACTGGTAACGTTGTCTTCTGTGTTGAGTACTTAAATTTTTATTATGACTATATGTTATCTATGTTTAAACGCATTTAATCTTTTTAATGAGCTTCTTGTTAGTTATTGTCCTTCATATTAAATATGCCATAATGAAAAACTTAGTAAAATGAACCTAAGTGCTTTTAAAATGCCTGAACACCAGTTTCACGACCTTCACAATTGGCTTCCATTACCTTCAATTGGTATCATTCATATACTTGATTTAATTGATTGAAAGATATATGCTTAATTGCTCATATGCCCTGACACTTTTTGATGATGTCAAAAAGGGGGAGAAATATAATGATTTTGATTGAGAGAAAGAAATCTAAAAGAATGCAGAACTCAAACAAATTATAAAAATGCGTTACTTCTAACGTTTGTTGTTTGATGTTATTCGAGGAACTCTAAACAAGTTCACTCGGAATTATAAAGACAGGAACCGGCTAAGAAGAAGAGCTCCGATCATATAATAGAAGCTGTCTAAGAATCAGAATCAATAAGAAAACTCTGAAAGCAGTCAAGACAAAGTACACATTCTCAAGATGCTTACTCAGAGGAACTGTGCAAATCAGAAGCCAAGAGCTGTCTGAAGATCTAGATTGAAGATCCAAGAAAGAAGTCGTTCTGATGTTTACCAGGAACCATTTGAAATGAAAATGATTTGGTATTAGACTAAGTCAATAATTGGTAATCATACTCAGTACACAAAGACTAGTATCATACTCATCAATCAGAACAAAGCTGTGAATTATTATCACATACCTTCATTGGTATCCATTCCCTGCACATCAAGGAACTATTCTTCAAGTCAAAAGAACTTCTTCAGTCTGCACATCACTTTATATCAGCACAAAACAAGGTGTGTCAAATTCAAAATCAAGCATTGATCGATCACATAAATTAACCTGAAATTGGTATTTGATTAGAAATCAAGCTTTGATAAACCACTGAGCTGTGACATTAACAAGACAAGAACCTATGGTCAAATGTCAAACTCTGAAAAGTCATGCTCCACATTGGTGATTAAAATCTTACAACTTTGAATCTTGATTCTGAAGATCCCAATATATGACTTATGGTAATTAGGGGGAGACTACCAAGAAGATGAAATTATAAAATAAAAAATATTCATATAGTCTGAAACTCAGGGGGAGTTTCCTTTAAAGACAGTGTTTGTCTCTGATAGATAGCAAGGCTATGACTATCAGTCAAGAACTGTTCTGATCTTATGCTTAAAGGTATCTGCTGAAAAGTAGAAATGCTTCAGATGTCTCTGAAGATAATATGCTCTGATACGACAACAAATAAAACTGAGTTCTGAAGATCTGAAGATGGAAGTTCTGATGAACTAGTCCAGATGCTAAAGACTCTTCGTTTTCCTAAAGACAAGATAGAGAAGTAACTCTTTTCTATTCCTGTTCTGACAACTCAAGTTGTTACTCTGTATATATTTGGATTTATTAAAATCCTAGATGATCTCAGATAAAGCTTTAAGGATAACTCATTCAGGGGGAGCTGTTGTTCCAAACTCTGAACTTGTTTGCTTTGGTGATTACCTTGGATAAAATGTTCAATCAAAATACTTGGTTTTGTCATCATAAAAAAGGGGGAGATTGTGAGAGCAAGAATTGTCTCTACAAGTCAATCTATGTTTTGATGATAACAATAAGTATTTGTGAAAGAACCATTTTATGGTCTAACGTGTGTTGTATGCAGATCATATGAACTAAAGACATCAGAACCAATATGCACCAGCTAGATGTACTATGATTGAATATATACATATGCGAAGTTACTATGTGTGACTAAAGTCGCGAGAAGCAAGAACGCTTCTTTATCTAGTCATGATCAGCTAGATCCAAGGATGCCAAGATTGCTATTGCAATGCTCTTGTGGATGCTCTCTGAAAGTGATTGAGATTCTGAAGATAGCGAAGCTTCTGAAGAAGTACACTCTGAAAGAACTAAAGTGCGGAAGACTCCTATAACTTGAAGTTCTGATGGCTGAAGACGCTGAAGACCAAGTGCAGAAAGAATCTGAAGACTTATGGGTTCTGAAGATCAAGGTTTCAAATATCAAGTTCTGAAGACTCTGAAGACAGGTTTTGAAGATTCGGAAGACTTGAAGCAGAAAAGAATAACGTTCTTAAAGACCAAGTGCTGAAGTTCTGAAGACTGATTCCTAATGGACTTCTTCAATCGACTGAAGACTTGAAGTATCAGATATTCTGCTAAAAAGACTCTACTCATGCTTCATCAAATTAACATCAGAAGCCACATAAATTTTGAAGTCTAGATATTACCGTTGTGAGTTAAATGTACACACTGCCCAAGAAAAGATGTCCGGACACTTCTCCCTATGCAAAAAGGAGATGTGTCAGTACAACTCATTATATCATAATGTCTCTTTTCCAAACAGCCAACAGTATTCTCAAATGGCTATATTTCTACTGGCTATTTAATGGAGAGAGTTTTTTCTTCTGATCTGTCGATCACTTGTAGAATCATGAACTGAATGGTCATCTACAATATTGGCCGAGTCATTGTGAAGATAGCAATAACGATGAGTTCTCGTTGTAACACTTAACATTCAAAGCTATCATTATTTCACTAATGGCAATTGTTGTTGAAACTCAAGAAGACAAATCAACACAACAACAACAATTAAGAACAAAAGCTGTTGATGAAGAAGACAACATTGAAGATCTGTCAAGTCATCAACCTACCTTCTCGTCAGGACTACATTGAAGATCTGAAGCAAGGAGTTGCTACTCAAAGCTTGCTCAACCAAGAAGACGAAGAAGAAGAAGATTTACAAGATGTCAACAATTGTAATATCTAATACATCTTTGTAGTTTCTTAGGAAAGCAATGAGTTGTTGCTCAAATCTTGCTTGAACACATGTGTGTGTTCTTTGTACAAAAACTTAGGAGAAACTTGCTTATTAAGAAACACAATTTGTAATCTCCAGTTTTCCAATTCAACTAAAGGAATTGAGACTCCTCCAGTGAATGTTATATCCTGAATGGATCCCTGAACGGTTCAGCTGTGAGTTGAGGCCCTTGAGTAGATCACGTGGTGATCAGATACTTGAGATGACAATGGCTGAGGGTCATTGTGGAAAATCCTAAAATATGGTCAGTAGCGTTATATTCATTGTGATGAATCCCTGAATGGCAAGCTATGAAATCCCAGCAGTGGGTCTGCTCGGTCAATGAACGTTATATCATGTTGGATCCCTGAATGGTTCATTGGGTTGTTAGTCACAGTGCGACTGTGCAAGTAGTTAGTCACAGTGCGGCTGTGCAAATGGCTAGTCATCGGCTTTGCCCGTGCAAGTGTAATCATGATTTGGTTATAGTGAATTAAGACCTTGTGTTCAAGGGGATATCAACTGAGGATGGTGGACTAGATTAGCCCGCGTGGTGAACCAGGATATATCGTGTGTCCTTTACTCTCTTGCTTAGTATCTCTATTTATGTTTCTGCATTGAATATCAGAACCTCATATTAAGCAAAGTCAGAACCTTGCAGTCTATCTCTGATAAGCTTCCGCATTGCAAGTTCTGAGTATTGTATCTTATGATCAGAACCTATATGGTTCTCATGCTCCATAATTAAGAGATCAGAATCTCTCAACGAACATTGAAGGTTCTTGAGCGTCTCTTTAACAAAATACGAAAAGTTTTTAGAAGAGTAAATTCACAATTCAAACCCCCCCTTTCTTGTGTCTTTCTCGCACCTTCAGTTATCATTTCCTACAGCAACCTCAATAGGTTTGTCAGGTCAGGGCCCAGATCAGGAGATCAGGTCAATTTGTCTTCCCCAGTACGGTTTGCGACCACAAAGTCAATCCAGCTTGTTATCCCCAGCGGAGTTGCCTCATTTTCCTCAGCAAAATAAATCTCTTTGCATCTTGCATGTAGTATGCATTGCATCCTAAAAAACGCGTACCATTTCCATTTGAGATAGAGCATTACGCCATGGAAAAATTCAAACATATGCATGTGAATCATAAGCCAGTTTTGATGCCTCGTGCGAAAGCCCAAAACTATTTCTCTTCAATCACATCGACAAAGCAAAAGAATGCCTCTTTCATTCCCCCCAGACATTTCAAAGCAGTACAAGAATTTCACTACTTTCCTCTCCAACAAAGTCTTATTCCTCGGTTTGTAGATCTTTTGATCATACATCTCAACTGTGTTTTTTCTAGAACCATAGGATTCATTTAGCCGTTCCCGACAGGAAAACCGGAACCATTCCCGATAGGATTCCTTTAGCCGTTCCCGACAGGAGACCTGTGAGTTTTGGACCTAGCCGTTCCCAACAAGCCCATTTACCATTCCCGATAGGTAACCATAGGTTTTAAACTTTAGTCGATCCCAACAGGCACCCTTTAAGTTTTAGACCTAGCCGTTCCCGACAGGCCCATTTACCATTCCCGATAGGTAACCATAGGTTTTAAACTTTAGTCGTTCCCAACGGGCGACCTTTAAGTTTTAGACCTAGCCGTTCCCGACAGGCTTATTTACCGTTCCTGACAGGTAACCCACAGGTTTTAGACTTTAGCCGTTCCCGACAGGCGACTTTTGAGTTCAAGCTTAACCGTTCCCGACAGGCGCACCTTAACCATTCCCGACAGGCACAATCTAGACTCCAACCGTTCCCGACAAGCCTTCTTTGGATTTCACTTGATCTAAACTCTTTTCCACAAATACCTCTCCATCATCACAACTGCTTTGTTTGTCATATATATTTTCTCTTTCACCCACAGAGTGCAAATTTTCCGGTTTTTTGTATTCAATCCCTATGTACCTTGAATTCCTGACAGCCGTTTGCTCTCATCCTTTCAGTTCCACAGTTGATTGAATAGGGGCAGCTGTAACACCTCAAAATTTGCCCTCTTATTTTTAGCACTAACTGGCTTATGCTTCATTTCATTTGCATCTTCATTTCTGCATTTGCATGGTTCTTCTGGGCATGGGATCAAGGTATTTTCCAGCAGCTCATGGTGTCATTAGTTCCAGTATCATTTTCCACAATGTTCAGAGCCAAGCAGATAGCTTTCAAAGTCTTTTTGAGCATTTATTTTGCTTACTAGATGATTTGATAATCAGAAGCTCTGGCAGCCATTTTTTTTATCAGCGATTCAACACCAGACAGTTGTTTTCAGCAATTTATTCCGAGTGCGAAACACATTTCACGGCATATTTCAAGAGTGGTTCGGTGGTGATACCCAATGGCAAGTTTCAGAGGTCTATTGTGGCTCAGAACAGGTGGAACCAAGCCATTCTCCAAGTTTCCCTCCAAAAAGCGCAAGAATTCAAATTTTCCTTGTGTTAACCGATTAACACATTGGTTAACTGATTAACCAAGGCGAATTTTGCCCAAACAGCTCATTTTTCAGCACTGCATCTTTCTAATTCAAATTTTAATCAACAATTTCATTTTCACACCAGTAGAAGGATCTAGAGAGTTTGATTTTCCATTCAAAAATTCAAATTCTTCCCACCCTAATTCCTCATTCCCTTTCCTAATTCATTTTTCACTCCCATTTCCACCCACTAAACCTCACTCCAAACCCAAACTTAACTCCTAACCTAGGGGTTATTTAAACCAATTCATTCCAAACCTCTAGAACCCTAGATCATTTTTCACTCTCATTTTTCAAAATTTTCTCTCAATTCTCTCTAACTTTTTCATTCTCCATCTTCATCTTTAACCTCTCACCAAAGCTCCAAATCCATAGATTCACAAATTCTTCTTTGGAATTTGTGAATTCTTGAGCTAAACCTCTATCACATCCTCATTCTTGGTTCAATTCTGCAGTAGCTACTGATGTGGATCTTGGAGTAAGCTTTTGGAATCACTTTTGGAGGAATTTTTGCTTATTTGAGGTGTTCTTGCTTGGATCTTCAAGTTTTCTTGGTAGAGCTTCATAGATCTCTGGTTTTCTTGTTTGGATTCATCAATTTCTGTTAACAACACTCACCAAAGCAAATCTCAGCTTTGTAGGTTGGTTTTCCTTAGATCTATACTTGATTTAGCTTATTTGTAACTTATACAATGTAGATCTTTGGTTGTTCTTGATTTTGATCCATTTGCTTGAATTTGATTCTTGGAGTTGATGATTATTGTATCTAACTGATGTTTGATTACTGATACTTGATGTAATTTTCGTGCATTGTTGATTACATGATCATTGGAGATGTTTGCATAAGTGATTTTGCTGCTGGAAGTGCTTTTTCAAACTAATTTTCTGCTACTGGTACTGTGTTAATCGGTTAACACATTGGTTAACCGATTAACCAGTGTATTTTTGCTGTTTTTTTGCTGATTTTGGAGCTATTAATCGGTTAACACATTGGTTAACCGATTAACACTATTGCAGAGTGTGTTTTTTTGCATTTTTTAGCATGTTTCGATCTCATTTCACTTGTAATCTTCATAGAATGATATGATGCATATTTGTGGACTATTCTTGAGTTGTTTCACCTCACATTATTGCATGAGCATGATTTGCCGACACGCGACTCTTGGATTTTTATAGTTTACGATCATGTTTGCGTTGTTGCGTTCTTGATGCGATGAACACATATCACACACTCCTTGAGCATGCTAATTGTGAATTAATGTTTGTGTTGCTGGAATTGTGTTGTGCATGCTTGTTTGCTTTCTATTCCTTGAGGTGCATACTTGTTTCAACTTGTTCACATGCTTAATGTTATGCATCCTTTCATGATGTACATTTTTCCATGATGTCTTCAAGTTTATTCAACATGATGTATGATGTGTTTGTGATCATGATTAATTGAGGAATGCATGATGTTGGATACACGTTTGCTATGTCATGATTGAATTGTATTCAAATGCATTGCATGCTGCCCTGTTTCTACTGCTGACTATGTGCATAAGTGTTGTTGTATGTGCTGCTGTTTGGCCTTTTACACTTATTTGTGTGCTGAATATGAGTTGTTGAATGCTATTTAGTGTGTTGGATGGAATTTACTGCTGTATTGGTACAGATGCGCTGTTGTAGCTGTTGTTCTTGTTCATTCGTATCTCTCATTTCTTCTACTTCTCTTTCTCTATTATGTGTTGGATTACATAATATAATGCTTGATTGTGTAGAACTTTTTCACATCCCTTTGGGATCCAAGCTCATCCTTGATTTTTGATTAAGGTGAGGTAGGATAAGCATTAGATAGTGCTATCCCTCTATCTTCTTTAGACTTAGGTTGTTCTTTAACCTCCCCTTAGGGCCATCTTTTGCATGACAACTTTAGGATAGAATTCCCCTTAGTGTTTTCTTTTCCTTGAGTCTTCTTTTCTCATCTCATAATCCTTCTAAAACACTTAATAAAGGTTAACATGTATTGCACATGAGCCTTGTATATGGGAAGTGAAGGATGGGGGGTCTCCCTTCATTCTTCTAGGATGCTTAGTGTACGTCCTGTTGGGGACGATATGCGACGTATTCGTTCCTATGTTGTGAAGAAACGAAAAAACACAAGAAGGGGGGTTGAATTGGGGTTTTTAAAAAATTAATGCAAAGGACACAATGGTTATCCTGGTTCGATTGAACTCAATCTACTCCAGTCCACCCGCCAAGGTGATTTCGCCTCTCTCTTGAGGACTTAATCCACTAATCAGTTACTATTACACAATTTCAGTAACAACCGTCACTCTTCTTGAGGTTTAACCACAACTTGGTTTTCTCAAGGAATAAAAAATTAAAAAACAAGTGCTTCTAGTAAGCTTTATCACAACCGTGATTTTTTACACACTGTTTTATCAAAATGTAAATCAAAATACAAGAGCAAGTGAAATTGAAGAATTGTGGACAGTATGAGCTCACAAAAGTGCTTTGGTCATCTGCAGGGACTCCTTTAAATAGCTGAGAAGATTTGATCCGTTGGAGACGCGTGAACTATTTTTGGAGAGGATAATAATGCTAATTAATGCTCTTTCCAAAAATACAGATTCAATCCGTTACTTTGAGATTCTCATAAACGAGAAGGATAGCGTATCAGAGTCTACGTTGAATCATCAGAGTTTCTGGCTTGATACAGCTTTGGTGCTGAAGCGCTAGACATCCGTCATCAGAACTTAGGCTGATGCTTCCAAATCAGAGCTTCGCTTTGATTAGAACTTCACTTTAAACTTCGCTCAGATTGAATCTTCTGATACTTCTGTTTCAGAACTTCTTTGAGATACTTCTATATCAGAACTCTTTGTATTAGAACTTTCCTACATATCATAAACAATGAAATTAGGAGCATCAAGTTCTAAAATAACAAGTGTTTGTTATCATCAAAACTATTAGGAATGTAGAATCAATTCTTGTTCTAACAATCTCCCCCTTTTTGATGATGACAAAAACTCATATTTTGATAAATAATTTTAAAGGGTATTGAGGTTAGAAGACTCCCCCTGGGTTGAACATTTCCTTGAAAAATAATTTAATTTAAGATATCCAAGAGATTCTGATTGCCAGTTACCTGCTTGCTTAACACAGTAGAAACAGAAGTTAAAATATTCAAAATGTTCGAGACAAAGTCCTGGTGCACTGTTATGGTTCAAAATATTCTACGTTCTCCCCCTTTGTCATTAATCAAAAAGTGAAAAGATACATGAGAACAATTAAAAGAAGATAATGACAGAAGATAAAATGCAATAAAACAGAAAGAAAATTAAGGTTGAGGAGCAGGAGGAAGTCTTGTGAACAATGCTTCCAGAAGGCCTTTGATCTGATTAGCGGATTCTTCTTGCTTGCCAAGCATTCCTTTAATTTCTGTGTTTGTCTCGTCCTGTTTGTCCAATCTCTTTCTAACTTCTTCATTCTCTTTCTTCAACTCATCCAGAGTTTTCAGCACAAGAACGTATGAAGATGGTTCTTCAGAAGTTACCAAATCCTCAGAGCTTTTTGCAGACACTTCCTTTGGAGGGGCTTCAGGTGATTTATCTTCCACTTCAGTAATAACCAGAGTTTGATGCTCAGAGTTTTGTGCATGAGGTTCTGAATCCATAGGAGCTTTCCAGCCTAGAGGAAGAATGGGTTTCTTTTCCCAGAATCTTAGAACCTGCTCATGGAAGATCTTCATATGGTCACAGAAGTTCTGTTGGGCTATGTCATAGCTCAGTTCCTTCATTTTCTGAGATTCAGAGTTAAACCACTTTCTGAATTGGGTCCAAAGATAGTCAGAGGCAGCTGGATTCAGATTTTCCGAACAACCCTGCTTTAGAAATTTGATCCATTCCTGCATTTCTGCCTCGAATGCCAATAAAGAGTTATCAACATCTGATTTGGATAGAGATGGGTTTGGTTTGGGAATGGCTATTTTATGAGAGGTTGAGGTGTGCTTGTCTAGAGCTTCTAGGTCAATTATGGTTCTGAGAGGATCATCTGTGATATTTGTTGGAGGAGAGTCAGAGATGAGGATAGGTGAATTAGGTGATGTAAATTCTGGAGAGGTTTGTGGGAGACTGGTGAAATTTGGTGGAGGTTGAAAGAAGTTGAGAGGGCAGTTGATACCAGGTATAGGAGTGTCAGGATGTTGAGTTTGATGTTCTGGTTCTGGTTGGGAAAAAGTGAAGAGAGGTTCATGACCAATGTCTGACAGAACTTGAGCAAGTTCTGGTTGTGGTTCAATAAAATCAGAAGGAGTGGGGTCAATGTCAATGTCAAAATCCTCAAGAGTTTGTGGTGATGGTGGTGGATTTTGGGTTTGAGATGATGGTGGTGAATTTTCAGAGGGTTTAGGAGATGATGGGTTTTCAGATGTTGATACCATTATGGATTCGACGATAGAAATGAAAGCGGAGTTACCTTTCTTCTTAGCAGCTTTAGCAACTTTTGGAGTTTTCTGAGGAGTTCCTTCAGAGGTTTTCCTTTTTCTTGAGGTTCTGGGGGCAACTTCTAGAGGTGCTTGCCTGAGCTGTTGCAGAGAAACTTCTGGTAGGGTACCATCAGCTTTACATGCATCCAAATATCTGAGGACAATTTCTGGATGAGTATCTGATGAGAAAAGAGGAAAATCTTTCAGAGGAATTTTTCTGGTGGTGATGACTTCCTTAGAGATTAGAGTTGGATCCTTCTTGATGGTATCAATGATTTTCATCTTCTTGAGATTCTTTGCATTGAGAGGTCTTCCGGCAATAGTTTCTAGATCAGAGATTTCCCGAGCTTCAGTTAAGTGATCTATCAGCTTATTCTCTGTAAGAATATCTGATATAAGTCTACCTAGAGGAATCCAATCTCTCTTGGTTCTTTCATCTTCTCTAGTTTCTTTGACACTGTTCTTCAGATGATTGAATAAGCAATAGGGAAGATTCGCTTTGGTAAAAGTGGAGATGAGGTACAGGAGATACTGTTGATCGTTGTTGATGTAGTCAGACGAGCTTGAAGGTTTCCTGTGATAGATTCACCCAAGAATGATTCTGGCCCAAATTCTGTGACGATCTTTTAGGTCTTTGATTTTGTTGGAGTGTTGACCGGAGGTGAAGATTTCTTTTGAGATAGTATTAAGATCAGTGCCCTTTTCCATCTCACTGCATCTGATTCCTGATCCATCATGATCAATCAGCTTACCAATAAGGTCTTCAGTGATGACAACCTTCTTTCCCATAACATACGAGATTACTTGATGTTTTGAGACCGATGCAAAAATCCAGAATTCCTTAACAAGTTGGGGAAAAACTGGACCCATTAAGCGATTGAAGTATTTGTTCCATCCTTGAAACTCAATCTCAGGAGTAAGGTCATACCCATTGTCTTTCATGCTTTCAAAATCGACGATGAGCTCACAGAGAACTTCAAGAGAGGCAAAAGGGGTGAGGAGAGTTCTTGAGGGCTCAACGTACCTTTCTCCAATGACTTGGTCAGCTGATTCTTGAGACATTGCTTGTTGAGAGCTGGAGGCCATTGTTCACAGACTTAGGGTTTTGGGAACATAGAAACAAGAAATGTAAATAATATGGAGAAGACGAAAGAGAGCAAATGAGTGATAGTGAGCGTGTGAGAGTGTTAGAAGTGGCATTTATATATAAGAGAGACCAAGACTTAAATAGCAATTAAAAACAATAACATCATGATTAATAGCCGTAATGATTTCTGACAAGGGAGATAGCGTGAGAAATTTTTGGAACAGTTACCGATGTGACTTGGCGCCTCAATATGTCAACACAGACGTTTCAGTTTTCCAGAGTTTGACACGCGTTCATCATCAAAGAAAATCTGGAGCGTAGGTTGACACGTGTTTGCTAGAGTGAACTTAATGATCTATCCTTGAAATGAAAAGTTCAGATCTTCTGAATAGATTCTGATGCAATCTTTCTTCTCACTTCTGAAGAATTATTGGTCAGATGTTCACAAAAGAAAAGAAGTTCTGAGAGTTAAAAATATAGAAATTTCGTTTTCATTCTGGACATAATTCCATACAGAGATTTTTCAGAATGAAATTAAATCTATCTTCAGCAAGGGGTTTGGTGAAAACATCAGCCCATTGATGGTCTGTGTCTATAAATTTTAAACACAGAATTCCCTTCTGAGTATAGTCCCTAATGAAATGATGTTTAATTTCTATATGTTTAGCCCTAGAATGCAGAATAGGATTTTTTGAAAGACAAATGGCAGAAGTATTGTCACAGAGGATAGGGATGTTACTCTCGTAAATGTGAAAGTCTTCAAGCTGATTCTTCATCCAGAGCATCTGAGTACTGCATCCAGCTGCAGCTATGTATTCAGCTTCAGCAGTTGATAGTGCAATTGTGGATTGTCTTTTGCTGGACCAAGAGATTAGGTTGTCTCCCAGAAACTGGCAGCTTCCAGAGGTACTTTTTCTTTCTATTCTGTCTCCAGCAAAGTCAGCGTCACAGTATCCTACCAATTTGTATTCCCTGGACTTTCTATAGCAAAGACCAAGATTAGTAGTACCTTTCAGATATCTGAAAATTCGCTTAACAGCTGTTAAGTGAGATTCTCTAGGATCTGATTGAAATCTAGCACAAAGGCAAACGCTATAGAGAATATCAGGTCTTGAAGCAGTTAAATAAAGGAGAGAACCAATCATACCTCTGTAGATCTTCTGTTCTACTTTCTTACTTACCTCATCTTTTTCCAGAATACATGTGGGATGCATAGGAGTTTTTGAAGGCTTACTTTCTGACATTTCAAATTTCTTCAGAAGGTCTCTGACATACTTGCTTTGATGTATGTAAGTTCCTTCTGGAGTTTGGTTGATTTGAATTCCCAAGAAGAACTTGAGTTCTCCCATTAAGCTCATTTCAAACTCTGCCTGCATAGTCTTAGTAAATTCTTGCCCCAAGGAGCTTTTAGTGGATCCAAAAATTATATCGTCTACGTATATCTGACAGATCAGAATGTGATTTTTAAATGACTTACAGAATAAAGTTGTGTCCACCTTCCCTCTGGTAAAATCATTTTCTAAGAGAAAGTTACTTAGTCTCTCATACCAAGCTCTGGGAGCTTGTTTTAGACCGTATAACGATTTCTTAAGTTTATAAACATATTCTGGATGTTTTGTGTTTTCAAAACCAGGTGGTTGATGCACGTAAACTTCTTCATCAATGTAACCATTTAAAAACGCACTTTTGACATCCATCTGATAGAGAGTGATGTCATTATTTAGAGCATATGAAATTAAAAGTCTGATAGATTCTAACCTTGCGACTGGAGCAAAGGTTTCTGTATAGTCTATCCCTTCTTGCTGACTATAACCTTGTGCAACCAGTCGTGCTTTGTTTCTGACAACTTCTCCCTGTTCATTTAGTTTGTTTCTGAAGACCCATTTGGTTCCAATGATGTTGAAGCCTTTGGGTTTAGGAACTAGATCCCAAATGTCGTTTCTGGTGAACTGATTCAGTTCTTCCTGCATTGCGAGGATCCAATCATTGTCTGTGAGTGCTTCGTCAATTTTAGTGGGTTCTATCAGAGAGACTAATCCCACTAGAGATTCTTCCGTCTTTTTGAATGAGGATCTTGTTCTGATTGGGTCATCCTTCTTTCCCAGAATTTTGTCTTCGGGATGAGTTAGAGAACTTCTGGACAGTCTTTTCTGGATGGGTTCTTCAGAATTAGAGTTTCCTTCTGTTTTGCTCGCCAGTTTTTCTGATGATCTGGTTTCAGTGCCTGTTATTTGAACTTCTATTTCTGCAAGAGATTCATCATGCTTTGGCTTTTGAAGGCCAAGCTTATCATCAAATCTGACACAAATGGATTCTATCACACTTCGTGTTTCTGTGTTATATACTCTGTATCCTTTTGAACGTTCAGAGTATCCTAACATGAAACATTTTTGTGCTTTAGAATCAAACTTGTTCAGAGGATCATTAGTGTTTAAGATAAAGCATGTACATCCAAAAGGATGGAAGTAAGAAATGTTGGGCTTTCTGTTCTTCCACAACTCATATGGAGTCTTTTCCAGAATAGGTCTTATAGAGATTCTATTCTGAATGTAACACGCTGTATTAACTGCTTCTGCCCAAAAGTGTTTAGCCATGTTAGTCTCATTGATCATGGTTCTGGCCATTTCTTGTAGAGTTCTATTCTTGCGCTCTACAACTCCATTTTGTTGTGGAGTTCTAGGACAAGAGAAATCATGAGAAATGCCATTTTCATTAAAAAATGTTTCTAGATTTTTGTTTTCAAATTCCCCACCATGATCACTTCTGACTTTTACAATTCTAAACTCTTTTTCATTCTGAATTTGGTTGCAGAAAGTAGAGAATACAGAGTGTGACTCGTCCTTGTGTTTTAAGAACTTTACCCATGTCCATCTGCTATAGTCATCTACGATCACTAATCCATACTTCTTGCCACTGATGGATGCAGTTTTTACTGGTCCAAACAGATCTATATGAAGAAGTTCTAATGGTCGGGAGGTAGAAACAACATTTTTTGGTTTGAAAGAGGGTTTTGAAAACTTGCCTTTTTGACATGCTTCACACAGAACGTCTGAGCTGAACTTCAGATTAGGAAGTCCTCTGACCAGATTGAGTTTGTTAATCTGAGATATTCTTCTCATACTAACATGCCCCAATCTTCTGTGCCAGACCCATTGCTCGTCGTCAGCAGACAGAAGACATTTTACATTCTGACTTTTTAGTTCAGAAAGTTTTATTTTGTAAATGTTGTTCTTTCTCTTTCCATTAAAGAGGATTGTTCCATCTTTCTGACTAACTGCCTTGCAGGACTTTTGATTGAAGATTATATCATAACCGTTATCACTTAATTGACTTATGGATAACAAGTTATGCATTAATCCTTCTACTAATAAGACATTAGATATAGAGGGTAAAGTATCATTACCTATGGTTCCAGAGCCAATGATTTTACCTTTCTGATTGCCTCCGAAACCTACATATCCTCCAGCTTTAAGTTCCAGGCTTTGGAACATATGCTTTCTTCCCGTCATGTGTCGCGAGCATCCAGAGTCCAGTTACCATGACTGGGGTTTCAATCTTGCTGTCAAAGACATCTGCAACATATAGGATTTTATCCTTAGGTACCCACATCTCTTTGGGTCCTTGTTTGTTAGTGTTCACAGAGTTCTGATTGAGTTTTGGTTTCTCAATAGAATTTGAATAAGATTCACTGGTGTATTTAATATCATGTGTGTGTCCATATGTGAAGTGAGAGTTCAAAGGAGCATATTTTATGATCATATCATCAACACGTTTGGGTTTATACGGAGCTTCTCCTCTAGGATTTACATAACCTATGCCCTTTCTCCCATTTCTACTAACTCCATAGATCATTGAAGCCATTTTGCTTCTGTCTATGTTTTTAGCTAGAAATTTTTGAAAGTTATAGTCGTAATGTTTTAAAATATTATCAGAACTACTGGAAACTTCTGAATCAGATTGTTTCTGAGATTTTTCAAAAGAGTTGAGTTTTGAAACAGTTTCTTTTAATTCAGAATTTTCTGCTTTTAGCTTTCTGTTCTCTTCAGACTCAGATACCAGATCATGTTTCAGATTCTTATATTTGAGCTGAAGTTTCTGATAGTTTTCAAGAATTTCTGACAAACTTTCTTCTAATTGAGATCTAGAAAAGTTAGAGAATACCTCTTAAGTTTCTGACTCAGAGTCTGATTCTGATAAGTTTGAATCATCTGATATGTTGGCCATTAGGGCAATGTTCGCGTGTCCATTTTCTGATTCGGATTCTGCTTCAGAGGATTCCGAGTCATCCCAGGTAGCCATAAGACTTTTCTTTCTTTCCTTGTTAAACTTTTTATTTGGCTTTTCTTTCTGCAGCTTAGGACAGTCACTTTTGTAGTGTCCAGGTTCCTTGCATTCGTAACACACTACCTCTTTGTTTCTAGACTTTTTGTGTCCAGAGGATGGTTCAGAATGACTGCTTGATCTTCTAGAGTTTCTGAATTTTCGTTGCCTATTTTTCCATAGTTGTTGTATTCTTCTGGAAAGGAGTGATAGTTCATCTTCTTCTGAGGAGCCACCAGAGCTTTCTTCTTCTGCCTGAAAAGCTTTAGTTTCAGATTTATATTTAGATTTAAGAGCAATAGACTTACCTTTCTTCTGGGGTTCATCTTCTTCTAGTTCTATCTCGTGACTTCTTAAAGAGCTGATCAGTTCTTCAAGAGATATTTCGTTGAGGTTCTTGGAGAGTTTTAGTGCTGTGACCATGGGTCTCCATACTTTAGGTAAGCTCCTGATGATTTTCTTGACATGATCTGATGTTGAGTACCCTTTATTCAGAACTTTTAGTCCAGCAACTAGAATTTGAAACCTTGAGAACATTTTCTCAATTGTTTCATCTTCTTCCATTTTGAAGGCTTCATACTTTTGGATGAGTGCCAGAGCTTTAGTCTCTTTGACTTGAGAGTTGCCTTCATGCGTCATTCTCAGAGAATCAAATATGTGTTTGGCTGATTCTCTGTTAGTGATCTTCTCACATTCTGTGTGGGAGATTGCGCTGAGGAGAATCGTTCTGGCCTTGTGATGATTTCTGAAATCTTTCTTCTGTTGATCAGTCATGGTTTTCCTTTCAATCTTCTGACCGTCTTTTCCGACAGGGTGAGTGTAACCATCTGTTACCATATCCCAGAGATCACCGTCATGAGCCAGAAAGAAACTTTCGATTAGATCTTTCCAGTAATCAAAGTTTTCTCCGTCAAACACCGGTGGTTTGCCACTGATTTTGTCGTTGTAGTTCTGAACGGATTCTGCCATAGTGCTTTTTCGTGAAGGATCTTTTATCTGACACGGTTAAGTGTTAGCACCCAGAACCAGGCGCTCTGATGCCAATTGAAGAAACGAAAAAACACAAGAAGGGGGGTTGAATTGGGGTTTTTAAAAAATTAATGCAAAGGACACAATGGTTATCCTGGTTCGATTGAACTCAATCTACTCCAGTCCACCCGCCAAGGTGATTTCGCCTCTCTCTTGAGGACTTAATCCACTAATCAGTTACTATTACACAATTTCAGTAACAACCGTCACTCTTCTTGAGGTTTAACCACAACTTGGTTTTCTCAAGGAATAAAAAATTAAAAAACAAGTGCTTCTAGTAAGCTTTATCACAACCGTGATTTTTTACACACTGTTTTATCAAAATGTAAATCAAAATACAAGAGCAAGTGAAATTGAAGAATTGTGGACAGTATGAGCTCACAAAAGTGCTTTGGTCATCTGCAGGGACTCCTTTAAATAGCTGAGAAGATTTGATCCGTTGGAGACGCGTGAACTATTTTTGGAGAGGATAATAATGCTAATTAATGCTCTTTCCAAAAATACAGATTCAATCCGTTACTTTGAGATTCTCATAAACGAGAAGGATAGCGTATCAGAGTCTACGTTGAATCATCAGAGTTTCTGGCTTGATACAGCTTTGGTGCTGAAGCGCTAGACATCCGTCATCAGAACTTAGGCTGATGCTTCCAAATCAGAGCTTCGCTTTGATTAGAACTTCGCTTTAAACTTCGCTCAGATTGAATCTTCTGATACTTCTGTTTCAGAACTTCTTTGAGATACTTCTATATCAGAACTCTTTGTATTAGAACTTTCCTACATATCATAAACAATGAAATTAGGAGCATCAAGTTCTAAAATAACAAGTGTTTGTTATCATCAAAACTATTAGGAATGTAGAATCAATTCTTGTTCTAACATGTTGTAGACTTGGGTGCAATGCAAGTTATGAACTAACTTCAATCCATTTCTGTCTAAAAAGCATAAAACAAACTCAAACCTTTTTCATCCTTCGGGATTGTTAAGTTTCAAACTATTTTCAGAAAAGGGCACGTTACTTCCGTCTCGTCGCAAACAGGCATCGACCCTAACTACCGGACACGAACTTAACGTCGTTCATAAAAAACACAGACTTGGTTAAGTCGAACTACGACTGCTTTGATTTCCTCTCTCTAGTCCGATTGAGGATACGTAGGCACGAGACGGCGATGTCTTGGCGAGAAACCTCCCCCCTTTAGTTCGTGTCCGAACTACGTTGACTCTGACTTTCCCATTGCACGAGGGAATACGTAGGCCTAGGACTCCGAGAATGTCCTATCGAGTCACTTCTTTTCTTTTTCTTCCCCGTTTCTTCGTTCTTTCCCGTACCTGTTCCTTCTCCTTTCCAGTAGTATCGGAGCTCCAGATGAGGACACCCTTTGATCGAGACAACAAGCGTGGATCCCATCGAGTACGATGGACGCGTGGGGGTGCTTATACCTTCCCCTCGCGTAACCGACTCCCTTACCTGTTTCTCTTAGTCACGAGACCATGCTTTCCTTTCCCTCAGGTTTACGCAGTGTTTCCTTTCCCTCTCTTGGGATAAATACACATTGCTGGCGACTCTGTTTCCGCGCCACTTTCGTGTTTGTACCTGGATGAAAATCCCAGGAGTGACATCATATATATGACTTCATTTGTTATTTATGATTATAGTTTTAAATTTTGATATTGCAGAAAATCGGGCACGCCAAGGCTAGTTTGGAATATAGCTGCTCAAATTCTGATGGCTTTTGGTTACATTGCATTGGCTATGGCCTTACCGGGATCATTGTACATTGGTTCGATGCTCATTGGAATATGCTATGGGGTTCGTCTTACAATAACACCAGCAGCAGCTTCAAAACTATTTGGTCTCAAGTACTATGGTTTATTATACAACATTCTCATTCTCAACCTTCCCATTGGTTCATTCATCTTTTCTGGTCTCATTGCTGGTTATCTTTATGATCTTGAAGCCACTAGTGTGCCGGGAGGAGGAAACACTTGCGTTGGAGCACACTGTTTCATGCTTGTGTATGTGATTATGGCTTTTGCTTGTGTCTTGGGGTGTGGATTGGATCTTTTGCTTTCTGTTAGAACAAAAAAGATATATTCCAAGATATATATATATAGAGAGAGAAATCTTGTAACCAAACACTGAAATGATGATGATGTTATTTTGACTTTATTTTTTGCACAGGCTTAGGAAATTAAATTACAATGATCAATTTATTGAAATATCTTAAAAATAACATTGCAATATAAATTTAAATTGGATTTTATTAATAATTCTCTCAAGCTTTTGCAATTTTTCTCTGACATTTTTTTTAATGTATTGCTTATATAAGCTAACATCAGGTTTGTTTGAATGTTAGAAAATTGAAGAGACTGGAAGCAATAAGAAAAAATATATAGATTTTCTTTCGTCCATAGAGGTGATTGTCCTACTCATAATTGTTCTATTATATTTCATATCTCTATCTGGATAGGCAAATTACTTTGTAAATGGATAATATTGTATATGGATAAAATTGTACGAAGTTGACAAAGTTTGAGGCAAATTACCTTGTAAATGGATAATATCGTATATGGACAAAATTGTATGAAGTTGACAAAGTTTGTGTTTTTCTAAACAAGTTTTCAATATTGATTTGTTGTTGCTCTCAGCCTTAAAATATATATATATATATATATATATATATATATATATATATATATATATATATATATATATATATATATATATATATATATATATATATATATATATAAATGATATTACAAAATAAAATGTTTGAAAAAAAATCAACTTGTTAGGTCGGTTAATTATATCCGATTTAAGGAAGTTCTTAGGTCGGGTACCAACGCCGCAAGAGTTTTTTGAAACCATAGACTTATTAAGTCGGACACTATTTAACCGACCTAATAAGTTTTTCTTAAGTTAGGTCCAAAACCGACTTAAGAAGTCAAAACTTCTTATGTCGGCAGATTTTAAGTCAGGTTCGGACCCGACTTAAAAAGTCAATTTTAACCGACTTAACAAACGTTTTTTCTACTAGTGATAATCAGTTGGGGCATGATTTTTGATGAATTTAAGGATTATAAGCATGTTGTATCTGATTACCATCAATTTGTAACTGGTTACAATAATGCTGAACTATTCATGTAATGTTTGAATGGGTAAAAGATGTAGAGGGTAAAGTCCTAGTTGAAGAAAATGTGATAAGATCAACAAGGAAAAGAGGCATGCCTTCGAGATTGCATGATTGTGAGTTGTTCCTGGATAATGAAGTAAATGAAAATGGTGATCTTGTCCATTTTACGCTCATGGATGAATCTGAACCGGTGAAAACAGAGGAGGACTTGAGTGATCCAAAGTGGATATGTGCAATGAAGGAGGAGTTAGAGTCAATAGAGAAAAATAAGACATGGGAACTAATTGATCTACTTATCAGTGCATTTTAATGCACACTCTTTTACTATTGTGATACGCTATTATATACTTTTTATTGTTATTTCTATTATTTTTAGTATGTTTTCCAATTTAAATTAATGTTTCTCTTATTTTATTTTCATCATTTATGTTCTAAATAAGCATTAATTTGACACATTCTTACTGTGAAGACCATAACTTGAGCTATGAGATGTTGTTTGATGCGTTGTAATATGTGTTGGAAAGCTAAGAGTAAACGCTACCAGTTTCATGCTAATACTAGAAGCTAATTCGAAGTGCAGAAGAGTCAAATTATCAGATTTCGTTCCAGACTTAATAAAAATAAGTTTGTTAGTTTTGGGGTAACTTATTTTTTTTCGGGTCGGTGCTCTTAAAACCCAATTTTCTTTATTATTTAAGCTAAATTCAGCATTAGGGAAAAAAGAGCACTAGGATTATATGGTTGACTAAACTCCAAGGTTAATTAACTGTTTCAGAATTTCATCAAGACTTTGAGGTTGTTATATTATCCAATTTTTATTCAATTCTGTTTTATGTGCCGTGTTTGCTTAATTCAAGTTTCATAGAATGAGATTGATTAAATTTGATTGATTCATGTTCCTTATCTTCGCATTTTAACTTAGTTTATTCGTTAACTTCGCCTAATTTTCAACTATCATGCTTAATGTCGTAAATAGGAATATAATTCACATGATATTGATTGCGCTTGTCTAATCAAGATTATAATCATTTTGCTTAGGAAATTAGTGATATAATAATCGATGATAAGTCAGAAGTTACTAAACTAGTAGATTAATCTGTTGATCATAATTGTAATCATTTTCTTTATTTTCAATTGTCTGAAAACCTAAAACTCTATTTTTTCGTTTCTTTCCTTTTGGTAAATTAACTTAGAGTCCTTTTGATACGACTCGAGTGTCGCTTTCGTATACTACACTTTATTTACTCATTTTTTGACCTGTGTGCGACAACAGATTACCTTAACAAAATAAGACAATTGGTGTAAGATGGGTATATCAAATGAAGACATATCCTAAAGGTAAAATAATCAAGCATAATACTCGATGAAGGACAAAGGGATTTTTGGAAAGAGAATGCATAGACTTTGAAGAAGTATTTCCATTATTGGCTAGGATTAAAACCATTAGGATAGTTGCTGGTATTGCAAATAACATCAATTGGTCCATCTACCAAATGGACGTCAAATTTATGTTTTTGAATGGTCATTTAGAATAGGAAGTGTATGTGGCACAACCACCTCATTTTATTATTAAAATAAATTAGGTATTTAAGTTTTATAGATCTAGGAAGATGTTGTATTGGCTGAACCAAGCACCAAGAGCTTGGAACAAGAGAATTGATGGATTTCTAAAGGAGATAGGATTTGATAAACGTGTATCTGAACATGGTGTGTATGTGAACAAGGATAAAAGCAAAAGAGTGATCATCTTGTGTCTCTACGTCGATGATTTATTGATTACGAGAAGCAATGAATGATACATTACTGAATTCAAGGGTGATTTACTGAAGGAGTTTGAGATGGTCGAACTTGGTCTCATGACATATTTCCTTGGCATTGAGTTTCACAAGTCCAAAAAGGGACTGCCTAAGCATCAAAGGAGGTATGAACTTGAGATATTAAAAATTTTCAAAATGGAGCATTGTAATGTGGTCATTACCTCTGCAGAACCAAGGTTACAATTGTCAAAGAATGAAGATTAGAGGGATATTAATCCAATGCAGTACAAGAGGATGATTAGATCATTGAGGTACGTGTGCAATACGAGATCGCACTTGGCATATAGTGTGGGCATAGTGAGTAGATTTATGGAGAAGTCAATGGTATCACACTTGTCAACAATCAAGAGAATTCAGAGATGCGTCAAATGTCTAATTGGCTGCGGAATTCTGTTTCCCATAACGGATAAAGGTAGAAGTTATAAATGGCTCAATTATACTGACTCAAACTAGTTTGGAGATAAAGATGACACAAAATGCATTGTTGGATACATCTTTATCTATGGAGAAACACCAATCTCTTGGCTTACTAAGTAGGAACTAGTTTTCGCACTATCTTCTTGCAAGGGTGAGTAAATTTCAGCTTCTATGTGTGTGTTAAACTATATGGTTGATGAATCTGATGAAGGAACTACACAACGAAGAGTATGAGGCCAGACACTAATGATAGACAATGTTGCTGCTATAAACCTTGCCAAAAATCTCATTGCACGTAGGAGAAGTAAGCATATAAAGATGAGATTTCACTACTTTAGAGAGCTTGTTAGTGAAGGAAAATTGAAGTTTGGGTATTGCAAAAGTAAAGTGAAGATATAGTAGCCAATTTGCTAACCAAAAGAGTAACAAGTGAATTATTCAAGAGGTTGAAGAAGCACGTGAGTATGGAAGACTTTGAAACTTAAATTAATGTGGTGTGGTGTAATTTTTTATAATTCCAGTTGATGCAACCGATTACAGCATGGACTTAACCGGTTACCATCCCTTCTAGCAGCAGAAATATCAAAATAGTGGAGTTTGTAACCGCTTACAGGTTTTGTGTAAACGATTACCACCCTTTAAATTTTGATATTTTTCAAGATAGTAAAGTTTGTAAGCGGTTACAGGTTTTATGAAACTAATTACATGGTTGGAATTTTTTTTTCTTTTAGTTAGTTAGCTATACACTTGTATATTGTTGTATATATACCCATGATAGGTTATTAATATGAACAGTCATTTTCACCGTAATTCTCTCTAATTCTCTCACTCTTTCCATTATTCTCTTGTTCGTCATTTTATATTGTGATTAGGGTTTTGCTCCAACAATAAATAATAAAATATTTAATTTGTTTAAAGACGAATATGAATTATTACCTGATATAAAATGACAATCAATCCCATATCAAACTTTAGTTCCCATGCATTTGGATCTCTAACCACAATTAAAGCAAATACTTCAGACTGAATTGTGATGAAAAATACTTGGAAGATGACTATCACTATTACAGCAGGGTATTTCTTTGTTACTGAAACCTAAAACAAACAGCAAGAAAAAGAAGAGTCATTTTACATGAAAAAGAAAAAATAAACACATTACACAAAAGATAGATGTAAAAGGTAAAGAAGTGTAGGACATAATTATCGCAACCTGATATATGTACCATATGGATGAAAGTAAAGAATCACCGGCACTTAACAACCCTCCCAAAATCCATTTCATATTTGGTGAAAATTGAAGTGAGATGTAAGAAGTTGATGAATGTATCTTGAATATTGGTGGACCCTTGTATAATATGACAACAAATGCTCCGCCCATTGATACTATAGTTCCTATCACTTTAGCTTGGCTGCTAATATGTCTCCAATATATTTTTTCTATCCTAAACCATTGATTTGATAATTAATTGATAATTGAGATATCAGAATTAAAAGATATTGAATAATATATAACTAGATAAAATGTCATATTGGGACCTTACGTGGCTTTGTTTAACTATGATTGGAGCCATATTGGTTAAAATATTCAACTATATTTCATCACTACACTGCTTAGTTATATTTTTAAAAATTAATTATATGAAAGCTTCAAATCTATCAAACAAGTGACTCTTCATAGTAATTTCTACACATATGAAAATAGATGAGTAGGAGTAAGGTGATTTTCGTAAAATCTATTTAATTTAGGTTAACACTCTGGTATTTTTAAAATTATGAGTGTCAGGACCCTCAATCAATTAAACACTAATTTAATGGCACATCACTTTCTTATTTTATTTTATTTTAAAATTAAATAATTATTTTTTTTTAATAATTTATACAAAAAATACCGGTATTTACCAAAGAATTTACCTATTATAGTCGTCAAGACTATATAATCAAGATTAATATTCGAATACAATTGTGCATTAACATCAATTCATATTGATACTTATTCAACAAATAGGTGGTTGTAGAGATCGCTTCTCCCCATAGCCCTTCAACAAGTTCTTTCCACTTAACATGCTACGAAACATGTTCATAATTGATCAATTTTTCCTCTCGGCAACACCATTTTGTTGTGGTGTATAGGGTGGTACAACCTCATGCACTATCCCCTCTTGGTCACAAAACTTCCCAAAGTCATTTGAGACGCATTCACCTCAACCATCTGTTTTGAGCACTTTGAGTTTTTGATCGCATTGTGTCTCCACCATGGACTTAAACTTCTTTAACACATCAAACACCTCATTCTTCCTCTTGATAAGGTAAGTCCATAACTTTCTACTAAAATCGTCAATAAATGTGACAAAATACCTATTGCCACCTAACGTGTCAACTTGCATCGGCCTGCATACATCGAAATACACCACCTCAAGGTTAGCCTTGGTCCTATGACCCACATCCTTGTTAAAACTCCCCTTGTGTTGTTTTGCTTTCACACATTCTTCACTCAACTCAGCTAGAATACTAATGTGTGGCAGCCCGGTAGTCATACCATTTTGTTGTAACACTTTGAGATCGCGAAAATTTAGATGCCCAAAACGATATTTCCATAACCACTCTTCTCGACTTGTTGCTGTAGCTAAACACCTATGCTCCATCACTCTCAACTCTATCTTGAAAGTTCTATTGGCAGCCATAGGAGCTTTAAGGACTAAAACCTCGTTTCGGTCCAAAATGCGCAAAATCTTGTTTTCCATGCGAATCATATAATTCTTCTTAAGTAATTGGCCAATGCTTAAGAGATTACACTTAATTCCTGGAATGTATAGCACATCTTTGATCAAGGAATAACCATCATCCCTTCCCATGATCAAAACATCACCGACCCCGTCGGCCGCTAAAGTGGGGTCATCCTCAAATTTCACCTTATTCTTCGTGGCTTGATTGATTTTGACAAACCAGTCCATTTTACCCGTCATATGCGTTGAACAAACAGAATCCAAGTACCACTCATCACTTCCTTGGACTTCCCCTCGAACCGTTACCATAACGTTTTGCTCCGGATGCGTTTCTGCATTATTTTTCGAATTGCTGCAACTGCTGTCCAGTAGCTCTTTGGTGCCATAATTCTCCTCCGTGATCATAACCAAAAGCGTGTTTTCATCGCCCACCTCTTGCCTTGCAACTTCAGCTTCATCATTTTGATTTTCCCTTGGTTTCACATTACAATCTCTTGCAAAATGACCAAGTCTATGACAACTGTAACACTTCACCTTACTCTTGTCAATCTTCTTGAAGTTGTTGCCTTGACCACTATCTTTGGAGCTGCTCTTACCTCTTTCTCCCATTGAAACCTTTGAATTTTTTGGATCTCTTCCACCCGAATTCTTAAAATTTTGCTTCCCTCTCGAATCCAATTTTCCTTTCAACCTTTTTCTCTTCTCGTTGAGCCGTGCTTGTAAAGCAATCTCCGCTTTAGATTTATCATTTCCTCTTTCGTCCATCCTTTTCTCATGAGCCTCAAGAGAGCTTTGAAGCTCATCTTTGTTCAATGCCGCAAGGTCCCTTGACTCTTCGATAGCCACTACAATGTTGTCTAGTCTTGAACTTAAAGAATGCAAGATCTTTGACACAACATTCTGCTCCAAAAAGGTTTCTTCACACGCCTTAATTTGATTCACCAAACGTGTAATACGCGTTATGTAATCGTTTATCGTTTCCTTCTGTTCCATTTGCGTTAACTCGAATTGCCTCTTTTGAGTTTGTAACCTCACCACCTTTGCTTTAACAGACCCTGCATAAGCTTTTTCTAAGATCTCCCAAGCTTGCTTCGCCAACTCGCAATCGCCAACTTTTTCGAAGTTGTCACCATCGACACAAGAATGAATCAAGAAGAGTGCCTTGTAATCTTTCTTCTTTTCTTTCTTGAATGTAGCCTTCTGAGCATCTGTAGCATCTGTAGCTTCTTATACAACATATACAAAAATTGGGAAAAGTCAAAACAGGTTTAAAATATGATTGTTACACTAGAAACAATGGCTAGGTGTGTTTGTGGTAACCGGTTACCTCAAATACGGTAATCGGTTACACTTGGCAGTTTTTGTGTAATTAGCTTATTTTTTTAAGCTGTTTGACTTTTCCCAATTTTTGTATATGTTGTATAAATAGCTTTCAGTTCTCCCATTTTGGGTTTAATGCCAATTTAAATTCTCACTCTCAATAACTTTCACTCTCTCTATTTTTTTCTCTCAATTTTCTCACTTCATCTTCTCCAAATTAACTCAATTCTCCATTGAGTCACCATTGAAGTTTTGTATGTTCTAAGAAAACATGAAATACATGGAAGAAGGAAGAGAAAAGCTTCAAAAAATTTATATTGAAAAGATAGAACATTTTAATAGCTTAGTATTTGTATGTTTGTATCCAACATGTTATGAAACATGGCATTCATGAAAAGATAGATAAAAGGTTCAAACTCTTTATATTGATCAAAATAGAATATAAAAAATAAGTTAAAATTGTCATTCTAATGAGGTGGTTACAAGTAATTTTATGGGCTTTTATTTGACAGAGAGTGGCATATAAGCGAACTTGATAAATACAAGACGAGCATCCGGATGGAAGCACCAACGAGCAAGAAGGAAATGAACAAGTTGAACAAGATGTTGACAAACCTAAACATATTTATTTTGAAATCTGCACAACACATTTATCCATTCTATAAGATATTGAAGAAATAATCACTTTTTAGTGGACCCCAGAGTCCCAACAGGCTTTTACATCCTTAAAGAGAATTTTTTTCCCTCCTGCCACACTTTTAGAAGCAATGCCACACTTTTCACTTTATATTCTAAAATGCCACACTTTCAAACAAAAAAACGCAACATATGGGCAGTCCCGCCCAATGGATATCCGGCACTTGAAAATTCTCTACATAGCCGCCCATTGAAAGGGCGGCACTCTCCATTTTGTTTTTTTTTTTTTGTTTTATTAATATTAATAATAATAATAATATTAATTAATATTAAATAATTACAATAATATTAGTTATTATTAAATAATAATAATAATATTAATTAATATTAAATAATAATAATAATAATATTAGTTAATATTAAATAATAACAATAATATCAGTTAATATTAAATAATAATAATATTAGTTAATATTAAATAATAACAATAATATTAATTAATATTACATAATAATAATAATATTAGTTAATATTAAATAATAATTATAATATTAGTTAATATTAAATTGTATATATTAGAGTTTCCAATTCTAATAATAATAATATTTATTAAATAAATTAATATAAAATAATATTAATATTTTAATATTTTAATATTTTAATATTTTTGTGCAGTGCCGGCACTGCAATGTGCAACACTTTTTAATATTTTATTATTTCTGTACAGGGCCGGCACTGCAATGGGCGGCACTTTTTAATATTTTATTATTTTTGTACAGTGTCGGTACTGCAATGGGCGGCACCCTTTAATATTTAAATATTTTTGCACAGTGCTGGCACTGATATAAATAGAGGTGGGGTGTGATCAATTTTTCACATCCATTTGAAATTCGTTTTAGTACTTTGAAGATGTATCCTCGCCGCTGGGGGAAAGTAATTTTTTCGAGAGAAAAGCCGACAATGGACATGCTTTTCTGGAACATCCGTAGTTTAGAGCAACTACATAGGGAATTGAAGCGTTGGTTAGAAGGAGATATACCAGAAGGGGAAAAAATCAAAAGTATTGAGAGGTTTGATGCTTGGCATGGGTGGGTGCGAATCAAGTCTGATAAGGAAGCCAGAGAAATGATGTTTGGGCGGAATGAAATCAAACTACCTGTTGTAATCAGTAGTTAGAGAAGTTGTACCAAATGTTATGTTAAATGTTTCTTGTTAGTATTTTGATCTTTGTGGATGTTGTGTTATTAATGTATGTGGTGTGTCAGTTAATGAAGAATATTTGAAATGTTGCTATTGAGTAAATAATCTAATGAAGCACAATGTTGTTTGGATGTGATATCTGAAATGTTGCTATTGATTAGATAAAACACTAACGATTACTTGTAAATAAAACACTAACGATTACTTGTCCCCACATTGGGACACTTGGTTCGGTTGTGACCAGTTTGACGACACACGGAACATTTTCTCTCAAGCTTATCAAAGTTATCCATTTCTGTTCTAATACGTGTGCTCATTGGGCGACCTTTCTTGTTCCTCCGCATTCTTGGGTTATGGCAAATTTGATCTTCCTCATAAACGGGCCAATATTCATCGTAAGGCAACACTGGAAAGCTTGTGCTGTAAACCCCAAAAAGGGTTGAAACCCTGTAAACATCTGACAAAAGAGCGTAAGCGTCGTGGCGCACATAAGAACATGCAGCGATTACATGTGAGCAAGGGACACGGAATGCCTGAAACTTTCCGCAGTCACACCAACGATTTAGTAGGTTGACCTTATAATGTCCCATAGGCTTCCCCTCACCATGGTCCTTTGTTTCCTTCACACTAAAAAGATTGTTAGTGTAGTCAAATACTCTGACATGATGTGTGCCGGATTTTGTTGTTTCTTCTTTCATCACCTTAAGGCAGTTTTCTTTAAATGTCTGTCCAGAACTCAACACAGCACTCCACTTTGCTCCCCTTTCAGCAAATAATGATCCCAATCTATAATATGTTGCACTTACCAATGTTGTAATGGGCAAATTACGGGTGCCTTTAAAGACAGCATTCAACGACTCAACAAGATTGGTAGTCATGTGACCCCAACGTCGACCCCCGTCAAATGCCCTTGTCCATTTTTCGACCGGAATATTGTCTAGCCACTTTAAAGCATCAGCATCAACCTGTTCCTCATTTTCTTCTTCGAGGTCTTCTTCTTCGACATCTTCGTGTGGAATTATGGCAATCGTTTCTTCTACGGATGCATTGATGACCTGAGAATTCTGGGTTTGTGGACATTGTTCAAATGTTATGTATAACTCAATGTACGGAAACCCAGAGCATTCATGGTTCGAGAACATCGTTTCAACATCCTCGTCGTCGCGAATCTTCAATGGAACAAATTTAAATTGATTGTTCCCAAAATGAATAGCATTTCTGTAAGTAATTTGTATCACCGATCCTGCTTGAACCTTCGTGTCTACCCTTTTTTAAAATTGTTGGAAAGACGAACTTCTATTAATACTGAAACGACAAATTTCAGTATTTTCAAAGATCATACCCACTTCATCAGATACAAATACACTACCATTGTAATGGGCATTAACAATATATTTGGAATTGTTAGACATGCTATAAGAATATGTGTAGAATTGATGAATGAGTGCTAGAATTGATGAAGGTATATTTGATGAGGGTTTGAATGTATAAAGCATACAAGTTATAAAGAAAATTGGATATGAGAGAGAAGTGAACATGGTGCATGCTGGTACGTAGAATTTTGGTCAAAGTCGTCTACCCAGTGCCGCCCATTGAAAGGGAGGAAGTGACAAAATTATTACACAGTGCCGCCCAATCAGGTACCGGCAGTCAGGAATCTGGCAGATAGTGCCGCCCAATCAGGTACCGGCAGTCTGACACCTTGCATGTGTGCCGCCCATTGGAAGGGCGGAAGTCCACAAAGCATAAATGCATGCTGCATGCATGGGAGCACGTACGAATAAATGCATGCAACCAATTATCATTCCAACATTTAATTTTTTACCTAATAATTTTTATCCTCCTCCTATAAATACATCAAATTTTATCTCATTACCATAACACATTTACCCAATCATCTCTACCATTCAGCTCATAAATTTCCCTACTTTTACTTATATAACATGGCATTGCTAACACTAGGAGAGGATCATCGAGGAACTCTTGCCAACATTGCTTCATATGTAAGTGTATAATATCTATAATTATTGTTATATATTTATTATAAATTGTTATACATTTAATATTGTTATAAAAATTGTTATAATGTTATTAATTATATTTTTTTATAGGATGAAAAATTGTTCAAACCACGCTCACACAAATACATAGCACCCGATGATATTATTATTCCGTATTTGGAATGAGTGGATTTCGGTCACGTGATCAACATAACTTCATATGGAATTGATCGAGAATTTCTACTAGCCTTATGCGAAAGATGGCGACCTGAAACCCACACATTTCACTTCCCCACAGGTGAATGCACAATCACTTTGGAGGATGTCCATATGTTGTTGGGTCTGCGTGTGGATGGTTTAACGGTCGTTGGTAACACAAACGTGAGATACTCGTTAATTGAAGAACTATTAGGGGTGTCCTTGGAAGAAGGTGTTAATAGGAAGGGCCAAAACATTAGAATTTCATGGCTAAGATCAATTTACAATCGTTTGGCATTGACCGAGGATTCTCCCGAGTATCTGAAAATTTATAAATCTAGACTTTATATTTTATTGCTTTTCGCATGCTTTTTATTCCCTGATACTAATGGTAATAGTATCCATCTTCAATTTTTACCATTACTAGAAGATTTTGATCAAATAGGGAGTTATAGTTGGGGCGTTGCTACCTTAGCGCATCTGTACAGAAATTTGTGTAGATGCGCAAGAAAAAATGTGCATAATTTTTCTGGTTGTGGCGTTTTGATTCAAGCTTGGGGATGGTCCAGAATGCCAAGATTGGCACCAATAAACCCCAATCCATACCACTTTCCATATGCGACCAAGTAAGTATACGTAAATACTTTTCTTTCTATATATTTTTTTCCTATAAATTTTACTAAATACTTTTTTATTTTATAGGTGGTCCGCATATGGGATGAATTATGAAAAAAACACCTCATCATTGTGCTCCCGGATATCGAACTTTCTTCGATCATTTCGAGGAAGACGACGTATTATCTCTAACGCATACATTACTTCCATTAAAATTATTTTATATATTTTAAATTCTAATCCTTTTTTGAACTACATTACAGTTTCTATGGAGGCCATATCTTGACCTTCCTGATCCAGATCCAACTGAACACGACATGTGGAGTTCTAAAACATTCATTTTTTGTTTCACTTATGTCGAAATGCATCATACAGACAGGGTGAAACTTCAATTTGGGATTCACCAAGACATTCCTGGTCCACCCACGTCCATGGAGAGGTACCACACTAGTACTGTAAACGATGCGTGGAAATTCCATGATTGGAGAGACTATAACAGAGAAGAACAACAACAATGGATAAATCGTCGCCAAACTGTCCTACAAAGAAATGTCATGGAATTCGAATGTAAACCCAGTAGGGGAATACATGAATTGGTATAGATCTATGACAATTTTGTATCTATCACAAAATAGATACTTATGGGACCCTCGTAACCAACCAACATCTTCAAACTTCCAACAACCCAGACAACCTTGTAACACCCAACCCCAAACATTTAACACCCCTCAACAAATTTTTAACACCCCACCACAAATTTTTAACACCCCACAACAAATATTTAACACCCAACAACAAGCGTCTAACACACAACAACCTTTCAACCCAACACAACAACCTTATACCCCCAGCCAACACTACCAACAACCATACCTACCATTTAACCCAACCCTCTTCAACACCCAACTACAATACCCAACTCCATTCAACACCCAACAACAAATCCCAACTTCTTCATACACCCAATATAACCAATTTTCATTCTCCTAACCTACCCCACAAGATAACATCTACCAAACACCCCAAACACAAGTCCCCTTCTACCCCTCACAATCCTATAACCTTAATACCTCTCAAGACCAACACCCCTACACCCCCTTCATGACTAACACATTGCTACCTACCAACCTACCAAGTTGGAGTAACGAGGGAACAAGACTAAGTTATGGCAGTGCGGCGGCAATACCAGATGTGGGTGACTTAAATGATGACATGGTTGAAGAATTCATGAATCCTACCAATGATGCATGACCTTCTACTCAGCCCCAAAATGTTGATGTTGATCGTAGAAGGTCCACAAGAAATGTACAGGCACCTGCCTGTGGAACCCACCAACACTTACGTCGACCGGGTCCAAATTGAGACTAGTTAGGGGTTCATGTACTTTTTTAATTTCTTAATTAAATATATAATTATTTTAATAATTTTTTGTTTTGTTTTATTATTATTATTATTTATGAATATTATTTTGTATTACTAATTATAATTAATATTCATAACTATCATTTAAAAGTAATTAACTTTAACATTTAATTAATATTCTATTATCCAAATTAATAAAACAATATAATTATTTAATTAATATTTATTATCCAAATTAATAAAACAATAACAATAAAAACATTTTTAAATTTTAATATAATTATTCAAATTATTTAATTAATATAATTATTTAATTATTATTTATTATTCAAATTAATAAAACAGATAAAAATATAAAAACTAAAATAAAAAAATAATAAAAATTCGTGTCCTACACTGCCGCCCTTTGGATGGGCGGCACCCTTTATTTTTAGACATTTCCGCCCTTTCATTGGGCGGCACTCTTTACAGAAATTTTTTTTTTTTTTAAAAGATAGCATTTTGAGATATTGGTTGAAAACTAGGGCAATTTGAAAATTAGATTTGAAATGAATGGCAGGGCAGAAAAAATTTCCCTTAAAGATGGTCCAATAAACTCAACCAATATTATCTCGATCTACAACATGGGAAACTCGGTACCTTTATTTAGGCATATTTGATGATTATGTCAGCTACGTCCTCGTAAGAGAAATGAACAGTTGCCAAAGCCTAGTGTATTTAATCTCCAAATCCTTGGCCTTACCATAGATGTGTTATATAAAGATAAAGAATGTGAAGTCTGTGTAGTAATTGCATGCAAAAAGCTATGAAATTACTTCTTGGCCCACGCCATAGTCATCTAGACTGACTTACCATTGAAGTAAATGCTCCACCGATCGAACCTAGCTAGACTACTGACAAAGAGGTCCATCAAAATGTCTGAATTTGAAGTTTCCTTCTATTCAAGTAAAGCAATGGAAGCACAACTTTCCGTGAACTTCAAAATAGAAATGACCCCAAGCTCACCCTATCCAACTCATATTTGGGTTGTATTTACGTATGGTTCATCAAATAGTTAGAAAAACTTAAGATAGGCTAATTTTGGAGGATGACGTCAGCCTGATGATAGAATTATCTTTGTATTTTGAGTTTTCTATGACTAATAATCTGATGAGTATGAAGCGAATATTGTCAGCCTGATGTTGGTCACTGAGATGGGGGAAGAAAGTGTGAGGTTGAGAACTGACTCTTAACATGTAGTCTCGCAAGTAAAAGGAAAAACCCAGAACAAAGAGGTATTATTGCAACTATATATCATTTTGGCCAGGGAAAAGTTGCGAAGTTCAAGACGTTACAAAAAATATATGTCCCAAGAAAGCAGAATACTAGGGCATCTGGAATAAATCATTTTTTCATCCAAGAAACTTTGAGAAATCCCTGTATAGCTAACCCATAATCGATGATGATGGAAATAAGCAATAATGGACAACCATCTTGGATATCACCCATTACCGAGAAAGTTTTCATAGTAGGGCACTATTGGTTGTCTATGGTCCAAGATTCCAAGGAGTATATAAAGAGATGTCGGAAACAATGGAAATATATTCACAATGCACCAGTTAGAGGTACACATGTTAACTAATAATTTGAAAATTTTATAGAGGAATATCATAGCCAGGTATGGGACCCTCAAGCCTTCGTGATAGATAAAGCAACACAAGCAAATTAATTATCATGTTGGAATAAAATCTTTATAAAGAGCCTCAAATGGAATTAAAGTTTTCAAGATAAAAGTTTATTAGATAAAGTTTGGCAAATAAATTCAATATTTTTTTCAATAAATAACATTATTTTAATTATGCATTCTTTTCCTAAATTTTATATAAAGTTTGTATGTTAAATGGATCCAGACTTAAATTGTGCATGTAATAAATTTCATAATAGTATTTTAAGCATTTTGTATATGTCGTATAGTCTACACGCAAGAATACCCAAAATAATTCATCCTATATTTGAGTTTGCACAAGACAAGTGAAAACTCAAATTTATGTAAGATGGAAATCTGGAATTTTCATTAAAGAGGATAGATTTATGTTGTGTAAATTTCAGAATCTAAAATGTGTTATTTATAATATAAGTAGTCTTGGTTCACAAGGTTGAAATCTTTTATGAAACACACCCTTTCAGCAACACTTCACACTAAGTGTTGCAACTTTTCAACTTTTACCAAGTATTGCAACAATTCAAAAAACGTTGTCATTTTCAAATTCGAAAATAACAACCTGAAGGAATTACTAAAAATAATTGAAGAAGCGATAACAACCGGATGCTCTTTGCCACGAGCCAGCTGAAGGCTGGCCTCTGGAGCACCACCATATAACACTATATAAAAGCGCCTGCAAGTCCCCACTAGTGCCTCTACACCCACGCCCCTGGTTTCGGTGCTGAAGGTGATGTTAATGGTGGTGACACCGGCGATAGGGAGTGTGATAGTGACAAGTGGAATAAGACTTGAGACCACCACAGTTTTTCATGTGGCACTTTATCCTCTTTAGATCCTTTATTGAGTTAATAAATGTAACCTTACATATGGAACATTAAACTGAGTTAAACTTTCCATGTGAAACTATTTCCTATACATTGAATGTTCATTTACTCACATGCAAATTTTTTTGTCATTTTGAAACACATCAATGGTCAATAATAATTACTAATTACAATAATCCCCTTCTTGTTCTAATAATAACAAGACCAATTTCAAAAAAGGAAACAAAGAATGCTAGTCCAGATAAGTATCTTTCGATTTGAACTTAAACTTAATAAATACAACACAAAATCAAATCGGAATTTAAAGTAGCAAGGTTTTGAACCTATTACTCCTTGTCATTAGACCAACGTTACTGTACACAAACTCTTTAACAGTTATTTGTCTACATCTTACTTCTAGCAGTATTTATGGCCATGTGTTTTTTCTTTTTCTCGAATTTATCGCGAGAGAAACTAATTCTCATTTTGAGATGACACCATCTTGAAATTTACATAGTTGAAGTTTATAATATATCTACTTTGCTTGAGATACATATTCTCTATATTGAAATTCATTAAGAGTTTGAAAAAATCAACCCTCTAAATGCAATAATCAAAATTATTATATAATATTGCACAAACATCCAAATCAATATATTGTTCTTACCCATTGAATCTTATGTTTAATGTTTTCTTAACGTTAGATTAAGTTGCTACCGTAGTTGGAATTCTTACTTTAGAAGTTTCAATCACGTACATCTCGAGGTAGACATTACTAAATCTATGGTTAGTGGTTTAGTAAATGGATCAGCTAAATTATAATTTGAATGCATATATGTGAGTAAGGTGATTCCATCCTTAATAAATTTTCTCACAAAGGAATGTCTAAGACCTATGTGCTTAGACTTTCATTTATATACTTTGTTCTATGATCTAGCTAAAATGGCTTGACTATAGAAAAGTATCAACACCTTTGAAACATTTTCTTTAGTCAATGAAACTTTCAAGAGAAGATCCCTTAACCATTCAGCTTCTTGACCAGCGTAACCAAGAGCCACAGACTCTGATTCCATGGTTGATAGAGTGATACACCTTTATTTCTTGTTATTACAAGAAATTGTACCCCATCTAGTGTAAATATCCATCCAGTTTTAAATTTATGATATCCAACATTCGATATCTAAATCGCATAAGTATATCCTTCTAGTATGGTAAGAAACCCGCCATAATGAAGTCCATGATTTTTTGTTTTCAAAAGGTCACCGAAAATCTTTATGATGGCCTTCCAATGCTTACCATTTGGATTACTAGTAAATCAACTCATTTTACTAACTACAAAATCTATGTTGTGCCACAACTCCTCCATCATTCTTTTGAATTTTGACGATAGGATCAAATGGAGAGTTCAATTACTTAAAACATAAAAGTTTGAACTTATCAAGAATTATATAAATATAGTGTGTTTGACTAAGTTCATAACCCCCACTATTTTGATTTAGTTTGATCCCTAAAATATTGTCAACTAGTCCAAGATCTTTCATCTTAAACGTGGATGTTAGAAACCTCTTTGTTTCTAAAATTACATCCGCCTTATTTTCAATGATCAACATGTTATAAACATAGAGACAAAGAAATATTACAATGTTTACATGCACTTTTGTGTACAAACACATGTCAAATAATTGGGAACAATTCCATTTAAAAGTATGACATAGTCAATTTTTTTAGGCCATTGTTTCAATGCTTGTTTTAATCCATACAAGGATTTGACAAGCTTGCACACCTTTTGTTAATTTCCAAGAAGCACGTGACCTTCTTCGTTCTCCATGTAGATTTCCTCATCGGGATCTCTATTTAGTAATCTAGTTTTAACATCCATTTGATGAACCATAAGGTCATGCAAAGAAGTTAACGCAAATAATAATGTAATTGCCTTCGTCCTTGCAACAGGTGCATATGTGTTAAAATAATCAACACCTTTCTTTTCTCTAAAATCTGTTTCTATAAATTTAGCCTTGTAGGTTTTTAGTGTACCGTCATTATAATACTTCTTTCTAAACACCCATTTGCATTCAATTGACCTTGATCCCTTAGGTAGATCGACAAGTTCTCAATTGTGGTTTGACATAATTGAATCCATTTCATCTTGGATAACATCCTTCCAAAGATATTAGTCCCTTGAAGCTATTACTTCTTTATAAGTCTTAGGACCATCTTCCACTTGAAGAATAATAGAAATCTTTCAAAAAAAAATTCTCATTATTTCCTTCTATTAGATTAAAAGAAATAAGTTGAGAATCAATTTTGTTTGGTCCTAGATCCTTAGCCTTTCAGGTCTCTTGATTATCTTAAAGCGGGGGCTATGTTTCAACAATCTGTGAAGAACTTTCGGGTTGTATTTCAACAACCCATTAAGAACCTTTATCACAAAATTCTTAATTTGTGGGAATCTCAGATTTCTTATCCTTTGTTAACATTAGACTCCAAGAATTGAATAACTACATTAGACTCCAAAATTAAAAGTTTATATACTTTACTTTTAGATGCATATGCTACAAAATCACATTTGATCCCTCGTAGATCCAACTTAGTCCTTTTAGGATCCATGTTCTTATAATAGGCTACACACTCCCACAATCTAAAATAACTGATATTTGGTGCACTCCATTTTCATACCTCATATGGAGAAATGCCTATTTTCTTTAAGGGAATTCTATTCATTGCATGACGAGCATATAGTAAAGTTTCACCCCATAAATTAAATGACAATTCGGAATGCATTAAAAGACATTTATCATTTCTTGATATGTCTGATTCATTCTTTTGGGTAGACAATTTTGTTGTGGTGTAAAAGATGCAGAACATTCATGTATAATATTATATTCTTCACAATATCCATCAAATTCAATAGAAAAGTATTCACCACCCATATCACTTATAAGGACTTTAATATTTATACTTAATTGATTTTCTACTTCCGCTTTTAAAAAACTTAAAATGCATTAAAAATATCATCTTTATGCTTTAAAAGATATACATGTGTGAATCTAGAGAAGTCATTAATAAAATTAACGAAATATCTATTCTCCCCACGAGTTAACATGCCATTAAATTCACACAAATCTGAAGGCACTAGATCAAAAAAGTTGGTTTTTCTTTCTACATCATAGAAAATTTTCTTAATCATCTTTGATTTAACAAAAATTTCACATTTTTCAAAATTATTAACATCATACAAAACTAAACCAGATTTAATTAATCTTTTCATAGTGATAATGCCTATATAGCCTAATCTATTATGCCATAAGGAAACGAACTCAATCATATAAGAAGAAATAGAAATTTCATTGATAATATTGTCAGTAGTACAAAGCTTAATCTTTCCCTCAACAGAATAACCCTTTTCCACAAATACACTGTTACAGGCCAAGATTAACTCAACCGAATCATACACTGATTTAATATATGGTTTTCTCATAAAAATCCCACTAACAAAGTTCATATTCATGTCAGGAACACGAAGTACATTGACAAGAGTAACTTTATATCCTGAAGTGAAGTTGAGTTTCATTGCTCCCATTCCAACAACCCTTCATTGTCCTTCATTTCCCATTTGAACCTCTTGTCCATCAGTGACTTTAGAATATGTTTTGACTGTTGTTTTGTCATAGTAAACACAAGTATCATACACTCATCCTTGTACCTTTCCTTTAATCGCCATAATTTTTCTCAAATTAGCAGTTATGTTATCATATGCTTGAACAACATTTACCTCGTTTTTGAAATCTCGAGCGTGATGACCGATTTTACCACACACATAATAGCCACCTTTGGAGCCATTTTATCCTCCAGAATTCTTGAACTTATTTTGTTCCTTCTTAGGTCGAAGTCAGTTTTCCTTACCATTATGTTTCTTCTTCGGTTTTGCGGTCACTACATTGATCATGACCTTAGAATATGCAACAACCTTAGATTTCTCTCTATCTTTCGATTCCTTCTGGATTCGAAGATGTTTTTGGATTTTCTCCTATGAGAAGTCCTTGTAATTATGCAACAATTTATTCCTATAGCTTTTTCACAAAGATGTCAATTTCGCTATAATTACACCAACTTGGAAAGCTTCTGGAATATCGATCTTTACAACCTTTAGTTTATTTACAAGAGCTTATAACTCGTGCTCTAGTGCAGGAATGAGTTTTGAATCCATCATTTAAAAATCAAAATATTTAGAAATTTGAAACTTTTTAGTACCTTCCTCCTAAACACAAAATTTAAACCTTAGTGCCTTCAACATTTTTATTGCCGATTGGTTGTTTGTGTGTAGATTGTAGAGACGGTCGGACAAAGTGTTTATAATGTGTCCACGACATAGCAATTCATCTTTCTTTCTTTCTTGCGCTGTTTTGAGTTCCCCAGAGTCATCTTCTTACGGTTCTAGAATTGATTCAAGATCAGGATCCAAGACATAATGAATCTTCAAGGCAGTCAGGAGGAGGAACATTTTGCCTTGCCAGAGAGTAAAAAATTTCCATTGAAACGATCCAACTTAAAAAGATCCCGGTTTATCACTTTGATGCTTGGTATTCAAGCCTTGGTAGCCATTATTTGAGATCATATTAAACTGTAAGATAAAGTTTGTAACTTCAATGGATTCAAGCTTGAATCATGCACCTAATCACTTTACTAATAGTATTTCAAGCACTATGAATATGTCTTAGAGTCTATGTGTAAGTATACCTAGGATAATTTAACCTAGATTCGAGTTTGCACAAGACAAATGAAAACTCAAATGTAGGAAACATGAAAATCTGGAATTTTCACTAAAGAGGATAAGTTAAAGTTGTGTACTTTTCATAATCTGAAATGGTCTATTTATAGGTTAATTAGTGTTGTTTCACAAGATTACAATTCTTAATGAAACACGCCTCAAATGTCGCCTACAAGCCGTCATTAGCGCATCTACGCTCACGCCCCCGATGTCGGACCAGCGTCGTTGTCACAAACGATACCAACGAGAGGGAATGTGAAGGTAACACATGGCATAAGACTTGGGACCCCACACTTGTCTATGTGACACTCTATTGTCTTGCTCATTTGTTGAGTTAATAAATACAACTATATATAAGTAACATTAAGTGAGTTAAATTTTCCATGTGCAACTATTTCCATACATTGAATCTTCATTTACTCATTTGCAAATTTTCTTGTCATTTTAAAACACACTAATAATCATTAATAATTATTAATTAAAACACTAAATACACCGAAGTCATAAAATCACAACGTAAAGTCTCATTGAATCCTAGTCATATAAAGTCCTAAAATCATAATGATATTAAAGATCACCTTCTACCACCAATATTAGTAAATTATTAAAAAAAATAAAAGTTATTCAATATTTATATTATTTAATAAAAGAATATACATATTTTTAATTTAATAAAAGTCTATTTAAAAAAATAATTTTAGACTTTAAATATACTAGAGTTGGAGTAAGAGTGGCTGAACCGAATTTTATTAATTTTAATTAAACTAGAGAGAAAACTTTCACCGAACCTGAAAATGAGAGCAAGCACAAAAGTGAAAGCTGGAATGAGGTTAAGCATTGCTGATGCAAGAGTAGGTGAACTGAGTTCTATGCCTCCATAACTCATTATCTGTGCTGAAGTTCTGCACATTTTAATAACTCAATCTAAGGAGAAATATCCATGTTAATGCATTTATGCAATTTGAAATAAAAGAAATATTAAATTTTAACTAGTTTAATTTAGGGATTCAATGTTCATGTCTTTAACCGAAATTAACACAAATACATATAATCACATTTAATTACTTTATTTTTAAAAATTATTATTAATATTAACTTATTAATGTATTAATGTAAATGTGATGTTTTGATGTCTTTGTTTAAGATAAGAGGTCATTAACAAAGAGAACAAAAAATAATTGGTATCTTATGTATTGGTACTATATTTCTTTGTCTGTGTGTGGATGTCAAAGACTAAAATCGACTTTAAGAGGGTGTTTGTTATGATAGAAGTTGCGAGGAGAGAGACATTAATGAAAAAAAGTACACTCTCTAGTTACTATTATAAGTAAATTTAAGTTTTTATAGTACATTTAATTATTAATGTATCTAATACATATATGGATTAGATACATTAATAGTGAAATATATCACAAAAATTTAAATTTCTTTATAATAGTGACCGAAAAATGTACACAAGAAAAGAGATATGATTTTTATGGGGCCCACAACAATTTATAGTCTACTTTATACAGCGAACAAAGCTCAGATTTATTTCAATTTCATTACTATCCCTTTTCAATAGCCCCGCACAATAGTCATAAATTCTTATAATCAGTCATTTTTTTTAAAGCAAAACTACTTAATTACTTAAATTCTCTTAAATTAAATTCATATAATTAATTAAATAATTAAATATATAACACTATAATTTCACTTATAATGTAATTTATTAATTGAAATCAAATATAAATTGAATTGATTTGTTTAAATCTTTTTTTATTTAGAGACATATTTGTATTTTCACATATAATTAACCCTTTTTTCTTCTCTATTTCTTTTCTTTTTATTTTATACCAAATAATATATCAAATTTAATCTATTTCTCATCAGTTTCTTTCTTCACGTATTTTTAACTTTTTTTGTCTCTTCTCGTATTCTCTCTATTGCCCAACACACCCTAAGGTATCAATACTAACTTTTTTGTCTCTTCTCGTATTCTCTCTATTGCCGAACACACCCTAAGGTATCAATACTTATCAACAACAAAAGAAAAAGTAGATTGACGTGACTCCAATGAAATATGACTTATGAAACCAATAATTATCTGTTTAATACGTCCACGAAACCTTTGACAATTTTGTACCAAAAAAATACATTGATAGTTTTGAGTGGTGTAGGAATTGGCAAGCAATCTAATCTTATTAAAAAAAAAAGTATAACACATAATATTTCATTTCTCATCTTTACTATGATTTTTTTTAAATGTATTAATAATCAATAAATTTAAACTAAATATAAATTAGATATATGCTTATGAAATAAATCCATTCTTTTATAATAACGAATAAAGTGAATATAATTTAATAGCAAATAATTAACAGACACAAGAAACTAACAAATTAAAATTGAAATACTAACCCTAGTAGAGCAAGGAAAAAGAAGCTGGAAAGTATAGAGAAGTTGAGAGGAGAACACTGTGACCTGCAAATGAAAAATGGAAGGAAAAAAACAAGAAAATAAACTTTAATTATTTCTCAAACAATAATTTTTCCCTTCCATATCACAAAGAGATATAAGAAAAAGAAAAAGGAACCTGTTGTTAAAGAAAGCTAAGGGAAGAAGCAAGATGGTGGAAAGTGCCATGGAATAAACAACCATTACATATTTGTTAATTCCATTTGTTGTTGCAAGTTTAATTACCACCAAGCTTCCACTTTGTGCTAAAACAGCTATGATCATTCCCATAAATGGTAGAAATTTGTTTGTGCCATTCAAGTTTAGCCATTGAAGCATCTCTCTATTTTTCTCTCTCCCTCTCTATGATTATGTATTCTTGCATTTCTTATCTAAGGTTCTTTGTAATAAATAGCACACAACTGCTTTTGTAATAGTAAATTGATTTAAGAATTTTCTTATCTATATTAAATTAATTATTTTTTATAAAATAAATTTATAAAATATTTCTTAACTAAAAATTTCTTAAGTAAATTTGAGTTTAAAAAAATCTTTAAATCAATTATATTTAACTCAAAAAAGGGTTAAATTGAAGATAGTTTTTTTTTCCAATTGATATTTTTAAGTTTTATTTCATATTATACAGATTATAATGTTTCTTAAATTTTGTAGTTTTATGTTTATTGGAAATAGTCATGATATTTGATAGTTATTTGTATTGGTGTTGGATTAATTAGACTTCAGTGTTTTGACAATTTAATTCTAGTTTCTTTTGACAAAGAAATTGTATAATTAAAAAAAAAAAGAAAATGGAATTGATATTTTTTTTTTAAATAATCACAGTATATTAAAAAGGATCCTAGGGGAATTTCAACCCAATATTTTAAAAATAATAGAACAACGTCCTATAGTAGTAAAACAATTATACTACAGCAACAACCCCTAATCCCTCAAATAACAAAACCTATTGCAAGAAATTCAATGGACTTTTGCACCATTCATAGTAGTTACATTTAGGTCTTTTTGAAGAACACGATGAAAGACTTCTTTGGGACAACCACGACAACATTAAATAAAACCTGGTTCCTTGTCCAACAAAGACACCAACAAGTTGTCAACCAAATCAAACAAGTATTAGATTTCAATAATTTCCCAATTACTTTTAGAAACCAATCCAACATATGCTCAACCATGTTTGAAACCACTGGTATAGAAATTGCCAATTCCCAACCTCCTACCACACCAATCTCGTTTTAGAACAATTTATGAAAACATGGTTAACATCCTTATCAGCTTGAAAATAGAGGACACACACTTTGTCATGCGGGTTTGAAACCACACCTCTATACGCAAGATTTAATCGCGTAGGAAGCCTATTCAATATCATCCTCTAGCCATATACTTTAATCTTAAACGGCATCCTAGTTTTCCACAAGATATCCAATGCCATTTTCGAATTTGAATTCAAAATAGTGTCACCTGAACCACTGTTTACCCGCAAATAATAGGACTTGGTGCAGAATCTTCAATACCTCGGACAAGATTCGCCTCTGCCAGCAACACTATATGTTCGCGCAGCTGCACTTCCATATCACTTCTCATCTCCAATTTTAAGCCCTCAAACTCCCATAACCATTGACCACCCACCCGTCTGCCATATTCTTACATGGTTGTCAATTTTCTATTTGAAGCTTCAAACAGATCATAAATGATAGTCCTTACAGAAGTTGCTTCAAGCCACTTTGAATGCTATAACGAAATACAAGTGTCAGACCCCAAATTCCATGAAAGATTGTTGTAAAACCCATCCTTCTCAAAATCATCTCCAATCCTTATTATGTCTTTTCACCAAGAGGACTCTAAAGGAGAAATGCGTTTTACATTTTTTATTAAGATTTGTCTCCTCAAATTATCATACTTGCCCTCGAGAATACCCATCCATATTGCATTTGGCTCATGAACACATATCCACAACCATTTGGTTAACAATGCCTTATTAAAGGAATCCACATCTTTAATTCTGAATCCGCCGGCCTCCTTGTGTTTACACACAAACGACCATCGCACCCATGAAATTTAGTTTTCATCAATCCTGCCAGCCCACAAGAACTTTCTATGTAATGCCTTAATCTCCTTAACCACCTTAATCGGAGCTTTGTAAAATGATAAATGATGAACCAACATATTGGTGAGCACCGAGTTAATCAGCGTTACCCTTCCACCAATAGAAAGCTTGCCTTTCTAAGAAAATACTATAGACTTAACAAATTCAAGAATCGGTTTCCAGAAGGAAATCCTCTTATGGTTATCACCAATACATAAACAAAAAAACGTGAAAGGAAGCTTGGAAGCTTACCTGTCTTGCAAGATAAGAAGTGAGACGCTACATTAAGGAATGAATCGTCCACCCCAACACCATATAAACAAATTTTCTAGAAATTTATTTTTAGACTAGAGATTAGTTCAAAGCCTCTAAGTATTGACTTTATGCCCCAAAGGTTCGACCAAAAAATATCACATGCTATGATCGTATCATCTGCGAACTGAAGTATATTAACAGAAGTATCAACATTCAAAGCCACACTTGTTAACAAATTTCTGTTGGCAGCCCTTCTGACCAAGTGTGCCAAGCATTCCGCGACCAACGTAAACAAGTACGGAGATATTGGATCTCCTTGCCGTAATCCCCTCGACGCCTTGAAATCATTAGTTGTGCTCCCGTTCACCAGCACAGATAGATAGCTATTGGATATCACACCTCTAATCCACTGCATCCACTTGACATCAAAATTCATTGGCAGCATTACCTTATGCAAAAAGCCCCAATCCACGCAGTCGTAAGCTTGGGCAAAGTCCACTTTAAGAATAAGGGAGCTTTTCTTCTTCCTAGTTGCAAAATCAATGGGTTCATTTGCTACAACAACTTCGTCCATAATTTGTCTTCCCATTATAAATGCGGTTTGAGACAAAGATACAAGTTTGCCATTGACCAAGCTTAGTCTTGCAGCAAGGAGTTTTGACACCACCTTATAAATGCTACCTATAAGACTTATAGGCCTAAATTTATCCAAATGTTGTGGATTTTCAATTTTGAGTACTAACACAATAAATGATGAGCACAATGCTTTTGGCAGATTTGCCGTCTGATGGAATTCTTGTATACAGTTCATAACTTCGACGCCAATCACATCCCAACACTTCTTAATAAATGCCAAGTTAAACCCATCGGGTACCAGGCTCTTATTCTCGTCACACCCGCTTATAGCTTCAAGAATCTCCTCACTAGTGTTTATTTCATCAATGTTATATATAAAAGTTAAGTTCTTACTTTTTAGTTAACAATAATTGTTGTTACAAGGTTTAGAAAATAATTCACCGAAGAATTTATCAGGATAAGTCGCATAACGGTTCGCTCTCTTTAAGATGTTTTGCAACACTGCCAAAAAATATGCAAAACACTCGAACTACCATGCCGCCTCCAGAATAAAACAGCTCAATTCAATTTTACGGCCACTACTTGCACGGTATGTGATTGTTCCAGAAATACACCTTCTGATGGTGTTGAACCCACTCGATTATGGTGTGAAAACCACTCGTAATATCTGGATAAATCAGTTACAGATGACGCAAGCAAGCAAGCCACTCGGAAAAAAATAGAAAAGAAAAAAAATAAATGAAGTGAGTGGTGGGAGAGAAGAGAGAGTTCGGGATGTAGAATTCTGGAGTGAGTTGCAAGTAATGGGAAGGAACTTATTTATAGCCAAGGATCTGACCCCGAATGATGAGAAATTATGGGAGAAAAAATTGGAGGAAATCGTGGGAGAGTGGAACCGGCTCAGTCAAAAGTAGTTGTTATTCACTTGGTCAGCAAAGAAGTGGGGAGACTTGGTCGGCAAGGCAAATACGTGGTCAACAGTTATCGTTAATTAATTAATAATTAATTAATTCATAATTTAATTACAACACGCAATTATTAATTAATAATAATTAATTAATTTACATTACACACGATTAGTAAATTAATTAATATTAAATAATCGTATTAAATCATTTTTCATCATTTCAGGTACCCAAAAAAATAATGGATCAACCCCCAAGCGCAAGCCCAGGCCCAAGACTGAACCAGACCAAACCGAGTCGAGCTGGCCGATGGACAGAGGGCGGTGACGAGCGCGCGTGCGTTATGTTTCATGCTAGTGTGTTCTCACCCAACCACAAAATTGGGTACCCCTTAGGGCCCAATCCAATTTGCCCACTTGGAATATATAAACACAACTAAAGCATGATCTCCCTCCTATGTGGAACTATAATGAACCTTTTTCAAATTCACTAACACACTTTATATCATACTTGTGATCATTTATTGCCAAGTTAATTCCATTAACTTTTACAAAGTCCCCACTCCAAGTTATCATCATTCCAAATATTCCAACAATTCCCCACTTGAATTTAAAAGGTGATTTTAGAACGGACGTCAAACGCTTTTAAGATTGTGCATAAGCAAAGGTGTCTACAACTTAAACCTCTGCGTAATAGGTAAGATTCCTATTCAACAAGAGTGACACCATTGTCTTGAACTCTATCTCAAACATCAAACTCGTACATAACCTTTTCTTAAGGTGTATTCTAATACTCCAGTCGTGCTTTAATGGACATGCACATGTATCCCGGTTTAGTGAAGGCTCTAGGAATTCTGCTTCAAAATACCATAGGAACCAGCCTAAGTTCCACAATCACATAGGTGAATCTATCAAGAGTACTTTTGTAGCCTAGGTACTCCCTCATACAAAGTATATATCTCATTAAGAGTTTCTATTATCTCATCCTTTTACTACTTCAGGATTCATGCTTCCCTTATTTACTTTAGCATGATCACCTCATATTGCTCACAACTTGTATTTACCCATTGTTTCTTGGGATTTCCAGTCATTTAGGTCGGGTTTCCATTATGAGCAACTCATTTATTTATAGGCATTAGTCATATCTTAATGGATATATTATAGAATTTCTCTCTAGCTAATCCTTTCTTCAAAGGATCAGCTAAATTTTCATCAGTGTGAACATGATCTATTCTTACAGCTCCTTTTGAGATGTAGTCTCTAACAGTGTTGTGCTTTCTTCTAATTTGACGTCTTTTACCATTATAATAACAATTCTTAATTTTTGCAATAGCTGCAATAATATCGCAATTGATTAACACACCTGGCATACATTTTTCCCACACAGGGATCTGAGATAGCAAACATCTTAACCAACTTGCTTTTTCAGTAGCATTCGCTAATGTTATCATCTTAGAATCCATTGTGGACTGAGCCAGGATAGTTTGTTTCTTTGATTTCCAAGATACAACTCTTCCAACTATATTAAATATATATCCATTAGTTGCTTTAGAATCATCTGATAAGATATTCTAATCTTCATCCACTACTATAAAAGGTAGATACAACGATGTCACCATTACCACAGTCCTTCAAATGACAGTGATGATATCTCTCAATTCACGCCCCTATATAATTGTTTATTTTTTAATTAAACGTTTTTAATTAATTACCATAGTTTTATAAAACAACTGTGGTAATATAATTTGACGTTTCATGAGTTCGACTCTCAATGCCTACTATTTCGTGATTTCTTCAGAATTTAGCACCGCCTTTCATTTTTATTTAACTAAAGAAAGATATATCACTACGGTTCTTTAAACTAACAGTTATGATATATTTTCTTTTTTTTTTAATTTTAATTACTAATAACCTGGCGCTCTTTTTTAAAATATCATTAATGTCAATCTTATATCACCACGGTTTTCTAAAAAAACCATTGTGATATATTTTTTTATTAGTTTTTTAAAATTTTTATTTTCTTAGTGTCGTAACCCGAAATTTGACCTCCCTCTTTTGCCTTTTGCATGAGCATAAGCATTCGCAACGTTAGCATAAGCATTCGCACTTTTCTCTGTGTGTTTCTTATTGCAGGATATTCAGGTTTTCCAAGCCCGATTAATCGTATCCTATCAAGATTATTTCATCGTCAAAACAAGCTTAAAATAAAGGTTTCTATGCCTACTCATCAAATCAAGAGGTAGAAAATCGGAACCGAGACTCCAGTATCACTTCCTAAGCAATTTGGGCAAAAATTTACTGAAGTAACCGGTTAATGCCTGGTGAGTAACCGGTTACTCAGTGCAAATTTGTAGTTCCTGCTGTATTTTTGGGACAGCAGCCATGCACTCTCTTTGGTCATTGATTCTACTTGATTCTAGCAGTGTGTGGAATATTCTAGACACCTCTAGACATTTCAAGACAGTCCAAGTGCATTTATTCCAATGCTTCGCTCTAATTCAAGTGCACCATGTTCCTTGTTTTCAAAGTAATGTGAATTCTTGGATGTTGGAGTTCACCTTGAGATTGGCAACGAGTTGGGTCTAACTAACCGAGTTAACCACCTTGACTCAGTGAATCAAGTGTAACTAACTCCAACCCTAACTCCAAACCTCCCAAAGCTAAGTCCAAAGCTAGCTCCAAACCTCTCATATTCCAAACCTCTCATATTCCAAACCTAAAGTCTATATAAACTCACCTTCACTCATTTTCAAGGAACTTCAACCATTTGCACAATTCACTCTCAATTCACTCACATTCTCTCTGATTTTTTTTGCTACATCTTCATCTTCATCCCAATTCTCTTCCAAAACCTCACCAAAGCTCATTTCTACTTTGAAGGATAATCCCTTTTACATCAAAAGTGATTATTTCTTGAGCTCAACCTTCATCTATTTTGCAATTCTACTTGGATTTCTGGAGTTATTTCAGCTTGTGGAATTATCTCAAGTATTTGCTTCAACATTCAACGGTTCGAATTCGCATTTTGGAGCTTTATCGTATTTTGCTCGATTTCGACACGTTTCGTCCCCGAATTGAAGATTCCTCTGGTTTTCTTTAATTTTCTGCATCGAGAATACTTTGCAACAATTACCAAGGCACATTTCCGTCTGTAGGTAGATCTATCTTTGCTAACTGTTTCGATTGTTTTCGCGCATTTACGATGTAATTTTAATCGTTTTCGGTTCGATTTGTTACGCATTTGTTTGATCTTTAATCTCCATGATTGTTGCTTGTGATGTCTGTTAATTGCACTTACATGATATAATTTTCGTGCACAAATTCTTGATCTAGCATGTATTGGTTGGTATAAGTGATTAAGTGCTGAAAATCACTTTTGGAAAGCTGTTTTTTCTGTTATTTTTGCCACTGTCACATTGGTAACCGGTTACTCAGGGAAATTTTCACCAAAATACGCAAGTTTCAAATAAGTAACCGGTTAACGCGTGATGAGTAACCGGTTACCACTGTACATAATGGCCATTTTCTTGCATTTTCAAGTTTGTTTGCCATGCTTTCTTCATTTTAACTTCCATTGATTGTCATGCTTGATTTTATGGATGTTTTAAATGTCATTTAACTTCTGGTTGAGGTATATTCATGAACTTTTGTTGCACACTTTCAATTATTCAAATTGTTCATACTTTTGGCGTCATGTGAATATAATCATTCTTGCATTTCTCTTTGATCACCATAGCATGACTTTGTGTTGCATATTTGTTGATCATTTGGTACTGTTTTGTACTCCCTTCCTTGGTTTTGCATTAAGTTTCATTCTTCATGGATGAGCTTAATTTTGTATAATCAATAATTCCCCCTTTTGCCTTAATGATTTTTCATCCCCTTTGGAAAATTATTGGCATGGCTTTTCCCTTTGATTAAGTGATCGAAACTATGTTTCGATTAGTTGATCTTCCCCTTCCCTCTCTTTAAGCCTCCTTTAGAGCTTTCTCTCTTTTTCCCCCCGCGGAGTTGGAGTTTCGCGCTACGCCTTGCATCGGAGCACTGTACAAATTGAAACTGTCACGCTGTCCGTTTCTCCACGCATGAGCACCGTACAATTGAAGTTGTTACGTTGTCCGTTTCTCCATGCAGGAGCACTGTACCAATTGGAGCTGTTGCGTTGTCCGTTTCAATTTCCGCACTATACTTTGAGTGCTAGAGAATGAATGAGGAGGGAGTTGTCCTACCCTCATTCTGACTATTTCTTGGGTAAGGGCGTTGGCCCTCTCGCTGAGAATAGTCACCTGTATCCTTAAACCGTAGTGTTCCTCCATCCCCGGTTGAGTTGATCCCTGATCACTTTTATCTTTTTCAATCTCTCTTTTGATCAATCACCATTTCTCTTGGTTAAAGATCATTGTCTCTTGGGTTAGCACCCAACTCTTGCCCTACTCTTTTCTTGCAATCATTGTTTTTTTGATTCCCCTGGAGAGTCTCTTTCCTCTTTCTTCGGTTAAACACAGTTTTCCTGTTAAATACCGAAACCCCTACGGAGTTCGCGACCTTCTTTTGGTTCTTCTCCCTTTGTTTGGTTAATCACTGCCTGTTAGTTAAAACACCAATGTTTGTCTCTTTTCTTCAGTTAACCATAGTCCGTTTGTTAAAATACTGAGTTTCCTCGGGTTAATCACCTTCTCTCGGTTAATCACCCTTTTCTTCAGTTAACCATCGTCCGTCTGTTAAAATATTGAATCCCTTTTTTTTAGTTAATCACCTCCCTTTGGTTAATCACTCATTTTTCTCGGTTAATCATAGTTCTCCTGTTAAAACCGAACCCCGCAGTTGGCAACCTTTATTGGTTCGAATACTTGCACCCTTGGGCTAGTAACCTCTTTTGGTTCAATACTCTTTCTTCGTTGGTCAAGTGTTGTTTGTTCAGTCAATACCAACACCCCTTTTGGGTTACGACCTTCGATCGGGCCTACACCCGCTCTTCTGGTTTATCACAGTTTTTTCTGTTAAAACCAATGTTTCTTTATCCCGACAGAGTTGCAATCTTTGTTTCCTCGGTTAACCACTGTTTATCAATTAACATACCGATGTCCCCTCCGAGTCAAACACCTTCTCTTGGTTCAGTACTCTCTCTCTTGGTTTATCACAGTCCGTCTGTTGACACCAGCCTCTTTTCCCCGCCAGGGGCTTATTTTCTTTCTTCAGTTAACCACTGCTGGCCAGTTAATACACCGAATTCCCCTTTTATCTTGGTTTTGACACTATCCCTTTATTTGGATCCCCAGCGGATTCTTTTCTATACCCTTTGCTCTTACTTTCTTGGTTTCGACACCAATTTCTTTTTGTTATCCCCAATGGAGTTTCTTTCCTACTTGGTTTTGACATCATTCTCCTCCTAGTCTTTTGTGCAATCTCCCTTACTGTGTGGTCTTCCCCTGTAGAGTTTTTCTTTCACCCTTTCTCTTGGTTTTGACACCACTTCTTTTGATTCCTGTTTCTTTCTTGTTTTGTTTTCCGTTCGGTTCCCCGAACTACGGAAGCTCTGATTCTGCATTCGTTCGAATGTCAGATACGTAGGCACGAGACGCGATGTCTTGGCGAGCACACTTCCACCCTTCTTTCCTTCTCCCTTTCTTCCTTCTTTTCTGTCCCCTGGTTCCATGAACTTGTAGGTGGCTAATTTCGACGCCAGGAAATGGTTCAAAAGAAAATGGAAAATTTTGACAGGGTGATTCGACAGGACATTTCAATGAGAAAATTTTGATGGAAAAAGGGCAAGTCGAAGGCAAATGGTACTTAGGGGAAGCATTGGCAGATTTTTCTAAGTAAGGAAGATAATTTCGACGTAAGAAGAATCGGTCCATTCGACGGATGTTTAAAATTCAAATTTCAGGAGGGAGTTTCATTTTTGAAATTGGACGCGTGGAACACATCTAGGAGACGAATGCATGCAGAATGACATTTGTCGCCATCAGAAGGAATAACTGTTATGGGTAGTTATTTCGTTTGTATATAAATAGGAGGTCTTGGTATTAGATTAAGGGTGTTCAAAACTTTGTACAAATTACAGCAAATACTCAAAGTAACCGTGTGAGAGAAACGAGTGTTCTGGAAAATGTATGTATGGGAAACACCAGTTTACATTTATGCATTTCAATAAAATTTCAAGTTTTCCTTCATTTCTTTATATTCAAGTCATTTTTTTACTTCAGAAATTTACTTTGTTTTTTTAGTTTCAATTTGTCTTCAATTACTTTTTCGCCATTATCGTGTCTTTGTTCTATCAGTCGGAAAAACTGTTAAAAGAAGCCTTAGAAATACAGAACGAATACATTCCTTTTCAAATCAAAGACATTCTCAAAAGCACTTTGTCCTAGGATTTGTTTGGTTGGTCCTGTTAGTAAACAAATTTTCATAATTAGGAAACCAGAGGTTGTTCGCCAAATTCACCAGCGAACAAATTGGCACGCCCAGTGGGACCTAGTGCATTTGTTTAGTTTACCCTTTTGTTCTTATAGCAAATTCTTAGAAGAAAAGTTTTATCTCGTTGTATGATTCTAAGGAGTGGCAAGGTAGCCGTGAACAACGAAGAAAGACCGAAAAGAACAAGAACAAGAAAAATGGCGAATCAAAGCGCGCCTAATAATCAAAATGTTAACAACCCAACACCTATTCCTTCGACAGGAGATAATACGGCGTCAGTTTCTGTGTCAGAGGCGATACCATCGTCAACGGGGTCAATCCCAGCGTTTTTGGCATCCCAAAACGCGCCCAGTGTCTCTACGGTGGGACCCCAAATGCCCCAAATGACCCCTCCTCCTTTAGGGGGTGTTCATAGGCCATTTGTGACGATTTTTTCAATGCCTCCACATACTAGAGAACAACCTTATGGAATGCCAACAACGGTGATGGCAAGTTTGCACAATTCGTCGTCATTATATTCTGACCCTTTGATGAATGTTACTTCGCCGCTACAAGGATCAGGGTCTGGTACGAACCACATAGGCAGAATAGGTCAGCCTGTGTCAACGGGATACCAAACTTATATGCCTGCAATCACTAATAATTCTGCACAAGTCATTAGGCAACAAATGGACGAAAGTAACCATGACATGGTGCAGATGCTAACACAATAAATGGGGGCTGTGTTTAATCCTTTAATCCAAAACACCACCCAAACGAACCAGTTATTAGCAGCGCAAATGACGCGCGTCGCTGATTTCTTTGGTGTTCCTCAAACCCAACCAAGGGAACAAATAGTTCAGAATCCCAGAGTAGTCGTCGAAGAGGAACCCACAATAAACCAGAGGCCAGCGAATATTCCTCAAGGAAACCCTAGGAACTAAGAGGTAGTGGTCGAACAACCTCATGTCGAAATTCCTGTCCAACAAGAGCCTAGAAGGGTGTTAGTCTATAGAGACCAAGATGCTGATGATGTTGTGCAACAATTGCGCCATAACAACATGCCAGTAGAAAACAACTTAGCAGCCATGGTCGAAAGGATTATGGCCAGAAATGGTGTGAATGTGGGACTGCAAAGGCCCAGTTATACATCCCCGTTGTCTGAGTATATTTTGCAACACGAATTACCCCCAAGGTGGAAAGTCCCCAAATTTACCAAATTCTCAGGGGACACTAGCGAATCCACTGTCGAACATGTAGCCTGTTACTTGATCGAAGCAGGAGAAATTGCACGCAATGAAAATTTAAAAATGAAATATTTTCCAAGTTCTTTAACAAAAAATGCCTTTACTTGGTTCACATCTTTGCCTGCAAATTCAATCCACACGTGGGGCCAGTTAGAAAGGTTGTTCCATGAACAATTTTACATGGGACAAACAAAAATAAGTTTGAAGGAGTTGGCTAGTGTTAAAAGAAAATTCTCTGAGCCAATTGATGATTATTTAAATAGGTTTAGGCTACTTAAGGCGAGATGTTTCACGCAAGTTCCTGAGCACGAATTAGTCGAAATGGCAACAGGTGGTCTAAACTATTCAATTAGAAAGAAGTTAGACACTCAATATCTGAGGGATATGGCACAATTGGCGGACAGGGTGAGGCAGGTCGAACGTTTAAAAGCCGAAAAAGCTAGAGCAACTAAAAATAAGAAGGAAAGAGTGGCTTATGTGGGGGTATGTCAAGAAGATGATGATGACGAGAGCGAATCGTTTAGTTTCGACGAACAAGAAGTTGACTTAGCAGAATTGAGACAGGGTCCACTATACTCTTGTAAAGTATTGGCTCCGTCGAACGGAAAAAACCCAGTCGAACTTGAGAAGAATGATAAATTTCCTAAAAGGACTTATACATTCGACGTCACTAAGTGTGACAAAATATTTAACTTGTTGGTTAAAGATGGCCAAATGATAGTGCCTCCCATAGAACAACAGAAAAAGAGAGGCTTTTGTAAGTACCATAATTTTTTAGGTCATAAAACATCTCAATGTTTCCTTTTCAGGTATCTGGTGCAAAATGCCATTCGTGACGGAAGATTGAAGTTCGGCGACAAGTCGAAACCACCAATGAAGGTTGACTCAAATCTGATGCAGATGGTTAAAGCCCACTATGCTAAACCATCCACAGTGAACATGGTGGAGGTCGAAGAGGGTTATGACTGCAGCTTTGAGATGATAGAAGCCACTGAAGGTTTCGACGCAAATGTGAACATGGTAGAGATCATTGAGATCCCTACAGACGAAATTGATGTGGAGGAAATATCCGAAGATTTCGTCAACAAACCAGTGATGATCAAGGTTACTCAATACCTTGACGAAACTACTGAGAGTTACGTCGAGAAAGAGAAGGAGGCTACTGAGGGTCTCAACTTTGTGAAGAATGACGAAGCTACTGAAGGCTTTGTCGAAGACAAGAATAAGGCTACTGAGGGCCTTAAGGGAGATAGCATGGAGTTTGGTGTTACTATCGACCAAGCCAACCAAGCCAATACTGAGATTGGCGAAGGTATCTCTAAGATGAACGCAAAGACTATTGGGGGTCCTGCGAAGCCAACTGTTTATGGGATTCTACGAAGAACAACAGAGGATCCCAGCGAGAAATATGTGGGTTTTTGTTGTCAACATGACATTAAGAGTCCATCGCCAGAAGGGGATTTCGACCTGGCAAAGAAGAAACATGAGATTGAGGAGGGACTCACTCTGAAAATGAACAAGTTGAGTATTGGAAATGGACAAACAGCCAATGTTAATATGGTCGAAGTATCCCAGAAAACTCCAATGCAGACTGACGAAGAGCGCCGTAGAGAGGAATATCAAAAAATGGCGTACCCTAAAGAGGAAGAGAATCTGATTGAATTCCTTCAAAGGTGTCAGAAGAAATGATCTGAGGTTATGTTGTGCCCCCGCTGTAGTGTCGTATTCGACAAGAAAGCAGCTGACAACCTGGAGGGAATGGAAAAAGCCAAAAGGAAAGGAAACTGGGGGGCAGTTCCACCTGCGAGAACGGAGAGGTTCAACCCAAGGCGAAATGATCAAAACCAGCAAAAATTTGGACGAAGATACCCAAATACCTTCAAACCCACCAACAAAGCTCTAAATGACAAATGGGTTCAACCAATAAGGGAAGCCCAGGGACAGAGAAAGTGGAAAAATTTCGAAGTTCAGAGGGTTTCTTTTATGGCTGGCAACAAGGAGGGCGAAAGGCCAAAACAAAGGCCTTATCCCTCAGAGAATTATAAAGGCAAGAATCCCATGCCGGGGTCCCAATGGAGGCGATTCCAAAGACAAAAAAAGGCGAAAAAAGAAGCTGCTGAGAAAAGGGTTGCTGAGGAAGTCTCTGTCGAAAGAAGCAAACCAGAGTCAAGTAGCAACGTGGAAGTAGTGAATCAAAAAGAGGCATCTTACAGCAACAATTCTTGCAATGTAATGGAACCAATGCCATCTAAAGAGAAAATGGGAGAGGATGACGAAATGACTGATGACTTCAGGTCTGAGTCGGAGGCGTCTCTCGACATCGTATGCAACGTGGTCTTTGTCCTTCCAAAAGAATACGACCAAATTATGGAGGTCGAAGAAGAGGAGGATGTTATGGAAAGTGAAGTTATAGCGCACAGGCCAGTATGTTACTATATTATGAATAACGGCTGTGTCGAGGAATAAAATACCATTTTCGAAAGGCCAGATGACTCCATGCGTGGCCACCTCAAGCCCCTATTCATAAAGGGGAAAGTGGAAAATGTGGGATTGAACAATATCCTAGTTGATGGAGGGGCTGCAGTTAACTTAATGCCCCATTATATGTTGAAGTGAATTGGGAAAGACGAGTCTGATGCAAAACCCCACAACATGGTATTGTCAAACTATGAAGGCAAGGTGGGAACTACTTTGGGTGTTATCCAAGTGGATTTAACTGTTGGGACTATAACTAGACCAACGATGTTCATGGTTATAGCCTCAAAGGCTAATTATAATTTACTTCTGGGTAGAGAATAAATCCATGGCGTGGGTGTTGTGCCCTCGTCGATGCATCAGCATATAGCTATTTGGCGATCTGATGGTATTGTCGAAAACATAGAGGCGGATCAAAGCTATTTCATGGCTGAGGTAAACCATGTGGATCGATGCAGTTTCGACAAACACTTGGCCCACATAGCTCCATGCAGTCCAGCGACTTTCGACCTGAAGGCTACTGATAATGCTTTCTGTTCGCTGTACCTCCACGCCACATATGGTTTCCAGTGGGATATGGAAGTAGTCGACGAGGCAAACTATATCTTTGGGACTGCACATATAGAGCCAACCGGCTGGGGGAGCGAGTTTGGTGACAATGAGTGAATCATCAGCGCTCGAAAGGATTACGGCTTATGTAGCCGAAAATAAACTCAAGGCGGCTCTAGAAGCCGAAGTAAAGTATATGGCTGTCGAAGCCAATGGAAATGATTTCAACAAACAATGTCCTCAAAGGGACGTTGAAGAGGATCTGTTCAACACAGAGATTGGCGAATGGCAACATCAAAAGTTAGACGCCATTTACGATGACGAACCCTTGGGGTTTGAAAAGGATCTAGCTTCGACAGATATGAAGATGGTAGCGCAGGATCCATTAGAAGAAGTCGATTTAGGACTGGGGGCAGAAAAAAGGCCAACCTACATAAGTGCCAAGATGGACCCTCAGTTAAAAGTCGAAATAGTCCAACTGCTGAAAGAGTTTAAAGATTGTTTCGCGTGGGACTACGACGAAATGCCTGGTCTCGACAGGAGTTTGGTCGAATTGAAGTTGCCCATAATAGCGGGGAAGAAGCTTGTAAAGCAAACTCCCAGAAGCTTCGCACGAGAGATTTTGTCGAAGATCAAAGAGGAGGTCGAAAGACTTCTGAAATGTAAGTTCATCCGCACAACGAGGTACGTCGAATGGATTACAAATATTGTCCCTGTAATAAAGAAAAATGGCAAATTAAGGGTATGCATTGACTTTCGAGATTTGAATTCAGCTACCCCTAAGGACGAATATCCTATGCCAGTAGCAGAAATGCTTATAGATTCTGCTGCAGGCCATGAGTATCTAAGTATGTTAGATGGATACTCTGGCTATAATCAAATTTTTATTGCTGAAGAAGATGTCCCTAAGATGGCATTTCATTGTCCTGGAGCCATAGGCACCTACGAATTGGTGGTAATGCCTTTTGGTTTAAAAAATGCTGGGGCAACTTATCAGCGAGCCATGAATTCGATTTTTCATGATTTTATCGAAACTTTTATGCAGATCTATATAGATGACATTGTAATTAAGTCTGTTTCAGGCGAAAATCATGTTGACCATCTTCGACAATCATTCGAAAGGATGAGGAAGTTTGGTTTAAAAATGAACCCTCTCAAATGTGCTTTTGGTGTGCAGGCGGGAGATTTCCTTGGCTTTGTGGTTCACAAGAAGGGGATCGAAATCAATGAAAACAAAGCCAAAGCAATAATGGAGGCGAAAGCGCCATCGACAAAGAAGGAGTTGCAGTCTCTGCTTGGGAAGATCAACTTTCTCAGAAGGTTCATCTCCAACCTTAGTGGAAAAATGCAAGCCTTCTCTCCTCTACTTTGACTGAAGAAGGAAGATTTTATATGGGGGCAGGATCAACAAGATGTGTTCGACAAAATCAAGGAATACTTGACCCATCCCCCAATCTTGATGTCTCCTTGTAGAAGTAAAAGTATGAGGTTGTATATAGCGGCATCAGATAGGACATTAGGAAGTATGTTATGTCAAGAGGATGAGAATGGCGTCGAAAGAGCCATCTACTACCTCAGTAGAGTCTTAAATGATGCCGAAACTAGGTTAGTGTAATAGAAAAGCTATGTCTGTGTGTTTAATTTTCGTGTATGAAGTTAAAGCACTACATAAAGCCAGTCGATGTATATATTTCCTCTCATTTTGACGTAATAAAGCATATGTTATCAAAATCAATTTTACATAGTCGAATTTGGAAATGGGCTTTGGCATTGACTGAATATTCCTTAATGTATTTGCCTTTGAAGGCTGTTAAGGGACAAGTGGTGGCTGACTTTATAGCTGACCACGCCATAAATGAAGATTATATTGAATATGTCGAAATAGAGCCATGGAAACAATACTTCGACGGTTCCAGTCATAAGAATGGAACTGGCATTGGGCTATTGGTTATTTCTCCTAACGGAATTCCAACAAAATTCAAGTACAAAGTCGAAGGCTTATGTTCGAACAATGAAGCAGAATATGAAGCTTTGATAACTGGACTTGAAATTTTATTGGAATTAGGGGCAACTAGAGTCGAAATAATGGGAGACTTTGAGTTGGTAATAAAGCAAGTAACCAAGGAGTACAAGTGTGTTAAAGAAAATTTAATCATGTACTTCGTAATAGCTAACCGGCTCTTGAAGAAATTCGACAGTGTAACTATCAGACATATTCCTCGAATGGAAAATCAAGTGGCGAATGATTTGGCATAACTCGCATCTGGTTATAAAGTGTCGAAAGAAAAGTTGGAAAAGGCCATTGAGGTAAGAGGAAGAGTTATATCAACTAAGTTGTCCCCATCAGATTTGGAGACAATAAAGTTAGGGTATGGTGACGAAGAGAATTTTGAGATATTTAATATAGACGATTCGAGAGTCGAAGATTGGAGAAAGCCCATCAAGGATTATTTACAAGACCCAAATCAGAAAGTCGAAAGGAAAGTTAAGTACAGGGCGTTAAGTTATGTGCTTTTTGGAAATGAGTTGTTTAAAAAGACTTCAGAGGGAGTTTTGTTAAAATGTTTGGGCGAAGATGAAGCTTTTATAGCATTGCCGAATGTGCACATCGGAGCATGTGGTGCTCATCAAGCAGGCCATAAAATGAAATGGTTATTATTTCGACAAGGGATGTATTGGCCAACAATGTTGAAGGATTGTGTCGAATTTGCAAAAGGTTGCCAGGAATGTCAAGTACATGCCGGAATACCACACGTTCCTGCAAGTGAGTTGCATTCTATTATGAAGCCTTGGCCATTTAGGGGTTGGGCTTTAGATTTGATCGGGGAAATTCGACCAGCATCGTCGAAAGGCCAAAGATACATCTTGGTTAGAATAGATTATTTCACAAAATGGATAGAAGTTATACCTTTGGTAAATGTTGATTAAGAAGCAGTCATAGAATTCATTCGAAAGCATATCATCTATAGATACGGGATACCTGAGGCAATAACAACAGATCAAGGATCTGTGTTTACTGGGAAGAATATGCAAACATTTGCAAAGGAGATGGGATTCAAGCTTCTCACTTCGACACCTTATTACACTCAAGCAAATGGACAAGTCGAAGCAGCAAATAAGGTGGTGATAAGTTTGATTAAAAAGCATGTGGGGACAAAGCCTAAGAATTGGCATAAGACGTTGGATCAAATCTTATGGGCTTGTCGAACATCCCTTAAAGAAGCAACAAATACTACTCCATTTAGATTGACATATGGATATGATGCAGTTTTACCAGTTGACATTTATTTACAGTCGATTCGAATTCAGAGGCATCATGAAATTCCATCAGATACATATTGGAGTATGATGATGGACGAGTTAGTCGATTTAGACGAAGAAAGATTAAATGCGTTGGATTTATTGAAAAAGCAAAAAGAAAGAGTCGAAAAGTTTTACAATAAGAAAGTGAAATGTAAGACTTTCCTAATTGGTGAGTTAGTTTGGAAAGTAATTCTCCCCATGGATAAAAAAGACAGACTTATGGGAAAATGGTCCCCTAAGTGGGAAGAACCTTTTCAAATTATACGAGTATTTTCCAATGGCGCATATGAAGTCGAGGAAGTGGATAAAGATAAGTGTATATTAAAAATAAATGGGAAATATTTGAAAAAATATAGGCCCACATTACAGGAAATTAAAATAACAGTAGAATAATTATGCAGAGAAAAGCAATATGGCGGATTGAAAATCTTCTCGCCAAATAATATAAATCCAATGTCATTACAAAAGGGCTTTAAAAAGCCAAACAAAAAATTACAAGTATTCAAACGGGAAAAGATGCTTTCAGCTTCTCAAATTTCGACCTCTGGATTTGGAGACGACGCTCACAAAGTGCCTTGCCTTTCGAAAGCTCCTCAATTTCCTCACCAAGCTTGCGGGCCCTATCAACACGATGCACCCCAACTTCAAGCTCTTTACGGATTTCCTCCTGGTCGTTCTGTTGCAGTTCTGCTTGACGCTTTTCCGCCTGGGAAATTTTGCTTTAAAGAGCAGCAATTTGCTTCTTCCACTTGAGGATATTCTCACCACACAAAGCTGCTTCCTGTTAATTTTGTTCAGACACTTTCTCCAGTTCAGTTACTTTGTTGAACGAATTCGAAGCAGTATCCCACTCAGCAAGTTGGGTTTCTGTCTTATTTTCAAGCTTCTTGGAGTACTCTCGAAGTCGATTAAAGTCAGTTACCACAAGATCTATCAAGGTGGTGAGGTCCAACACAACATCAGTGACTTCAGGGGGAGCCTCCAAGAAATTGATTTGCTTTAGGATTTTCTTGAGGTCGAATTGAGCAGATGAATCATTCTCCAGAAGTTGAAATAAGTCAATATCAAGAACTTTCTGTCGAATGTTGGCCAGCGATTCGTCCACTGATTTGGCATCAGAAGTAGTCCCTGAGGTTGTCGAAATGCTAATGGTAGTGTCAGCAAAATTGTAGCGGGAACTAAGCATGGTCTTTAGGTACTCGAAAGGTCTTTGCACCTTCAGATTTTCAAGCTCCTCGTGAGAAAGTCGGGTCGAAGTTGTTGTGGCCGAAGCAGTCTTATTTGCTTTGCCAAGATCCTCTTTGTCACTTTCTTTCTCTTCGTCCGTAGCAGTTGTGGGAGTCGGCGGCTTCTCATTTTCTTTTTCTTCCTCCTCTTCAGCATCAGTTGCAGCCTCCTCATCATTCTCTTCGACATCAAATCCTGAGTGGGGGGGATTGGTCTTCAGGTTCATTTCTTGTGACAACCACTACAGTGGGCGTCATAGTATCCCCACCAGTTTCGACTAAGTCTTCAGTTTCAGGACCAGTTTCTTCTTCCACTACTTTTGGAATTCGTGTAGAAATAGCAGTGGGTTGATTTACTTCAGTACCTGATTCCTTTGCCGAATTCTTAGGAGAGGATTTGGAGGCGCTGGTTGGGTTATAAGTGGGATCACTGCTGGTCTTGGGGAGAACTTGGACCATGGGATGTCCATGAGTATCGACAGGTACCTGAAAGATAAATAGATCAAAGAAGGTAATACAAGTAAACAGCCTTTTAGCATCGAAAGGAAAAGAAAAATCATACCTTTGGAGTATTGGTCTTCAAGCTAGAGCTTTCGCTTTCTGCTGGAGCAGGAGTGGTTTCCTCGCCTGGATTTTTTGATAGAGTTTTTTCTAAAATTCTGGGAGTGGGAGGTTTCGTTGGTGGAGGTTTGGTTGTCTTCTTTTTCTTTTTGGTGGGTTTTACTTGGTCTGGTGATTCATCACCATCATCAGTGTTAGCAGCTTTGACTTCTTGTTCTTTCGCTTTCCTTTTCTTTGGCGTCGATGGCGGTCTTCGACTGTCCTGTGGATCAAGAAAATTTTTATTAGTAGTTCAGAAAATAAAACATTTGGTGAACTAAAAGAAAAGTAAATTGATACCTTCGCCAAAGGTGTCTTGGCAGTATCTTTCTGGGGCTCTGCATCCCCAACAGTTGTTGCTTCGCCTGTGGCGGGTTTCTTGGTCGAAATCTTGATAGTTAGAGAAGAAAAGAAGAAAAGATTCAGGCATAAAATAGCATATATTTGAGTAAATAAAAAGTGAGATTGAACTTCTTCCCATTGTCCACACCTTCATATATAGGAGTTTCCACGCGAACGTGTTCTATGCCAATATGAAGGTGGCCTTTGAAATTGTCCAGGGTGTACTTAGTCGGAACCAATCGCTTGGCACGTTTCTGGTTTTCTCGGCGAACAATTTTCAGAGAATCCCCACAAATGAACCAATCTGGAAATGGAGGGCTAAGAGCCACGCCAAATTCAGCAGATGGTAGAGGGGGAAATTTAGGGCGATAAAGTTTAAAAGCTACCTCAAAACGCTGTTCTGGTCGAACATACGTAGGTAGTTTTAACTCATCAAGCTTTTCTGTAAACTTTTGTTTCAAAGTAACTGCTACTTCGCGTATGGCTCGACTAAGATCATTAGGCCTGTAGGCAGTTTCAAAGTATTTCCGGAAAGCTTGGATTTCTTTGATATGTCGAGAAGTACCTTTCTTGGTCTTGTCCTGCACAAGGGCAAAGGCTCTGGCCAGTTGAATGGTGAAAGAATCCACGTTAAACATTTGAGAATCATAGTAGGCCCTCCACCATTCATCAAACTCTTGAGTGCAGAGGAAGCTAGGTCGAAAGACCACTGGTTGGATTTCGACCAGGTTAGAATACTTCGCCAACAATTCAGAGCATTCATCTTCAGTGTGAGTCATATTATAATGAATCAGAGAGCCTTTTCTGGAAAAGAGAGGTTTTGGTATTATCTGTATCAACCCAAACTGTCGAGAAACCAGATTGGGCTGATAGTTGACAAGGGAAACTTTGAGTTTCGAAGGGCCAAGTTTGGAAACTAGAAGTCTAGGAGTAAGAAAAGATTCCCAGACATTGAGGAATTCGTCTTCCAGAGACTTCGACTCAAGGGGAAGTTTTCTGGTAAACCATGAGGGTCCAACCTTCCTATTAGTAAAGGGAGCCATGTTGGGTGTAAAATTGTAACGTTTAGCGAACATCATGACATAGCTGGTAAAGGTTTGTTGGAGGCTCAGACCTTCGTCATGGGGTGTTAGTTTCGCCAAACGAAGACCTTCGACTCTTCTGTCCCCTAGAGCAGCTGTGTCCACAGTTGGTTTGTTGGGAAGGGAGGCTTCGAAAGTGGCATTGAGCCACAATTGTAAGAGCCAAAAAGGCCCTGATAACAGCAAAGTTTTCTTTTCCTTAATGTTCTTCAAGATGGTGACTCCTTCGCCAAGGGATTCGTATAGATTTGCTAAAATCATCTCGCTAAGACATAGTCGGTGCCCAGCGTGAAGCTGATTTGCTATGGTGATATAGCGCTTTGCCACTTGGAGAGATCTGGAGCAAAAGACGCACCTCGACAGCCAAAGGGCCAGGAAGGCTACATGCTCTTGATCAGATACTTCTTTGATCTCTTTATCATGATAATTGGCAATGTAGGCTGTAATGGTGGCTTTGTTGGTGTAGAAACCTATTGAATCATCAGCTAGCAAGTTGGGATCATAGTCGACTCCTAAGGGGCTTAAGCCAGTAATAGCAGCTATGTCGAAAAGGATAGGAGTGATCATCCCACAAGGAATGTGAAAAGTGTTATAAGTGTTGTCCCAGAAATAGAGGGAAGCTAGAAGCATGGAAGGACAATAGCCTGGCCCTACTTTCGACAGCTGAATAAGATCATAAATGCCCATGGTTTTCCAATCATTGCTTTTAACCTTTTCTATCTTTTCCAACCAAGCCAGGTAATCGGAGGGGTCTTTCAACAAAGGGCAGGATCTAAAAATTCTAAAATTATTCATGTATTCTAGGTTTATGACTTCGTCAGAAGGGGTCCCTTGGCCATCTACTTGGGATTTTTGGTCTATAATTTTCTCCTTATCCGTTCTAGGTCTAATCCCATTCGCTATGGGTTTGTAACGATGATAGGTTGGGAAGAACTCTCGTACCTTAACGGGGTCTAATTTCAAATCAGGCAAAGGTCCTAGCATGACGTGGGATTTACCAGAAATTAAGATAGGAATAAGTACCTGAGATTGGTAAATGCAGCGCTTTTCCTCTTCATTGGGAGGATCTGGAATATACTCTTGATTTCCCACCACCTTGGGACCGAAGATTCTTTCCACTAGTGCTAAGTTGTTGGACTTCCGAGAATCTTTACCGGTGACTTTTGGAGTAGCGGAAGACGCCATTGTTGATTGCAGAGAAATAGAGAGGGAAAAATGAAGAAGATGAAGTTTGGAGAGAGTTTTTGGAGAGAAGAAACGCAAAAGGGTGGAAAAAATGAAATCTTTAACTTATATATAAGTGGAAGAATGGAAGCAGTTGGTATTCAGAATTGGAAATGGGAAAAGTAATGAAAATATCGTGGGACACGTGGAGAGTATGAAGTGGATGATTCTGACGGTGCCAGTTAGGGTTTTTGACCCACGATGTGATAGGGGTTAGAGTAGGAATGATGAAGATCTCAAAAACATGGGCTGAAAAGACGTTTGGGGAAAAGCGTAATGATGATTATGACATTTCTAACTTCTAAATCATATGAACATTCGCTAGTTGAATGATTCATGGCGTCGAATTGCATTGGCAAAAAATGTTTTTCTCCCTAGGTCGAAAATGCATTTTTTGGGGGGCAATTTGTAGGTGGCTAATTTCGACGCCAGGAAATGGTTCAAAAGAAAATGGAAAATTTCAACAGGGTGATTCGACAGGACATTTCAATGAGAAAATTTTGATGGAAAAAGGGCAAGTCGAAGGCAAATGGTACTTAGGGGAAGCATTGGCAGATTTTTCTAAGTAAGGAAGATAATTTCGACATAAGAAGAATCGGTCCATTCGACGGATGTTTAAAATTCAAATTTCAGGAGGGAGTTTCATTTTTGAAATTGGACACGTGGAACGCATCTAGGAGACGAATGCATGCAGAATGACATTTGTCGCCATCAGAAGGAATATCTGTTATGGGTAGTTATTTCGTTTGTATATAAATAGGAGGTCTTGGTATTAGATTAAGGGTGTTCAAAAATTTGTACAAATTACCGCAAATACTCAAAGTAACCGTGTGAGAGAAACGAGTGTTCTGGAAAATGTATGTATGGGAAACACCAGTTTACATTTATGCATTTCAATAAAATTTCAAGTTTTCCTTCATTTCTTTATATTCAAGTCATCTTTTTACTTCAGAAATTTACTTTGTTTTTTTTAGTTTCAATTTGTCTTCAATTACTTTTTCGCCATTATCGTGTCTTTGTTCTATCAGTCGAAAAAACTGTTAAAAGAAGCCTTAGAAATACAGAACGAATACATTCCTTTTCAAATCAAAGACATTCTCAAAAGCACTTTGTCCTAGGATTTGTTTGGTTGGTCCTGTTAGTAAACTAATTTTCATAATTAGGAAACCAGAGGTTGTTCACCAAATTCACCAGCGAACAAATTGGCATGCCCAGTGGGACCTAGTGCATTTGTTTAGTTTACCCTTTTGTTCTTATAGCAAATTCTTAGAAGAAAAGTTTTATCTCGTTGTATGATTCTAAGGAGTGGCAAGGTAGCCGTGAACAACGAAGAAAGATCGAAAAGAACAAGAACAAGAAAAATGGTGAATCAAAGCGCGCCTAATAATCAAAATGTTAACAACCCAACGCCTATTCCTTCGACAGGAGATAATACAGCATCAGTTTCTATGTCAGAGGCGATACCATCGTCAACGGGGTCAATCCCAGCGATTTCGGCATCCCAAAATGCGCCCAATGTCTCTACGGTGGGACCCCAAATGCCTCAAATGACCCCTCCTCCTTTAGGGGGTGTTCATAGGCCATTTGTGACGAATTTTTCAATGCCTCCACATACTAGAGAACAACCTTTTTGAATGCCAACAACGGTGATGGCAAGTTTGCACAATTCGTCGTCATTATATTCTGACCCTTGGATGAATGTTACTTCTCCCCTACAAGGATCAGGGTCTGGTGCGAACCACATAGGCAGAATAGGTCAGCCTGTGTCAACGGGATACCAAACTTATATGCCAGCAATCACTAATAATTCTGCACAATTCATTAGGCAACAAATGGACGAAAGTAACCATGACATGGTGCAGATGCTAACACAACAAATGGGGGCTATGTTTAATCCTTTAATCCAAAACACCACCCAAACAAACCAGTTATTAGCAGCGCAAATGACGCACATCGCTGATTTCTTTGGTGTTCCTCAAACCCAACCAAGGGAACAAATAGTTCAGAATACCAGAGTAGTCGTCGAAGAGGAACCCACAATAAACCAGAGGCCAGCGAATGTTGCTCAAGGAAACCCTAGGAACCAAGAGGTAGTGGTCGAACAACCTCATGTCAAAATTCCTGTCCAACAAGAGCCTAGAAGGGTGTTAGTTTATAGAGACCAAGATGCTGATGATGTTGTGCAACAATTGCGCCATAACAACATGCCAGCAGAAAACAACTTAGCAGCCATGGTCGAAAGGATTATGGCCAGAAATGGTGTGAATGTGGGACTGCAAAGGCCCAGTTATACATCCCCATTGTCTGAGTATATTTTGCAACACGAATTACCCCCAAGGTGGAAAGTCCCCAAATTTACCAAATTCTCAGGGGACACTAGCGAATCCACTGTCGAACATGTAGCCCGTTACTTGATCGAAGCAGGAGAAATTGCACACAATGAAAATTTAAAACTGAAATATTTTCCAAGTTCTTTAACAAAAAATGCCTTTACTTGGTTCACATCTTTGCCTGCAAATTCGATCCACACGTGGGGCCAGTTAGAAAGGCTGTTCCATGAACAATTTTACATGGGACAAACAAAAATAAGTTTGAAGGAGTTGGCTAGTGTTAAAAGAAAATTCTCTGAGCCAATTGATGATTATTTAAATAGGTTTAGGCTACTTAAGGTGAGATGTTTCACGCAAGTGCCTGAGCACAAATTAGTCGAAATGGCAGCAGGTGGTCTAGACTATTCAATTAGAAAGAAGTTTGACACTCAATATTTGAGGGATATGGCACAATTGGCGGACAGGGTGAGGCAGGTTAAACGTTTAAAAGTTGAAAAAGCTAGAGCAACTAAAAATAAGAAGGAAAGAGTGGCTTATGTGGGGGTATGTCAAGAAGATGATGATGACGAGAGCAAATCGTTTAGTTTCGACGAACAAGAATTTGACTTAGCAGAATTGAGACAGGGTCCTCCATACTCTTGTAAAGTATTGGCTTCGTCGAACGGAAAAAACCCAGTCGAACCTGAGAAGAATGATAAGTTTCCTAAAAGGACTTATACATTCGACGTCACTAAGTGTGACAAAATATTTGACTTGTTGGTTAAAGATGGCCAAATGATAGTGCCACCTGGCACCAAAGTGCCTCCCATAGAACAATAGAAAAAGAGAGGTTTTTGTAAATACCATAATTTTTTAGGTCATAAAACATCTCAATGTTTCCTTTTCAGGGATCTGGTGCAAAATGCCATTCGTGACGGAAGATTGAAGTTCGGCGACAAGTCGAAACCACCAATGAAGGTTGACTTAAATCCGATGCAAATGGTTTAAGCCTACTATGCTAAACCATCCACAGTGAACATGGTGGAGGTCGAAGAGGGTTCTGACTAAAGCTTTGAGATGATAGAAGCCACTGAAGGTTTCGACGCAAATATGAACATGGTAGAGATCGTTGAGATCCCTACAGACGAAAGTGATATGGGGGAAATATCCGAAGATTTCGTCAACAAACCAGTGATGATCAAGGTTACTCAATACCTTGATGAAACTACTAAGAGTTACGTCGAGAAAGAGAAGGAGGCTACTGAGGGTCTCAACTTTGTGAAGAATGAAGAAGCTACTGAAGGCTTTGTCGAAGACAAGAATAAGGCTACTGAGGGCCTTAAGGGAGACATCATGGAGTTTGGTGTTACTATCGACCAAGCCAACCAAGCCAATACTGAGATTGGCAAAGGTATCTCTAAGATGAACGCAAAGACTACTGGGGGTCCAGCGAAGCCAACTGTTTATGGGATTCTACGAAGAACAACAGAGGATCCTAGCGAGAAATATGTGGGTTTTTGTTGCCAACATGACATTAAGAGTCCATCGGCAGAAGGGGATTTCGACCTGGCAAAGAAGTAACATGAGATTGAGGAGGGACTCACTCTGAAAATGAACAAGTTGAGTATTGGAGATGGACAAACAACCAATGTTAATATGGTCGAAGTATCCCAGAAAACTCCAATGCAGACTGACGAAGAGCGCCGTAGAGAGGAATATCAAAAAGTGGCGTACCCTAAAGAGGAAGAGAATCTGATTGAGTTCCTTCAAAGGTGTCAGAAGAAATGATCTGAGGTTATGTTGTGCCCCCGCTGTAGTGCCGTGTTCGACAAGAAAGCAGCAGACAACCTGGAGGGAATGGAAAAAGCCAAAAGGAAAGGAAACTGGGGGCAGTTCCACCTGCGAGAATGGAGAGGTTCAACCCAAGGCGAAATGATCAAAACCAGCAAAAATTTGGACGAAGATAGCCATATACCTTCAAACCCACCAACAAAGCTCCAAATGACAAATGGGTTCAACCAATAAGGGAAGCCCAGGGACAGAGAAAGTGGAAAAATTTTGAAGTTCAGAGGGGTTCTTCTATGGCTGGCAACAAGGAGGGCGAAAGGCCAAAACCAAGGCCTTATCCCTCAGTGAATTATAAAGGCAAGAATCCCATGTCAGGGTCTCAATGGAGGCGATTCCAAAGACAAAAAAGGGCGGAAAAGTAAGCTGCTGAGAAAAGGGTTGCTGAGGAAGTCTCTGTCGAAAGAAGCAAACCAGAGTCAAGTAGCAACGTGGAAGTAGTGAATCAAAAAGAGGCATCTTACAGCAACAATTCCTACAATGTAATGGAACCAATGCCATCTAAAGAGAAAATGGGAGAGGATGACGAAATGATTGATGACTTCAGGTCTGAGTCGGACGTGTCTCTCGACATCGTGTGCAACGTGGTCTCCATCCTTCCAAAAGATTACGACCAAATTATGGAGGTCGAAGAAGAGGAGGATGTTATGGAAAGTGAAGTTATAGCGCACAGGCCAGTATGTTACTATATTATGAATAACGGCTGTGTCGAGGAACAAAATACCTTTTTTGAAAGGCCAGATGACTCCATGCGTGGTCACCTCAAGCCCCTATTCATAAAGGGGAAAATGGAGAATGTGGGAGTGAACAAAATCCTGGTTGATGGAGGGGCTGCAGTTAACTTAATGCCCCATTATATGTTGAAGCGAATTGGGAAAGACGAGTCTGATGCAAAACCCCACAACATGGTATTGTCAAACTATGAAGGCAATGTGGGAACTACTTTGGGTGTTATCCAAGTGGATTTAACTATTGGGACTATAACTAGACCAACGATGTTCATGGTTATAGCCTCAAAGGCTAATTATAATTTACTTCTGGGTAGAGAATGGATCCATGGCGTGGGTGATGTGCCCTCGTCGATGCATCAGCGTATAGCTATTTGGCGATCTGATGGTATTGTCGAAAACATAGAGGCGGATCAAAGCTATTTCATGGCTGAGGTAAACCATGTGGATCGATGCAGTTTCGACAAACACTTGGCCGACATAGCTCCATGCAGTTCAACGACTTTCGACCTGAAGGCTACTGATAATGCTTTCTGTTCGCTGTACCTCCACCCCACATATGGTTTCCAGTGGGATATGGAAGTAGTCGACGAGGCAAACTATGTCTTTGGGACTGCACATATAGAGCCAACCGGCTGGGGGAGCGGGTTTGGTGGCGATGAGTGAATCATCAGCGCTCGAAAGGATTACGGCTTATGTAGCCGAAAATAAACTCAAGGCGGCTCTAGAAGCCGAAGTAAAGTATATGGCTGTCGAAGCCAATGGAAATGATTTCAACAAACAATGTGCTCAAAGGGACGTTGAAGAGGATCTGTTCAACACAGAGATTGGCGAATGGCAACATTAAAAGTTAGACGCCATTTACGATGACGAACCCTTGGGGTTTGAAAAGGATCCAGCTTCGATATATATGAAGATGGTAGTGCAGGATCCATTAGAAGAAGTCGATTTAGGACTGGGGGCAAAAAAAAGGCCAACCTACATAAGTGCCAAGATGGACCCTCAGTTAAAAGTCGAAATAGTCCAACTGCTGAAAGAGTTTAAAGATTGTTTCGCGTGGGACTACGACGAAATGCCTGGTCTCGACGGGAGTTTGGTCGAATTGAAGTTGCCCATAATAGCAGGGAAGAAGCCTGTAAAGCAAACTCCCAGACGCTTCAGACCAGAGATTTTGTCGAAGATCAAAGAGGAGGTCGAAAGACTTCTGAAATGTAAGTTCATCCGCACAACGAGGTACGTCGAATGGATTGCAAATATTATCCCTGTAAAAAAGAAAAATGGCAAATTAAGGGTATGCATTGACTTTTGAGATTTGAATTCAGCTACCCCTAAGGACGAATATCCTATGCCAGTAGCAGAAATGCTTATAGATTCTGCTACAGGCCATGAGTATCTAAGTATGTTAGATGGATACTCTGGCTTTAATCAAATTTTTATTGCTGAAGAAGATGTCCCTAAGATGGCATTTCGTTGTCCTGGAGCCATAGGCACCTACGAATGGGTGGTAATACCTTTTGGTTTAAAAAATGCTGGGGCAACTTATCAGCGAGCCATGAATTCGATTTTTCATGATTTTGTCAAAACTTTTATGCAGATCTATATAGATGACATTGTAATTAAGTCTGTTTCAGGCGAAAATCATGTTGATCATCTTCGACAATCATTCGAAAGGATGAGGAAGTTTGGTTCAAAAATGAAGCCTCTCAAATGTGCTTTTGGTGTGCAGGCGGGAGATTTCCTTGGCTTTGTGGTCCACAAGAAGGGGATCAAAATCAATGAAAACAAAGCCAAAGCAATAATGGAGGCGAAAGCGCCATCGACAAAGAAGGAGTTGCAGTCTCTGCTTGGGAAGATCAACTTTCTCAGAAGGTTCATCTCCAACCTTAGTGGAATAACGCAAGCCTTCTCTCCTCTACTTCGACTGAAGAAGGAAGATTTTATATGGGGGCAGGATCAACAAGATGCGTTCGACAAAATCAAGGAATACTTGACCCATCCCCCAATCTTGATGTCTCCTTGTAGAAGTAAAAGTATGAGGTTGTATATAGCGGCATCAGATAAGACATTAGGAAGTATGTTATGTCAAGAGGATGAGAATGGCGTCGAAAGAGCCATCTACTACCTCAGTAGAGTCTTAAATGATGCCGAAACTAGGTATAGTGTAATAGAAAAGCTATGTCTGTGTGTTTACTTTTCGTGTATGAAGTTAAAGCACTACATAAAGCCAGTCGATGTATATATTTCCTCTCATTTTGATGTAATAAAGCATATGTTATCAAAATCAATTTACATAGTCGAATTGGGAAATGGGCTTTGGCATTGACTGAATATTCCTTAATGTATTTGCCTTTGAAGGCTGTTAAGGGACAAGTGGTGGCTGACTTTATAGCTGACCACGCCATAAATGAAGATTATATTGAATATGTCGAAATAGAGCCATGGAAACTATACTTCGACGGTTCCAGTCATAAGAATGGAACTGGCATTGGGCTATTGGTTATTTCTCCTAACAGAATTCCAACAAAATTCAAGTACAAAGTCGAAGGCTTATGTTCGAACAATGAAGCAGAATATGAAGCTTTGATAACTGGACTTGAAATTTTATTGGAATTAGGGGCAACTAGAGTCGAAATAATGGGAGACTCTGAGTTGGTAATAAAGCAAGTAACCAAGGAGTACAAGTGTGTTAAAGAAAATTTAATCATGTACTTCGTAATAGCTAACAGGTTCTTGAAGAAATTCGACAGTGTAACTATCAGACATATTCCTCGAATGGAAAATCAAGTGGCGAACGATTTGGCACAACTCACATCTGGTTATAAAGTGTCAAAAGAAAAGTTGGAAAAGGCCATTGAAGTAAGAGGAAGAGTTGTATCAACTAAGTTGTCCCCATCAGATTTGGAGACAATAAAGTTAGGGTATGGTGACGAAGAGAATTTTGAGATATTTAATATAGACGATCCGAGAGTCGAAGATTGGAGAAAGCCCATCAAGGATTATTTAAAAGACCCAAATCAGAAAGTCGAAAGGAAATTTAAGTACATGGCGTTAAGTTATGTGCTTTTTGGAAATGAGTTGTTTAAAAAGACTTCAGAGGGAGTTTTGTTAAAATGTTTGGGCGAAGATGAAGCTTTTATAGCATTGTCGAATGTGCACAGTGGATCATGTGGTGCTCATCAAGTAGGCCATAAAATGAAATGGTTATTATTTCGACAAGGGATGTATTGCCCAACAATGTTGAAGGATTGTGTCGAATTTGCAAAAGGTTGCCAGGAATGTCAAGTACATGCCGGAATACCACACGTTCCTGCAAGTGAGTTGCATTCTATTGTGAAGCCTTGGCCATTTAGGGGTTGGGCTTTAGATTTGATCGGGGAAATTTGACCAGCATCGTCAAAAGGCCAAAGATACATCTTGGTTGGAATAGATTATTTCACAAAATGGATAGAAGCCATACCTTTGGTAAATGTTGATCAAGAAACAGACATAGAATTCATTCGAAAGCATATCATCTATAGATACGGGATACCTGAGACAATAACAACAGATCAAGGATCTGTGTTTACTGGGAAGAATATACAAACATTTGCAAAGGAGATGGGATTCAAGATTCTCACTTCGACACCTTATTACGCTCAAGCAAATGGACAAGTCGAAGCAGCAAATAAGGTGGTGATAAGTTTGATTAAAAAACATGTGGGGACAAAGCCTAAGAATTGGTATAAGACGTTGGATCAAATCTTATGGGCTTGTCGAACATCCCCTAAAGAAGCAACAAATACTACTCCATTTAGATTGACATATGGATATGATGCAGTATTACCAGTTGAGATTTATTTACAGTCGATTCGAATTCAGAGGCATCATGAAATTCCATCAGATACATATTGGAGTATGATGATGGACGAGTTAGTCGATTTGGACGAAGAAAGATTAAATGTGTTGGATTTATTGAAAAGGCAAAAAGAAAGAGTCGAAAAGTTTTACAATAAGAAAGTGAAATGTAAGACTTTCCTAATTAGTGAGTTAGTTTGGAAAGTAATTCTCCCCATGGATCGAAAAGACAGACTTATGGGAAAATGGTCCCCTAAGTGGGAAGGACCATTTCAAATTATACGAGTATTTTCCAATGGCGCATATGAAGTCGAGGAAGTGGATAAAGATAAGTGTATATTAAAAATAAATGGGAAATATTTGAAAAAATATAGGCCCACATTACAGGAAATTAAAATAACAGTAGAATAATTATGCAGAGAAAAGCAATATGGCGGATTGAAAATCTTCTCGCCAAATAATATAAATCCAATGTCATTACAAAAGGGCTTTAAAAAGCCAAACAAAAAATTACAAGTATTCAAACGGGAAAAGATGCTTTCAGCTTCTCAAATTTCGACCTCTGGATTTGGAGACGACGCTCACAAAGTGCCTTGCCTTTCGAAAGCTCCTCAATTTCCTCACCAAGCTTGCGGGCCCTATCAACATGATGCACACCAACTTCAAGCTCTTTACGGATTTCCTCCTGGTCTTTCTGTTGTAGTTCTGCTTGACGCTTTTCCGCCTGGGAAATTTTTCTTTGAAGAGCAGCAATTTGCTTCTTCCACTTGAGGATATTCTCACCACACAAAGCTGCTTCCTGTTTATTTTGTTCAGACACTTTCTCCAGTTCAGTTACTTTGTTGGACGAATTCGAAGCAGCATCCCACTCAGCAAGTTGGGTTTCTGTCTTATTTTCAAGCTTCTTGGAGTACTCTCGAAGTCGATTAAAGTCAGTTACCACAAGATCTATCAAGGTGGTGAGGTCCAACACCACATCAGTGACTTCAGGGGGAGCCTCCAGGACATTGATTTGCTTTAGGATTTTCTTGAGGTCGAATTGAGCAGATGAATCATTCTCCAGAAGTTGAAATAAGTCAATATCAAGAAATTTTTGTCGAATGTTGGCCAGCGATTCATCCATTGATTTGGCATCAGAAGTAGTCCCTGAGGTTGTTGAACTGCTAATGGTAGTGTCAGCAAAATTATAGCGGGAACTAAGCATGGTCTTTAGGTACTCGAAAGGTCTTTGCACCTTCAGATTTTCAAGCTCCTCGTGAGAAAGTCGGGTCAAAGTTGTTGTGGCCGAAGCAGTCTTATTTGCTTTGCCAAGATCCTCTTTGTCACTTTCTTTCTCTTCGTCCGTAGCAGCTGTGGGAGTCGGTGTCTTCTCATTTTCTTTTTCTTCCTCCTCTTCAGCATCAGTTGCAGCCTCCTCATCTTTCTCTTCGACAGCAAATCCTGAGTGGGGGGGATTGGTCTTCAGGTTCATTTCTTGTGACAACCACTACAGTGGGCGTCACAGTATCCCCACCAGTTTCGACTAAGTCTTCAGTTTCAGGACCAGTTTCTTCTTCCACTACTTTTGGAATTCGTGTAGAAATAGCAGTGGGTTGATTTTCTTCAGTACCTGATTCCTTTGCCGAATTCTTAGGAGAGGATTTGGAGGCGCTGGTTGGGTTATAAGTGGGATCACTGCTGGTCTTGGGGAGAACTTGGACCATGGGATGTCCATGAGTATCGACAGGTACCTGAAAGATTAATAGATCAAAGAAGGTAATACAAGTAAACAGCCTTTTAGCATCGAAAGGAAAAGAAAAATCATACCTTTGGAGTATTGGTCTTCAAGCTAGAGCTTTCGCTTTCTGCTGGAGCAAGAGTAGTTTCCTCGTCTGGATTTTTTGATAGAGTTTTTTCTAAAATTCTGGGAGTGGGAGGTTTCGTTGGTGAAGGTTTGGTTGTCTTCTTTTTCTTTTTGGTGGGTTTTACTTGGTCTGGTGATTCATCACCATCATCAGTGTCAGCAACTTTGACTTCTTGTTCTTTCGCTTTCCTTTTCTTTGGCGTCGATGGCGGTCTTCGACTGCCCTGTGGATCAAGAAAAATTTTATTAGTAGTTCAAAAAATAAAAAATTTGGTGAACTAAAAGAAAAGTAAATTGATACCTTCGCCAAAGGTGTCTTGGCAGTATCTTTCTGGGGCTCTGCATCCCCTGCAGTTGTTGCTTCGCCTGTGGCGGGTTTCTTAGTCGAAATCTTGATAGCTAGAGAAGAAAAGAAGAAAAGAGTTAGGCATAAAATAGCATATATTTGAGTAAATAAAAAGTGAGATTAAACTTCTTCCCATTTTCCACACCTTCATATATAGGAGTTTCCACGCGAACGTGTTCTATGCCAATATGAAGGTGGCCTTTGAAATTGTCCAGGGTGGACTTAGTCGGAACCAATCGCTTGGCACGTTTCTGGTTTTCTCGGCGAACAATTTTCAGAGAATCCCCACAAATGAACCAATCTGGAAATGGAGGGCTAAGAGCCACGCCAAATTCAGCAGATGGTAGAGGGGGAAATTTAGGGCGATAAAGTTTAAAAGCTACCTCATAACGCTGTTCTGGTCGAACATACGTAGGTAGTTTTAACTCATCAAGCTTTTCTGTAAACTTTTGTTTCAAAGTTACTGCTGCTTCGCGTATGGTTCGACTAAGATCATTAGGCCTGTAGGCAGTTTCAAAGTATTTTTGAAAAGCTTGGATTTCTTTGATATGTCGAGAAATACCTTTCTTGGTCTTGTCCTGCACAAGGGTAAAGGCTCTAGTCAGTTGAATGGTGAAAGAATCCACGTTAAACATTTGAGAATCATAGTAGGCCCTCCACCATTCATCAAACTCTTGAGTGCAGAGGAAGCTAGGTCCACTTTGAGTTTCGAAGGGCCAAGTTTGGAAACTAGAAGTCTAGGAGTAAGAAAAGCTAGGTCCCATGAGGGTCCAACCTTCCTAACAGCAAAGGGAGCCATGTTGGGTGTAAAATTATAACGTTTAGCGAACATCATGACATAGTTGGTAAAGGTTTGTTGGAGGCTCAGACCTTCGTCATGGGGTGTTAGTTGCGCCAAACGAAGACCTTCGACTCTTCTGTCCCCTAGAGCAGTTGTGTCCATAGCTGGTTTGTTGGGAAGGGAGGCTTCGAAAGTGGCATTGAGCCACAATTGTAAGAGCCAAAAAGGCCCTGATAACAGCAAAGTTTTCTTTTCCTTGAAGTTCTTCAAGATGGTGACTCCTTCGCCAAAGGATTCGTATAGATTCGCCAAAATCATCTCGCTAAGACATAGTCGGTGCCCAGCGTGAAGCTGATTTTCTATGGTGATATAGCGCTTCGCCACTTGGAGAGATCTGGAGCAAAAGGCACACCTCGACAGCCAAAGGGCCAGGAAGGCTACATGCTCTTGATCAGATACTTCTTTGGTCTCTTTATCATGATAATTGGCAATGTAGGTTGTAAAGGTGGCTTTGTTGGTGTCGAAACCTATTGAATCATCAGCTAGCAAGTTGGGATCATAGTCGACTCCTCAGAGGCTTAAGCCAGTAATAGCAGCTATGTCGAAAAGGGTGGGAGTGATCATCCCACAAGGAATGTGAAAAGTGTTATAAGTGTTGTCCCAGAAATAGAGGGAAGCTAGAAGAATGGAAGGACAATATCCTGGCCCTACTTTTGACAACTGAATAAGATCATAAATGCCCATGGTTTTCTAATCATTGCTTTTAACCTTTTCTATCTTTTCCAACCAAGCCAGGTAATCGGATGGGTCTTTCGACAAAGGGCAGGATCTAAAAATTCTGAAATTATTCATGTATTCTAGGTTTATGACTTCGTCAGAAGGGGTCCCTCGGTCATCTACTTGGGATTTTTCGTCTATAATTTTCTCCTTATCCGTTCTAGGTCTAATTCCATTCGCTATGGATTTGTAACGATGATAGGTTGGGAAGAACTCCCGTACCTTAACGGGGTCTAATTTCAAATCAGGCAAAGGTCCTAGCATGTCGTGGGATTTACCAAAAATTAAGATAGGAATAAGTACCTGAGATTGGTAAATGCAGCGCTTTTCCTCTTCATTGGGAGGTTCTGGAACATACTCTTGATTTCCCACCACCTTGGGACCGAAGATTCTTTCCACTGGTGCTAAGTTGTTGGACTTCCGAGAATATTTACCGGTGACTTTTGGAGTAGCGGAAGACGCCATTGTTGATTGCAGAGAAATAGAGAGGGAAAAATGAAGGAGATGAAGTTTGGAGAGAGTTTTTGGAGAGAAGAAACGTAAAAGGGTGGAAAAAATGAAATCTTTAACTTATATATAAGTGGAAGAATGGAAGCGGTTGGTATTCAGAATTGGAAATGGGAAAAGTAATGAAAAGATTGTGGGACACGTGGAGAGTATGAAGTGGATGATTCTGACGGTGGCAGTTAGGGTTTTTGACCCAAGATGTGATAGGGGTTAGAGTAGGAATGATGAAGATCTCAAAAACATGGGCTGAAAAGACGTTCGGGGAAAAGCGTAATGATGATTCTGACATTTCTAACGTCTAAATCATATGAACAGTCACTAGTCGAATGATTCATGGCGTCGAATTGCATTGGCAAAAAATGTTTTTCTCCCTCGGTCGAAAATGCATTTTTTGGGGGGCAATTTGTAGGTGGCTAATTTCGACGCCAGGAAATGGTTCAAAAGAAAATGGAAAATTTTGACAGGGTGATTCGACAGGACATTTCAATGAGAAAATTTTGATGGAAAAAGGGCAAGTCGAAGGCAAATGGTACTTAGGGGAAGCATTGGCAGATTTTTCTAAGTAAGGAAGATAATTTCGACGTAAGAAGAATCGGTCCATTCGACAGATGTTTAAAATTCAAATTTCAGGAGGGAGTTTCATTTTTGAAATTGGACGCGTGGAACGCATCTAGGAGACGAATGCATGCAGAATGACATTTGTCGCCATCAGAAGGAATAGCTGTTATGGGTAGTTATTTCGTTTGTATATAAATAGGAGGTCTTGGTATTAGATTAAGGGTGTTCAAAACTTTGTACAAATTACCGCAAATACTCAAAGTAACCGTGTGAGAGAAACGAGTGTTCTGGAAAATGTATGTATGGGAAACACTAGTTTACATTTATGCATTTCAATAAAATTTCAAGTTTTCCTTCATTTCTTTATATTCAAGTCATCTTTTTACTTCAGAAATTTACTTTGTTTTTTTTAGTTTCAATTTGTCTTCAATTACTTTTTCGCCATTATCGTGTCTTTGTTCTATCAGTCGAAAAAACTGTTAAAAGAAGCCTTAGAAATACAGAACGAATACATTCCTTTTCAAATCAAAGACATTCTCAAAAGCACTTTGTCCTAGGATTTGTTTGGTTGGTCCTGTTAGTAAACTAATTTTCATAATTAGGAAACCAGAGGTTGTTCGCCAAATTCACCAGCGAACAGAACTACGACGCTCTGATTTCCTCACTGCACTATGAGGGTACATAGGCACGAGGGCCACAATCCTCCGCGAGTGCTTTCTTTCTTTTCTTTCTTTTTCACCTTTCTCTCTCTCTCGTCCTTCTCTTAGCTAAAAGCCTTTAGATAGATAACCCATCCAAGCCTAGAAGCAAGCGAAATGGTTCCCGTCGAGTACGACGAATGCGTTAGGTGCTAATACCTTCCTTTCACATAACCAACCCCCTGTTCCCGTTTCTCTTCCCCTTGGGTTTTATCGATATTTTCCCTGTCCTTTGGGACTAAATAAAGTTCGGTGGAGACTCTGTTGTATCTTTGAGTGTGCGATTCACTCAGGATGTAAACCAACCATCTTCACTTAGGACATGACGTTTTTTTTATAAATTTGATCATATATCACAACGGTTTTGAGAAACAACTGTGGTGATATCATTTAATCAATTTACACAGAGCTAGCTAACTTGTCTCTTCAGTTGTATATTTTCATTTCCATCAAGAAAGAACCCTTGACGAAATAATGTGATTTTCAACCCTAACGATACAAAACCAATTTCAACCCTAACGAAACGTTCAACACCATCTTCAAACTTGAAGAAACAACAACATTTCCATCTACTTTCGTATCGTGGAGGAGGGACTCGACACTGTGTTCTTCGTTCTTGACTAGCCTTCGGTTTAGCTGTCGAGGAGGAACTTTAAGATTCTGACAACATTTTTTACTTATTCATCACGTTTTCGGTACGTAAAATTTTTTGTCTCATGCATCTAAAGTACCTACATTTTCCATTGTTATTTATGCTTATCTATCTGTTGTGTATTCTTATTGTTGTTATAGATACTTGTTGTAGTTATTGATGCTTTGTTGAAGATGATGCTTGTAGGTATTGTTGCTATTGATTCTTATTGTTGTTTATGCTTATGTATTTGTTGTTGTTGATGCATATTTGTTGTTGTTGAAGCGTAATGTTGTTGATGCTTAATTTTTTTGATGATGCTTAATGTTGTTGTTGATGCTTATTGTTAAAGATGATGCTTATTATTGTTGTTGATGGTTGTTGTTGTTGTTGCTACTGCTTATTGTTCAAGATGGTGCTTGTTATTGTTGTTGATGCTTATGTATTTGTTGTTATTGATGATTATTGTTGTTGTTGATGCTTGCTTATTGTTGTAGATGCTTATGTCTTGATAGATAGTCTCTTCTTCATCTAGTAGCGATGAAGCCACGTATACAAATGAAACTATGACAAATGATTCACAATCTGTAGTAGGAGAATACAAAAAAAAAATAGCAAAGAGGTGCCACAATGATGGCTACACTAATAAAAGTCAGTAATTCGGGTGTTAAACTTCCGGTCAAGTTTAGTGTTGCTCATATTATTCTTGATGGTCCTAATTCTTCACTGTTTAAGAGTTATGTTGCATTCCTTGGACATAGTAAAGTCAGCGTATTGTTAGATGATTGGAAGGATGTATCAGATAAGGTGATTAAAAGCATATGGACAGACAATCAGGTATTAATTTCAATTGTTATATAAACACTAATACACACTTATTATTTTAAATGTGTAGTTGACGTTTGAATTTAGCGATGATTCAATGTTGAAAAAAAGTGGATAACTTATGCTGGTATGACTTGGAGGAGTTTTAAATCACGACTCACGCGTGACTACACTATGAAGCCAAAGCCTAATATTGAGCGTTCTTGGGTGAAATATTTGTTTCTTGACTAGAAGGTCTAGAAAAAATTTGTGAAGTCTCATAGTAGTGAGGAGTTCATGGTTAATACCAGTGGTATTTTCTGATAATTTTATGGATAAACCATGAACGCTAATACTTTTGTTATGTTTATATCAGATTAAAAGTGAAGCGGGAAAGCTGAACAAGTCCAAAAACAATTACCCCCATAGATTTTCTCGTAGGGGATATAGGAAACTTGAGAAAACCATGATTGCTAAAAAGGACAACAACTAGGAGACATGGACTCGATGAGTCATGATCAGGAATCATCTCTACCATCAAGACATGTGAAGTGGAAGAGGGCTCGACTAAGAGCAAGTGGAAACTACACTTTAGATGCCTCTAGATAGGTAGCTGAGAGAATTGTAAGTAGGACTTGTTGTGCTTGTGTTTAGTGTTGTTTAAATCACTTTGGTAATTAACAATGTACATTTTATCATGTTGTGTAGAATTCGTTGGTTAACTAAGTCCGTAAAGGTACCTTTGTTCCCGAACCAAGACATGATATATTAGTAGAAGCAATCAGAATAAAAGAGCATGGTGGGCGTGTCTGTGGAGTTAGAGATAGCATTGGCCTGAGAGTGTTTTTTAGTATGTCCAAATAAAGCACGAGACAGGTACCAAATGAAACGTTGGAAGAGTTTCATAGGAAGATAGAGATTCAAAAGCAAGAATTTGATGAGAAGTTAGAAGTGGAGCGAGAAACTCAAAGGAAATAATTGGAAGACTTAAAAGAGTTATATGCGGTATGTGAGAGTGAGAATTGTGTTATCTGAAATGTATGATATAAATTGTGTTAATTTTGTTTTGTGTTACTTTGTGTATTTTATGATGTAGAGAATCAATGGAACTGTGTCACAGTGTACAAATGAAGAGGATGATGTTGATGATCAACTTCTTGGTAGAAATGTTGTATGTGGTGTGTAACACCCTGTTTTATTTTTAAATTATTTTTCGTAATTTAATTACGTGAAGTTGTGTGTATAAATGTGATTATATGTGTTTTGTTGTGTTTGGGGATGCCCTTGGTGTAGGGTAGTAACCTTAAGAGTAGACCTTGAGGGTGGAGGAGTGTGTGAGCATTTGAGTAGAGATTGGTAGTGTGAGAAGTAAAACTAAATTGAATATATTACTGATAATTATTTAATTAGTTAATATTAGGTGGATATCAATTCAATTAAATAATTGTTGGAAATGATTATTATTACTTTAACTAGATGGGATCAATAATAATAATAATAATAATAATAATAATAATAATAATAATAATAATAATAATGTACATGCCAAATATATTTGATGCCGAGTTGAGTAGTCGGATAAAGGTGAACACGGACTAGACTATAGTAGTAGGAAAGATCGTACAATGGAGAGAGTTAGATAAGCATCATACACAACCCGGCCCGGTAAGGGAGCCCGACTCCCATTATTCGAGTTCTTACAAGGCCGGGTACTATACCCCACCGTCCCGACACCGATGCCAGTCATGAGCTCAACAAGCGTTGTTCCAACAGTTGTAACGGCGGTGGCGCATCAATGCAGACGTTATCCTGTCTTCAAATCGTGCATTCATGGAGAAGAGTTACAGCAATGATGGCCATGCAATGTCAGAAGGCCAAGAGGCTTCTCTTAATGTCCTGGCTTAAATGAAGGTAGAAGAAGGCTATAAATAAGGCTCCCGCATGAGGGTTAAGCAAGACATTCATTCTTGAGACAATATACAACACCTGTATAGCTCTCAAATCCCCAAACATACTATATAGTATAGACAGCGTAGCTCTCCTTGTCCAGAATAAGGAGAACTAGCACTTTTGGTGGTCTAACCATTTTTGGCTAGAACATTTGGCCCCCACCGTGGGGACTAGGTAAAACTTTCCCAGGCCACACTTCACACATTGACAACATGCCTTCTGATGGAGATCCTCCAGATATGGCTCAACTACTAGCTATGATGGAGACCATGAGACCACAGAATGAATTGCTGCAAGACAGTATACAAGTGTTGCAGCAGCAAAGTCAAGCTGTCGATGATAGTGAGGAGGGGGTTCTCAAACCTCAACCTCTCTCTCAAGAGATTTGGGACGACCACATACCAGAAAACTTCAAAGCACCATCATTAACCTCTTATGATGGGAAGACAGATCCACAGGAGCATGTCATTGCTATCAACAATCAGATGGCCATAGTTGCCCCTTCAGACTCACTGAAGTGCAAACTTATGGCTGGGACCTTTAAGGACGTAGCTTTAAGATGGTACATGAGCCTTCCTCGGCTCTCCATCATAAGCTATCAAGACATAACCAAGAAGTTAGTGAAACACTTCTCGGTAAGTAAACGTCGGAAGGTGTCCATGACTGCATTGTTCAATGTTCGACAGAAACAGGCAGAATCACTACGTGAGTACCTGGCCCGCTTCAATGAGGAAATCCTCAAAGTATCTCATCCAAATCAGGAGCTATTTGTGGGGGCTTTTTTACATTTATTAGGAGTTGGGCAGTTCAATGAGTCATTGGCTCAGAAGCCGGGTATCAGCATGAACGAATCACTACCCGGGTTGAATGTTACATCAAAGGAGAAGAAAGTAACCAAGAGAAAAGAGTCAGGGACAACAATGAAAAGACAAAGAGCAAAGAATAGGTGTCAAACAGGAGGAAGGAGCATCCTCGGGGAGTTGTACACAAGCGACATGCTCCCAGACCATACAGACAGCCGTACGAGCCGGACAGAGACCTCACCCCACTAAATACAAGCAGGGGAGATATCCTCAAAGAAGTCGGCCACATGAATCTGTTACCAGATCCTCGTCGTCCCAAAAGAGCCAACGCAAACTTGGGAAGGTAACCTGAGGCTTGGTGCAATTACCACCGTGTACGAGGACATCACACGGAGCACTGTCATTGGCTGAAAAAAGAAATTGAAGCCCTAATCCAGAGGGGACATCTATTGACATTTGTGAAGGAATCTCGACCACTAAATAATAAGAGAAGTCCTCGCCGAGATGATTAGGGAACATAAATGTCATCTCGGAAGAAGGGTTCAGATGCCGAGGAGAGTCACGAGACAAAGGCAGCCCGACACACCCTAAACACCATTTCTGGAAGGTTTGCTGGTGGCGAAGAGACAAGTTCAGCCAGAAAGAGGTATGCTAGTGTAGTTATGCATGTCAACCAGAGGTCCCCGGAAAAATGGAAGGAAACTTAGATGTTGTAACATTCTCCAAACAAGACTCCATATGAGTCTTAGCTCATGAGAATGACCCTATGGTTATCAAAGTACATATAAGATATTGGAGGGTGAAGAGGGTACTAATAGACCCTGGAAGCTCAGCCGGTGTATTGTATTGGGATGCATTCATAGGAATTAGGCTTGATGCGATCGAGTTATTGCCATTCTAAGGCAGTCTAGTAGGATTCTCAGGAGAGCAGGTCCAGGTGCTCAGGCATCTAGTATTGCCGACTACCTTCGGTAACAGTGATAATGCAAAGACTGTCTGGGTAAGGCACTTGATAGTCAATCTTGCTTCACCCTATAACATCATTATAGGCGGCCATCATTCAACATCCTCGAGGCTTCGCTTTCAACACTATACTCGACCATGAAATTCCCACTTGGAGATGGTCGGGTTGGGATTGTCAAAAGCGACCAGGGGCTGGCGAGAAAGTGTTATAAGGATAGCTTAAAGTTGAGAAGAAAAGAACCAGCAGGAGAAGCAAATTCTAAGAGTTTCCCCAAAGTCCACCTGGTCAACATAGTACCCCAAGGAAGGAATGAAACAAGTCTAGGTTAGGCATCTACCGACCCATGATACACCCTGTAGCGTCGGTTTTTTGATGACGCGACCACCTACCGTTGTTGGTGCTACTTTCTGATTTTTGTATTTATCCTATGGAGCTTAAAAGGAAGGGGAGGATATCTTAAACTAACCTTGCACGCAAGTGTTTTCTTTAACAAATGCTAAGAGATCGGGGAACGAGGTTTTGTTATACAAAGGGAAGCTATTAACACCCAGAGTATCTATAGTAATCTATAGGAACCTTCTTTTGCATGTATTTCTGCTGTTTGAAATGCTTTCTTGTGTTTATCTTCTATGGATTGGGAAAGCTTCTCCTTTGGGAGTGTTAAGACAATATTTTTTTTGTTGTTTCTGGGTTTTCTATTGTTTTTTAGAAGTGGACCTAAGATTTTGGATTTGTGTGCTCGCTAAGATTTTGCAATCTTATGCCTACGTATTCCCATAAAGAGATTTGGGAAATCAGAGCAATCTTAGTTCCTTCTATTCTATGGGAGGAAATTATTTGATGTCTTGTTCAAAGCCCAAGATTGAAGCTAGCGGAGTATTTGTGTCTTGTTCAAAGCCCAAGATTGAAGCTAAAAGGGTGACTGAGAGAGAGAATTTGTCATCTCTAAAGGGAGATATCTCACCTATTCATCACAAATGCTAAGAAATTGGTTATAAAAGGAAATTACTTTAACTGGGATTTATGGAATCTAGTAATGTCATAATTTCCTTTATAAGAGAGATGTCATAAAGGAAGAAGCTTTAACTCAGTGTAGAGCAATGCCACTTTTTCCTTTATGAGTCTTTCATGCTAAGAGAGGTAGATTGGCTTGGATGTATAGAATCCATAGGCTTGGCACTTATAGCTGTTAGATGAAAGAGAAGTTTTAGCCAGGATAAGAGAAAGACTCCAGCTTGGATTTTGAATCAACAAGTGTGCCATTTACAACAATTATCTGGAAAAAGGTTTTGATTATTTGTTTTGATATGTGATGTATAGAAGGGGTATCTTCTTACAGAGAGGACTCATGGTCTCATCTGAGGGGATGTTATTTTTTGTGTGCCTTGCTCAAAGCCTAAGGTTGAAGCTGAAAGAAAATGACTCCTTTGTGGAGTGTTATATCTGTCTTGTACAAAGCCCAAGATTGAGTTGACTGCAAAAATGATTATATAAAGCCTAAGAGGAGGTTGTCTCTTGCTGAGGATTTATTGAAATCCAGGAGAAGAACTAAACTGTATTGGGTAATCCAAAGGGAAACTAACTCTTGTTGGGAAATCAGGGAAGAGTTGAATTTCCAGATGCTATGAGGCTCTGATTCTATTAGGGATTTGTTGATGGTAATTTGACCCTGGCTGGGATTTTCAAGGTGAAAGTTAAGCCTTGTTGGAGGTCAGAGAAGTTTAAAGGTGAGTTTGAAAACCTTAGAAGTTTTAACTCTTATGGGGGGCTGGGGTATTAGTAAAATGATCAGGATTTATCCTATGCCTTTAGGAAACCTGTGGGTCCTTATGTTAAGTCCAAGAAGAGACTATGAGGGTGAGATTTTTCAAGTCTACTTGTATGAAGCCCGAGATGAGGCTGAGACTGTCCAAGTCTCTTAAAAAGGGGTAGACTCTAGTTGGAGAGAAATCTTTGTATGATGCCCAAGAGGAGGCTGTTGGTTCAAGAAATGAAGACAAACTCTTGAATAACTGGATGTTCTAGGGTTTTGACTCTCATGAGGATTGAACTAGTAGAGATGACTAAATTCTTTCCTATGCTTTTAGAAAGGCTTTGGGTCCTTGTACTAAGCCCAAGAGAAGCCTGGGGGAACTTCTAAGAAGCTTGTTAGTCCTTGTACTAAGCCCAAGAGGAGGCTATGGGGAAGGTTTAAGAAGCCTGTTGGTCCAAGCCTAAGAAAAGTTCAAGAGAGGTATCACCGAGAATAATCCTTTCTCTGTTGAACAGTTCTAAGGCTTGAAGAAATTCAAAAGAGGTTTCACCGGGAATTAATCCTCTCTAGGGAAATGAATTTCTTTTATATATATGTTTCTAAGTTTTGACAGTCTTGAGAAAAGTTTCACCGGGAATAATGTCTTTCTCTGTTCCATATTGAATAAAGCCCAAGAGGAGGCAGACTGTATTGAGGGAAGTTTCCTATAAGGGAACTAGTTATTGACTAAGTTAGAAGTAACCTTTGGTTTGACCTAAGTGTAGACCTAACTGCTGGGGAAACTCTAGATAGATATGCACAAGTATATATAGATAAGTGAATTAATAGGTATATAAACAAGTATGCATTGAATTGAAATGGTGTTGGGTCTTACACTCTAATAGAGGCTCAAGTGTATTGTGATTGATTGTATGATTTTAACTGTATGATTAGAGTTTTAAGAAATTGTAGAAAGTTTTGAGAAAACTCTTGAATTTGAATTTGAAAGAAAATTTATTGAATTGAATTGAAAAGAATGTTTGGGACTTATAACTCAAAGAGAGGCCCATGTGGTCTAAGAGCAGTTTCACTGGGAATAATGCTCCTCTTAGTACCAGTTTAAAACAGATAGATGATTTTGAATACAGAGGTATGGGGCTTAAAAGTTAAGGAGAGGCCCATGGAGTTTGTTTATTTTTTAAAACAAGGTTTATGTACAAAAGGTTGGGGCTTATACTCAAGGAGAAGCCCAGATGACTTATTTTGAAAACAGTGATCGCACTGCGATACTGAAAGACGTTGTGGACTTATACTACAACCGAGGCCTAAAATTTATTTATGTACAAAGGGATTTGGGACTTAAACTCTATTAGAGGCCCAAAAGTGTTTGTAAAGAAAGAAAAGTGGGGCTTATACTCAAGGAGAGGCCCAGATGAAAAATAATGAATGCGCTATTATTTTGAAAATTGCACCGGGACTTATACTATGACAGAGGCCCATGAATTATTTATTTACAAAAGAGGTTGGGTCTTACACTCTATTAGAGGCCCAAAAGTGTTCCAAAAGAAGTTTGAAAATTTAAAATCAAGGAAAAATGCTAATTTTATTTAAAATATATTTTTTCAAAGAGAAATTAAATAAAAAATGATATAAAATATCAAATATATTCAAAAACATGTTGTGAACTTTGAAAAATGTTTTACAATAGATGTTTTAATTCACAGTATAATTTGAAATTCAATTGGTTTTGAAAAATCAAGAGGAAGAATTTACTTTAAAATGTTTAAAACAATTAAAAATAAATTCTTTGAAAAATTAAAAAATATATCAAATTAAAATATTTCTTTATTTTTTTTGTGTGGAATTAAATATTAAAATGTATAAATGATTTATGTTTAAAAAATCATTTGAAAAAGATTAAAAATGAGAGATATATGAATTTTTGAAATTAATTAAAAAATATTTAAAATATTTAAAAAAATTCAAAAATATGGAAAATGGCGCGAAGAATATCATCTTCTTCCTCGTGCCACCCTCTATTTTTAGATTTGCAAAAACTCATCTATCTCACTGAATACGCAATGAAATTGACTTTTATAAATATGAAAGTTGCTCGTTTTTTAACAAGGATTTCAATGATACCAATTAATTGCATTTCTTTTAAGTGTATAGTGAGAAATCATATGAAGAACAGATGAACTCTAATTTTTGCAAGAACACTATGAAACTCCATACACGATAGATACAAAGCAATTAATTAAGGGGAAATACTCTACATAAGTGCACAAACATGTTGGTAACTTGAAAATACATTTATGATGCCTGGATCATAGAGTTCAGTTTTGAGGAAGCTTACCTTGCAAGCGAGAATCGAATTCTGCAATGTAGGTGTTACAGATGCAAGATGATGATCTGGACAACTTCCTTGACCCCAAAGGATGGTGTTCCAATGATTAGAATTGATTGAAAACCTCTGGATCACTTGGCTCGACCCTATCTGCAACTTTGATGAAAATTTGAGCAAAAGGATAGTAACTTGGTGATTCTGATGTTACATAAGTGTTTTTAGGTTATGGGTCACTTCTATGATACTTATGTGAAGTGTTTGAATGCTTGGTTTGAGTGGAATTGGACTGGTTTGAGAATTCCAAGTTTTCACTCTTTGAGAACTTTGAATTTTACAAGAAAGAGGATTTGTGAGAAAACAAGCATTGTAGTTGTTTTGGTGTTTTTTGATCAGTCATAAATGACCTCTATTTATAGGTGAATGAGTTTGTCTTGGATAAACAACTTCATATTGGAAGATAAAAACTTGGTTCAGTGGTTTTGTGATGAGTCCAAGCCTTTGAGGTTGGCATCAATTTTTGTAAAACTAACTTAGCAGAAAGATGTTGGACAAGATGTCCTGACATGATGAACTAACTGCGGGTTAAGGTGTTAGGAAAGACGTCCTATCATGTGAATTTGATATCTTTGTCTGTTACAGTCTGTTACAGTTTTGGAATAAATGTATTTGTTTTCCAGGTGTGAATGGAATATGATTTGATCCTAGGTGGCATCTGAGATTGAGGAATCAAAGATTCTAATTCTAAAAGGAATATGTGGGTTCCTTGTAAGGAGACATTTTTGGAAACTTAGGATTGAAGAAAAGAACAGGTCACAGGTTCTGTGGAGCTGAATTGCTGCGTATTTGAAGCCCAATTCCAGTTCTGTTTTTGCTATATAAATAGGATGGATTTGACCTAGAAAGGGGTGGAAGTTTTACAGCTGATATAGAGTATTAGGGTTTGTACTTTTGTGAGCCTCTCTTGTATTACGTGATTACGTGAGTAGGACAATTTATTGAGTTGTAATTTTTAGTCACTGTTGTAATTGAAAGGGAATTGAGAAAGGTCGCATACCTAGGAGTGTCTTAGGTAGAAATCTAGGAAGGGTAGTTTCTAGGTGCTAAGTTGTAGACGTTGCAGTTTAGCTTAGAACCAATTCCACTTAGTTGATTTCATTCCTGGCTTGGTAGCCCCCGGACGTAGGTGTTGTTGATCACCGAACTAGGTTAATAATTCGCGTGTGTTGTTTTCTTTCTACTGTTTGTTTCTGTTCTTCCTTAATCCTTGTGAGAAGCAGAGATCAAGTGTCATGACATCCTATCCAACACCTTAGTGATTTGCTTAACCAGAATTTCATTTTGGAATGGTATCATTACCCTTAATGCAAGGTACACCAATGCTTCCAAATATCTCAGCTACCAATTGACCAATTCCACATTCCTCAGTAATTTTTATTGTTGTTTATGTGAGCATCTTGACAAAAAATGTCCTTTTGTTGAATGTGAACTATTGCACATAAATGCCATTTTGAATTCAAGGCATAAGGTGACAAAACCCATCATTCCACTTGAGATATTCTTGACTTCTTGGTCTAACTTTATAGGTTTGTAGTGATTCATCTGTTATGCATTGAATGTGAGTGGTATTGATCATTATACTTGACAAAAAGAAACGTGGCTAGCAAGAAATAACCAAAACTGTCTTGTAAACAGTTTGCAGCAAGGCATGTTGATCCCTCCATATCTCTTTGCCCAAATGGAGTTTGATGATGTTCTTGTACTCTTTGGAAAGCTTGCACATCATACTTTAACTTTGATGTTTAACTTTGGCCTTGGAAAAATGTGAATCATGGAGAAAAATGACCTCAAAGTTGGAAAAAATACAAACAGATTCTGCCCCGAAATTTCACTAAGTGTTAAAGTGAAAATCCCATGAAACCCTAACTTCATGGCTTAATAACTCAAAATCCATGCATCTTTTGATGATGGGTCAGGAGGACACTTTTGTAGTATGTAATGAGAGCTTTCATTTGAGCTTTGAATGGAAGAAAATGGTTGCATGGATCACAAGTGGTGGTCTTGCAAAGTTGGGTAAAAATCATCCTTTTTCCATAACTTAGTGAAAATTTAAGTTTCTTAAGATTACCCCTTTTGCAAGTAACCTCTCTTTTCTTGATTTTTCTTGATGGATGATGATCCAAACCATAAGTTAACGTTGTTTTTGTCTCAAAGAAGCCATGTTTGTCAAAAAATCTCAAAAGTCAAACTTGGTTTTGGGCATAGTTGACTTTTTATCAGATGAATTTCAAACTTTGTGATCCTCTATGAAATCAAGTCCTTGAGATAAATCAAACCTAATGAATGGATTCCTTAGGTATTTTAGAGTGTCTTGAATCATTTCTCATGGTTTGAGATCATGTCTTGATCAAAAGTCAAATGTATGGTTGACTTTTTCTCAGAAACCCTAGTTTGTGGTTTAGATGAATTTGCATCTTTATATTGCTCATGAATCAAGTTCTTTGTGTCAATTTAAACTTGTGAGAGGATCAATATAAGATATTTAAGGTCTTCAAAACATTTCTTGAGGTCTTGGCTCACGCCTGGCTTCAAAATTCAACTTAGGGGTGAATTAGGTCTAGAAACCCTAATTCCTGATTTTGATGAATGCATCCCCTGAGGCTATTTTGAACTCATGATTGGATCCATGAGGTCCCTTTGATCTTCTTGAATCATGTTTCGAAGTATTGGCTCATGCCTATATGGAAATTTCCCTCTGGAGACCTTGGTCGACCAAATCCTAATTTGGTGACACTGGTGATCTTAAGGCTTGATCAGCTTGAAATGTTGCATTCTCATGCTTGATTCTTGATGTGGGAAACCTCTTGATCCTTCATGGATGTTTGAGAGGTTTGACAAGTTGAAGATCATGTCAATTCTTGATTGATATTTTTCCTGAGTGCTCTGAGAGGGCCCAAAACCCTTACTTCTTGATTGAGGTGAATGCTCAACAATCTTTGAGAGGATTGATGAGGCATGAAGGTACATCCATATCGTGGTGATGATTTTCACAATAATGGGAAATTTTGTGGTCAAAATTTAGGGTATTACACACCCATCGGAGTCAACTCATTCCCTGAAGAAGAGAAAGGGATCGTACAAGCACTAAAGGACAACCTAGTCCATTCCGCCGGGAAGCCTTACATGGAGGATCCGAGGTATCAAAGCCAACCCGGAAATGCATATCTTCCAGATAGTCTTAAAAAGGATTCATCCTTTCCTTCAGAAGCATGGAAGCCCTTCTCAGACAATCCTGAATACGTCAATTGTCGTCTTGATGGAGTCGCAGGGATGGCGGAGCGAGAATTTATAAACTTTTCACTACCTGAAATCAATATCAGCGAGGACGACAACCCCTCAGGGACTTGGGATACCTTGGGACAAACAAGCGGAAAATTTGACTTTCTAGTAAAGTATACTGCTCCTTAGAGCTCTCGCATTAGGTTTGAAGACGTTCAGCCAACTGGATGTGGATATCCTTCCGATCAAGGAGCATACAAGCCGAAACATTAGAATGAATAGAAATACCTAGGACTTGGGATGTATTCAATCTTAGGATGTATTCAGCTAAGACATTATGTAATTCAATACTGACTAAAGGATTCGGGTTGCACTCTTTTCCCTTGCAAGGGCCAGGTTTTTAACAACGCGCCTGATAAGTATCTGGTTGTAAATGAATTTTAGATCAATTTTCTGCCTTTTTAAGCTCTTTTCCAAATGTCTGAATGCGAAACAGCTTATTTTTAAGTGATTTTGAATCAATGTTTTATTTTGGTCTATTTGATGTGTTTGTTAGTTTTGCAGCATTTTTCGTAAAAGGGACGCGGCAAAAATCGGAAGAAAACACGATGAAAAGAGCAATGTCGCCTGTCTGCAACAAACAGTGAACTCGCCAGGCGAATGGGTGGCGGAAGGAGAAATCCGCTTGGCAAATGCCTGGCGAGTCAGCTGGCGAGTGAATCTTCAAATTCCAGTAGCTACTGGAAGTGCTTCACTGGAAGATTCGCCAGGCGAAGAGGAGGCGAAAGGAATTCGCCTGGCGAGTCTGGAATTCGATTGGTGAATTCAAGATATTTTCCTAGATTTCTCTGCACTGTTCTGGCTCGTGGGCTGTACTTAAAGGTTTCGCCAGATGAATTTTGTAGCTCACCTGGCGAATTTGTCTGGACAAAAAGTTGTATTTAGGGTGTTTGTTAGATATTTTTGATAGCAACACTTTTTAGAAACAATCTTTGTAACCTAGAAACCTCTTGAGAGATCAAAAACTTCATCTTTTATTATTTTTCTTAGAATCCAAAGTTTTTATGCTTCAATCCTTAATCCATTGAAGATTGATGCAACAAAAGCTTTGTTCATTACTTGTCAAGCAAGCTACCATGGCTATGGCTTGCTAAAGCACTTTTGTGTCAAGATTAGAGGTAGTTAATCCTTTCTTTTGTATTTATTGACCTTGGTTGTAAGTTTGTGAACCTTGTTGATGATATATATTGAAGAAATACTTTGTTTATATGGTTTATATTTTGTTTAATTCATGTTCGAGAGAAATGTTTTAAATTTGACCTAAGTTCTATTCCATAAATATGCATAAGGCTAGAGATAGTTTTGAATGTTGATGTTCATAAATATTGAACTTAAAAGTTATCATTTTGATAGTTTGTGTGAGAGATCAATAAAGGATCAAAATGGTAAATTCTACAACAAGTGTTCGAGAGACACTTGTTGAGAGGATATGTGGTTATATGTGTTGTTAACGAGTTCACACGCTTGATCGAGTTGATACGTACGAAACAGATTACCGAAAACTAATCTTGACATGTTTTTATAAATCTTTTAAAAACCAATCCTTTTACCGTTGATTTCTTAAATTCGAATGCAAACGATCCGATTGAAAATTACCAAACCCTTTGTTCCGATTAACGTTTGAAACCCTTTTAACTATAGAAAGACGGCATTATACGCAATCTCTGTGGATACGATAAAACACCCCCTAAAAACTGTTTCAACAAATTGGCGCCGTTGCTGGGGATTGTTTTTATATTGCGAGCATTGCAATAGTTATTGAGTTTTAAACTTGTTAACTTTTTCTTGTGCTTGTTGATTTGTTTGTTTTAGTGTGCAGACTTCGTTTTATGCGAGGGAAGTTACCTGCGGACCAACTTCTGTTCGATCTCGAGATTGAAAGAACCGCTCATAAAATCAATAGCAGAACAAGGTGAAGGAGGCAACTTACCAAAGAAAGACGAGAGCGAGAGGAGAGTTCCACTTCGACGCAATTTCCACAGTTTCCGCCAACTATGGATCCACCACCACCACCCCCCCCCCCCCCCCCCCCGCTTCTAGACCTTGTACTAACAGTCTGAGACACACCGCGCAATTTTTGCGCAATGCTCAGAACGGTCGGCATTCAGAAATGAAGACTGGTATTCTCTCGCTTCTATATCAGAGTCCTTTTACTAGTATGGATCATGAGGATCCTTATACACATCTGACAAAGTTCTATGAGATTGCGGGAGCAACTGGTGCGCCCGAAGCTGAAGAGGAATCACTGTTTAAGATATTATTCCCGCATTCCTTCATTGGGAAGGCCAAGGAATGATATCTTGACTAATCTACAACAATCATGACGAACTGGAATGTACTTGAGGAAAATTTTCTGGAACGATTCCTTCCACATAATCGTTTCATGGAGGCAAAGACCGCAATTGCATTTTTCACGCAAGGTGCAAACGAATCTCTCAACGAAGCTTGGGAGAGATTCAAATCTATGTTGAGGAAATGTAAGGGGCATGGTTTCGATGAGCATTCTCAAATTCATATATTTTGGAATGGTCTTCAATTAGTGCAGAAACATTGTTGGATGTCACCGCGAGTGGATCTTTGATGAGCAAGAGTGCCGAAGAAGCCATTGCCATAATTGACAAGAGGGCTTTAAATGACCATCAGGGAAGCCATAACCGTGGCCCTTCTCAAAGGACTCCGGGAGTTTTGGAGTTGGGAACCAATGATGCTATACTTGCTCAAAACAAGTTATTATCCCAACAAGTTGAGTTGTTAACAAAACAAATGTCAGAACTTCCTCAACAACTCAAAGAGATTCATGACTCCTCAAGTAAGAGTGTGCAAGTAGCTTGTTGTGAATTATGTAAATGTGATCATCCAACCGGCTATTGTCCCTCTCCTTGTCCTCTGATAGAAGAAGAAGTGAATTACATGAACAATCCAACTCAACAACAAGGTTACCAAAGGCAACAACAACCGTATCACCAAGGATATCAAAATCAACAACCAAGACCAAATTATCATAATCAAGGATATCAACAAAATCGACAAAATCCTTATCAGCCTCAAGGTGGGAGTTCCAAACTTGAAGAAACTCTTAACCAATTTATTCAAATGTCCATGGCAAATCAAAAGTCAAATGAAGCATCAATCAAGAATCTAGAGAACCAAGTTGGGCAACTTGCAAAACAAGTGGCCGAACAACAAACTGGACCTTTTTTTTCTGCTAACACTCTACCAAACCCAAAAGAGCATTGTAAAGCTATTGTTACTAGAAGTGAGAAAGTGTTGGGAGAAGGAGAAAAAAATGAGAAAGATGTGGATGTTCGCATTGAGGAGGTTGTTGAGGAGAAAAAAAGCGATGAGGTTGTTGTTGAAAATAATGAGGAGGAGGAAGTTGAAAAAGAAAAAGATAGTGATGAGGTTGAAGTAGAAAAAAATGTTGAGGGAGATTTAGTTGAAAATTAGAAGAAAAAAAGTGAGGATGAAGAAAAAAGAAAGAAAGAAGAAAAATTGAAAAAAACTAGGAAGGGGAAGGAACTGTTGAATACTATTCCGATCCAGAATTTGCCATATCCTCATGCTCCGATAAAGAAAGATAGTGTAAGACACTATGCTCGGTTTATGGATATTTTCAAACAATTGCAAATAAACATTCCATTTTCCGAGGCTTTGGAGCAAATGCCGAAATATGCAAAATTTATGAAGGATATTTTAACAAAAAAGAAGAGGTATACGGAACAAGAGACTATCATGGTGGATGCTAGTTGTAGCACTGTCATTCAACGTACTCTCCCGAGGAAAAAAAGTGATCCGGGACGAGTCACCTTGCCGGTTACAATAGGAAATATCTATGTGGGCAACGGGTTGATCGATTTGGGCTCTAGTATCAATTTGATACCTTTGTCTATTGTGAAACGGTTGGGACACATGGAATTGAGATCCACTCAAATGACATTGCAACTTGCTGATAAATCCACTACACATCCTCACGGTGTAACTGAAGATGTATTGGTTAAAGTGGACAAATTCTTATTTCCTATTGACTTTGTGGTGATTGAAATGGAGGAAGATGAAGACGCACCATTGATTCTTGGAAGACTGTTTATGAAAACTGCTAGGACGACAATTGATATGGACGACGGTATTATGAAGGTTAGAGTCCAAGATGAGGAGGTTTGTTTCAATCTATTTGAGGCCAATAAACACAAGAATGACAAAGGCGATTATTTTAGAATAGACGCAACAGAGGAAGCGATAATGGATGTCACAAAGCAAGTTCATGTAGTGTCCCCTTTGCAAAGAGCTCTTGATGATTCCTTTGAAGTATTCTCCGATGAAGAAGAAAGAGCACTTGAAGAGTGTTTAAAGGAACTTGAATCTTTAGAGGAGTTGCAACTATGGGAGTGTGAAGAGGAAGTGTTAAAAAAGGAGGTGAGTGATGCGAAATCTAAACTTGAATTGAAGGTTTTGCCTTCCAATTTTTAAATATGCTTTCCTTGATGACGGTTGTAACAAACCAGTTATCATTGGCAACATTTTATCTGACAATGAGAAAAACCAGTTAATTCAAGTTTTGAAGAAAAATCAAGAAGCAATGGGATGGACTCTTTCCGACCTAAAAGGAATAAGTCCCTCTTATTGTATGCATCGAATATTCATGGAAGAGGATTTCAAACCAGTCGCTCAACCTCAACGCCGTTTGAATCCAACGATGAAAGAAGTAGTAAGAAAAGAGGTTGTCAAGCTCTTAGATGCCGGTATGATTTACCCAATTTCCGATAGTCCTTGGGTAAGTCCGGTCCAAGTTGTGCCTAAAAACGGAGGAATGACCGTGATCCAAAATGAAAAAAATGATTTGATTCCAACAAGAATGGTAACTGGTTGGAGGATGTGTATAGATTATAGGAGGCTAAACACCACTACAAGAAAAGACCATTTTCCACTTCTGTTTATGGACCAAATGTTAGAAAGATTGTCAGGCCAAAAATTCTATTGCTTTTTGGATGGTTACTCCGGGTATAACCAAATTTTGGTTGACCCGGATAACCATGAGAAGACGGCATTCACTTGTCCTTTTGGGATTTTTGCCTACCGAAAGATGCCTTTTGGTTTATGCAACACACCGACAACGTTTCAACGTTGTGGTCAAGCAATTTTCTCCGATCTTATTGAAAAAACGATAGAGGTATTCATGGATGACTTCTCCGTTTTCGGAGCGTCTTTTGATCTTTGTTTGAGGAATTTGGAGGCCGTTCTTGAATGGTGTGTTGAGACAAATTTGGTATTGAACTGGGAGAAGTGCAATTTTATGGTAATGGAGGGGATAGTGCTTGGACACAAAGTCTCCTCTAAAGGCCTTGAAGTCGATCAAGAAAAAATTGAAGTGATTGAAAAGTTGCCTCCTCCAACAAATGTCAAAGGCATCCGAAGTTTTCTTGGCCATGCTGGCTTTTATCGGCGGTTTATCAAAGATTTCTCCAAAGTTGCAAGGTCGTTGAGTAATCTACTCAACAAAGATAAGTCCTTCTCCTTTGATGATGATTGTTTAAATGCCTTTAAAATTTTGAAAGAGAAACTTATCACCGTACCCATAATCGTTGCTCCAAATTGGACTTTGAATTTTGAATTAATGTGTGATGCAAGCGATTATGCCGTTGGTGCGGTGCTTGGGCAAAGAAAGGCCAAAATTTTTCATGCTATTCATTATGCGAGTAAAGTTCTTAATGAGGCACAAGTTAACTATGCCACCACTGAAAAATAATTACTCGCTATTGTTTACGCACTTGAGAAGGTTCGGTCTTATCTGATTGGTTCTAAGGTGATAGTCTACATTGACCACTCGGCAATTAAATATTTTCTCACCAAGCCGGATTCGAAGCAAAGGCTCATCCGGTGGATCCTTTTGTTACAAGAGTTTGATTTGGAAATCCGTGACAAGAAAGGATCGGAAAACTTGGTAGCGGATCATTTTTCTAGGTTGGTCAATGTAGAGGTAACTCACCATGAGAATGAGGTCCGTGAAGAATTTCCAGATGAAAAACTTTTTCGAGTACAAGTTAGGCCGTGGTTTGCAGATTTCGCTAACCACAAAGCCACCAGTTTTGTACCGGAGGACCTAACTTGGACGGAAACCACAAAGCCACCGGTCCTGTAACGCCCCAGTTTTGTCCGTTTTATTTAATTGAGTCGTCTTGATTATTTTATTATTATATTATTTTATTTTCGACTTTTATTTGATACTATGTTATTTTTCATCGAGATTATACTTTATCGCGTTTTGGGAACGTTTGCGAGATATTTGAGTGTGGGGGTATTTTGGTAGTTTCACTTTAATTTTCTTAAGTTAATAGAAATAGAAAGAGAGAAAAGTAGTAAGGAAAGAAAAGAGAAAAAAAGAGAAGAGAAGAGAAAGAAGAAAAGAGAGAAAACTTGGAAAAAGAAGAAATCGATCAACCGACTTTTCTAAACGCGATTTTATCGGGTAAGGGTGCAAAACTCGATTATATTATGCTTGTGTATGATTATGTATGTGTGTATTGGATTGTTTGTGGTGTCTTATAGTTTGTCGATTCTAGGTCGGAAGAGAGAAATAGGTGGTTTCGCGGTTGGAAATCGATGTAAATGCGGTAGAATACTAGTTACCATGTTTAGGTTATGTTCTAATTAATATATGTTGGTTTGAAAATGATTTGGTGAAGAAAATATGGTTTTGGAGTGTGGAACAGCGCAGCTGGGTTTTCTGGTTTCGCAGGTTCGCACTGTGAATCCCCTAGCGAAGGGGAAAGCTAACATTCGCTGGCAATTTACACTGCGAAGGTGGGGGCAAGCATTCGCCAGAGGTTCGCACTACGAACTTTGTGTTATTTTAAGTTGTTTTCTTTCTGCCACTGTTCGCTGGGAGACTTGCAATGCGAAGGTGTTAGCGAGCATTCGCTGGGACGTTCGCACTGTGAACGTTGGGTAATTTTTAGGCCATTTTCCTTTCTGACTTAGTTTGTTGGGACATTCGCACTGCGAATGAAGAAGCGAAGGATTCGCTAGGTTGTTCGCAATGCGAACATGACAGTTTTTCCCAATTTATTTTCTTTATAACTTTTGATCCGTAGGTCGGTTTGAGGCGTAGTTTGGTGCGTTGGAAAGCTTTTGAGATGTACTTTCTTATAGTATTGGTTTTGAGACTAGTGGCCAATTAAACTATGTCGGGGATTTGGAATGGTATTGTTTTGTTAACTTGTACCATTGTAAGTGTGTGTAGTTGATGTGTATTATGCAATATGCTGTTGATATGAATGTTGCATGACTTGTTTGCTGTTGTGTGATGAAAATGCACGTGATACATGTTGTGATGATGGTTTGTGGCCTAAGGGCTAGTAAATGCAATGTGTTGTATTTGATGATATATGCATGATTATGGATGTGTATATGTGTGCATATGAATGTCATGAGTCATTGTATGCCAAACATCATGATATGCATGTTGGTGATGTTGTGTGGCCTTGTGGGGTGTGAGCGACGGAACGGTTCCAGAGGGAATCCGCTATAACATCGTGTACCTTATACAAAGAGGTGTGAGCGATGATTATGGACGATCATGTGCCTTATACAAAGAGGTGTGAGCGATCGGGTCGTGTGCCTTATACAAAGAGGTGTGAGCGATCCATAAACATCGTGTGCCTTATACAAAGAGGTGTGAGCGACAGGGAACATCGTATGCCCGACGGGGAGTTACACTAAGTAACGAGCGATGATTCCAGTAGAGTTCCTGAGTGAACTAGTGTTGAGATTGATGGATGGTTGGTACCGCATGTGCATTGCATAGAGTCGTTGTGTCGGTCTCTGTGCATTTGCATAAATCATGAATGGATTGATTGTGTGTGAAATTGTTAATGGAATTGATGAGTTATGATATATATATATATATATGTGTGTGTGTGTGTGTGTGTGTGTGTGTGTGTGTGTGTTGGTGATAATTGAATTGTGCATGATTGATATGCTTTGTGTCGGATATATGAGAAAATACCTTGCGTTGTTTTGTGTTTGAACTCTGGTATGAGTTGTGGTGAGAATATTTTATATGTGTATTTTTGTGTTATATATAATTGTATGCAATTATATTATGATTGTGTTTCTCACCCTTCTGCTGTTTTAATGCTCTACGAGGCATTGCAGATTAGATGCTGGAGGTCTTTTTGTGAAGCTTAGGTCTTCATTCTTTTGTCGGTCGGCTCTGATATGTAGCACCGGGTAGTCGGGGTGATCGAGTGTGATTGATTTGTTTTATGTATATGTATCTTTTGGATGTACATGGTTGACTTTGTATATAACAACCTTTTATGATATATATATATATATATATGAGATTCAGTTAGGGATTTTCCGCTTTCATTCTGTTTCTGAATTGTGGGTGTATTACTACCTGAATTGTTACATATCTCTGAGAGCATGATGTTGTAGGTTTGTTTCAAATTGATGTTGCGCCTCTTTCTATGCCGTGAATTTTTATATACTCTAATTAACTGTTATCGCTTTAATAGTCTGGGGGTATAGATTGGGGGTGTTACAGCTCCCGCATGATGGTTAAGCAAGACATTCATTCTTGATACAATATACTGCACCTGTATAGCTCTCAAATTCCCAAACATACTCCATAGTATAGACAACGTAGCTCTCCTTGTAAAGAATAAGGAGAACTAGCACTTTTGGTGGTCTAACCATTTTTGGCTAGAACAAATAATAATAATAATAATATAATGAAATAAAATAAAATGAGATATTAAGTGTGTAGAGATTTGATGGGAAGGATAGTAATTGCATGAGGATGAGTAAGGGTAAATGAGGAAAACCATAGTTGAGGGATTTTATAAAGGAATTGGAGAAGAATTGGAGTCAGTTTTCATCGTATGTGAATTTGGAACTGAAAGTGAAGGAGGCTAGGGCAAGGAAGAGGAAGAATTCCATTAGAGAAGGAAAAAGCTCATCAAATCTAAGGTAAGGGCAGGGTTCTGATCTTGTAAGGGTTAGTTTGTTGAATGATGGGTAAATGTTAGGTTTTGTTCTATGGGTGGAATGTTGTTCTATGTTATGATTGCTATGCATAATTGATAAACAATGAAATTGATAGTTGATTTGTGATAAACGATGTTTCGTTAATTGATATGGGATGGGTTCTTTACCTATAGGTGTGTATGGTGTTTCTATTTTAAAAATTGTTGAAAGTTCCTTCATTGTTGAGTTTTGGAGTTTCGAGTCGGAAGTATGAAATTGATTATGATATGTTGTTAATACATGAGCAAAACATAGTATAATTGAGTTTTAGAATGTTATTTTGGTACAAAATTGGGTCTACGATGATGGGGTTTAGTGGCATAGGCTTTGGTATGAAAAACTGGTGTGAAATAGCTTTTAAAAAAAGTGATTTTTGGGGTTCGAAACAGCGTGCGTAGACCTCCAGGATCTTCTAGGTCGACCTGATGCTACCCGAATGAAATATTATGGAAATTTGAACATTATGCGTCGACACACAGGTCTTGCGTCGACCTATGTACCATGCGCGTCGACCTTTGTGTCGACTCATAGACAGAAAACGTCAGAAACGGTTTCGATCATAACTTTTTAACTGTTAATCCAAATGACGAACTGTTCGAAGCATTGGAAAGCTAATAAGTAGAACTTTAACATGGTATTATTGGATCAATCATTTTCCTAACATTTTTATTTCTAATATCTTAAAGAATGTGATTGTTGCTTGTTGTGTACCTTAAAAAGTCGTGTTATAAGCGACGAATCTTTAGTGTTGTTGCAAAGATGTTAATGATGTTGTTGTTATGTTAATGATGGTAATATGGATATGTTTTAATGATGTTGTTATGGTTGCATTATATATATATATATATATCCATATTGTATGAAATATATTTTCATGCTTGTTGGCCAATTTGGACTGTGTACAATAACCATGGTGGTAGGTTATTGTGCACGATGGTGTTGTTGTTGTTGTATACATAAATGGTCAAATTGCATACATTTGTGAACAAATGGTCCATTGTTGGTGAGCCTAAAATCCCATTATATGGATTGGGCTGGTAGCTGATTTGGAGGTGATGGATCAGTGAGTGGTTCTGACCCTAAGAGGTGGGGATCAGAACGGTAAACCTGAGTGTTCATGAAAATTGGTACCACATGCATGCCCATTGATTCATGTGTGTGTCTCATTGCATTATATGTTATCTATGTTTCTAAGTTGTTAAATTAGTGGTGTTGGGTGATTAATTGATTTGTATCGTGTGATTTACTTTTGGTTGGTGAATGATTAATGATGATATTATTGGGTGATTGATGTGAGGTGTTTAGTTGAATTATTGTTGTGCTAACTTAATGCATGCCGTTTAACACGGTTTCCTTTATATTTTCATGATATCTCACCCCTTCTGTTTGAATATTTCCTCCACGTGGGTAATGTGCAGATAATCCGCACTAGGATCTCAGATGTGAGTGGAAGATGAAGTCTTCCGTTTATTCTTTTAGTTTGGCGTCGCTCTGATATGTAACACTGGGGTTATGGAACGTTACGTGCTTTTTTTTATTAGCGGTTGATTAACATGTTTAATTTCCTATGATTTTTGTTTCTTTATGACACTATCAATCATGTTATGCTTCGATTTCGCATTTCTATCCGTTGACAGCCAAGTTGTGATCGATGAAGTGCAAGTGATATGAGAGTTTCCAAAAGTATTTTCGGAGGATATTTCAGATATACCGCCAGAAAGAGAAGTGGAGTTTACGATTAATCTTGTCCCTGGTACCAGACCTATTTCTATGGCACCATATAGGATGTCGGCTTCAGAATTAGCGGAGTTGAAGAAACAACTAGAAGACTTATTGGAAAAGAAGTTTGTAAGACCAAGTGTGTCACCTTGGGGAGCTCCGATATTGTTGGTAAAGAAGAAATATGGTAGTATGAGATTGTGTATAGATTATCGACAGTTGAACAAAGTGACGTTAAGAACAAGTATCCACTTCCCAGGATAGATGATTTAATGGATCAACTGGAGGGTGCTCAGGTGTTCAGCAAGATAGACTCGAGGTCGGGTTATCATCAAATAAAAGTAAAAGATGAAGATGTTCAGAAGACAACTTTCAAGACTCGTTACAGACAATATGAATACTTGGTGATGCCTTTTGGTGTTTCTAATGCACCCGATATATTTATGGAGTATATGAATCAGATTTTTCATAACTACTTAGATCAGTTTGCTGTAGTGTTTATTGATGACATTCTTATTTATTCTAAGTTAGAAGAAGCGCATGAGAATCATTTGAGGATTATGTTGCAGGTTATGAACGAGAAAAAGCTTTATGTTAAGCTATCGAAGTGTGACTTTTGGTTGAAGGAGGTTAGCTTCCTTTGTCATGTTATTTTGGGAAATGGTTTTGCAGTGGATCCTTCCAAGGTAGATGCAGTTCTACAATGGGAAACTCCGAAGTCAGTTACCGAAATTCGAAGCTTTTTGGGGTAGGCTGGTTACTACCGCAGATTCATTGAAGGTTTTTTCAAGTTAGCACTTCCGCTAACTCAGCTGACCTGCAAGGGTAACCGTTTATATGGGAAATTCATTGTGAGAAGAGCTTTGTAGAGCTGAAGAAGAGGTTGACTATAACTCTAGTTTTGGTTTTACCCGAACAAAATGAACCTTTTAAAGTATACTGTGATGTGTCGTTGATGGGTATGGGAGGTGTATTGATGCAAGATAGAAAGGTTGTAGCTTATGCTTCCCAAAAATTGAGGATTCATGAAAGGAACTATCCTACCCATGACTTAGAGTTGGCTGCAGTAGTGTTTGTATTGAAAATCTGGAGACATTATTTGTATGGTTCTAGGTTCAAAGTGTTCAGTGACCACAAAAGCCTGGGGTACTTGTTTGATTAGAAGGAATTGAACATGAGGTAGCGTAAATGGTTGGAATTCTTAAAAGACTATGATTTCAGCTTGAACTAGCATCCCGGTAAAGCCAATGTCATGGCTGATGCTTTAAGTCAGAAATTGTTGCACATGTCAGCAATGATGGTTAGAGAGTTGGAGCTTGTGGAATAGTTTAGAGACATTAGTTTAGTCCGTGAATAAACACATCAGAATGTGAAGTTGGGGATGTTAACAATCAACTATGATTTTATTACTAGGATTAAAGATAATCAGAAACTGGATGTGAAATTGGTGGAATTGATGGATAGAGATGATCAAACTGCCAAGAACGATTTCAAAGTAGACGAACAAGGTGTGTTGTGATTCAGGAATAGAATTTGTATTCCCGATAACACGAAACTAAAGAAGATGATTTTAGAAGAAGGTCATTGGAGTAGCTTAAGTATCCATCTGGGAGCTACTAAGATGTACCAAGATCTGAAGAAGATATTCTAGTGGTCAGGAATGAAGCGCGATGTTGCGCAGTTTGTTTATGCTTGTCTGACTTGCCAAAAGTCAAAGGTTGAGCATTAGAGACCTGCAGGGTTGATACAACCATTGGATATTCTAAAATGGAAATGGGACAACATTTCTATTGATTTTGTGACGAGATTGCCAAATACTCCAAGAGGGTATGATGCCATTTGGGTGGTAGTAGATAGGCTGACGAAGTCAACCCATTTTATTCCGATTAACATTAGTTTTTCTATGCTGAAGTTGGCGGAGATCTACATCCGGGTAATTGTTAAGTTGCATGGAATTTCGTTGAGCATTGTGTCGGATAGAGATCTGAGGTTCACTTTTAGATTTTGGGAGAGTTTGCAAGAGGCATTGGGTGCTAAGCTAAGGTTAAGTTCGGCTTATCATCCACAGACGGATGGTCAGACAGATAGAACTATTTAGTCGTTAGAAGATATGTTGAGGGCTTGTGTTCTAGAACAAGAAGGCGCTTGGGATAGTCACTTGTCGTTGATTGAATTCACTTATAACAACAGTTTTCATTCTAGTATTGGGATGCCACCTTTAAAGTGTTGTATAATCGGAGATGCAGGACGCCTTTGTGTTGGCATGAATCCGGTGAAAGTGTGGTGCTTGGACCTGAATTAGTCCAACAGGCTACGGAGAAAGTGAAAATAATTCGAGAGCAGATGAAAGTTTCCTAGAGTAGGCAGAAAAGCTACCATGACAAGAGAAGGAAGGATCTTGAGTTCCGGGAAGGGGACCATATATTTTTGAGAGTCACTCCAGTGACCGGTGTTGGACGTGCCTTGAAGTCGAAGAAGCTCACTCCTCGATTTATCGATCCATATCAGATATCCGGGTGGGTAGGAGTTGTTGCTTATAGAGTGGTGTTGCCACCAAGCTTGTCCAATCTGCATGATATATTCCATGTTTCGCAGTTGTGGAAGTACATTCCAGATTCGTCGCATGTGATTTCGATGGATGATGTGCAAATATGGGATAACCTTACTGTGGAGGCCTTGCCTGTGAGAATTGATGGTCGCGAAGTGAAACAGTTGCGAGGCAAGGAGATTCCTCTCGTGAAGGTCGTGTGGGGAGGCGTTGTCGGAGGAAATATAACTTGGGAGTTGGAGAGCATGATGCGAGAGTCGTTCCTGAGTTATTTGCGCCAGGTAATTTTCTAGGACAAAAATATTCTAAGTGGGGGAGAGTTGTAATGCCCTGTTTTATTTTAAATAATTTTTCATAATTTAATTACGTGAAGTTGTATGTATAAATGTGATTATGTGTGTTTTGTTGTGTTTGGGGATGCCCTTGGTGTAGGGTAGTAACCTTAAGAGTAGACCTTGAGGGTGGAGGAGTGTGTGAGCATTTGAGTAGAGATTGGTGGGTTTAGAAGTAAAACTAAATATAATATATTAGTGATAATTATTTAATTAGTTAATATTAGGTGGATATCAATTTAATTAAATAATTGTTGGAAATGATTATTATTATTTTAATTATATGGGATCAATAATAATAATAATAATAATAATAATAACATAATGAAATAAAATAAAATGAGATATTAAGTGTGTAGAGATTTGAAGGGCATGATAGTAATTCCATGCCTTCTTGAACCAACTTGTATACTTGAGAATTTCTTGCACTTAAAGGCACATGGATGATCATATGAATCCAAAATAAGAAGTCCTTGAATGTACTTTGATTAGATTGACCAAGGCTTGAGATAAATTGTTGAAGAAGGCATGGAAATAAACACATGAACCTTAGACTTTCTTGAGAAAAAGCTATACAACCTTGAGGTATTCTTGCTCAAAATGATATAGGATGATGCTTGAGAATATAGAACTTGATATTAGAAGCCATATCTTGAGAAATAAGTCTTTGGGAGTCCATGGATGTTCACATTTTGACTTGAGGGAACAAAACCCTAGCTGAGGGACCAAACTTAGTGCTCTTGATGAAATGCTCTACCTTGCACAATGAGTTTAAAGAAACTAGACATATTTTTGCATTTTGATTAGTGGTTAGTTAAACAATAAGCATATACACATAAATATAAAATACACAAAAATGGTGCTTGGTGATCTTAAAATCAAAACCCCAAAGGATGAGAGGAGGAGAACCAATATGTGATCTTGTTTGTGTAAAGATGCAAATGATAAGTGGAATCTTAAGGTTAAAAATTAGGGTATGACACTTAGCACTTAATTTAGAGAGTTGCTTGTAGGATAACTTTTTTTACCTCATGATTGTCTTCTTTATGAGATATGTTTAACCAGACTTCATCTTCTATGTTGGAAGAATAATCTTTGAAGGTTCTTGCTGAGCTTTACTCTTTATCATTTGTAGAGGTTTTATTCTTCTTTATTCTCTCGAAGATTTCAATAGACGAGGCATCTATTTCATATCTTTCTATAAATGAATTTCATTCATTTAATGTTGAATCCTCCGATGATCGTTTAACTACCGAGATTGTTCTTTTGAAGTAGATCATAGGAGTTGACTTTTAGGAGTTTGATGAATTTGTTGAGGATTCTTCTAGCTTTAAGTTGCTTTCTTCATCTTTAAGTAATTGAACTAATTTATTCAACTTATCAACAAATTCTTCCTTCGTCAATTTTTCCTGAAAGTCATAAACACTCTCATCTACTGATTTAAGGATTGGATGAGATTTATGATTCCAATTCTTAATTCTTAGATATTTGTTAGTGATAAGTGTTCTAACATTATTTCCAATATTTCTAAATTTAGATAAGCATTTATGAATAAAACATTCATCTTCTTTTACATCGTGTGTTCATTCGCTCTTGTTCGACACTTGGAGAAACTCCATATATCATTTCAAGAGAATCTCACATTTCCTTGGGGGATTTACAATTATGAACATAAAAGAACTGTTTATCATTTGATGACAACTATAAATTTTTTTTTGTTTTGAAATCAATATCAAACATTCTCTTTTCCTCTATGGTCCAAAGGAAATCAGGTTTATATAATATTTTCCATTTATGTGGTGAGTAGGTGATCTTGACGGCTGATTAGAACCTGAAGTGGGCCAAATATGACGTCTGCGATATTGGGTGTGAAACATGAGGAGGGGGGTTTTTATAGTACAAAGTATGTATTTCGTAGGGTGATTTTGAATACCTGACACTCTCAAATGAGAGGGTTTTTATAGTGCCCCCAGCGCGTGGCCAACGATCCCTATTTTCGGGGCAAAATAACCTTTTCCCGAAGAATAGGTAACTGCCATAAACTAGTTGTTAGGACGGGCAGAGGTGCCCAAAACTAGTTGTTGCTATGGGCAAAGGCGCAATTCCGGGCACGGGCGTCGTGACTATTTCTGGATGGTGGAACCGTGCATGACGGGCAGGAACTACCAAGGAGGAGCAGGTGATCCTTGGGGTCATCCGACCATATTTGCCCGGTAGAGGGACAGAAAGGTAAATACTGCCCTAAATTGTCTGGACTTAGGCAATTGGGCCGTTCTGGGAGCAGAAGTAGATTGGGCCATGCCTAGTCATTAGTGTGAGAGCAAGAATTGTCTCTACAAGTCAATCTATGTTTTGATGATAACAATGAGTATTTGTGAAAGAACTATTTTATGGACTAACGTGTGTTGTGTGCAGATCATAAGAACTAAAGACATCAGAACCAACATACACCAGCAAGATGTACTATGATTGAATATATATATATATATATATATATATATATATGCGAAGTTACTATGTGTGACTAAAGTCGCGAGAAGCAAGAACGCTTGTTTATCTAGTCCTGATCAGTCAGATCCAAGGATGCCAAGATTGCTGTTGCAATGCTCTTGTGGATGCTCTCTGAAAGTGATTAAGATTCTGAAGATAGCGAAGCTTCTGAAGAAGTACACTCAGAAAGAACCGAAGTTCTGATGACTCCTATGACTTGAAGTTCTGATGGCTGAAGGCGCTGAAGACCAAGTGCAGAAAGAATCTAAAGACTGACGAGTTCTGAAGATCAAGGTTTCAAACAAGAAGTTCTGATGACTCTGAAGACAGGATCTGAAGTTTCGGAAGACTTAAAGCAGAAAAAGGATAACGTTTTAAAGACCAAGTGTTGAAGTTCTGAAGACTGATTCCTAATGGACTTCTTCAATCAACGGAAGACTTGAAGCATCCGATATTCTGCTATAAAGACTCCACTCATGCTTCATCAAATTAACATCAGAAGCCACTGAAGTTTCGAAGTATAAATATTACTGTTGTGAGTTAAATGTACACACTTCCCAAGAAAAGATGTCTGGTCACTTCCTCCTCTGCAAAAAGAAGATGTGTCAGTATAACTCATTATATCACAACGTCTCCTTTCCAAACAGCCAACAGTATTCTCTAACGGCTATATTTGTACTTGCTATTTAATGGAAAGAGTTTTTGCTTCTGATGTGTTGGATCACTTGTAGAATTACGAACTGAATGTTCATCTGCAAAATTGACCAAGTCATTGTTTGAAGATAGCAACAACGATGATTTCTCGTTGTAACACTTAGAATATTCAAAGCTGTCACTATTTCACTCATGGCAATTGTTGTTGAATCTCCAAAGAACAAATCAACACAACAACAACAATCAAACAGAAGTTGTTGATGAAGAAGACAACATTGAAGATCAGTCAAGTCATCAACCTACCTTCTCGTCAAAGCTACATTGAAGATCTGAAGCAAGGAGTTGCTGCTCAAAGCTTGCTCAACCAGAAGACGAAGAAGAAGAAGATCTACAAGATGTCTACAATCATAATATCAAATACATCTTTGTAGTTTGTTAGGAAAGCAAGGAGTTGATTGCTCAAAACTTGCTTGAACACATGTGTGTGTTCTTTGTACTTAAACCTAGGAGAAACTTGCTTATTAAGAAGCACAATTTGTAATCTTCAGTCTGCCAATTCAACTAAATGAATTGAGACTCCTCAAGTGAACGTTATATCCTGATGGGATCCCTGAATGGTTCAGCTGTGAGTTGAGGCCCTTGAGTAGATCACGTGGTGATCAAATACTTGAGATGACAATGGCTGAGGGTCATTGTGGAAAATCCTGAAATATGGTCAGTAGCGTTATATTTATTGTGATGAATCCCTGAACAGCTAGCTGTGAAATCCCAGCAGTGGGTCTGCTTAGTCAATGAATGTTATATCCTGTTGGATCCTTGAACGGTTCATTGGGTTGTTAGTCACAGTGCGGCTGTGCAAGTGGTTAGTCACCAGCTGTTGCCCGTGCAAGTGTAATCATGATTTTGTTATAGTGGATTAAGTCCTTGTGTTCAAGGCGAAATCACCTGAGGAGGGTGGACTGGATTAACCCGCGTGGTGAACCAGGATATATCGTGTGTCCTTTACTCTCTTGCTTAGTATCTTTATTTATGTTTCTGCATTGAATATCAGAACCTCATATTAAGCAAAGTCAGAACCTTGCAGCCTATCTCTGATAAGCTTCCGCACTGCAAGTTCTGAGTATCGTATCTTATGATCAGAACCTATACGGTTCTCATACTCTATAGTTAATAGATCAAAATCTCTCAACGAACATTGAAGGTTTTTGAGCATCAAATTAACAAGATGCGAAAAGTTACAAAAAGCGTAAATACACAATTCAAACCCCCCTTTCTTGTGTCTTTCTCGCACCTTCAATTGGTATCAGAGCCTGGTTCTGTTATTGATTTACATCAAACACTTAACAGTGTCAGAAAAAGATCCAGATGTGGTGCGTAGAAGTACTCTTGGTGAGATTGAAATCCACTTACAATTTCTGTAACAGTTTAGCAGTTAACTGTGTACAAAATTGTAATCAATCCGATTACTTCGTGAGCAATTCACTGATTCTAGATGAAGCCTCACTAAAGAATGAAGAATCAGTTGATAAGATAAATTCATCAGATGAAAGGCAGTATCTGTTGAATGCTCATTCTGGAAAATACGTGTGGATAAAACCACGTATATGATTAAAAGATGAATCATCAGAAAGCAAGAAATCTTGTTTGCTGAAGATTAATTCTTTATTAGTTTTTGAGATGTTTTCAAGAAACGGATTAGGTCCACCCTTGACTTTCTCGTTTAAAAAACTCATTCTGAATCTCTTCATGTAAAGAAGGAAGATTGCTGTTCTAAGACTTTGAATTTCAGAAATAAATCTGTTAAACTCAGAATCTGAAAAATTCAAATTATTAGAAAGGATTCAATGTCAGAATCTGGAATGATCAAAAGATTCAATGGAGAACTGAATCCTAAAGATTCAGTAATTACTTGATTCCGAACGAACTCTTAAGATCTTAACTGGTTCAGTGATCAAGCTCCAACAACTTGAAATCATCCTAGTAAAGATCAAATGTTGATAATCTGATTTTCAACAGATCAAGTGTTCCCAGAACCACTTGTGCTATGAAACTAGATGCTATCATTTCAGGTATCTAGGTTCTCCAACTAAGATGACGTTAATGATGTTCGTTTGAAGAAATTAGTCAACTCATAGATATGTGTGAACAACCCCAAATAAGTTGATCATCATTGTAAGAACAAGAGATTCATGCAAATCATGTCTAGTGATGTACACATGGGGCATGATGATGTTTTGGTTCTGAACAAGTTCTAAAACAACCTTGAGGAACAAGTCAGATGCTGATATGATAATTCCTCCTCGTATAACCTCTCAAAGGTTCTCACTGAATTGATGAAATCAGTCATCTTACAAAGAAAAGAAACTCTCACAAACGCAAACTGAATTCGGGCTATGAAAGGAGAACTCAACCAATTCTCAAAGTTTGTCGTTTAAGATTCAAATCCATATCTTAGGAACTGTATCGGAACTAAACAAGTTCTATGGATCAAGGAAATGAGAAGTGAGAAACAATCAAAAACAGATGTAATCTGTTGTTTATGAATGGGGTCATCAAATGAAATCTACTGTTCACTCAGTAATGCTCCCACGCATATGAGTGTCGCCTTATAAAAAAGGATTGCATGTAATTGGCTAAGTTCAATTAAAATGGTCACTCTGATCATGCTAAGTCCTAATCTCGGTTATTGTAACCTAGAGAACTAAAGGACAAGGTTGAACAGGAAAAGAGAGAGAAAGCTATAACCCAACTAGGATCACTTTCCAAGAAAATATTCTCTTCAGAAGTCAAAAGACAAGCTTATCTTGAAGAACCCAAGAAACATCTACAGCTTACTCGAAAATAGGCAGAATCAGAAAAATGCTCAAAGCTTCAGGAGTCTGAAAGGAATGATTTCACGAAAAGTTTTAGCTAAAAGATTTTCTTTAAAGAGGTTAAGCATCCCTAAGGTATGGTCTCACTGATTACTCTTTTTATTATGGTAAGATTATCAAATATTTATGATTTCCAAGACAATCATAATTACGCATGTATCAGCTACCTTATCTCTAACCTTAGGCATACGGCAACTTAAGTCTATCATATGTCCTGTCAACTGACCGTCACAGCTATTCATAGCTTGTCTAGGAAATGATGACCTCGCGTGTGCCAAGCGTGATAAATAATCATCACTCATAATCTCACCTCACAACTCTACTCCTCGTCTAGGAAAAATCTCTATATAGTAGGTTAGAACTTCCTTCTTCGTTTCCTGCTCGAAATGTCTTCACACAATATCAGAGGAGAAATTTCCGATCTAGAGCTTCTAAAGGAATTCACGTTGGATCTAAACCTTTTACCACAACTCAACAAAACTAGTATTCTCTCTGGTATTATATTTCAGAATTGGGAAAACTACTTCGACATGCTTGTTGGACCTGTCTTCCCTTCTCTTATAACTGAGTTCTGGGCAAATGCACGTGTACTTGAATATGACTATGGAAAAAATACTATTTTCTCCGTAGTTGCTGGATATCCAGTCTTGATCAACCCCACCATCATAGCTAAAGCCATTAGGTGCATTGAAGATTGTGTGACTGTGGAAAGAAATTCCGACAACCATAGCTTCGACAGACATCTGCACGTCATTTTCAAAACAGAGGGGCATCCCACTCAACCTTACACTCTCACTCCGATTGCTAAAGATTGGTACAATCTGATGGTAACGAATTTCAGACCGAGAGAAAGAGGAGGTGGATGGTTATCTGACATGGAGAGATTGTTTATTTTCTTTTTAATATCTAGAATCAAAATAAACCTACCTCAATCCATGTACAATCATCTAAAGGAAGAAATTAACCTGTCAAGAGAAGACACTATTGTTGTACCCCAAATTTTACCCTTAGATCCATTGATCTTTTACATTTTATCTTAGGTCAATCATATTGCATAACTAACCAATTTTTTAGCCTTTGTTTTGTTTTGTTTCATTTGTGAATCAGGGTTTGTTTCATAGATTCAATGGATTGATCAACCAAAGTTTTGGATAGATCACCGACCAAGCAAGTCTTCATACTCTCAAGAGACCTCACTTCTTCAATAATCCAGTGTGATTTATTTTTCGTCAAAGATCAGGCAAGGATACCAGTCTATGGCAGAGATTCTGAATTAAGGTTTTTGGTCTTCACCAAGCCATTGTTTCATCAGTGTACGCTCAAGGCACGAGGTTTATGGTTTTCACACTTTGTGTTCAAGAAGGGCAAGTGTCATTCATGTTGGATTTCTTCTAAAGCTAGCAGTTTAAGTATATGTGTGCAGTAACATGCAGTTCAATTGGATGTGACCCTAGTTTTGTCAGGAGAGTGAAATTTGTTTCAATAAAGTCAGGCTGCTGAGCTTTTGAAGGTCAAAGCAGTTGAGTTGAGTGCAAGTATTGGTGGTGTAGTTCAGGCTCTCGTCATTGATCTAAAGGACTCATTAGATTTGTCATTCAAGCGAGATCATTTCAGGATGAATTTGAGTTTGTGATATTGTTCAGGATCTGTGGCGATCAAATGCATTTGTGGAGTTTTAAGTGTTGTGGTGGCGTGTTACCTTTACCCTTATCCATTCTCGTAACCGTTTTATCCGATTTTTCATAATCCAATTCTTTGCATTCCAATTAGCCATTTCGATATCCAATCCATCTTTATCCATTTCACTTTAAGCCATTAAATCCATCCATATTCCATTTTTTTGATTTCACATCCATTTTCAATTCTAATCCATTCCTATTTTTCCAAATTTCAATTACCCATTTCCATCATCTTTATTTTCTCCTTTTTTTTCTAAATCCATTTTCAAATCCATATCCACATTTTCACATCAATTATCCATTTATTTTTAACCATAAACCATTTTTCAATTCTTTATCCGAATCCATATTTAATTCTATCCATTTTTCCACATTAATATCCATATGCTCATTTTAAAACCAAATATTCATCAAGTCCATTTTGTCACAAAATTCCAACGAAAAAGATAGTACAAAGTCCATTCAAAAATTCAGCAATGCAATTACAAAGGGTCAAGTTGAATTCAAATGCTAGTAAAACAAAGTGCTAGCTACCCAGGAGGACCCCACACCCACGGATCATGCGACTGCCATGCATACCATGCTCTGCATCAACAATAAAATAGCCTTCCTGCTCCCAACACAAAACCAGCTATGCTTGCAACAACACAAGCCATGCAACAACGACAAGTCGAGACAAAGTCATACCACCCCAGACTGTTATCAAAACCTGTCAAGATCTCTGCACAAACCGACAGCGACGACACACCATGCCTTGACCATCACCACAATAGCACCAAACGCAACATACAAGCAAACTCAGCCTACACTCTGCGTATAACTCAGCTCTGTTGCAAAACAAACAAAAACCTAAAAATGAAAATGACCACACAAGAAAGGGACAGACTGGTGAGTATTAAGAAAGAGGAGAAACCTGTTCAAAAGGGAGGACAGAACCTTGTTTCTGGGGGGGAGCTCAATTCCAAATCTCCAAAACCTCCATCGATTTTCTTCAATAATAAACTCTCAGAACAACCCAATACTTAAACCATTCCACCGTTCCCTCATCTTTTTGGCTATGTGAATCTTCTTCTCCCAAAAAAAACCATCTTTATTTAACCTTCTTCCTCACTGCAAACCGGTAACAATTCCCACCTCTCCAATCTTCTTCATCAAACAGCTCAGAACCTTCGTTCACCAAATCACAATCAAAATCTCCCTCAATCCTTCCACCTACCTTCTTCCACGAACCAAATAGCTCAACCTTTTCTCCTTCGCTCATCCCTCAGTGAACAACCTTCTTCAACAACTTCAAACCTTCTCTTTCATAACTTCACCCGCAAATCATTCCAAACCATAAATAGATCCAGAAACCAGAATCAACACGCAAAAGAGGAAAGAAGAAGGGGAAATCGCACAGACCTTTTTTTCCGAACCTGAAACCGTGATCTAATCCGTGAACGAACTTGAAACGTAAACGGACCGGAGGGGATGAAGCTGCGCAAAGAACGAACTTGAAGCATGAGGAGGTGTCATAAGTGTCAGATATACTCCAACAAAATTCATGTACCGCCATCACATCTCAAAGTTCTCTCTTCCCGGTGGCCTTTTTCCATATGGGGAATCGACATGATTGGCTTGATTGTACCCAAGGCTTCGAACAGACATCGGTTCATCCTTATAGCCATTGACTATTTCACCAAGTGGGTCGAAGCAGCGTCATTCGCTAATGTAACCCGACAAGTGGTGGTCCGATTTATCAAAAACAATATGTTCTGCCGTTATGGTGTTCCAAGCGAGATCATTACTGACAATGGATCTAACTTGAACAACAAGATGATGAAGGAGTTGTGCACAGAGTTCAAGATCGAACATCATAACTCATCTCCCTACCGACCCAAGATGAACGGGGCGGTAGAAACGGCTAACAAGAACATCAAGAAGATTGTTCAAAAGATGGTTGTGACCTACAAAGACTGGCACGAGATGCTGCCCTTTGCTCTTCACGGTTATCGCACATCTGTCCGCACTTCAACAGGGGCAACCCCTTTTTCTCTAGTGTATGGCATGGAAGCAGTTCTCCCCATAGAAGTAGAGATCCCATCAATCTGGGTATTGATGGAAGCTAAGCTTACCGAAGCTGAATGGTGTCAAAGTCGACACGACGAACTGAATCTGATCGAAGAAAAGAGAATAACGGCGCTATGCCACGGTCAGTTATATCAATAGAGAATGAAGAGGGTGTTCGACAAAAAGTTCCGACCTCGTGTCTTCAGGAAAGGAGACCTCGTGCTCAAAAAGATTCAATCGTTTCTCACTGATTCTCGGGGCAAGTGGGCTCCAAATTATGATGGCCCCTATGTGGTCACGAAAGCTTTCTCAGGCGGTGCCTTGAGACTTGCAACCATGGACGGAGAGGAATTTGCCTATCCCATTAATTTTGATGTAGTCAAGAAATACTTCGCCTAAAAAAAACGTCTCGGTGGATTGAAAACCCGAAAGGGCGGTCCAGGCAAAAGTTAGAGACATGAAAAAAATCATCCCGATGGATTGGAAACATCATAGTACAATCCAGGCAAAAATTAGGGATAATGGCAAGTAACTATGTTCAACAAAGGCAAGTCCCTCAGCAGCAGCAGTTACATCATCGGAAGAAAACTCCAGTTAAGGCCATCTTCGACAGAAGCTCAGGATGCCCTGAATTCAAAGTTGGTAGAAGGATAGTGGTCGTTAGGTTTCAACTTAGCCCTTTTCCCTATAAATTACCATTTTCAAACTTTGTAAATACTCAATGGAATCACGCGTTTGGCTGATCTCCATCTTATCAATAAAATTTGAGCCTTGTGCTTTTGTTTGTAATTCTTGCTTGTTTTAGCTTTACAGAACGACGTTGTGAACATGATTAACGATTCTTGAAATAAAACAAAAATGAATTTACTTGTTAAAACTTTTTCTACTTTTAAAATAAAGATGGCAATTCCTTTTGACTGTTAAACATCGAAAGAACATCAATCGCGTCTCCAAAGGTGTTCGAACCTCAAAGTGCAGAATCAAAGTACTCCTTCTAGACCAGTACGCCTGAATAAAGGGATCAACTGTGTCAGAGACCTTGTTTCGTCTGACACGCCTCGGCCGAGTTCTCACCTCCTAAGCCCGATCAACGGTATTCCCCACAGGGATTATCTCTCCTAAGCAAGGTGGAATTGCTATCTTGAACCAGCGATATCTCTACACGCCCCGCGATGGCCGAGTATCCTGTCATGTTCATCTTTTAGTTTGTGTGTCGCGTCAGTTTTGTCAGCATATACATACACATATCATGCATTATTGATTTGCATTTACATTTCATATTGCATCACTATCACTCTAGTCGGTCTTGTCCCTTAGTGATAGGAGTCCTCTCGATCGATTTGTCAGTTCTTTCCTCGTCAGGAAACGTTGTGTCTGAACAATCTCGCCACCAGTGTATCTTTAGATCAGAGTCGGCATTCGACCACTTTGATAACTTGAACCTCTGAAAAGCATGAGAACCTTCGACAGATGTCACTCTTCGCCATTGAAGATGATATCCTTGCTTTCCCGGATTAAAGAAAATCCCCAGAGAAAGCCTCTTAAGCAAGGGTTCGGCAGTACATCAGTATTTCTCCGAAAATCTGCTGATGAAAAGGTCATCGGCACCTCAAAATTGGACCCCATCATATGGCATTTCTCTGGGAAGATCCCGAGAAAAGTATGATGTAAGATCCCCAAGTGGAAACAGTCTCTCAAGATACTCGCTTTCCCCCAAGAGAATCGACAAATGGCGTCTCCAACAGAGAAATTTGTGCACCTCTACAGCTCAGACGACTGGGTTCCCCAGCAAGTCTGACATCGAAACTTTTTTCACTCAAATGGCATCTCCCCAGGAAAATTCGGCGAGAAGTTTGAGGGAAATCCGCTACAAATAGCGTCCCTTGTCAATAAAGTTTATTGAAGAAAGAAACTAAGACCAGTTCCTTGGTAGGAAACTAGGATCGAGGGGAAGTTTAAATCAGAAACTAAGACTAGTTCCTTGGTAGGAAACCAGGATCGAGGGGAAGTTTAAATCAGAAACTAAGACCAGTTCCTTGGTAGGAAACCAGGCTCGGGGGGAAGTTTAAAACAGAAACTGAGACCAGTTCCTTGGTAGGAAACCAGGATCGAGGGGAAGTTTGTTTCCGCAACTGAGACCAGTTCCTTGGCTGAAGACCACGATCGAGGGGAAGTTTACCTTTTCTAAGCATCATTGCTCAGCAAAAGAAGATGGATGCGATCCGCCATTCATGACCACCATCAAAATTTTGGGTATTCCGATATTTAATCCTCTTGCACCCCGAATGCCCGAATACCTTCGTCATTCACACCTTCGGGTCCAAGAAGATTAAATAGGGGCATCTGTCATACCCCAAATTTTGACCACTAAGATTTCCCATCATTGTGCAAATCATCATCACAATAGGGATGAACCATCATGCCTCACCAAATGCCTTAAGGATTGTTGAGCATTCACTACCATCAAAATTAGGGTTTTAAGCCCTCTCAGAGCCTTAGACAAAGGATCAATCAAGGAATGACATGATCTTCAACTTGTCTAACCTCTCAAACATCCACAATGGATCAAAAGGACTCCCACTTCAAGGATTAAGCACAAGGTTGCTCCCTTCTAGGTGGATCAAGTCTCAAGATCGCCAGTATCACAAAATTAGGGTTTTGGTCGACCAGGGCCTCTAGATGGAAAGTTTCATCTGGGCATAAGCCAAAGATACAAAACACAACCTAATGTACTCCATGGAACCTCATGGACCCATTCATCAAGTCAATTTTGCCTTAGGGGATGCATACATAAAAAATCAGGAATTAGGGTTTCTTGACCTAATTCACCCCTAAGTTGACTTTTGGGACAAATCAAGAGCCAAGACCTCAAAGGAGGATTTGAGGGTCTCTAATGAACTATATTGATCCATTTGGAACAATGGATTAATCCAAGAAGCTTGAGCAACAAGTCTCAATTTCATCTGCACAACAATTAGGGTTTTAATGGAAAAGTCAACTGTAACTTTGACTTTTGACCAGGACATGCTCCCAAACCCTAGGACATGCCTCAATATACCCTATGACACCCATGGAACATGTCCATCAAGTTTGATTTAGGTCAAGGACATGATTTCCTGAAGAATTGCACAATTTGGAATTCATCTGATAAAAAGTCAACTGTGCACAAAAGTCAACTTTGACTTTTTGAGATTTTTCACCAAAATGGATTTTTAACCCTAAAATGATGTTAATGTATGATTTGAATCATCATTCATCAAGAAAAATCAAAGAATGTTGGATAACTTGTAAAAGGGGTAACCATAAAACTTAGAAATTTTTCTAAGTTATGGAAAAAGTATCACTAATACACTAACTTTGGAGGATCATAACTCCTAAACCACAAGGCCATTTTTTCTCATCTAAAGATGGATTTGTAGCCCTCATTACCCTCTACAAAAACTTCAACTAGACCTAAGTCCAATTCATTAAGGATTTTGAGTTATGGAGTGATCAAAATCAAGAAATCACACTTTGTTCCAACACTTAGTGAAAATTTCACCAAGTCAGATTTTGCTTCACTTTTTGCCAAATGTAGAGGGATTTTTCACTTGGAATCAAAAGAGACCAAAACCAAACTTGTTCAAACTGTTGTTGTATCATGTAAGGGCTTTCCAAAATGGCCAAGAACATTGCCAAATTCAACTTACCCCATGAGATATGACATTGTCAAGTTGCCTTGCTGAAATCTGTCAAAGGCAAGGCAGATTTTGCATTTTGGCTCGATTTGCCAAAATCATCCAAATTCAAATGCTCCTATCCACTTGGACACCTCAGAGGATTGAATTTAAAGGGGACAATCACTGAGCCAAGCCTCCAAAGTCCATGGAACAAGAAATAGCATGTTGAACCTAGAATGGCCAAAATAGGGACAAGACTCCAAATTTGGATTGGAGCATTCAATGGAAGCATCAAGGTGGCATGGACTGAGCCATTCTCATCTGAAATCAGTCAAAACTTATCCAAGACCAAGGGAACCAAAGCTCTGTGCCCTAACCTCTAGTCAATGGCTAGAGGAGACTTGCATTTCCATTGGACAACATTGGCCAAACCTTCTTACCAGTTGCCATTCACTATTCCTTGCAAAACAAACTTGATCTACTATAAATAGAGCTCAATTGTGATCAGTTTGAGTACACCAAAGCCATCAAACAGATGCTTTCCTCAAAATCTCTTCTTTCACTCCAATTTTGCCTTCTAAGGCAAGTCACTATCGGGTTTTGAGTTTGAGAGCAATTCCAATCAAACCAATCACTCACACACCTCACATACATCACATATAAGCTGATCAAACACTTAGATCACTTCTGAAACACCAATTTCACAAAATCACCAGCTGGTTGCTCAAATTTTCAATCAAGTTGCAGCTGAGGTACCACAAATTGATCCAGCCAATTTCAATCAAGTCCAACCATTCAGACACACTCCACAGGGTGTAGGGAAGCTGTCCAGATCATCACCACTCATCTGTAACACCTCCAAATCAAAAATCACATTGCACTTGTTGTCACGACCTAGAGGTAAGCATAAACTTGGTCATCTCTCAATCTATGCATATTTCCTCGCACAATAATTTGGCCATATGTTCATAATCATGCATGGAATGTTTTCCCTCAATTAATTGCATTGTTTGAATCGTGTATCAAAAATCCCAGCCTTCATGCAGAAATTAGGGTTCTTGAGGTTTCTTCGTGATTTCATGTTTTATGTTTAATTTAAATGAAATTAAGTGTTATAGACATGATCGTGAGGTTGAGACGAGCATAATGATATGTGGATTGCATGTTATAATCAAGTATTCAGTGAGATTGGATAAAAATGCAAATCAGCCAAACCCAGAACACGCGCGTGTTCTTCAGCTGTTCTTGGCGCCTTTTTTCAAAATTTGAATATTTGAATTTTGTGATTTTTATTTAATTGATGTAAAAATTAATTTCTCTCTGAGTTTTAATGATTTTGAGTTGATTCTTTTTTTAATAATTCACAAAAATGTTAAAATATTTTATTTTCCCAAAAAATCCCAAAAATATTTTTATTTCATATAATTGATATTTTTGCAAAGAATTAATATTTTAATTGTTTTTGACATATTAAATATTTTTTCTACATTGATTTTGCAACTTTTAATGCTTTCTAATTATTTTGTAGGTCAATACTTAATTTTTGAAGCATTAATCCAAAATCACAATTTGTTTTTCACATGTTAAACAATTTTGATCATTTTAATTGAATTTTTATTCAATTAAATACATTTTTGAAAACAAATTAGGGTTTTTGGATTAATTCAACCCTCATAAATCATTTTCAAAAACACTTTGGGCCTCTAATAGAGTGTAAGACCCAATCCTTTCTTGACCAAAACATTTTGGGCCTCAGTGTATTGTATAAGTCCCGATACCGTCAAAAACAAACGGCGCGATCGTCGCCTATTCAAAGAATCAACTGGGCCTCTCCTTGAGCTATAAGACCCATTCAAAAACACTTTGGGCCTTTAATAGAGTGTAAGACCCAACCCCCTTTTAACCAAAATCATTTGGGCCTCACTTATTGTATAAGTCCCTCTGCGTTAAAAGAAAATCTCGGTGCGATCGCCATTTCAAACGGAAAAATCATCTGGGCCTACCCTCGTGTTATAAGCCCCAGTCTTTTCCTAAAACTCACTTGGGCCTCTTGAGAGAGTGTAAGACCCATCCCTTTGTACAGAAAACATTTTGGGCCTCAGTCACTTGTATAAGTCCCTCTGTACAAATGCAAACAGTGCGCTCACTGATAAAACCCTGGGCCTCTCATTGAGCTGTAAGCCCCAAATCTTTCTTTTCAAAGCACTTTCTCCTTTGATTTTGAATATACTATTGTTTTCAATCTTTCTTTGTTGAACAACTAACCAAACAGCATGGAAGCTCTACAACCGAGTAAGTGGTTATTGCTTTCATTTACCGCTTTCATATACATATAACTGTATTGTGGGGCTGTTTCACTGTAAGTCTTCTTTCATAAACTCATATCAACTGTGTAATAATAGTATAGATATTTAGAGTTTCCCCGGCAACTACGTCTAGAACTAAGTGACGCCGTTTCGTTTAGTCATAGAAATAGACAACTAGATCCCCAATAGGATCACCAGATACAGTCTTCTCTTCGGCTATCCTCATTAGGAATTGTCAAGAAACTCTACTTCCAGAGATGAATGTATTCTCCGTGAATGGCATCTTTGAGTTTCTTCCAAATTCTCAAATTTCCCTGACTTTGATCTATTCTCGGTGAATAGCATTGTCTTGAATTTCTCGGGGTTTGGGGACCAACGGGCTTCTTAAAAGCATCGGCCTCCTCTTGGGCATCGTACAAGGACCCATAGGCTTCCTAAAAGCTACCCCGCCTCATCTTGGGCTTAGTGCAAGGACCCATCGGCTTCTTAGAAGTATTCACAGCCTCCTCTTAGGCTTCGTATAATGATCTCTTCCTCCGGGAATGCTAGCCTCCTCTTGGGCTTAGTACAAGGACCCGTCGGCTTCTTAAAAGTTTCCAGCCTCCTCTTGGGCTTCGTACAAATTGTCCCGACGACCTCCTAAAGGTATAGGAACAGAACTTAGTCATCTTCATAGAACAATCCTTTCATAGAGTCTACTACTGTTTCTCAAAGCATAGTACAAAAGATGAAACTCTAGGCTTGGACAGTCTAACTTCCTTGAGTCTCAAAGACATTCACAAGTGACCCCTTCGTTAAATAGGAAGGAAACCCGCAGACTCAGATAGTCTCAATATCCTTTGGATTTCCCGTTTCCTTAAAGAACATGAATAACCCGGATCCTTGAATCAAATCCCTGAGTACAGTGTTGCTCATATAAGAACTGATTTTCTCTTTCAAAATCAGTATACCGGACCTGTCGCCATAGCCTCCTCTTAGGCTTTGTATAATGATCCTTCTCCAGTGAAGTTAGCCACCTCTTGGGCTTTGTACAATGATTCTCCCCAATGGAGCCAAACAACGTTTAGCCTCTCTCTCGGGCTTTGTACGAGACACATAAGAGACTCCCTTGCTAAGTCAATTACCCCTTTCGCCTCCATCTCGGGCTTTATACGAGATACAAAAAGGTTCTTATTGAGCCAAATAAACAATAGCCTCCATCTCGGGCTTTATACGAGATACCAAAAGACTCCCTCGTTGAGTCAAAAACCTTTTAGCCTCTCTCTCGGGCTTTGTACGAAACACATAATAGCCTCCTCTTAGGCTTTGTATAAGAAAACCACTGGTTAATCCAATTAACCTTTTAGCATCAAAACTGTGCCTCGTTCACAGTACACAAACATCAACAACTCCTTCCCCTTCATCTAATCGCTGTAAGCGGCAAGCCTCTGGATCATCTACATCCATGCCACTGTCCCTCTTTTAGCATGAGAAATTCCTAAGGAAAGATAGCATTGCTCTATACTGAGTTAAAGTCTTCTCCTTTAGGTTAAAACCCCCTATAAAGGATATTATGGAATTACTAGGATTCACACATCCCGGTTAAAGTAATTCTCCTTTATAAAACAGTTGTAACATACAACCCCCTCTTTAGAGATGACAAATTCTCTCTAAAGTTGGGACCTTCAGCTTCACATCTTGGGCTTTGAACAAGATACAAATAGACTTTTCAGCTTCATATCTTGGGCTTTGATCAAGATACAAATCACCTTTCGCTTCACATCTTGGGCTTTGAACAAGACACCAAAACACCCATTTCCTCCCATAGAATAGGAGGAACTACGAACGCTCCGATTTCCCTGTTTCGGTAAACGGGAATACGTAGGCATAAGATTGAATGAAAAATCTTAGCGAGCACAATTAACAAAAAACCCAAATCCCATATCTCCGTCAATCAAAAGCAGTAAATCAGTCCTAACATCCTAATCCTTGTTCCCCGCCAGAAACCTTCCGTCTAGATAAAAAGAAAGAAAACCGTATTGGCGAAAATACAAATAACCAGTACAAAGGCCCCCTCCACATTGATAGCATTCGTAACTTAACAGACCGCTGTTTAAACTCAGTATGCAAAGCAGGGTTAATTAGAGACATCTATTTCCCTTCCTTCATCAGCTTTAATAGGATAAAAAATGAATCGACCTGTAGTTTAAGTTCAACCGCAGAGAGCGACCAACGCTTAAGAACCGCGTCCAAAATCGCTCGCTACAGAAAAATGGCGCCCACCGTGGGGCCCTTCAAAGTTAGGTCTAGGCACGGTCTTCCTTTTTTTCACTTGTGTGAATACCACAGATTGGGGCTTCTGCCGGGGAACCCATTTTCTGTCAGGAACTTAGGATTCTTAGCTTCATAGGTCTAGGATGATTAGGACAAATATATATACTACTTTTCCTAATTGCTATACATGTTTATTTTTTTGCTAATGGGAATACGGGTGATGCCGTATGTGGAAAGAATGAGTATACACCTAAGATAAGTTATGGCGACGGGGTCGACCATCAACCTCAGTGGAGGCTGACCAACGCAACCCATTCTCTCACCTAGACAATGGGCCGGTTGTTAAGTCTGAGAAGCTGAGGACCCAAACCCTTTCGTAGTGCGGAAACTATCAGAAATAGTTGTTACGCGATACTACCCTCATTTGAGGCTGGTGATCTATTCTCGGTGAATGGCACTTACTCTAAGATTGCTCTATAACTCGCTGGCGATCCGCTTGTTGTTTTGCTTTCCTGGGAGGAGCTAATGATAATGAGTACAGGTACAAAAATCACCCTAGTATAAACCTTTGGGGATGGGTAGAGCCTTGACTTCATGACAACGATCCTTTGACCCCATGTTTTTTCTATGTTTTTGTGTGCTGCATTCATGCATTCATCTAAAAAACATTAAAACATTCAAAAATTATTCTCTTCTAGTCTCTCTATTTTTTTTCAAAATAAACTAAGACTGTGATTGCAAATATCAGAGAAAAGGATTGCATTAATGGATTTCGGTTGAAGGAGAACTCACCAGTATACCTTCAAGGTTCCAAAACTAGAGGATTTGAGAAGGTTAGCAAGGATGATCACTAACCCAGAGGCTTTCAGAGCCAAGCACGGAGGTTTGCTACCACTATTAAGAGTCCATGTGATTGAGGGAATCATGGATGCACTAATCCAGTTCTATGATCCGGTCTATCATTGTTTCACATTCCCGGATTACCAGCTTGCACCAACGCTGGAGGAGTATTCTCACCTGATCGATCTACACATTACAGATCGAGCTCCATTTTCTGGACTGGAAGAAATTCCAAAGAATCAGACTATTGCAAGAGCAATTCATTTGGACGAGTCTGAAGTTAGGATTCACCTAACTACTAAGGGTGGCATCCAAGGTTTGCCAGCCCAGTTCTTGACAAAGAAAGCCCTGTACTTCGCCAGTATCGGGAATGTGACTGCTTTTGAAAGCATCTTTGTCTTACTCACCTACGGGTTATTTTTGTTCCCGAACATCAATAACTTCGTCGATATTAACTCCATTATGGTTTTTCTCATTGGAAACCCTGTACCGACTTTGCTCACAGATGCGTATCATTCTGTACACTTGGGGAATTTGTACAGCGGAGGGGAGATCACATGTTGTGTACCTTTGCTTTACAAATGGTTTATCTCTCACTTGCCCAAGTCTGCTGCTTTTTGGGATTTCAAGAGTGCCTTACGTTGGTCGCAAAAGATCATGTCTCTTACCAACTCTGATATAGATTGGTGTAATAGGATTTATGAGGGAATCAGGATCATTGACCGTTGTGGAACTTCCCCAACATACCCCTTATAGGAACTAAAGGAGGAATCAACTACCATCCGATATTGGTTCGCCGTCAATTTGGATACCCGATGAGGCACATCCCACTGGGTGTTCATCTGGAAGGTCTTTTCTTCAAAGAAGGAGAAAACGACAGAGCACTAAAGATGGAAATAGTGCACGCTTGGAAGCATGTTCATAAGAAAGGACGAGAGTCTCTGGGAAAACCGGACTGTGTCTCGGTGGAGCCTTATCTCCCTTGGGTACAAACTAGAGCTCTCAAGCTGAAGTACCTTATCCTCGTTACGGAATTCTTCCGCCAAGGGAATCTGTCATGTACTTCATGACGGAAACTGAAAAGTTTCAGGTTACTCTCAACAAAATTCAGAAGGAGAGAAGGTCTTGGAAGAACAAGTACCGCACCCTCGACATAGAGTGCATTAAAATACAGCAATTACTGAAAGAAAAAGATGCTCTGATTGAAATTTTGGAGCAACATGCTGTAGATAATCAAGATGACCAAAGGAATTTGCTCGCTCCTTTCACTTGGCAAAGGAATGACAACCCGACAACGGCCCAAGAGCCCCGGTTAAAGAAAAGGAAGATACCAGAATCAACACCTGATTTCTCTTCAGAGAGGACTCAGGACCCATTAGTTTAGGTTTTTGTTTCTACACTTTGTAATCTACTGTATTTCCATTTCTGTAATCCTTTTGAATTTCAATAAAAAGGGGTTTCCCCACCGTTTGATATTTGCAATCTAATTGTCGAAGTTTATTTTGATTAAACCTCAAACAATTGATATAATCATTGCATTCATCATTCTCACATCGCGTATTCTTCTTCCCTGCGAATCTCATGTTTGTGTCTCGATTCTAGAGTCAAACTGTCTCATTCGTATAATACTTGGGCCAATCGTCAGAAAAGGATGGATGATCTTGAGGAAGAAAACAGAGAGTTGAAAGAAGAGATCGACGCTCTGAGAGAGGATATGAGAAAGCTTCGTAACGACATGCAAGCCATGGCAGAAGCTCAGCTACAAAGAACTGTGATCTCAGAGATCACCTTAACGCCCGTAGTGGAGAGGTGTGATCCTAGGTATTAGATACCGAAAGATCGTCCTTGGGGCATGCCTGTTAACTATATCCCGGAAGGATATGTTCCGCCGATCACTGAAGATCAGGGAATCACAACAGAAGCCGCTGGGCCTGAAGGTTACAAACTTCGGGAAAGCAAAGATGCCAGAGGCATACTAAAGACTCCTGAAGGTTACAAACTTCGGGAGACGCCAAGACTCACTACCGTAGTCACGGTCCCACCCCCTATGGTGCACACTGTCCCAAAAGGACAGATTCCACAGACACCTTCTGGTAAGAAGGAAACTATGTTTGACAGAATGGAGGAATTCCAGGAGCAGTTCTTGGAAATGCAGAAGGAACTGCAGGCCATTCGCGGTCAGGATTTATTTGGAAAGGACGCCGCAGATCTCTGCTTGGTCCCAAATGTGAAAGTCCCGCACAAGTTCCAAGTGCCCGACTTTGAAAAATATAAGGGTAACTCTTGCCCTCAAAGCCATCTGGTGATGTATGCTCGGCGGATGTCAGCCCAAACGGAGAATCAGGACCTACTGATTCACTACTTTCAGGATAGTTTAACCGGTGCCGTACTCAAATGGTACATGGGTTTAAACCGTGCTACGATTAGCACATTCAGAGATCTTGGTACTGCCTTCGTCCAACAATACAAATACAATTTGGACATGGCACCCGACAGAGATCAACTCAGATCGATGTCGCAAAAGGACAAGGAAACCTTTAAGGAGTATGCTCAAAGATGGCGTGAAATTGCCGCTCAAATTTGTCCACCTCTTGAGGAAAAATAGATGACAAATATCTTCTTAAAGACCTTAAGCTCATTTTACTATGACCGAATGGTTGCCAGTGCACCCAGTGATTTCACCGAAATGGTCGGCATAGGTGTACGTCTGGAGGAAGCCGTCCGAGAAGGACGTTTGGTAAAAGACACTGGATCGACGAGCGGTACTAAAAAATACGGCAGTGCTCTCCCTAAGAAAAAAGAGCAAGATATTGGGAATATCTCTCTCGGAAAGCAAAGACGACGTTATCAACCGGTAGCAGCTGTGACTCCTGCTATCAACCCTGTGTCTATTCCTACGTATCAACCTCAGGTTGCGCAGAGCCAACCTGACCAGCAAAGGACACAACAGCCTCTTCAGCAGGCTCGTCCTCTATATAACAACAACCGTACAACACGGCCGCCAGGATTTGATCCTATACCCGTGACGTACGCAGAGCTGTTTCCATTCTACTAGCTAAGGGGCACATCCAGACTAAGTCTCCTCTTACAGTACCAGAAAATCCGCCTTTTTGGTTTAAGGTGGATCAGACATGCCCTTATCATCAAGGAGGTTCAGGGCATAACATAGAGACTTGTCTCAATTTCAAGTCCAACGTGCAAAAACTTGTTAGGAGCGGGGTCTTATCCTTCAAGGATACAAATCCTAATGTTCTCACGAACCCGCTGCCTCAACACGAGAAGGCTGTAGTCAATCTGATTGAGAGAGAATCTAACGATGTCTATCAAATTCACGATGTACTCTTGTTGAAAACCAATTTGGTCAAGATGCATTGTAGACAGAGTGGATATGGCCATGTGCCACCTCATAACTATCACCAGTGTGATATCTGCTCTAAAGACAATCAAGGATGTTCTGTGGTGCAAGCAGCTCTACAGGAACAGATGGATCTCGGATGGATCCAAGAGCACCGAGTTCATGGAGTTAAAATGGTTTGCACGAATTCTAACGTCATTCAGAACCACGATATCTGTGCAATGAATGTCAACTTGGTGGCGATGCATTCAAGGAAAAGCCAGTATCATAATCTGCCGTGGCACGATTACAATTCCTGTCTGACTTGCTCGATAAACAAACAGGGATGCTCTTTCATACAAGAGGCCCTCCAGCGTCAGATGGATCTTGGATGGATCCAAGACTACCATGATAGGAACCCTTATCAGATCAACATGGTTCAGATCTTCGATATTCGCGTGATGAATACCAACCTGGTAGAGTTGCATGCTGAGCAGGTCCGACTCAGATTCTTAATATCACATGACTATCAAAGCTATAAAGCAGGTTGCGAAAACGATCGAGGTTGTACCCTTGTCTAGGAGGCACTTCAGCACTTGTTAAATCATTGGTGGATGTTAATTTATATGGAAGAAGATACTCAGCAGATTAGTATCAGTAACAGAAACCCCACTCGGAGTCAGAGTCAGGATGTCCGATCAGTGGAAGCTAACCTAGTGAGGTTACATTGTATTCAAAGTGGGCGTGGCCAGGTGCCCCCACACAACTATGACAGTTGCGGCGTCTGTTCGAAAAGTAACCAAGGGTGTTACCTGGTGAGAGCAGCTCTGTAGGATCAGGTGGATCGTGGAGAAATTCGCCCATATCCGAGTTCTGGACCCATCAACTGGACGCCGAACTACCTTGTCGAGCAAGTTGAGGATGTTGTCACGATCTCTGGTCATCACAGGACCAGGGATGTTTTCGCCATTATTCCTCTACTTGCCGAAGCTAAAGTTCCCAACCGGGAATGGATCGGGATCACTTATGATGGTCAGAAAAATCAGAAAGCTCCTGTAGTCATCTATCTACCAGGACCATTACCGTATGAATCAGCTAAGGCGATCCCTTACAAATACGGTGCAACAACAATTGAGAATGGAAAGGAAATTCCATTACCCTCCGTCGTGAATATTGCAGACATCAGTCATGTAACACGGAGCAGTCGAATCTTCAACCGAGGAGTTGGAGAACTTAACAAAGAAAAGGAACTTCAGACAGAAGCTCCCGATCCCCCAGTCGGTCAGTCCAGTAATCCCGACCTTTCAAAGAACGATGATGAGATGCTGAAGCTCATCCAAAGGAGTGAGTACAACATTGTTGATCAGCTATTACAAACTCCTTCAAAGATCTCGGTGTTATCACTGTTACTCAGTTCAGAAGCCCACGGGGAGGCTCTACAGAAAGTCTTAGAGCAAGCCTTTGTGGAACAGGATGTAACAATCAGACAGTTCGATAGCATTGTCTCTAACATCACTTCCTGCAACAATTTGGGATTTAGTGATGAAGAATTACCTGAAGAGGGTCGTCGTCGTAACATGGCGCTCAATATCACAGTTAATTGCCAGGACGATACTTTAGCCAGCGTACTGGTAGACACAGGGTCAGCCCTGAATGTTATGCCGAAGTCCACTTTGATGCAATTATCATTCAAGGGCCCTCTGATGAGAGCCAGCGAGGTCGTCGTCAAAGCATTCGACGGATCCAGAAAAACAGTTATCGGCGAAGTTGATCTTCCCATAACTATCGGTCCTCACACTTTCCAAGTCACTTTCCAGGTCATGGATATCCGGGCAACATACAGTTGTTTATTAGGAAGACCTTGGATACATCAGGCTGGAGCAGTCACTTCGACCCTCCACCAAAAGCTAAAGTTCGTCAAGAACGATCAACTTGTCACGGTTTGTGGGGAGCAAGCCTTGCTCGTGAGTAACTTATCATCATCTGCTGGTATAGAACCCGAGGAGGTTATTGGAACGCAGTTCCAAGCACTGTCGGTAAGCAAAGACAATCAGTTCAAAGAAGGAACTTCAATTTCTTCATACAAAGATGCTATCAAAGCGGTCGAGAGTACCGATACAACAGGATGGGGACAACTTGTCATTCCTATTGACAATAAAACAAAGAAGGGTCTTGGTTTTTCTGCAACCTGTACCCAGACAGCTGCCAGCGATGAAAGTCTTCATCCCCTTCAAAATCTCTTCCACAGTGGAGGTTTCCTTCACCCAGTGTCTCAAGCAGTTCATGCTATCAATGAGGAAGATCCCTCTGACCCAGATGAAGAGTGGAAGGCCTACCTTAACAAGGATGGTTATATGTCTCAGGAAGAGGTGCCTACGCCTCTTTGCTTTCCTACAGAGAGTCCGAGATTTATACCACGGTCAGACGTCGAAATGATCTATGGGGATTGTGATCCGGAAGGATGCCGTGCTCTGCCAAATTCATTAGAGGAAGACACTCTGATGAAAAACAATTTTGACTACAACTACTATGGCCCAATGGATGGTCTGCCAATGTGGCAACCTTACCCAGGAAACTTGGGGCAAGAAAGTCAGCCGAGTAATGAAGCTCAGCTGACCATCATTGAACGGAATACCTGTGTCCCCACCATGTCATGGGATCAACACTCAGGTCATTCGGAAACTACTCAACATGAAGATGAATTCGCAACGTTTGCAGGACTTGAATTCATCAACTATGCTTTTCCTGAGGTTAATGTCATCGAGAGAAATGACTCCTCCAGTTCGAAAGAAGTGTGGGACACCTTGGGACAACCAAGTGGAAAATACGACTTCATGGTCAAGTACACTACTCCCGAAAGCTCTCGTATCAGGCTCGAAGACATCCAGCTTATTGGATGGGGAGATACAGCTGAGAGCACAAATACTCTGCATAATGCAACTGAGGAATCCTCCTACGACAACTCTGCCTGGGAGACAGATTCCAATGATCCTGCTCCACCAGAAATTAGTGTTATTTCTGAAGACAAATCAAGGAAGGTGCCAGACTTTGTGATTCACCGAGGAGTTCGCCGCCAATGGGTTGTCGTCGAGGTTCCGAAGGTCGTTCATCAGTCAAAGTAATTGCCATCTTTAACCTTTCACCCTACCCCGGTGAAACAGATGTTTTGATAGGGCTCGCTTTCTATAAATTTCCCTCTTCGCTTTGCCCAAAGCGACAGAGTTTTATTTTATAGGGCTGTAGTTTCAAGATTCGACTTGTTCATTAATAAAATAACGTCGTTATGTAATTTCCGCATTAATTGTTGTTTTCTCTTTTTGCTTTTTCAAAGAAAATGGTAATCCTAAAAAACAAAACAATAAAAACAAGCAGTAAAACAAATACACTGCACACACTTGCATTTTTCTCTATCTCTTCTAAACACGAATCATCACGTCATGCAGATTGCTTGTTTTACACCCTGTTGAAACATACGATCCGATGCCTTCTCCCAACTTTGAGTTCCCGGTATTCGAGGCTGAAGAAGAAAATGACGACGAAATTCCAGAAGAGATCTCCCGATTACTCAGACAAGAGGAAAGGTCCATTGAACCTCACAAAGAACCGTTGGAAACGATAAACTTGGGTTCAGAGCAAGAGAGAGAAGAAATCAAGATTGGGGCACTGCTCAGTCCAACTGCCAGAGAGAGTTTGATAAAGCTTCTCAGAGAATTTCCCGATGTATTCGCTTGGTCTTATCAGGATATGCCAGGGTTGGATACCAGCATCGTGGAACATCACTTACCGTTAAGATCGGAATGTCCGCCAGTAAAGTAAAGGTTGAGACGCACTCACCCGGACATGGCCATCAAAATCAAAGAGGAGGTACAGAAACAGATTAACGCGGGTTTCCTCGCTACAGCTGAATATCCTCAATGGTTAGCCAACATCGTACCCGTTCCCAAAAAGGACGGAAAGGTCAGAATGTGTGTCGATTACAGAGATCTGAACAAGGCAAGTCCAAAGGACGACTTTCCTTTACCACACATTGACATGTTAGTTGACAGCACAGCAACGTTCAAAGTATTCTCCTTCATGGATGGATTCTCGGGCTATAACCAGATCAAAATGGCGCCGAAAGACATGGAGAAAACTTCGTTCATTACCCCCTAGGGTACCTTCTGTTACAAGGTAATGTCGTTTGGTTTGAAGAACGCCGGGGCAACCTATCAGAGGGCCATGACTACTCTGTTTCATGACATGATACATGAAGAAATCGAAGTGTATGTCGATGATATGATTGCAAAATCTAAAACAGAGGAGGAGCATGTGACACACCTGTCAAAACTATTTGAGCGGTTGAGAAAGTACAAACTCCGCTTGAATCCCAATAAGTTCACCTTCGGTGTCCGTTCAGGGAAACTACTAGGGTTCATCGTCAGCCAGAAAGGAATTGAGGTTGATCCTGACAAGGTCAAGGCCATTCAAGAAATGCCTTCTCCGAAAACAGAAAAACAAGTCAGAGGATTCCTGGGACGTTTAAACTACATCTCCAGATTCATATTCCTCATGACCGCCACGTGTGCGCCGATTTTCAAATTACTCAAAAAGAACCAGGATTGCGTTTGGTCAGAAGATTGCCAAACCGTCTTCGACAGTATTAAGGAATATCTGTTGAATCCTCCGATTCTATCACCTCCAGTGGAAGGAAGACCACTGATCATTTACCTCACAGTTCTAGAGGACTCGATGGGATGTGTACTTGGCCAACAAGACGAAACCAAAAGGAAAGAGTCTGCCATCTACTATCTAAGCAAGAAATTCACCGACTGTGAAACTCGGTACACGATGCTCGAGAAAACTTGCTGTGCTTTGGCTTGGGCAGCCAAACGTCTTCACCAATGCATGATTCGTCACATTACTTGGTTAATCTTCGAAATGGATCCAATCAAGTATGTTTTCGAAAAACCTGCTCTTACGGGAAGGATTGCCCGTTGGCAGATGCTGTTATCAGAATATGACATAGAGTACCATGCTCAGAAAGCCGTTAAGGGAAGTGTTTAAGCCGATCATTTAGCTCATCAACCGATTAACGATCAAGAATCAATCGAGTTTGACTTCCCAGACGAAGATGTCATGTATCTAAAAATGAAAGACTGCGATGAGCCACTACCCAGTGAAGGGCCAGAACCAGGTTCCCAATGGGGACTTATCTTTGACGGAGCAGTTAATCAATATGGAAACGGAATTGGGGCAATCATTGTTACCCCTCAGGGCACCCACATTCCTTTCACTGCTAGACTTACGTTCAAATGTACGAACAACGAGGCCGAATACGAAGCTTGTATTATGGGTCTCGAAGAAGCAATTGATTTAAGGATCAAAAACTTGGACGTATATGGCGACTCAGCTTTGGTTATCAATCAGATAAAAGGAGATTGGAACACATACCAATCAGGATTGATTCCTTACAAAGACTATGCAAGAAGGTTGTTACCCTTCTTCAACAGAGTTGAGTTTCATCACATCCCTCGTGATGAGAATCACATGGCTGATGCATTAGCCACTATCTCTTCCATGATTAGTGTAGGTCAATGGAATGACATACCTAAGATCGACATAATGCGCCTTGAACGGCCCGCTTACGTCTTCACGATTGAAGCAGTCATAGATGACAAACCTTGGTACCACAATATCAAATGCTTCCTTCAGAAACAAGAGTACCCATCTGGGGCACTCAGAAAAGACAGGAAAACCCTCAGAAGATTGGCTAGAAACTTCTTCCTGAGCGGTGAAACTCTTTATAAGAGGAATTTTGACATGGTCTTGCTCCGATGCGTAGACAGACTCGAAGCAGACATGCTTATGAAAGAAATTCATGAAAGATCCTTTGGCACTCATGCCAACGGACACACAATGGCGAGAAAAATTTTGAGAGCAGGGTATTACTGGTTGACCCTGGAATCCGACTGCTACAAGTACATGAGGAGGTGTCACAAGTGTCAGATATACTCCGACAAAATTCATGTACCGCCATCACATCTCAAAGTTCTCTCTTCCCCGTGGCCTTTTTCCATATGGGGAATCGACATGATTGGCTTGATTGAACCCAAGGCTTCGAACGGACATCGGTTCATCCTTATAGCCATTGACTATTTCACCAAGTGGGTCGAAGCAGCGTCATTCGCTAATGTAACCCGACACGTGGTGGTCCGATTTATCAAAAACAATATCATCTGCCGTTATGGTGTTCCAAGCGAGATCATTACTGACAATGGATCTAACTTGAACAACAAGATGATGAAGGAGTTGTGCACAGAGTTCAAGATCGAACATCATAACTCATCTCCCTACCGACCCAAGATGAACGGGGTGGTAGAAATGGCTAACAAGAACATCAAGAAGATTGTTCAAAAGATGGTTGTGACCTACAAAGACTGGCACGAGATGCTGCCCTTTGCTCTTCACGGTTATCGCACATCTGTCCGCACTTCAACAGGGGCAACCCCTTTTTCTCTAATGTATGGCATGGAAGCAGTTCTCCCCATAGAAGTAGAGATCCCATCAATCCGGGTATTGATGGAAGCTAAGCTTACCGAAGCTGAATGGTGTCAAAGTCGACACGACGAACTGAATCTGATCGAAGAAAAGAGAATAACGGCACTATGCCATGGTAGTTATATCAATAGAGAATGAAGAGGGCGTTCGACAAAAAGGTCCGACCTCGTGTCTTCAGGAAAGGAGACCTCGTGCTCAAAAAGATTCAATCGTTTCTCACTAATTCTCGGGGCAAGTGGGCTCCAAATTATGATGGCCCCTATGTGGTCACGAAAGCTTTCTCAGGCGGTGCCTTGAGACTTGCAACCATGGACGGAGAGGAATTTTCCTATCCCACGAATGTTGATGTAGTCAAGAAATACTTCGTCTAAAAAAAATGTCTCGGTGGATTGAAAACCCGAAAGGGCGGTCCAGGCAAAAGTTAGAGACATGAAAAAAATCATCCCGATGGATTGGAAACATCATAGTACAATCCAGGCAAAAATTAGGGATAATGACAAGTAACTATGTTCAACAAAGGCAAGTCCCTCAGCAGCAGCAGTTACATCATCAGAAGAAAACTCCAGTTAAGGCCATCTTCGACAGAAGCTCAGGATGCCCTGAATTCAAAGTTGGTAGAAGGATATTGGTCGTTAGGTTTCAACGTAGCCCTTTTCCCTATAAATTACCATTTTCAAACTTTGTAAATACTCAATGGAATCACGCGTTTGGCTGATCTCCATCTTATCAATAAAATTTGAGCCTTGTGCTTTTGTTTGTAATTCTTGCTTGTTTTAGCTTTACAGGACGACGTTGTGAACATGATTAACGATTCTTGAAATAAAACAAAAATGAATTTACTTGTTAAAAATTTTTCTACTTTTAAAATAAAGATGGCAATTCCTTTTGACTGTTAAACATCGAAAGAACATCAATCGCGTCTCCAAAGGTGTTCGAACCTCAAAGTGCAGAATCAAAGTACTCCTTCTAGACCAGTACGCCTGAATAAAGGGATCAACTGTGTCAGAGACCTTGTTTCGTCTGACACGCCTCGGCCGAGTTCTCACCTCCTAAGCCCGATCAACGGTATTCCCCACAGGGATTATCTCTCCTAAGCAAGGTGGAATTGCTATCTTGAACCAGCGATATCTCTACACGCCCCGCGATGGCCGAGTATCCTGTCATGTTCATCTTTTAGTTTGTGTGTCGTGTCAGTTTTGTCAGCATATACATACACATATCATGCATTATTGATTTGCATTTACATTTCATATTGCATCACTATCACTCTAGCCGGTCTTGTCCCTTAGTGATAGGAGTCCTCTCGATCGAGTTGTCAGTTCTTTCCTCGTCAGGAAACATTGTGTCTGAACAATCTCGCCACCAGTGTATCTTTAGATCAGAGTCGGCATTCGACCACTTTGATAACTTGAACCTCTGAAAAGCCAGAGAACCTTCGACAGATGTCACTCTTCGCCATTGAAGATGATATCCTTGCTTTCCCAGATTAAAGAAAATCCCCAGAGAAAGCCTCTTAAGCAAGGGTTCGGCAGTACATCAGTATTTCTCCGAAAATCTGCTGATGAAAAGGTCATCGGCACCTCAAAATTGGACCCCATCATATGCCATTTCTCTGGGAAGATCCCGAGAAAAGTATGATGTAAGATCCCCAAGTGGAAACAGTCTCTCAAGATACTCGCTTTCCCCCAGTAGAATCGACAAATGGCATCTCCAACAGAGAAGTTTGTGCACCTCTACAGCTCAGACGACTGGGTTCCCCAGCAAGTCTGACATCGAAACTTTTTTCACTCAAATGGCATCTCCCCAGGAAAATTCGGCGAGAAGTTTGAGGGAAATCCGCTACAAATAGCGTCCCTCGTCAATAAAGTTTATTGACGAAAGAAACTAAGACCAGTTCCTTGGTAGGAAACCAGGATCGAGGGGAAGTTTAAATCAGAAACTAAGACCAGTTCCTTGGTAGGAAACCAGGATCGAGGGGAAGTTTAAATCAGAAACTAAGACCAGTTCCTTGGTAGGAAACCAGGCTCGGGGGGAAGTTTAAAACAGAAACTGAGACCAGTTCCTTGGTAGGAAACCAGGATCGAGGGGAAGTTTGTTTCCGCAACTGAGACCAGTTCCTTGGCTGAAGACCAGGATCGAGGGGAAGTTTACCTTTTCTAAGCATCATTGCTCAGCAAAAGAAGATGGATGTGATCCGCCATTCATGACCACCATCAAAATTTTGGGTATTCCGATATTTAATCCTCTTGCACCCCGAATGCCCGAATACCTTCGTCATTCACACCTTCGGGTCCAAGAAGATTAAATAGGGGCATCTGTCATACCCCAAATTTTGACCACTAAGATTTCCCATCATTGTGCAAATCATCATCACAATAGGGATGAACCATCATGCCTCACCAAATGCCTTAAGGATTGTTGAGCATTCACTACCATCAAAATTAGGGTTTTAAGCCCTCTCAGAGCCTTAGACAAAGGATCAATCAAGGAATGACATGATCTTCAACTTGTCTAACCTCTCAAACATCCACAATGGATCAAAAGGACTCCCACTTCAAGGATTAAGCACAAGGTTGCTCCCTTCTAGGTGGATCAAGTCTCAAGATCGCCAGTATCACAAAATTAGGGTTTTGGTCGACCAGGGCCTCTAGATGGAAAGTTTCATCTGGGCATAAGCCAAAGATCCAAAACACAACCTAATGTACTCCATGGAACCTCATGGACCCATTCATCAAGTCAATTTTGCCTTAGGGGATGCATACATAAAAAATCAGGAATTAGGGTTTCTTGACCTAATTCACCCCTAAGTTGACTTTTGGGACAAATCAAGAGCCAAGACCTCAAAGGAGGATTTGAGGGTCTCTAATGAACTATATTGATCCATTTGGAACAATGGATTAATCCAAGAAGCTTGAGCAACAAGTCTCAATTTCATCTGCACAACAATTAGGGTTTTAATGGAAAAGTCAACTGTAACTTTGACTTTTGACCAGGACATGCTCCCAAACCCTAGGACATGCCTCAATATACCCTATGACACCCATGGAACATGTCCATCAAGTTTGATTTAGGTCAAGGACATGATTTCCTGAAGAATTGCACAATTTGGAATTCATTTGATAAAAAGTCAACTGTGCACAAAAGTCAAGTTTGACTTTTTGAGATTTTTCACCAAAATGGATTTTTAACCCTAAAATGATGTTAATGTATGATTTGAATCATCATTCATCAAGAAAAATCAAAGAATTTTGGATAACTTGTAAAAGGGGTAACCATAAAACTTAGAAATTTTTCTAAGTTATGGAAAAAGTACCACTAATACACTAACTTTGGAGGATCATAATTCCTAAACCACAAGCCCATTTTTTCTCATCTAAAGATGGATTTGTAGCCCTCATTACCCTCTACAAAAACTTTAACTAGACCTAAGTCCAATTCATTAAGGATTTTGAGTTATGGAGTGATCAAAATCAAGAAATCACACTTTGTTCCAACACTTAGTGAAAATTTCACTAAGTCAGATTTTGCTTCACTTTTTGCCAAATGTAGAGGGATTTTTCACTTGGAATCAAAAGAGATCAAAATCAAACTTGTTCAAACAGTTGTTGTATCATGTAAGGGCTTTCCAAAATGGCCAAGAACATTGCCAAATTCAACTTACCCCATGAGATATGACATTGTCAAGTTGCCTTGCTGAAATCTGTCAAAGGCAAGGCAGATTTGGCATTTTGGCTCGATTTGCCAAAATCAGCCAAATTCAAATGCTCCTATCCACTTGGACACCTCAGAGTATTGAATCTAAAGGGGACAATCACTGAGCCACGCCTCCAAAGTCCATGGATCAATAAATAGCAAGTTGAACCTAGAATGGCCAAAATAGGGACAAGACTCCAAATTTGGATTGGAGCATTCAATGGAAGCATCAAGGAGGCATGGACTGACATTGGCCAAACCTACTTACCAGTTGCCATTCACTATTCCTTGCAAAACAAACTTGCTCTACTATAAATAGAGCTCAATTGTGATCAGTTTAAGTACACCAAAGCCATCAAACAGATGCTTTCCTCAAAATCTCTTCTTTCACTCCAATTTTGCCTTCTAAGGCAAGTCATTATCGGGTTTTGAGTTTGAGAGGAATTCCAATCAAACCAATCACTCACACACCTCACATACATCACATATGAGCTGATCAAACACTTAGATCACTTCTGAAACATCAATTTCACAAAATCACCAACTGGTTGCTCAAATTTTCAATCAAGTTGCAGCTGAGGTACCACAAATTGATCCAGCCAATTTCAATCAAGTCCAACCATTCAAACACACTCCATAGGGTGTAGGGAAGCAGTCCAGATCATCACCACTCATCTGTAACACCTCCAAATCAAAAATCACATTGCACTTGCTGTCACGGCCTAGAGGTAAGCATAAACTTGGTCATCTCTCAATCTATGCATATTTCCTCGCACAGTAATTTGGCCATATGTTCATAATCATGCATGGAATGTTTTCCCTCAATTAATTGCATTGTTTGAAACGTGTATCAAAAATCCTAGCCTTCATGCAGAAATTAGGGTTCTTGAGGTTTCTTCGTGATTTCATGTTTTATGTTTAATTTAAATGAAATTAAGTGTTATAGACATGATCGTGAGGTTGAGACGAGCATAATGATATGTGGATTGCATGTTATAATCAAGTATTCAGTGAGATTGGATAGAAAATGCAAATCAGCCAAACCCAGAACACGCGCGTGTTCTTCAGCTGTTCTTGGCGCCGTTTTTCAAAATTTGAATATTTGAATTTTGTGATTTTTATTTAATTGATTCAAAAATTAATTTCTCTCTGAGTTTTAATGATTTTGAGTTGATTCTTTTTTTAATAATTCACAAAAATGTTAAAATATTTTATTTTCCCAAAAAATCCCAAAAATATTATTTATTTCATATAATTGATATTTTTGCAAAGAATTAATATTTTAATTATTTTCGACATATTAAATATTTTTTCTACATTGATTTTGCAACTTTTAATGCTTTCTAATTATTTTGTAGGTCAATACTTAATTTTTGAAGCATTAATCCAAAATCACAATTTGTTTTTCACATGTTAAACAATTTTGATCATTTTAATTGAATTTTTATTCAATTAAATACATTTTTGAAAACAAATTAGGGTTTTTGGATTAATTCAACCCTCATAAATCATTTTCAAAAACACTTTGGGCCTCTAATAGAGTGTAAGACCCAATCCTTTCTTGACCAAAACATTTTGGGCCTCAGTGTATTGTATAAGTCCCGATACCGTCAAAAACAAACGGCGCGATCGTCGCCTATTCAAAGAATCAACTGGGCCTCTCCTTGAGCAATAAGACCCATTCAAAAACACTTTGGGCCTCTAATAGAGTGTAAGACCCAACCCCCTTTTAACCAAAATCATTTGGGCCTCACTTATTGTATAAGTCCCTCTGCGTTAAAACAAAATCTCGGTGCGATCGCCATTTCAAACGGAAAAATCATCTGGGCCTACCCTCATGTTATAAGCCCCACTCTTTTCCTAAAACTCACTTGGGCCTCTTGAGAGAGTGTAAGACCCATCCCTTTGTTCAGAAAACATTTTGGGCCTCAGTCACTTGTATAAGTCCCTATGTACAAATGCAAACAGTGCGCTCACTGATAAAACCCTGGGCCTCTCATTGAGCTGTAAGCCCCAAATCTTTCTTTTCAAAGCACTTTCTCCTTTGATTTTGAATATACTGTTGTTTTCAATCTTTCTTTGTTGAACAACTAACCAAACAACATGGAAGCTCTACAACCGAGTAAGTGGTTATTGCTTTCATTTACCGCTTTCATATACATATAACTGTATTGTGGGGCTGTTTCACTGTAAGTCTTCTTTCATAAACTCATATCAACTGTGTAATAATAGTATAGATATTTAGAGTTTCCCCGGCAACTACGTCTAGAACTAAGTGACGTCGTTTCGTTTAGTCATAGAAATAGACAACTAGATCTCTAATAGGATCACCAGATACAGTCTTCTCTTTGGCTGTCCTCATTAGGAATTGTCAAGAAACTCTACTCCCAGAGATGAATGTATTCTCCGTGAATGGCATCTTTGAGTTTCTTCCAAATTCTCAAATTTTCCTGACTTTGATCTATTCTCGGTGAATAGCATTGCCTTGAATTTCTCGGGATTTGGGGTCCCACGGGCTTCTTAAAAGCATCAGCCTCCTCTTGGGCATCGTACAAGGACCCATAGGCTTTCTAAAAGCAACCCCGCCTCCTCTTGGGCTTAGTACAAGGGCCCATCGGCTTCTTAGAAGTATTCACAGCCTCCTCTTAGGCTTCGTATAATGATCTCTTCCTCCGGGAATGATAGCCTCCTCTTGGGCTTAGTACAAGGACCCGTCGGCTTCTTAAAAGTTTCCAGCCTCCTCTTGGGCTTCGTACAAATTGTCCCGACGACCTCCTAAAGGTATAGGAACAGAACTTAGTCATCTTCATAGAACAGTCCTTTCATAGAGTCTACTACTGTTTCTCAAAGCATAGTACAAAAGATGAAACTCTAGGCTTGGACAGTCTAACTTCCTTGAGTCTCAAAGACATTCTTAAGTGACCCCTTCGTTAAATAGGAAGGAAACCCGCAGACTCAGATAGTCTCAATATCCTTTGGATTTCCCATTTCCTTAAAGAACAGGAATAACCCGAATCCTTGAATCAAATCCCTGAGTACAGTGTTGCTCATATAAGAACTGATTTTCTCTTTCAAAATCAGTATACCGGACCTGTCGCCATAGCCTCCTCTTAGGCTTTGTATAATGATCCTTCTCCAGTGAAGTTAGCCACCTCTTGGGCTTTGTACAATGATTCTCCCCAATGGAGCCAAACAACGTTTAGCCTCTCTCTCGGGCTTTGTACGAGACACATAAGAGACTCCCTTGCTAAGTCAATTACCCCTTTCGCCTCCATCTCGGGCTTTATACGAGATACAAAAAGGTTCTTATTGAGCCAAATAAACAATAGCCTCCATCTCGGGCTTTATACGAGATACCAAAAGACTCCCTCGTTGAGTCAAAAACCTTTTAGCATCTCTCTCGGGCTTTGTACGAGACACATAATAGCCTCCTCTTAGGCTTTGTATAAGAAAACCACTGGTTAATCCAATTAACCTTTTAGCATCAAAATTGTGCCTCGTTCACAGGACACAAACATCAACAACTCCTTCCCCTTCATCTAATTGCTGTAAGCGGCAAGCCTCTGGATCATCTACATCCATGCCACTATCCCTCTTTTAGCATGAGAAATTCCTAAGGAAAGATAGCATTGCTCTATACTGAGTTAAAGTCTTCTCCTTTAGGTTAAAACCCCCTATAAAGGAAATTATGGAATTACTAGGATTCACACATCCCGGTTAAAGTAATTCTCCTTTATAAAACAGTTGTGACATACAACCCCCTCTTTAGAGATGACAAATTCTCTCTAAAGTTGGGACCTTCAGCTTCACATCTTGGGCTTTAAACAAGATACAAATAGACTTTGTGCTTCATATCTTGGGCTTTGATCAAGATACAAATCACCTTTCGCTTCACGTCTTGGGCTTTGAACAAGACACCAAAACACCCATTTCCTCCCATAGAATAGGAGGAACTACGAACGCTCTGATTTCCCTGTTTCGGTAAACGGGAATACGTAGGCATAAGATTGAAAGAAAAATCTTAGCGAGCACAATCAACAAAAAACCCAAATCCTATATCTCCGTCAATCAAAAGCAGTAAATCAGTCCTAACATCCTAATCCATGTTCCCCGCCAGAAACCTTCCGTCTAGATAAAAAGAAAGAAAACCGTATTGGCGAAAATACAAATAACCAGTACAAAGGCCCCCTCCACATTGATAGCATTCGTAACGTAACAGACCGCTGTTTAAACTCAGTATGCAAAGCAGGGTTAATTGGAGACATATATTTCCCTTCCTTCATCAGCTTTAATAGGATAAAAAATGAATCGACCTGTAGTTTAAGTTCAACCGCAGAGAGCGGCCAGCGCTTAAGAACCGCGTCCAAAATCGCTCGCTACACATATCCCTTAGGTCTTACCTTTACCTTTAGCAGATATCTTAGCAAGCAAACATAACTTAACACAAACTAAACAAGAGGTTCCTGTAGAGTACTACAAATATTAAGGGTGCTAATACCTTCCCTTAGTATAACCAACCCCCGAACCTTAGATCTCCCCCCTTTAGGTTTTTCTCGATCTTGAACCTTTCCTTTGGATAAATCAAAGTCGATGGTGAATTTAAAGTTTTGTGATGCAAGTTAATTAATAGTTTGTTATCTGATTCTCACCGCAACAACTATCTACCAAATTTCTATTGCAGCTTCATCTCTCATATTCTTGATCTTCAAGGAGTGGTCGGTCATTGCAGAAGAAATGGAATGACTGAGAAAATCCTTCCCGAGTTCTGTCATCCTATGACCTTCTTTGTCTAGATAGAAGTTAAGCTTTTCTTAAGATCACAAGTTTTTGTGTATAAGATCCTTCTTGTATGCCCTTATAATCTAAACATGATATATATTCTCTTGTCCAAGTATTCTAATTAAGAAATGCTTTTATAATAGATTTAAATTCACCCTTAAGAAAATTCCATTACTTATCTACCAATAAACAGGCATATTTTTGATAACTTAGGATTAACTAGAAATTATAAAACTGCTCACTGGTCATAATTAAGTAGCGGCTTTGTCACTACTCTTTAGGGTTATGATTCCTGATTAATCATTAACCCACTTTCCCACGCTACTTAATGCTTCTAGGAAAATCAATCGATGTGGTTTCAAACTCTCCAAAAAATTTAACCTAGTTTCCATCTATAAAAGCATAAGATAGCTACACATCCTTTACTCATCCAAATCTTCAGCCTAATTACCTTCTAACTCCTCAACATCTCTAAAATGGCTTTTGTCTCACAAAATGCCTCAATTCCCACAGCCACTCAAATCCCAGTCAATAATCTCAAGGTTCTGTTAGAAACTATTGTTGACTTCAACAATCTGAAATCAAACGGATGCAACATTGCTCCCTCACTGGAAAACCAAGGTTGGAAAAACTACTTCAAACGGCTGGAAGGACCAAACTATGATCATCTAATAAAATATTTCTGGATTCATGCAACTACATCCAAGAATCTCATTGTCTCTTTCGTTTTCGGAAGAAAAATCTTCATCTCTGAAAAAACTATCTCAGATCTCTTGCTGAATGAACATGACGGATTCAGAATCTCCAGAAACTTACTCAATGAAGAGAATGAGGCTAAGGTGTTGTCCTCTATCTTCAAAGATAATGCTTTATCTTAAAACCAAACCTTCTCAAACCTGAAAAACTCACTTCAAGTTTGGGTTCAAAATTCTGCAAGAAAATGTTTTTCATCATCTCTCATCAGAACAGCTAAGCGACACTCAAAAATGCGTTATATTCCTTCTTCTAAAAGGAATTAAAATACACATTCCCTCAATCCTCTTTAAGCTTCTCAAGGATGCCATCAGAAACTACAGAACTGGCTCTGACCATGAATGCGGTCTCATTCCCTATGGAAGACTTATCTCAGACATCTTAGTTGAATCAGGATTAGTTGACGACATTCTAATTAATGAAGGATAATCTTGGAAGCTGCTTAAAAGTGCTAGAAAGATTCTTAGGTATAAGAACCTTTTGAAGGAAGACGCAAGCTTAGATAATTCACGCTTTAAAGAACTGACTCTAACTCCCAGAGTTCCGGTTATAGGCTTTCCAAAATTCGCTACATACAATGAGGCAGAATTCGGAAACTATCTGAGAAAAATCAAGGACGAAGATATCAGTATTTGGATTAACATGAAAAATATCACTGATGTTCTTCAAGAACTCTCAGATTGGAAGGTAGGAAGAAAAACGGTTATTAAGGAAGAACACTCATCCAAGAGATTAAGAACAACGAATAGCGTTCTTGCATCATTTAAAGACAATGCAATCTCAAGGATTCAAACCCTTATCAATGCCTCTAGTTCTTGTGCAAACTCTATGGAAGTAAGAAATGTCTGGAACGAGTTCCATGAATGGATCTCAGAAGAAATAGTAAAACACAAGAAGCTTGCAATGACTCAAACAGAAGAAACTTCTCTTCCCTCAAGCTCAGATAACTCTGGAAGTCCTTCCTCATCTTCCCTAAGCTCCTTTCAGTCTAACCTATAGGAACCAGTTTCGTCTAGTATAGCGTTGTATGTTTTTGATAAAATCCATCCGTAATACAATCTATAGTTTTATGTTTAATCTTTCTCTAATGCAATCTAGTTTTTATTTTGAACTTGTCTAGATTAAGCTCAACCTATGCTCTGAATTATAAAACCAAAACGAAATAATGAAATACTGAAATATTGTTCACAAATGAAATGATATAATCTCTACAGATGCTTTAATCCTTCAATTAAGTAATCAGTTGATTCCATCTATCAACCTTCAATTAAATACATACTGAGTATATATGTGTATCCCTAAAATGAGTCTAAATGCTTCTAAATGTTTATATGACTCTGTGACTCTATATCTGAATATAAATGACTCCATGCTTAAATTGCTCATATGCCCTGACACTTTTTGATTATGTCAAAAAGGGGGAGAAATATATTGATTGATTTTGATTGAAAGAAGGAAATCAGAAAGAAATCTGAAAGAATGCAGAACTCAAACGAAGTACTCTTATAAAATGCGTTACTACTAACTTTTGTTGTTTGATGTTATCCGAGGAACTCTAAACAAGTTCACTAGGCATTCTAAAGACAGGATAAGAAGAAGAACTAAGATCATAGAATAAAAGCTGTCTAAGAAGAATCAGAATCAGGAAGAAAACTCTGAAAGCAGTCAAGGCAAAGTCTACATTTCAAGATGCTCACTCAGAAGATCTGGGCAAATCAAAAGTCATGAATTGTCTGAAGATCCGGATTAAAGATCCAAGCAAGAAACTATCAGGAACCATTTGAAATAAAGACGTTTTGGTATCAGACTAAATCATCAATTGGAAATCAGATTCAGTACACAAATATTAGTATCAGACTCTCAATCAAAGCAAAGCTGTGGATTACTGTCAAAGTACCTTCATTGGTATCTTATCAGCACACAAAGGAAATACTCTTCAAAGTAATATCAAAAGAACTCCTTCAGCATCAGAATCAACAAACTTTGGTATAAGAGTTAGCACATCATTTTTACATCCGACTAAAACAAGATGTACCAGATTCAGAATCTAGCGTTGATTGATCACAAGTTTTAACCTTCATTTGGTATCTGATAAAAAAATCAAGATTTGATTATTAAACTGAGTTGTGACAATAACAAGGTCTGAAATAAACCTGTGTTCAAAGTCAAACTCTAAAAAGTCATGATCAACACTGGTGATTAAATTTAGAAACTCTGTATTTCGATTCTGAAAGATCCCAATATCTGACTTATGGAAATTAGGGGGAGACTACCCAGAAGATTAAAATGCAAAATCTAAAATCTTCATATAGCCTGAAACTCAGGGGGAGTGTCTCAAAAGACAGTTTCTGATATACAGCGAAGCTATGTTTATCAGTCAAAGAACTGCTCTAATTCTGTGCTCAATTGAATCTACTGAAAAGTAGAAATGCTTCAGATGACTCTGAAGATAACAAGCTCTGATATGACAACAAAGGAAACTAAGTTCTGAAGATCTGAAGATGGAAGTTCAGTTGAACTAGTCCAGATGCTAAAGACTCTTTGTTTTCCTAAAGACAAGATAGAGAAGTTACTCTTTTCTATTTCTGTTCTGGCAACTCAAGTTGTTACTCTGTATATCTTTGTATTATTTAAAATCCTAGATGATCTCAGATAAAGCTTTAAGGATAACTCATTCAGGGGGAGCTGTTGTTCCATAACTCAATCAAAATACTTGGTTTTGTCATCATCAAAAAGGGGGAGATTGTGAGAGCAAGAATTGTCTCTACAAGTCAATCTATGTTTTGATGATAACAATGAGTATTTGTGAAAGAACCATTTTATGGACTAACGTGTGTTGTGTGCAAATCATAAGAACTAAAGACATCAGAACCAACATACACCAGCAAGATGTACTATGATTGAATATATATATATATATATATATATATATATATATATATATATATATATATATGCGAAGTTACTATGTGTGACTAAAGTTGCGAGAAGCAAGAACGCTTGTTTATCTAGTCATGATCAGTCAGATCCAAGGATGCCAAGATTGCGGTTGCAATACTCTTGTGGATGCTCTCTGAAAGTGATTAAGATTCTGAAGATAGCGAAGCTTCTGAAGAAGTACACTCAGAAAGAACCGAAGTTCTGAAGACTCCTATAACTTGAAGTTCTGATGGCTGAAGGCGCTGAATACCAAGTGCAGAAAGAATCTGAAGACTGACGAGTTCTGAAGATCAAGGTTTCAAACAAGAAGTTCTGATGACTTTGAAGACAGGCTCTGAAGATTCGGGAGACTTAAAGCAGAAAAAGGATAACGTTCTTAAAGACCAAGTGTTGAAGTTCTGAAGACTGATTCCTAATGGACTTCTTCAATCAACGGAAGACTTGAAGCATTAGATATTCTGCTATAAAGATTCCACTCATGCTTCATCAAATTAACATCAGAAGCCACTGAAGTTTCGAAGTCTAAATATTACCGTTGTGAGTTAAATGTACACATTGCCCAAGAAAAGATGTCTAGTCACTTCCTCCTCTGCAAAAAGAAGATGTGTCAGTACAACTCATTATATCACAACGTCTCCTTTCCAAATAGCCAATAGTATTCTCTAACGGAAATATTTCTACTGGCTATTTAATGGAAAGCGTTTTTGCTTCTGATGTGTCGATCAATTGTAGAATTACGAACTGAATGTTCATCTACAAAATTGACCAAGTCATTGTGTGAAGATAGCAACAACGATGAGTTCTCGTTGTAACACTTAGAATATTCAAAACCGTCAATATTTCACTCATGGAAATTGTTGTTGAATCTCCAAAGAACAAATCAACACAACAACAACAATCAAACAGAAGCTGTTAATGAAGAAGACAACATTAAAGATCAGTCAAGTCATCAACCTAGCTTCTCGTCAAAGCTACATTGAAGATCTGAAGCAAGGAGTTGCTTCTCAAAGCTTGCTCAACCAGAAGACGAAGAAGAAGAAGATCTACAAGATGTCTACAATCATAATATCAAATACATCTTTGTAGTTTCTTAGGAAAGCAAGGAGCTGATTGCTCAAAACTTGCTTGAACACATGTGTGTGTTCTTTGTACTTAAACCTAGGAGAAACTTGCTTATTAAGAAGCACAATTTGTAATCTCCAGTCTGCCAATTCAACTAAATGAATTGAGACTCCTCAAGTGAACGTTATATCCTGATGGGATCCCTGAACGGTTCAGCTGTGAGTTGAGGCCCTTGAGTAGATCACGTGGTGATCAAATACTTGAGATGACAATGGCTGAGGGTCATTGTGGAAAATCCTGAAATATGGTCAGTAGCGTTATATTCATTGTGATGAATCCATGAACGGCTAGCTGTGAAATCCCAGTAGTGGGTCTGCTCGGTCAATGAACGTTATATCCTGTTGGATCCCTGAACGGTTCATTGGGTTGTTAGTCACAGTGCGGCTATGCAAGTGGTTAGTCACCGGCTGTTGCCCGTGCAAGTGTAATCATGATTTGGTTATAGTGGATTAAGTCCTTGTGTTCAAGGCGAAATCACCTGAGGAGGGTGGACTGGATTAGCCCGCGTGGTGAACCAGGATATATCGTGTGTCCTTTACTCTCTTGCTTAGTATCTCTATTTATTTTTCTGCATTGAATATCAGAACCTCATATTAAGCAAAGTCAGAACCTTGCAGCCTATCTCTGATAAGCTTCCGCACTGCAAGTTCTGAGTATCGTATCTTATGATCAGAACCTATACGGTTCTCATACTCTATAGTTAATAGATCATAATCTCTCAACGAACATTGAAGGTTCTTGAGCGTCAAATTAACAAGATGCGAAAAGTTACAAAAAGAGTAAATACACAATTCAAACCCCTCTTTCTTGTGTCTTTCTCGTACCTTCAATTAGGCCAGTCCGGAACAGGAGTCCCCCAAGTCGTTGCTCCCGAGCACGGGAGTGATGACTTAAGGGTAATTCACAGCCCCGGGGAGGTCTAGAAATGGTCGTCGCTTGTTGACGAGATGAGACTGTTCTATGATGCCCGAGGGAGTTAGTGCCAGCGGGATGCGTGACATTGTATGGTGTGCCCGGCATACGGGGAGCCCAACGGTTGATGTGATCTGAAGAAGTGAGGTGCCACGTGTGCCTCGAGCCTTGTGTTGCATTAAATGCCTCATGATTTCTAGGCTAGGGTCATGATGATGTACCTAGCCACGCGTGCTCGTGCACGTGCCTTTAGAACGCCTATAAATAGGGGGAGAAGCTGTTTAGTTGCAATTTTTGCTTCTCTCTCCTCCTTCTCTTTTTTGATCTGAGTCTGTCCATTCGCTGCCGTTCAAGCCGCCGTCAACCACAGTCCAGCCGCCGTACCAACTCCGACCACAGTCTTCGACCCCTTAATACTTCCTCGACTACGTAAGTTATTTAACTTGACTCTAGTTTAAGGACTTATTGCTTTCTCTTCTTCTAGGATGCATGCTGTTAGGTTGAATCTAGGTGGTGTAATAGAAGTTTTCGACGACTGTTTCTAGCAAATGGTGGTTTGACCACATTTTTTCCGTTGTCGTAGTTGCCGGAACCTTAGGGACTTAGAGATATACATCGTTTCTGACTCCGTTGCAATGACTGATGCGTTTGTCGCTAGTAGAGCTTATAATTTTTCCAGTGTACCTATGAATTTTCCGACAGATTCATGAGTTTTCTGAGTTCCCCCCTTCAAACGGTATTCTAGGTAGTGAACCAGGGAGGATCTCCCCGTGTGCGTTGGTGGGGTTGCCCCGGGCATCTCCTCGCACCACAACTGTGCCATTTGAGTAGGGCTTAGGTCGGGGACGTCGTCCTCGGGCCTTCGCGCGCCCTTTCACTTGACTAGCAGTGGAAGGGTGGATTTGATTTTGTCATCAAGTTCACTTTTGTCCTCTGCTTTTAAGGTGAAGGAAATGGCCCGTGAAGCTAAAGAGGAAATTATCATAGACTCGTCTGAGGAGAGCTCCTCGAAAAGTAGTGACACAGAAGTTACAGCCACTCCCAGCGATGCCGGCGAGACTCCACTTGAGAGGACCTCCGCAGAGGAGTGGATAGTCACAAAACCCGCGGAGCATGCCTCCATTTTTGCTTCGTATTCTGGGGATACCTTCATGATCGTGGGGGCTGAAGGGGAATGGAAGGTTTATTTTCATGCAGAAGACGATCGTATCTGTACGGACTATGGGGAGAGGTTCCCGATGTATGAGTACATCTTCAAAGATATTGGGCTGAGGCTTCCCTTCACTGATTTCCAGAGGTCAGTCTTTGTGCATTTAAATCTGGCCCCCTCGCAGCTGCACCCCAATTCCTTAGCCTTTATCCGGGCGTTCGAATTGACGTGAGTTCCTGAAGATAGAAGCTACCCCCCCCCCCCCCCCGCGCCCACCCTTATTCTTTCCAATCTTCCATCTCCAGCGGCAAGTCTCAGGAAGGAAGTTTGGTTGGGTCTCGTTGAAGCAGGCGAGGAAGTTATTTAAACTATTCTCTGAGTCCATTAGGACTTTTAAAGAGAGGTTCTATATTATTGAGCCAGTGTCAGCAAAGGCCCAGGACTCCACGTATGTGTGAGAGGTGTCTACGGATGAGAACGGGGAGGATCTTTACGACGAGCAGGGAAAAGTAGTGGCATAGAGGATGCTGAAGTTCCCTTTCTGCTGTAGTGGGGCTCACGTTTCTCAGGGAACTGACCAGTATCTTGCCCAGCCGGAGATGTTGGACGACGATGACAAAGTCGGCTATGTGGAGCTGGTGAATTTCATCAATAGATTTACCCCTACGCAGTGTTGGACTAAGACCAGAGATCCGATCTTCGAGGAAGATGGTGGGCATAAGGTGGAGAGTCGTTACATTAATGCGAAGGAACTCCTTGAGTGCAAGACTCATGATGATGCTCTTAAACTGCTGGGTAGTCTTTATTTCTTTGCTTGTTTAGACTATTGTTTTCCCCATTTACTAACGTGCTCTTTATGTTTTTGCAAGTGAAATGCCATCAGCGCACAAACGGATGGTAAAAAATGCCCATGCGAAGGGCAAGGGTGGCGCAGCCAACACAAAGAGCCGGCTCAGCCAACGGGTGCCTGATCAGTGCATTTTAATGCACATTCTCTTATGTTTGTACTTAGGCATTCGAACAGTTTATTTGAGTATTTTTTAATATTTTAATGTGTTTTCATATTTAAGTTTGTTTCTACCATTATTTTATTTTCGTAGCTTATTTTCAGCATTAACACTTATTTGATACCTTTCACTGCGCAGGTCATAACTTGAGCTATGGGATGCCGTTTTGAGCGTTCTACCAGTCGATAGAAATCTAAGACAGAGAGCTACAAGTTTTATGTTGAAGCCAAGATCTGATTTGGATTGAACGATGGTAAAATAAGTCATTGAAGTCAGAACCCGAAATCTGAGTTAGAAAATAATTTGTTTCGAGTCGTTTTATGGGCCTGGGTTATGTTTCCGACCCAGTTTGAGTTAGTAGTGAAAAACCTTATTTTTTTTATAAGTTTTGCTGCCGTGCTACAGTAACAATTACCTAGCTTTCACGAATTTTAACTTTTTACTTTCACGTATTCCATGGCGAACTAATCCTGAACGGAAATCTGCCGGATTCGAATTCCGTAACACTTTGAGGTTCTTATCAATTTCAATTTAATTTAGTTCCTTTCTAATTTGTTCTATAAATTTCCTTTGCTTAATTCGTTTCTTATAGAATAGATTGAATTTAATTCGGTTGATGCATGTTCCTTACGTTAATCGCGTTTAACTTAGCTTTTTCGTTATTTCGTGCTATCTTTAACCGTTTGCTTAATTCGGTGAACCGTTTGCTTAATTCGGTGATTAGGGACATAACTTGTGTAATATTATCAACGCTTGTTTGTTCAATATTGCAATCGAATAGGAATTATAACCGCTTAAGGAATTGGAATTGTAATTACCGATGATAAGTAGGTAGTCGAACAGGTAGATTAACCTGTTTTAATCACTTATTTCAATAATCACTTATTTACTCTTTTTTTTCTTAATCAAATTCTAAAGCAAAACAACCCCCCATAATCGTTTTAGTTGGTTAAATTAAATCAAGAATCCTCGCGATACGATACTCGAGTCATTGTCGCTAAACTACCGTTTTTCAAACTACTTGTTTTGATCCGTGCGCGACAGCGGATCAAATTGGTGCAGTTGCTAGGGATTCTTGTAGATTTTAACCAATTTTAGGATTTTAGTTTAGAGTTTTTTTGTTTTTTTTTTTGTTTTTTGTTTTGCTTGTTGATTTTCAGGGTTGCAGTACAGTGTTAAAAATTCTAGCTTGTCAGGTAAGTTTGGAAGCTACTGTTTCGGTTTTCTCTAAATTTTTTCCAGAAAATAAGAAAAAAATCGAAGAACATTACTCATTTAGAATAAAATTCTAAAAGATTTCGACTCTCAAAATCGCATATTATGCGTTTCTCTATTTTATTTGATTTATTTTCTATTTTCATATTTTCAAAAAAATCTGAAAAACAATTGTGCGATCTTTATTTGATTTAATTAGATTTTTTGCGTTATTTTTATATTTTTTAGATTTTATTTTAATTGCTTTTCTTATTTTCCATTCTTTTTAAATCTATAGTGATTTTATTTGATTCTGTATTGAAAGTGATAATCATATCATGGATGATCAAATGACTCTGAGAGAACTAGTTGCACTTTGTGTGAATTATAATTCTTCATGTATTGAATATCCTGCTGTTGTTGTACCTTTCGAATTTAAATCTGGTTTAACACACTTGTTGCCAAGTTTTAATGGTTTTGCAGGTGAGGATCCGAATAAGCATCTGAAGGAATTAGAAGTTGTGTGCTCTGCACCTTCCGAACCTTCACTAGAGGACCTTGTCAACCAAATGGCTACAAATAATATCAAGTCTGAACAACAAATAGATTCTAATTTCCAGACATTGAAAATACAGATTGGACAGCTTACCACTTCAATGAATGCCATGCAACAATCTCAAGGATCAAACCAACAACCCTTGGAAGAGCATTCTGTTTTTCAAATAGAGTTGCCTTCTGAAATAGTTGATGAAGAGTAGTCTGAGTTGTTATACGATTTTCCATCATTATCTGATTTTGATGATACTTACTTTTGCGATTCGTGTACTGACACTAACATTTGCTCTGTTTGTGCTGAGATTGATGCCGCCTTGCAGGTTGATGTTTTTCATGAAGATGAAGTTATAAATGAGGTCGTTTATGCGACTGAAGCTCTTGACATCCTTGCTGCCCCAACCATTCCGTCCATTGAACAATCTCCTTCCTTAGAGCTTAAACCTCTTCGTAACAATCTGAATTATGCCTATTTAGAGATGAATGAAAAGCTACCGATTATAATTTCTTCTAACCTTAATTTTGATCAAGAAAATAAGCTTTTGCGGGTTTTGAAGAAACATAAGAAGGGAATTGGATGGACCTTGGTTGACATTTGTGATATTAGCTCATCCATGAGTATGCATAGGATCTCAATTGAAGATGGAACAAAAGTAGTGAGGCAGCCCCTTAATCCTTTGATTCTTGATGTTGTAGAAAAAGGGATCACTATCACGTGCCCATTCAACACTTTTACTTATCAAAGATTCTTCTTCGATCCTGGAATAAAAGGCGAAGGCACAAATAAAAATTTCAAGATTAAAGGATGCTACCCAAAGCTACTCTATGAGATCCCCACTGTGGAAGAAGAGATTGTAGAAGAGCTCTCTTTAGGAAAGGCTGCTTATATCATCACCTATCCTCCTTGACTGCTCGGATGTGTTCTTTCCTTTCTTTCTCTCACTCTTATTTAGTAGTTATGTCCTTTCATTGAGGACAATGCATGTTTTTAAGTGTGGGGGAGGGAATCATATAGTTTATTTGTTTTATTTTTTGTTTTCTATTTTTGTTATTTGTTTTGTTTTGTTTTGCTTTCGTTTCTTTAAGTTAAAAATAAATAAAAAAACTTGCATTTTTTTTGAAAGTTTTAGGCTATAGATTAATTTGAGGTTAGATTGTGGAGACATGGGAAAACTTTATAAGATCGGTATCGTTCTAACACCTTAAGTTTCTCGAATATGGAAATCAATTTAAATACTTGTTATGACACAGCCTTGAGTTCTCATTCTTTAATAGCTCTTAAGTAGTTTATCTAGCAGTCAGCACCATCTAGAAATCATACACTAAGTAATTAAGCTGATGCAAATAAGTGAATGATCTCGTGCTTAATAAGAAATCTGAATAGGAATCCTTCTTTTAAGTTAGGTGACCCTCACCCGGTCATTTAGCCTAACGGATGTGAAACCTTCAAGAAAAAAATTGTTGTTGCTAAAGTAACTTTGAAATATTGACAATATATGGATCATAGTCACTAACAAGCTTATTTACCATGTGTATGAATAGATAACGGGCTTAATGTGATTGCACTAGAATGAAAGAGAGAAAAAAGGAGGATGAGTAAGTTAGGCTTAGGCATAATAACATGATTCGGATTGGTTTATATAGAAGGGAGGCTTATGATTGCACAATTGCGGATTAGTGTTCTTACGATATCCTTAGTGTGCAAGATTAGTACCTATCGATGCTATCTTAACCGAAGAAGATTTTGTAGCCTAGAATGAGTATCCAAATGCTGTTGTGTTTCTTGAGTTTTGATTTCTAATTTGCTCGGAGTGCAAAAGTTGTGTGGGCGAATTTGATCAGTGCATTTTAATGCACATTCTCTTATGTTTGTACTTAGGCATTCGTACAGTTTATTTGAGTATTTTTTACTATTTTAAAGTGTTTTCATATTTAAGTTTGTTTCTACCTTTATTTTATTTTCGTAGCTTATTTTCAGCATTACACTTATTTATTAACTTTCACTGCGCAGGTCATAACTTGAGCTACGGGATGCCGTTTTGCGCGTTCTACCAGTCAATGGAAAGCTAAGACAGAGAGCTACAAGTTTTATGTTGAAGCCAAGATCTGATTCAGAGTGAACGATGGTAAAATAAGTCATTAAAGTCAGAACCCAAATTCTGAGTTAGAAAATAATTTGTGTCGGGTCGTTTTATGGGCCAGGGTTATGTTTCCGACCCAGTTTGAGTTAGTTGTGAAAAACCTTATTTTGTTTATAAGGTTTGCTGCCGCGCTACAAGAACAATTACCTAGCTTTCACGAATTTTAACATTTTGCTTTCACGTATTTCATGACGAACTATTCCCGAGGGGAAATCTGCCGGATTCGAATTCCGTAACACTTTGAGGTTCTTTTCAATTTCAATTTAATTTAGTTCCTTTCTAATTTATTCTATAAATTTCATTTTCTTAATTCGTTTCTTATAGAATAGATTGGATTTTATTCGATTGATGCATGTTCCTTAGGTTAATCGCGTTTAACTTAGCTTTTTCGTTGTTTTTCGCTATCTTTAACTGTTTGCTTAATTCGGTGAACCGTTTGCTTAATTCGGTGATTAGGGACATAACTCGTGTAATATTGTCGACGCTTGTTTGTTCAATATTGCAATCGAATAGGAATTATAACCGCTTAGGGAATTGGAATTGTAATGACCGATGATAAGTTGGTAGTCGAATCGGTAGATTAACCTGTTTTAATCACTTATTTCAATAATCAATTATTTACTCTTTTTTTTTCTTAATCAAATTCTAAAACAAAACAGCCCCCCATAATCATTTTAGTTGGTTAAATTAAATCAACGATCTTCGCGATAAGATACTCGAGTCATTGTCACTTTACTACTGTTTTAAAAAACACTCGTTTTTTATCTGTGCGCAACAGCGGATCAGTGCCACCTCCACAAACGGGGTCAGGTACCTCCCCGTCGACTCCACTGCCTATCCAAAACTCTCTGGTGCCTGTAAACTCGAGGCTCAAATGCATTCGGCTGACAGAGACGGTGGACCTCAGCCAGGTCGGGGAGAAGAGCAGGTTTGAGCTTTCTCCGCGTCTTCACAATAAAAGGTTCTTCGAAGGCTACTCCTTGATGGTTCCTCGGGCAGAGTCTCTAAAGCTCGAGGGAATGGACCACCCGAGCAAGAGGGCGATGCTGGTACAGGATGGTTCCGCCCTGATTAGGGTCCTGGAGATGGCGGCGGTCTATGCAGAGGAAGATTCCCCTTATGAGCCTGTTAACACTGGATTTCGACTGACGGTGGGATCCGGAGATTCCAGGGCGTGTCGGCACAAAGAGGCACGTCAAGGTGTCGAGTCGACCCCAACAGAAAGGCACGTCGGAGAAACGACGAAAAGCCTTGGCGTCGGAGGCAAATGAGGTGACAAGCTGATTTTAACTTCAAGGGGCAAGTGTTTAGGCGGGAAAAGTTTGAAACTTCCAAGACTATGGGAAGTTGAAAAGAAAGTGGGGTGCCACGTGTCAGCTTTAGAAGACATTCGGTTAGACAAACAGTTACATTTTAGGCCTATATAAGGCGTTGTACTTTTCATTTTTAGAGGTCGCATTTTTTCACATTGTAAGGGGAAAATACTCAAAGTACCAAGCTTAGAGAGAAACGAGTTCACTCCCGCAAACAAATGTACACTTGCGTCCAAATTCTACTTAATGCAATTTACTTCCAGTATTTAATTTAAGTCATTGTTTTTTCTCGTTTTACCCAGCCTTTCCTTTATTTCTTTGTTTTTGCGCCAAACTCATTGATCGTTAGAAAACTCTTTGCGTCACCAAGGTCACCTCAGCGTGACAACTCTCACTAAAAAATCAAGAAACTAAAACGCAGCACAAACATACGCTTTCAATTCCCTTGTTTTGGGATTTATGTGGCCGATCCCGTAAGCGAACCTGCGACGAAAGGCCAGCGGTTGTTCGCCCAGCGAACAAAGTGGCACACCCGGTGGGACCCGTGTGAATTGAGTATATGTTTTTGCGTAGTGGTAAGATGGTAATACCACGACCGAACGAAGAACTGTCTCCGACGAAAACTATGGTGGGAACACAGACAACTGATGTTGGCTCTGGTTCCATATCCGCGGTGTCAACCTCTCCTAGCGGACCAATTGCAACACCGCGTCGAAACGACCCGAGATCGAAAATGGCAGGAACTACGGGGCAATACATGCCTAGTATCACCATGCCTATACCTAGATCGTATGGAATGCCGCCAGAGTTCATGTCAAGTTTGCATTCTAGCAGCCATTTATTTGGGGAAAGTTCGTCCCCAGTATTTTCGACTTATCAATGGATAGGACACGTGTCGAACCAGATGGTTCGACCCCCAGGATTCAACCTTTTCTCTCAATCCATACCGACTTTTACCTCTAGTTCCGTCGCGGTCATGAGGCAACAGATGGATGAGAGTAATTATGAGATAGTCCACATGTTGACTCAACAGATGGGTACAATATTAAGACCACTGATACAAGAGTCAACCCAGAGTTACCAACAACTGGCGACTCAGATGACACGAATAGGTGACTTCTTAGGTGCCCCTAGGGCTCAGGGTCGACAGACCCCACCACCTCGACCAGAGACACCTCGTCGTCAGGACGAAGTCTTTGACGAAACTATAGAACAACCCCGTGAGTTCGAGGAGATTCCTAGGAGAGTTCAAAGGCCTCCTATGATTGTCCATAGGAACCAAGATCCAGATTTTGTTGTCCAGCAGGTTCGACAGGACGCCTTCGCTGGAGAACATAACTTGGAGGCCGTAGTCGAACGTATCATGGTCCGTAATGGGGCGAACCCAGGCCTTCGACGACCGACATATACATCCCCATTACCTAATTTTGTATTACGAACAGAACTGCCCAGGGGATAGAAGGTGCCTAAGTTCACCAAGTTCACTGGGGAAACGGAAGAGTCCACGGTCGAACACGTCGCTAGGTATCAAACCGAAGCAGGCGACATAGCGAATAATGAGGACTTGAAAATGAAATATTTCCCAAGTTCCCTCACGAAGAATGCGTTCACGTGATTTACCACGTTGCCCCCTCAGTTCATTCACACATGGGCACAATTGGAGAGACTGTTTCACGAATAATTTTATATGGGACAATCAAAAATAAGTTTGAAAGAGTTGGCAAGCGTCAAACGCAAGGCCACGGAGTCAGTAGACCAGTACTTGAATAGGTTTAGACTTTTGAAAACACGGTCCTTTACTCAAGTCCCTGAACACGAATTAGTCGAAATGGCCACTGGCGGCCTGGACTATTCGATCAGGAAGAAGTTGGACACGCAGTATCTTAGAGATATGGCGCAACTGGCTGACCGGGTTCGCCAGGTCGAACAACTGAAAGCTGAAAAGGCCTAGTCTAACAGATATCGTAAAAAAGAAAGTATCTTATGTGGCTGCTGATGAATATTCGTCCGACGATGAAGGATCCGTCGACGAAAATGAGATCCACGTGGCTGAACTTAAGCCAGGACCTCCCTATACATGCAAGCTGTTGAAACCATCGAACGGGAAAAATCCCACTGAAACTAACAAGACGGATAAATACGTCGCTAAAACTTATACTTTTGACGTTTCCAAATGTGATGAAATATTCGATTTACTGGTTAAAGATGGTCAAATAATTATTCCGTCTGGTTTGAAAGATCCCCCTCTAGAACAAAAGAAAAAGAGGGGATTTTGTAAGTTTCATAATTTCCTTGGTCATAAAACAGCTCAATGTGTTCTTTTCAGGGATTTGGTGCAGAAGGCTTTGAAGGAGGGTCGACTCCAATTTGGCGAGAAGCCAAAGATGCAGGTTGACACCGATCCACTGAAGGTTGAAGAGGCTTTGTATTCAGAAGTGTATGAATGTTTGATGGTCGAAGCTACTGAGGGCCTCGACGAGCCACCAATGGTTGAAATGGTAGAATGCATGATGGTCGAGACTACTGAAGGTTCCGACAAGAGAGCAGAGGACAAACTTGAAGCAGTGTTCCCCCAGGCTGGTGAAAGTTTGGAGGATTTTCAGGAAAAGTGCAGGATAAGCGGCTCGAAAGCCGCACTATGCCCCAGATGCAATGATGTGTTCGATAAGAAAGCTGCTGAGAGGTATGAGGCAAGAAAGAGAGAAGTGCTGCCAGAGAGCAAGCCACCTGTCCCAAGGTTTGTGTTCGACGGGAGCGGAGCCCTCGTCGAAATGAGGAGTACAGAAAGCTGTTCCAAGGGGCAAGGCCTAAAACTTTCGTGCCCCCATCAAACTCCCCACAGGAAAGATGGATGGCACCATTGAATCAGAAAGGAAGCAAAAGACCAAAGTGGAAAGCTCTTGATTCGGAAAAGGAGGCGAATGCCGCCGATAAAGGGGTCGAACAAGCAGGATATAGGGTGTCCCCTAACTACAAAGGGAAAAACCCTATGACTAGGACCCAGTGGAGGCGCTATCAGCGCAGTAAGAAGGCTGAAAGAGAGGCTACGACTTCAAGAGTGAAGCCTGTCGGAACATCTGGACAGAAGCGCCAGTACCCAAGAGGAAGATGGGTAGAAAAGAACAAGGTGGCGACGAACCAGACCATGGCAGTGACTGTGAACACTTCAGGAGAAAAGGAAGTGGTGTCGACCCAGAGCTCAAAGTGTACTTCGCGGACGGAGAGCAAGAAAGAGCCAGAGTATACTCCTCAGTCAGATGAAGAAGAGCCAAAATACTCCCCTTAGTCCGACGAAGAGTATGACCCATCACCTGAAGGAGATTTTGATGAAGACATGTACGACGACACCAATGATGACACCTATGGAGAAGATTTCTTGGTAAACTGTGGTATCGTGTCGGTTCTACCAGCTGAGTATGATGTGGTGTCTGAAATCTTGGAGACTGAGGAAGACTTCATCATTGGTGAAAATGCGGATGACAAGCCGCTATGCTATTATATGATGAACAGTGGCATGGTCGAAGAACAAACGACTATGTTTAAGTGTCCTAGCCCTGGGATGATGTATCATTTAAAGCCGTTATTCATAAAGGCAAAGATTGATGGGGTGTCTGTCAACAAAGTGTTTGTAGATGGTGGAGCGACTGTGAACCTAATGCCTCACAATCTGTTTAAGAAAATTGGAAAGACGGAGGCTGACCTCCGACAGCACAACATGGTTTTGTCCAACTACGAAGGCAAGACCAGTAACATCCTGGGGGTTGTCCAAGTGGACTTGGCAGTAGGTACAACCAGCAGGCTGACACTTTTCATGGTCATCAAATCGAAAGCAAACTTCAATCTATTGTTGGGACGTGAGTGGATCCATGGAATTGGGGCAGTACCATCAACAATGCACCAAAGATTGATCATTTGGAGGAAGGATGGCATCGTCGAAAATATTGAGGCAGACCAAAGCTATTACAAAGTCGACGAAGCCAAGGGTACCAAGAAGTCTTTTGACCAGCACTTAGCAAATGTGGCTCATTGTGATGACGGATCAGGGTCTTACACCTCCGTCGACACGGGTCGTGTCCTGAACCTAGACCCCACTATGGGTTCATCTGGGACACTGCCGACGAAGGTATGGAGCCAATGGAAATGCCACCAACGGGGTGGCCCACTACAGGTGAAAATGACTGCTGAGTCAGAAAGCATGACTCAGATTTCGGTCTATCTGGCTGAAAACAGAAAAATGTCGGCACTCGAAAGGGACGAGACTCTCTAAGTAACTAAGGGGGCCGACCATGACAAAAAAGCTAATGGTTCACAAGGCCAAAGGGAAGCTGTAGAAAATCAGAGGCTTGATGGTATTTATGATGACGAGCCTTTGGGGTTCGAAAAAGGCCTAGATCATGAATTACAGAGAATGCAAGCCCAGGACCCGCTTGAGGAAGTAGACTTAGGGGATGGAACAACCAAAAGGCCCACCTACGTGAGTGCCAAGGCAGGACCAACAATGAAAGCCAAATTGGTTAAAGTGTTGAAAGAATACAAGGACTATTTTGCTTGGGATTATGGCGAAATGCCTGGTGTGAGTAGGAGTGTAGTTGAGCATCGCCTCCCAATCCAGCCAGGCAAAAGGCCAGTAAAGCAACACCCTCGGCGTTTCGCCCCAGAAGTGACATCGAAGATCAAGCAGGAAATTAAAAGATTTCTCAAAAGTCGGTTCATCAGAACTGCAAGGTATGTAGAATGGATAGCAAACATAGTTCCTGTTATTAAGAAAAATGGGACCCTTCGAGTGTGCATTGACTTTAGGGATTTGAACAACGCTACTCCTAAAGACGAATATTCGATGCCCGTGGAAGAGATGCTAGTCAACTCAGCCGCGGGGTTTGAGTATTTGAGCATGCTCGACGGCTATTCCGGTTACAATCAAATTCTCATAGCCGAGGAAGATATCCCCAAAACCGCATTTCGATGCCTTGGAGCTTTGGGGACATATGAATGGGTGGTGATGCCTTTTGGGTTGAAGAACGCTGGGGCAACCTACCAAAGGGCTATGAATGCTATATTCCATGATTTTATTGAGAATTTTATGCAGGTATACATTGATGACATAGTCATAAAATCGTCATCAGAGGATGGTCATCTTGACCACCTCCGACGCTCATTTGAGCGAATGAGAAAATATGGATTAAAAATGAATCCACTAAAATGTGCCTTTGGTGTTCGTGTAGGGGATTTCCTGGGATTCGTAGTACACAAGCGAGGCATCGAGATCAACCAGAACAAAACAAAGGCCATCTTAGATCTCAAGCCTCCAACAACAAAGAAATAATTCCAGTCTTTATTGGGGAAGATAAATTTCTTGAGGAGGTTCATCTCAAACCTAAGTGGCAAGACGAAAGTGTTTTCACCACTGCTCAAGACCAAGAAGGAAAGTGAGTTCCGCTGGGGACAAGAGCAACAAGAGGCTTTCGATGCAATCAAAGAGTACCTTACGAAGCCTCCAATCCTACTACCACCTAGTATAAATAAAAGCATGAAGTTGTACATTGCAGCGTCGGATACGACCATAGGCAGTATGTTAGCACAAGAGGATGATGGTGGCGTCGAAAGACCCATCTATTACCTTAGTAGGATATTGATAGATGCTGAGACTAGGTACACTATGATTGAAAAGTTATGCCTATGTTTGTATTTCTCATGTATGAAATTGAAACAATATATCAAACCAGTTAATGTTTATGTTTCGTCGCATTTTGATGTCATTAAGCATATGTTGTCCAAACCTATTTTGCATAGTAGAAGTGGGAAATGGGCACTAGCATTAACTGAATTCTCCCTGACATACCTCCCTTTGAGGGCGAAGAAGGGTCAAATAGTGGCAGACTTCATTGTCGACCACGCTGTAGTCGAAACGTCGATACATAGCATCGACGTCGCCCCGTGGAAATTGTACTTTGACGGGTCGAGCCATAAAAACGGGGCAGGTGTTGGAATCCTAATAATATCCCCACAAGGAATCCCAACTACCTTTAAATGCAAAGTCAATGGCAAGTGTTCAAACAACGAGGCAGAGTACGAAGCCTTAATTACTGGTCTCAAGATACTCAAAGACTTGGGAGCCAAAGAGCTTGAGATAAAAGGAGATTCAGAATTGGTGATTAAACGAATCACGAGGGAGTATAAATGCTTAAAGGAGCATCTTGTAAGTTACTTTTCGCTGGCAAAGCGTTTGTTGGAACATTTCAAAATTGTCAGCATCTCGCATGTGCCAAGGATAAAAAACCAGAAAGCTAACGAGCTGGCACAAATTGCCTCTGGTTATAAAGTGTCGGAAGGTAAGTTGAAAGGCTTCGTTGAAACTAGGAAAAAGATGGTGTCGAACGTACATGCACCATCAAGTTGGCCGATATCCAAAGTCTCGATGAGCTTAGTCGAAGGTTTAGAAAGTTGTGAGGTTTTCGTTAACGATATTCCACCAACAGACTGGCGAAGGCCAATCATAGAGTATCTGGAAAACCCGTTGGGCAGCACCGATCGAAAGACTAAGTACAGAGCAATGAGTTATGTCTTAGTAGGAAACAAGCTGTTGAAGAAAACTCCAGAAGGGGTATTGCTCAAGTGTCTAGGAGACACTGATGCATATTTGGCAATTTCCGAGGTTCATAATGGGGCTTGTGGAGCTCACCAGGTTGGCCAAAAAATGAAATGGCTTTTGTTTCCACAGGGATTCTACTGGCCCAGCATGCTTAAGGATTGTATAGATTTCGCGAAAGGATGCCAGGATTTCCAGAAACACGCAAACATCCAGCATATCCCAGCCAGCGAATTACATGTGATTGTCAAACCATGGCCATTTCGAGGATGGGCTTTGGATGCAATAGGGGAGATTCGGCCAGCTTCGTCAAAGCAGCAAATATTCATCCTCGTGGCAATAGATTATTTCACGAAATGGATAGAGGTTGTGCCTTTGGTGAAAGTGGATCAAGAGGCTGTGATAGACTTCATCCAGAATCATATCTTGTATAGATTTGGGATACCTGAGACAATCACGACAGATCAAGGTTCTGTGTTTGTGGGGCAGAAGATGCAAGAGTTTGCGGTGGAAACAGGTTTCAAGTTGGTTACTTCGACGCCATACTATGCTCAGGCGAATGGTCAGGTCGAAGCAGCTAACAAGATAATAATCAGTTTAATCAAGAAGCACGTTGCAAAAAACCCAAAGAACTAGCATAAGGCGTTGAGTCAAGTGTTGTGGGCTTGTCAGACGTCACCCAAAGAGTCGACCAAGTCTAATCCATTCCGTCTAACCTACGGACACGACGCTGTGCTACCCGCAGAAGTATGCTTACAGTCTATTAGAGTGCAACGACAGTATGAGATTCCGTCGGAACAATACTGGGAAATGATGTTAGACGAACTTGTGGACTTAGACGAGGAAATAATGGTGGCGTTAAATGTGTTGCTGCGCCAAAAGGCCTGAGTCGCCAAGGCATACAATAAGAAATTCCAAAGAAAAACCTTTGCCTCAAACGAATATGTTTGGAAAGTGGTGTTGCCCATGGATCGACGAGATCGAACAATGGGAAAATGGTCGCCCAACTAGGAGGGACCATTTCAGGTGACACGAGTGTTTAGTAACAACGCATACGAAGTGCAGGAGTTGGGAGCAGACCAACGAATCTTAAGAGTAAATGGGAAATATTTGAAAAGATACAGACCCATGCTGCAAGAGGTTCACATCAAAACATAGTTTTCATTAATTTAAGGCCAAGAATGGCTTACAAAATATGGTGCATTACATTATACCAACATACAAACTAAGGAAATTCAGGAAATCTAGCCTTGAAATCATCAAAGAGGACCTTCTCATGAACTATCTTGCTCTCAAGAAGAACCTTTCGTCGCTGCATGCGGCTGATAGCATCTCTAATCTTCATAGCCGCTTCGACGTGAACAAGTCCTTGAGCGACTTCGTGGTCGATGGTTTCTTGAGAGGGCAGAGGCTCAGCTGAGTCCAAAGAGGCTTTTTGGTGTTCGACCTCAGCTATATTTTTTGTCAGCTCCGTGATCTGGGCTTGATATTTAGATATCTGTTGGTCGAAGGCTTGGCGTTTGTTAGAGTGCTCTTGTTTTTTGGTTTCATAGTCCCCAAGCTTCTGTTCGCAGACGGAGCTAAGATGTCACTCGCGTTTCATGTCGTCTTGACGGAACCGAATTTGGGTGTTGGCCTGATGGTGCATAGCGAGGTCTTTGGCCATTTGAGTGAAGAAGACTTCAAACTTGATCAGATATGTGGCCATGGGGGCAGGGAGTTGGAATTCAGAGAGTTCATTCAGGAGGTTGAAGACGTCATTGGCTATGTCGGATTCCTCAGCAACGGCCGCCAGAAATTGGTCTTCAAAAAGATAAGACCGCAGCTGCTGAAGCTTGAGGTTGAAAGAAGCATCCACCTTTGGAGTTGGGATTGCGGTCGAACCGGTGGGTTGAATCTCTTCGGCTGCCTGGCGAAGTTTGTGTAGTGCCTTCAGAGTTGCTGCTAGATTTGTTGCTTTGGCCGCCAAGAGTGCCTCCGGAGTAAGAGCTTCCTCGACAGTAACTGAAGCCTTCTCTGGTTGATGTTCAGGGATTTGGAGTGTCTCCCCGACGTCAGTATCCACGGCGGGCAAAGGATTAATAGTCACCCCAGGGAATGCATCATCATGCTCCAAGTTATCAGTTGCAGCGGGAGACATCTTCGACAAGCTTTCCTCTGGAATAAGTGGGTGAAACTCATCAATATTTTAGGGACTTGGCGTTACCGCGACATTGGCAGTAGGGATGTCTGCGGGCGATTCAGTATCACCCTCACCAACAGTGGTCGAAGTAACCACATTTTCCTGCAAAAGACAAAATGCCAGTGAGCTTCGTCACCCCAAGGTCGTCTAGGACATAAATAAAGTTAGAATACCTGCACAGGAGTTGTTGTCTTGGGGAGGGCGACAGAGGGAATTGGTTCGAAAACATCTTCAAGATTTCTTGGGACGACTGGGGCCACCGTCGAGACGCTAGTTTTTAAAGGTGTCTTGCGCATTATGGCCTTCTTCTTCCTCACCAAAAGGGTAGATGGAGGAGACGCTGGAGTTGCTGCAGTGAAGACTCGAGAGTGAGTGCTCTTATTCGATTCAGTCATTTATGGGGAAGGTACTTTCTCAGAAACCTGCGCAAAAATGATGTAAGAACAAAGGGAAGACAAGGACGCAGAACAAGAAAATAAAAATCAAGAGTCTGGTTGTTTGGCAGGTCTGGTGGAAGTCGAAGCGGCAGTCGTTTCTCGTTTGCGCCCCTGAAAGCCAAGCTGAAACTAGTTAGTTTAGACCTATGGGCAAACAAAATCAAGAGTCCAGGGTCTACCTTTGTCAAAGTATCCTCTGCAGGGTCGACATCTAGGACAGGGGTTGTAGTCAACGGTTTAGGGATACCGGCTGTAGAAGCAAAAGCGTCGACCACGTTCGCCAGGAAAAGATTTGGAGTGAAAGCTTGAGTTTGGTACTCCATCCACCAAGCCTCAAATTCCTGAGTAGTGAAAAAGGAAGGCTGGAAGGAGAAAACCGGTAGCTCCAAGTGTTGAGAGGCCCTGAAAAACCTCATGCAAGCTCTGTGACCTACGTGAGTCAAGCGTCGACCAGACCGTACTATATCCTCAGGATGCCTCACTAAGGGTTTTGGCAACATCTGGCTCTGGCCAAATTGTCGTGCCACCAAATTTGGACAGTAGTTCATGAAATCATATCCATTGTTCCCCGTTTCGATGCGGAAAGAGATCATGGTGGGAGTAAGAAACGCCCACCATATAGCATTCGACAGCGCAGTAGCTTACGGTGAGACTCCAAGGAACGGTTGTCTGAACCAGTCAGGCCCAAACTTACGCTCCATAAATGGCGCCATGTCAGGGACAAAAGAAGAGGTTTCCACAAACATACTGAGATACCTCATAAAGAGGGCTTGTCTTGGAGCTTCTTGGGTGGTCATCAAGGCTAGTCGTAGTCCCTCGACAGAACGTACTTTGTTTAGACGCTCCATCATTGCAGAGGCTGAATATCCTAATTTGTGCTCGAAAGTGGCGTTGAGCCAATGTTGCAACAACCACATAGGCCCTGAGATGTTTAAGGCTTTAGTGGTTTGGTGGAGAAGTTTCAGTCTCATGGCCGACAAGCCAAGAGAATGGTAGAGGAAGGCCAACAGAATTTTGGCCAGAGATATCTGTCGGCCTTCGTGGATCTGAATGGCCAGACTGATGAAACTTTATGAGCAACGTTAGATTTGCGTCCGGCAGTTAGGGTCGATGCCTGTTTGCGACTCAGACGGAAGGTAACGTGCCCTTTTCTGAAAATGGTTTGGAACCAAACAATCCCGAAGGACAAAAAAGGTTTGAATTTGTTTTTGTGTTTTTTAGGCAGAAGTGTTTTCTTTTAAGTTAGTTCATAACATGCATTGCACCAAAGTCTAGGGCACAGGGACGAATACTTAACGAATCGTCCCAAAACAGGACGCTCGCTAAACACTCTAGAAAGATGAGAGGAAGCCCCTCATTTCTCATTCCCCACGCTTAAGGCTCGTGCGCAATACACTTTATCTTTATTAAGTGTTTTCAGGAAGTTTTGAGATGAGAAGAGAGAAGACACAAAGGAAACTCTAAAGGGAAACTAAGAGTCCTAATGTTATCATGCATGGATGACCTATGGTTAGTGAGGCTTAGGAGAGACAACTACCTAAAACCTAATGCTAATCCTACTCCAAGCTTAATCAAAAATTAAGTTGGACTAGGTAGCTCTAAAGGGAAAGAATCCAAGACTTAAACAAGTCTTGAGATTCATGGGAGGAAGAGAGTGAAAGAGAAGAAATGAGAAAGAGAAGGAGAAGATCGGATACAATAAATGGCAGCAAGCACCTCACATCATAAATTTCCAACTCAAATCATCAAGATGTTTCAAAGATCATGCGATACAATCTCAAGTAAGCATGCAAAGGTAATCATGAAAGAATGCAAGCATACTTGTATGAAATGCACAATTAAGCATACATGGACTTCATATCAAAATGAAATGAGAAAGGTAAGATGAAGATGAAAGCAAGTCAGAACCAAGATCAAAACATCATCAACAAATTTCATGTGCAAAGGTGATTCATATCATGAAGCATTATGATCCAAAGAAGTTACAAAGCAAAAGGTAATGATGTTTATCATGCAATTCAAACCAAATGCATTCAACTATGCTCAAGTGAAATGAAAACCAAGTAGAGAACTCAAAGGGCAGTAGCATATGCATCAATATCATATCAAAACCAAACTCAAGTCATACAAGTCCAAACATCAAGCAACACCTTCAAGACATGCACCAAAGTAATCCACAAAAAGAGGACAAAGTTCCAACACTTAAGCATACTCAAACATGGTTCAAACATGATCCACAAATGGAAAAATTAAGTCTTAAAGGACCTCAACCAGGGGTAAACATCATACCAAAAGCTCATGCAAAGAATCACAAAGGAACTCAATCAATTAGGCATGGCAAATCAACTTGTGTAAAGAGATGTCAAGACATAACCATGCATAAGTCACTTAAGCACAAACAAGAAAACATATAACAAATGACATTTAAAAATTGTGAGATTAAAAATTAAATGACCTAAGTCAAAATCCAATCACATGTCAAAAGATCTCACAAAAATTCACAAGTTAAGCAACTCAAACAATTAAGCAAAGATCAAGTAGGAAACATGATTCAATATGCAAAAGAGAGGGACTAAAATGCAATATGAAATGATTTTAAAAATATGAGAAAAATGTTTTTATGAACTTCAAAGTGTCCTTTGAAGTAGGCACAAAGAATGGAATGCATATCATGTATATATGATGAGAACAAAAATCAACAAGGCAAGGTGTGCACAATTGAAAAGAAAACACGTGATAGGCACATGAGGATTTTAATGAGCTGGCATATTAATAACCATCAGATTCAATCAATGTTCCAGATCCAATCAATCTAAACAAAATTAAACAAGATCAACGCTCAGATCTGAGTAGGCATGGTAACAAACATGGAAAGACACACGCGCACATTAAAATAAAAACAAGAAAATCAAAAGATCTGGCACACTTATGACCGTTGGATCAAAGCAATGGAAGGCTGAGATTTCATCTTCAACCTTTGCAACCCCACCGGCCGGAAAACAGACCAGGTGCCGGAGCCCTAGCTCCAGTCACCTTCTCCGGCGAACCTCAACCAAAAATCTACCAGAAATGGCTCATGAGTACATCATCTCAAACAGAATTCAACAAGGATTTCAAATACCATGTCCATTTCACCAAAAGATCAACATACAAGTCAAATCGAAGGAAATAAGTTTGGATCTAAAACTTTCAATCTCAAAATTCAAGCAATTCACACTTCCAAAATCAAAACTAAACATATCAGCATCATCAGTGAACATCATAGATCATCATGCAAGCTTGAAATTCAAGTTATATGATCATGAAAAGTGAGCTAACCTGAGAACTGTAGATCTTCAAATACGCCAAGAACTCCTTCCAAAAGCTGCAGATCTTCCTCTTTTGAGCTCTATTTGCAAAATAAATGCAAATAGAGACTTGAATCTGGCTAGATCTAGGAGTTTGAACTTGAACCAACTTGAGATGCACTTGCTGAAAACCTTGCTCTCAGCTCAAAACAATGGTTGATTCTTGATCTATGGAATGTGTAGATCAAGAATATGGAAGAAAATCTTCAGAAACCCTTAAGATGAGAGAGTTTCGAAGGAGAGAAAGTGTGAGAGCAAAAATGAAATTCTGAGCAAGAATGAGTGCATGACCTAATTTTGGACGCATGAGTTAGCTTATATACACTTGGTTATTCCCCTGATTATGATTAAGGTCTTGTTAATTCCTTGATTAATGAGTTTTGGATGATTTTGCAAATTTGCACTTTGAGTTGTACACCCTCCTCCACCCGTGTATTGGCAAGCTTTTCATGATGGATCACTCACAAATCTTGTACTTACCAGAATTGGATTGGAAATGGGCCTTGAAATCACTTGGTTGGTGAGTTTGAATCAATTTGCATTTTTTGAATTATGTGAATAAAGTGAAGTACATGGCATGAGATGAATTGATTCAAAGGCCAAACTTGTGCCAAATGAAGCGTACTTGGATGTGGAAATGTGAATTCAATGATTAGAGGTCATCACTCTTCAATTTGAACCAATTTGCAAAAGGTGGAAAAAAATGGTACATAAGAAAACCCTTAAAACACCTTGCCTTCTTTTGATCATAACTAGAGAACCACAAATGGTATGGAGACAATCTAGTACTTTTTTGGAAATGGGAGAGAAAGATATTCAACTTTCATGTTGGAGGAAAATTCATTTGAATCTTCCTTGATGATGAAAAGTCAAGTTGAATGTAGTGGAAAAACTGCCAAAAATGAAAAGTTCTCATTATAGGTCATTTTCCAAATTTAGTAACTTTTGCACAAACTCTTGATTCTTGGTGAATGGTATGAAACTTGACCCTTGAAAACTATATGAGGATGTGAAACCTTGAAAACCATGAAAAGAACCTCAAAATTCCACAGTTGACTTTCTCCCTTACAGTTGACTTTTCTTGGTTCACAAGCAACTGATCCACTGAACATTCTTCACCATAAACCATCAACCAAACTCTCATCTATGGATACATGCAAGCATAAAGACCTCATGACACCATGCTTGAACACACAAATCCCTCCAAGAAGTCCTTTTGATTCACAAACCCTAATTAGTCCCTCTGGTTAGGAGGGAAAGATTCACTTATAATCTTTTGCCATGCTTGACCTTATGGAGATATGATGAACTCCTCAAACCACCTTGAGGCTTGAGACCCCTTTGAGATGAACCAAACACCTTGATCCCATGCCAAGAACCAATGCCATGCACAAATGCTAATGCAAGAAATGCAATGAAACATAAGCCAGTTAGCTAAAAGTAAGAGGGCAAATTTTGGGGTGTTACAGCTGCCCCTATTCAATCAACTTGGACCTGAAAGGGTGATAGGAACGACTCTTAGACATTCAAGGTAGAAGGTGATTGAATACAAAAAGAACCCAGAAATTTGCAACCTGTGGGGATCACAGGTAAGTGTTTGACAACCGAAATTGGACTCTGCTGGGGAGATATAAAGGTGCTACGAGAACGGCCGAAGGCGGACTAAAAAAAAGAAAGACCAAACCTAAGGTGGGCTTTCAAAGAAAGGATACGAGACTATGCCGAAGGTGGGCTTTCAAAGAAAGACTAAGCCGAAGGTAGACTCTCAAACAAAGGATACGAGGCCATGCCGAAGGTGGGCTCGAAAAAGAAAGACCAGGCCGAGGGTGGGCTTTCAAAGAAAGACTAAGCCGAAGGTAGACTCTCAAACAAAGGATACGAGGCCATGCCGAAGGTGGGCTCGAAAAAGAAAGACCAGACCGAGGGTGGGCTTTCAAAGAAAGACTAAGCCGAAGGTAGACTCTCAAACAAAGGATATGAGGCCATGCCGAAGGTGGGTTCGAAAAAGAAAGACCAGGCCGAGGGTGGGCTTTCAAAGAAAGACTAACCCGAAGGTAGACTCTCAAACAAAGGATACGAGGCCATGCCGAAGGTGGGCTCAAAAAACAAAGACCAAGCCGAGGGTGGGCTTTCAAAGAAAGACTAAGCCGAAGGTAGACTCTCAAACAAACGATACGAGGCCATGCCGAAGGTGGGCTCGAAAAAGAAAGACCAAGCCGAGGGTGGGCTCTCCTGGGGATAACATGATAACAGCGGGTGCGAGGACGGCCGAAGGAGAACTCGAGCAAAGAGAAAGACCAAGCCGAAGGTGGACTTTCAAAGAAAGAATAAGCCTAAGGTAGACTTTCAAACAACAACAGTTCTACAAATATGACCCCGCCGGGTAAAAGAGAAATCTAAACAGACAACTCTGCGGGGGGAGTACAGGAAGGACCAACAAGAAGGACGAATCCACTAGCTGCGGTGTAGCGTTAAACAATGTCTCCAGCACTGTTACTTTCTGCTAGGGAAAGGAACTGGTAAAGGATATCAAACCTGGCTTATTCTTCGAATGCATATGTTTGAATTTTGCCGTAATGCTCCATACGAAATGGAAATGCTACGCGTTCGGGAGGATGCCATGCAAGAATGCTTATGCAATGCAAAAGAGGTGCCTCAGCAAAATGAATGCTGAAGGCGAAGGCAAAATCCACTGGGGACGACAAAAATAAATTGTCCTCCAAAATAAGATACCCTGCTAAGAAAGGCATTGATCACAAATTCTGCTGGAGATGAAAGCTCCGAGAGAAAACTCAATCTATTGGGGATGGAAAGATCAACAACTCTGCTGGAGACGGACGAAACTTCGAGAGAATACCCACTCAGTCGGGGGATATCAGGATCAACAATTCTGCTGGAGATGGACGAAACTTTGAGAGAATACCCACTCAGCTGGGGAGGGAGATGAATACTGAAGATGGAAACTCCTCCCCCGGGGATCACCAAATACTTCAGAACTTGGATTTGACGCCTGCCGAAAACGATTGGTCCTAAGACCTGCTGGCGATACCAATCACCACCAGACTCTGCTTGGGGATATGAGCACCTTTAGACTCTGCTTGGGGAGACAAGTCAATAATTTTGAACCTGCTTGGGAGATGCTCTTACCTTTGCCCTGTTGGGGAATATCAGTACTTTTACCCTGCTGGGGATTAGATCAAACCGTTGTCGGTGAGACTATACTTTCTAACCAAATGAGGAAAGTAGACCCCAGGATTTTGTGGGGATAATAACATCTTTGTCCACGAATCTCCTGCTGGAGATACAACAACATCCACCTTAGAGCAATCAGCTTTTGAATGCTTGCTGGGGAATAAAAATCCAAACACAACCTCGGCTGGGTATACAACCCTCTGCACTCCTGCTGAGGAAAGATGAGCCAAATCACAACCCTGACTGAGGGTAAACCTCTTATACCCTGCTGAGGGGGAGGATCCTCAACGGCCCCGCTTGGGAAATCACTTCTTTATACTCTGTTGAGGAAGACGACCCTCGATACTCTGATGGGGAAGAGTAATAAACTGCTGAGGACGATCAGACTTCAAAGTTGGGGAGAGCTTTACTGGGGAGGTACATCTGTCATCCTGCAAAACCAACAGGAAGGTCTATGTGCAAAAATGATTACTTTGATTATCATCATAGTGACTGACGCCTAAGCAATTGCCACTGTTTTCCAACTTGTTTCATAAAGCTCAACATTTTAGCATGTAATGTTTATCAAAAATATCGGACATTTTCACAAACAAAACAGGTAAAACAATAACGCAAATGGAAAGCTTTTTGAGTGAAATGCAAATTTTATTGAACGGATTGGCCTGTAAATAGGCATTTACATCTGGAAGCAATTCCTGGAAAGAGGTAATTGCGCAAAAAGTAAAAGAAAATACACATGTCGGCAATGTGGGGAACAAACATCAACCATGACTCGACTCAGCTATAACCCATATGACTTGTTTATCCGCAGGTGCTTTGGCCTTTGAAGAGGACTGACTGGACTGATTCCTTTCCTTCGAATTTTACAAGTGTGAATAGTGATCACAGATCGAACGCGGATCGTAGTCTTTACTTTTAAATCCCTAACTTTTGCCTGGATCGCCTTTTTTGGGTTTTCAATCCACCGGGATACCCATTTTTGCCAAAGGTGCCTTTTCAGGTTTTCAACCTTGCGGGTTTATTTCTTTTTATCTTTTTATCCCTAATTTTTGCTCGAACCTTTTCTTTTTATGGTTCGCCAGGATGCCCCATTTTTGCCTGAGCCTTCTTTTTATGTTCAGCGGGTCTCTTTTATGCAAAGTATTCTTTGACTATATCCGCGTTCACAGGGGACGTAAAATCTTCGCCGTCCATAGTTGAGAGTAATAAGGCTCCACTAGAGAAAACCTGTCTTACTACATATGGCCCTTCGTAACTCGGAGTCCACTTGCCCTTGTGATCTGTTTGAGGAGGAGTGATCCTTTTCAGAACTAATTCACCAGTTTGAAAACACCGAGGACGCACTTTCTGATCAAAGGTTTTCTTCATCCTGCTCTGATACAACCGTCCATGCGCAATAGCTTTCAATCTCTTCTCTTCAATGAGGTTCAATTCATTCAGCCGGGAACGCACCCACTCAGCTTCATCAAGCTTCACGTCTGTCAGAATTCTCAAAGAAGAAATCTCAACTTCTAATGGCAGAACTGCTTCCATGCCATACACCAGTGAGAAAGGAGTTTCCCCAGTTGATGTGCGTATCGAAGTACGATATCCGTGCAAAGCATAAGGCAACATCTCATGCCAGTCTTTGTATGTCACTACCATCTTCTGCACAATCTTCTTTATGTTCTTATAAGCCGCTTCTACAGCCCCATTCATCTTCGGACGATAGGGAGAAGAGTTGTGATGTTCGATTTTAAAGCTCTGACATAACTCCTTCATCATCTTATTGTTCAAATTTGAACCATTGTCAGTGATGATTCTCTCCGGGACTCCATACCGGCAGATGATGTCCTTCTTAATAAACTGGGCTACCACTTGCTTGGTGACGTTGGCATACGATGTTGCTTCCACCCACTTCGTGAAATAATCAATGGCAACCAGAATAAAACGATGCCCATTCGAAGCATTTGGCTCGTTCTTTCCAATCATGTCAATGCCCCACATGGCAAAAGGCCAAGGTGATGACAAAACATTCAGAGGAGTAGGCGGTACGTGCACCTTGTCAGCATAAATCTGGCATTTATGACATTTTTGGGCGTATTTAAAACAATCAGACTCCATAGTCATCCAATAATACCCCGCTCTTAATAATTTTCTTGCCATATCATGCCCATTAGCATGAGTACCAAAGGAACCTTCGTGAACCTCTTCCATTAACAGGCCTTCCTCGTGTTCATCAACACAACGTAGCAAGACCATGTCAAAGTTTCTCTTGTATAACACATCGTCCTTGTTCAAAAAGAAGTTTCCTGATAACCTCCTCAATGTCTTTTTATCCTTGGAAGATGCCCCAGCTGGGTATTCCTGACTCTTTAAAAAGACTTTGATGTCATGATACCAAGGTTTGCCATCTGATACCCCTTCAACTGCAAATACAAAAGCAGGTATGTCCAAGCGCATGATTCTGATTGAAGGAGTTTCATTCCAACGATTCACTTGATACATTGATGACAACATTGCCAACACATCAGCCATCTGATTCTCAACCCGGGGAATGTGATGGAAGTCCACTCTGTCAAAGAAAGGTAACAACCTTCTGGCATAGTTGTTATATGGAACAAGATTCGCTTGACGAGTCTCCCATTCACCTGTAATCTGATTAACCACCAACGCCGAATCACCATAAACATCGAGGTTCTTGATTCTCAAATCAATCGCTTCTTCTAACCCCATGATGCATGCTTCATACTCTGCCTCATTGTTGGTGCATATGAATGCTAATCGGGCAGTAAAGGGTATATGAGAACCCTGTGGAGTCGTAATGACTGCCAGGATTCCGTTACCATATGAATTAACAGCTCCATCAAAAACCAACTTCCACTGAGATCCAATCTCAGGCCCTTCATCAGGCAAAGGTTCTTCACAATCCTTCATCTTCAGATACATGATATGCTCATCCAAAAATTCAAACTTCATCGGTTGATAATCCTCAATTGGCTGTTCGGCGAGATATTCTGACAAAACACTTCCCTTAATGGCCTTTTGGGAAACATACTGAATATCGTATTCCGTCAGAACCATCTGCCAATGGGCTATTCTCCCAGAAAGTGCTTGCTTTTCAAACACATACTTGATCGGATCCATCTTCGAAATCAATAGGGTTGTGTGGTTTAACATATAATTCCTTAAACGCTTAGCGGTCCAAGTGAGTGCACAACATGTTTTCTCCAGCATCGAGTACCTCGACTCATAATCAGTAAACTTTTTACTTAAGTAGTAGATGGCGTGCTCTTTTCTACCTAACTCATCTTGTTGAGCGAGCACACAACCCATTGAATTCTCAAGAACCGTGAGATACATAATCAAAGTTCGTCCTGGCACTGGCGACATAAGGACCGGAGGTTCCTGCAAATATTCTTTAATCTTTTCAAACGCCTTTTGACAATTTTCATTCCACCTGACCGCTTGATCTTTTCTTAACAACTTGAAGATTGGTTCACACGTGGCCGTGAGATGCGAGATGAACCTAGCAATGTAGTTTAATCTCCCCAAGAAACCACGAACCTCCTTTTCTGTTTTTGGCACAGGCATTTCTTGTATGGCTTTTGCCTTTGTAGGATCAACCTCGATACCCTTTTCACTAACAATAAACCCCAGCAATTTTCCTGATCTCACCCCGAAGGTGCATTTGTTCGGATTCAACCTCAGTCTGAATTTCCTCAATCTTTCAAATAACTTCTGAATATTTACCAAATGTTCTTCCTCCGTCTATGACTTCACAATCATGTCATCAACATAGACCTCAATCTCTTTGTGAATCATATCATGAAAGAGAGTCACCATCGCCCGCTGGTAAGTTGGCCCTGCATTTTTCAATCTAAAGGGCATCACTTTGTAGCAAAATGTTCCCCACGGTGTTATGAATGTTGTTTTCTCCATGTCCTCTGGGGCCATCTTGATTTGGTTATACCCAGAGAAGCCATCAATGAAGGAAAACACAGAATACTGAGCAGTATTGTCAACTAACACGTCAATGTGAGGGAGGGGGAAATCATCCTTTGGGCTTGCTCTGTTTAAATTCCTGTAGTCAACACACATCCTGACCTTCCCATCCTTCTTAGGTACAGGCACGATGTTAGCAACCCATGGAGGATAATTTGTTACGGCAAGAAAATCGGCATCTAGCTGTTTCTGAACCTCTTCCTTGATTTTGACAGACATCTCTGGTTTAGTTCTTCTCAACTTTTGCTTGACCGGAGCACAACCTTCTTTAAGTGGTAGCCGGTGTACAACAATATCAGTATCGAGCCCAGGCATGTCTTGGTAAGACCAGGCGAAGATGTCCACATACTCACGGAGCATTTCAATCAATCTTCCCTTGACACTGTCTTCCAATGCAGCCCCTATCCTTACTTCCTTTTTGGCGTCCTCGGTTCCCAGATTCACAATCTCAATTTCCTCCTGATAAGGTAGGATGACTCTCTCCTCTTGCTTCAACAATCTGGCCAACTCTTCGGCCAGTTCATAATCTTCGTCAGTCTCTTCTTCAGCCTGATAGATTGGATTGTCAAATTCATACCTAGCTATAGCTGAGTCATGATCGGTGTCATCTGAACAAAAAGACCTGCACGATTGATGAGGTATGTCTTATTATGTATGCAACAAAAGAAACACATTTCCATTTTGATGTGGGTTTTTAATGCATAAAAATAAAACAGAAAGACAGAGATCAAAATATTTGAGTGTGAAAAGTCCTTTATTGATGATAAAGCAAAACATGCAACAGTTAAAAGCCCTACAAAAAAAATCACTACGTCTTGGGCAGAACGTAGGATTAGCATAATAGGAAAACAAAGCAATTACTCGAAGCTTGTCACTTGAATGACTCTTTCAGTAGACCAGTTGTACAGACTTTCTCCTAGGACGCAAGGGCGGATCCAGCTATCCATGTCACAATCACTGTCCCCTTCTTCCTCAATGGCACTAACACTGTCGAAGAAAACATCGGCACTAGTGAAACGAACTGGGCCATAGAATTTGGGAGGCTCTCCATCTCTCCTGGATGGCTTGTATCCCAATCCATAGGTATCTCTCTTCTCCTGAACTTCAACCACTTGGCCCCACCTCTGTGAGCTACCAGCTTCAACCACAGCTTTGGCGTCTTTAAACAAAGACATAGAAACCTCAGGCTGATTTTCCCCTGCAGGCTGTCCTATAGCTTCAGACTGGACAACCTCTTCAGAAACCTTCACCTTCTCAAACCCCTGACACAAAGTCTCATGGATTTCACCATCCACTTCCACGTAATTAAAAGTTGACAGCTGACTAATCATTATGCCTTCTTCTCCGCACACTGTCACTACGTGACCATTTACCATGTATTTCAGCTTTTGGTACAAAGTGGAGGTTACAGCGCATGCACCATGGATCTAAGGAAGACCCAGCAGACAGCTGTATGCTGGCTGAATATCCATTATATAAAACGTTGCATCAAAGATTTCCGGCCCAACCTTGATCGGAAGCACAATCTCACCAAAGACAGATCTCTTCGAGCCATCAAAAGCTCGCACCACCAAGTCGCTTGGTGTACAAATAATTCCCCTGTTATCTAACTTCATTAATGCTTTCTTTGGCAATACATTCAACGATGATCCAGTATCAACCAATACATGTGACATCAGTGAACCACGACACTCAATCGAGATATGCAGGGCATTGTTATGATTCCTCCCAGCGGGAGTCAAATCAAGATCTGTGAAACCCAAGCCATTACCCGCATTCACGTGCGCTACAACCCCTTCCAGCTGGTTAACAGAAATCTCTTGAGGAACGTAGGCTGCATTCAAAATCTTCAGAAGAGCGTTCCTATGGGCTTCAGAACACAATAGCAAAGAAAGAATAGAGATCTTGGACGGGGTTTGATGTAACTGGTCCACAATTTTGTAGTCGCTTCTCCTAATGAGTCTCATAAATTCCTCCACATTCTCTGAAAAAGAGTTGTCATCTGGCTTTACTGTAGCATCCATGGCCACTGGAGTCTGAACAGAACCATCAGCTATCTATTTTCCCTTATCTTGACTAGAAGTACTGGGTTGATCATTAACAGGAGTAAGCACTCTACCACTTCTCGTTATAGCATCAGTCTCAACTTTAACCTCAGGACTAGAACTCACTGGTGAAGTAGTCAATAATTCCTGCTTTTGCCCATTAACAAATACACTAGCATCATAATTCCAAGGGACGACTTGGGTACTTTCGTACGGAATGGGTTTGGGACCTGAAATAACAACCGGCGCTGGTCTCGCTGGCCCTGATATTACTATTGTCTTGAAAGGAATAACAATATTAGCAACATCATCATTAACAACCTCTTTTTGCTGATTACCTCTATCAAACTGTAAGCAGCCCTCATTAATCATATTCTGGATACCCCTCTTCAGCGAATCACATCCATTGTCCTTTGTCAAACAATCTGAACAATTCTCATCACAACCCGGATAGACGCCACCCTTCAACAACCTATTTTTAACCACAACCAGCGGAGTTTTTAGCTCCTCGACATCCATGATCAAATTCAAAGCTTCACATTCCTCGATTATCGCATTCACCCTAGGCCCATTGTGATCAGGCATCGGGTTTTGCACAACATTAGGTCTATCATTAGCAAAGCTGATAGCCTTTGAATCTACCAAGTCTTGGACTTTGTGCTTGAAAACTTTACAGTCCTCGAGATGGTGCCCCGGTGCCCCTGAGTGAAAATCACAATGGGCGTTAGGATTGTACCCGGGAGGCGGATTACCAACAGGAGGAGCCAAAGTCCTCTTTTCAACTAACTTCAACTGTAGCAAATACTGAAACAACTGCGAATAAGGTAGAGGTGGAGTATCAAAATGTCGGTTCTGCTTAGGCCTTGGCTGATACTGATGTGGAGTCTGGCCCTGCTGCTAGTGAGGTGGAAGCGCTGCAGGAATTGTTACCGAGGCTACTTGCTAATTACGACTCTCATGTTGTTTCCCTTTTCCCTTGTAGAATGATACAGCATTGGCTTCTTCTTTCTTCTTATAACCATCAAATGGCTTCTTTCCCTGCCCGGAGGACGATCCGTCACCACTAGAAACTTTTCCAGCCTTAATTCCAACCTCTATCTTTTGTCTGATCGCAATCACATCTGCAAACTTGCCTAGCGAACCAGGCAATAGCTTTTCATAATAGTGCTTAGGCAGTGTGTCCATAAACATATCCAACATTTCCTTTTCCAGCATTGGTGGCTGCACCCTAGCCGCCAATTCACGCCACCTTTGCGCGTATTCTTTGAAACTTTCATCATTTTTCTGGGACATGCTCAACAGCTGAGTTCTGTTAGGAGCCATGTCTATGTTGTACTGGTAATGCTTGATAAAAGCTGCAGCTAACTCTCTCTAAGTACGAACATCTCTACTTTCCAGTGCCATATACCACTCCAAAGACGCGCCGGACAGGCTGTCTTGGAAAAAGTCCATCATTAGCTTTTCATCCTTGGCATGGGCAGCCATTTTCCTGGTATACGCCTTTACATGAGTTCTCGGGCAGGTAGAGCCATTATACTTCTCCAGTGTAGGAATCTGAATCTTGTGTGGAATGACAATATCAGGGACCAACCCTAGGTTGTCCAAATCTATTCCCAGATCATCCTGCTTCACAACCCCTTTCAGCTGCGCCTAGATTAAACGGATTCTCTCATCACTGACCACAGGAAGACCAGCGTCCAAGCTTCTGACTGAAAAAACATCATCCTGTTGATCATCAAAACGATGGCCCTGGATAGCTCGAACAGTGCTTCCTTCTCCAACCACTGAAGGAATCCCACCCTGTCCACCAGCACCAGGAATAGGAATGTTGATACCAGCACCACCTCCGCCCGGAGGAATAACACGATTAAGAAGACCACCATGTAAGATACCATTTTCATCAACCTGTGACACCAAAGCCTGAACTAGAGTTCTGAATTCATTCTGACTCTGCACCACACCCTGCATCATCTCCATGAATTGATCGATGCGAGCTTGCATATCTGCCATGTCTGCCTGAACTTTGCCCATTACTCTGCTTTGATTAAGCCTGGTAGAATACCGATGAGTTGGTTGATTAATCCTGACTGTCAAAAAGAGAGAGCATAAGAAAACCAGAGAAACCAAGATAACCTGCAATGCAAAAATGAGATGATTATGCAAATGCAAATGTAAACATGTATGAACATTATCAAGGCGATCTATCCCTTGATTCCAGTTTTAACAACAGAAGAGAACTGAATTCCTGATCATATAAAGAGAAAAAAGTATCTGTTACAACACAAGTCTGAATAAGCATAAACAAAAGATCCCGACCAACAAGCCTGGTGGTGATCCCGGAAATACAAAGAAAATAACAGCAAGGAAACTAAAGCATATCATCAAGACTCAGCCATGCTAGAATTCCCTATTCGTCATTCTTTTTGCACCAATTCTGCACCTCCTTGAGAAGCTTCTTGGTATTAGGATGCTTTAGTCTCTGAATCAACTCTTGAATCAAAAGATCCCTCCTGTGCAAGATCCCTGTTAAATAACGACTATGCAATTCCCAATAATCTTCTCCAGAAGCTCCACCTGAACTTGGACCTTCGCTCCTGGCTCTTTTTACTTCGGCTTGGATCTTCAGCTGTTCCATATCTGCCATGGTTTCCTTGAGCTTTTCCTCAACTACTCTCCTCTCAAAGATCCCTGATAAAATCTCCTTATCCTTTTTCCGAAGCTCAGTCTTCAAACCTTTTATCTGTTCCTGATACTTGTCCTCTTTCAACCTGTTGGCGGTAATTGTTGTATTCCGACGGTCATGGAACTTGTGAATTCTTGCAATAGCATAAGCCAACTCTTTCTTTTTGGACGAAAGGACCTTGCTAACACTTTTCAACGCTTAAGCCACTTTCTCTCTGGAGGTGGCTTCTTTAGACAATTCTTTCTCCTTCGCAGCTAACAGTTCTGATTTCAACCTGGCAACATGGATAGCTTCACCTTTTTCATGCTTCGACTGACCAACCTCTCTGCTCAGCTCACGATTCTCCTCTTGGAGTTTCTCCTTCTCAGCCCATAACTTATCATACTTCCCTATACCAACAGTCGTGGGAGCCTCGATCATCAAAGGATATGAAGGTGGTTCCACCGGGAAGGGAAGAAGCTCCTCTTCTGCTCTTTTCTTAATCCACTCTTCATAGGAAGGAAAGGCCCGGTTGTTACATTTCCTGAACGAAGTTTTTCCCTTCTTGATCACCTGCTTCCAAGCATTCACAATCTTTCTTATCATCTCTTGATCACCAGTACCATTGAAGAATAAGGACTCTCTGATATCTCGCTCTTCAAGTGGACCTCTCAAAGGATAACCAAACTGCCTGATAACAAGGGAAGGATTATAGTTAATTCCACATCTTCTCCCTATCAAGGGTACATTAGGGAATTCTCCACACTTGTAAATAATCTCCATTCCTAGCAAGTCATGGTTGAACCAAACAATGTTGTCAGCAGTCAAGCCCATTAACTGCTTTGACCACTTCAGAGAATCTCTTGTATCAACGAAATTGCCAGCTTCGGGGAGATGACTCAGAAACCAAGTAGATAAGAGTGGTGCACAGCAACTCACAGTTTTTCCATGCCTATTTTCATTCTTGTAGTGGACTGAGTGATACACATCACCTAGCAAGGTAGGTATAGGATTCTTTGAAATAAAGATCCTGACAGCATGCATATCCACCAGATCAGGAACATTGGGAAACAGGACAATCCCATAGATGCACATTGCCAGAATAGCTTGGAAAGCAGTGCAATTCTTCTCCTTAACATTATGCAAGCTTGATCAAACAAGAACTTCAATAAGAAACCCTTAGCTCCTTGTTTCTCCATAATATTACTGCTCAGAACGGATTCACCAATATGAAGAGCGATGGCCATTTCTTTTATCCCAGGGCGTTCTTCAGAAAAGAATACTATGTCATGCCTGATGGGGATTCCCAAAATAAATGAGAACTCCTCCAACGTTGGAGCCAAGATGTAGTCTGGGAAAGTGAAGCAACGCAAAGATGGATCATAGAACTGAAGAAGTGTATGAATGGCATCCTTCTCATACTTAGAGATACTGTAGACAAACTTCAGAAGTCTCCCATACTCTCCACCGAACTCTGTACGAACTCCGGAACCAGCTATACTAATCAGCTTGTGGATCAATGTCAAGGTCAGGTTTGGGAACGAATAAGCAACAGTTTTCTTTCTCTGGACATCCATGCTAAAGCAACCTCAGAAAACCGGAATCAAGAGTAAGATGCAAGCCCTGAAAAATGTCAAACATGTTAGAATGCAAGAAAAATGATATGCACATGCAAGCATGGGATCAAGGCATCACTGCTGGCTGTGTTGTGCTGTTAACTGAACGAGAACCACAACCCAGAAAACCAGAATTCCAGAATACCGAACCACTGAGATAACCAGAAACCCAGATAATCAAACACTGATGAGAAATCCAGAAAATCGGGTAGGTTGAAGGTTTCGGTTTCCTGCAGACCTGCAAACACCCATCCCATCTCACATGAGGGTTCTAGAAAGGCGAGGATCCTCAATATCCCGGGCTCTCAGGTCGAGGAATGATGATACGTTCACCATTTCTGGTTTGGCATCATCATCAATCGAGGTGGCCTCAACTGATTCCCCTCAAAAATAAGTTCATCCTATGCGAGTCCCTCAGCATTGGGTCCTCGGATCGAGAATGTGCAATGGGTTTGCCACGGAACGTGGTCTTCCACTGTCACATCTCGGGAGGAGAGGCGTAACTAAGGTATCGGAGAAACGGTCACCAGAGTGGACAGCTCTCTAGATCAATACCCTAACATGCGCAAGACACACACGTAAAAATGCATCCCAAGATAGCCTCGTCTGGTTGTGAATTTCGTGAACACACAAACGTACCAAGCGGGCACATAGGTCCCACTACTTTCCACTCTAGTCCTAGGGTGTACTCAAGCCTGGGTATTGGGATTATCTCTCAGAACAACCCAACCTGCCAAACAGAAACCAGCCAGCACAACACAGCAATATCCAGTATGAAGGTAATAAAATGAAATGCAATGCAATAAAAGCTGTAAAACAGTAATATACAACATAATAAAGCACAACAAATAAACACCCAACGAAAAAAAACAAACAAGCGCTAGGATCGACTCGCTAAAGGGGATGGACCAGCAAGAGGTCAACCAGAGTCCCCAGCAGAGTCGCCAGCTGCCGCTCCCGAAAGATTCGCATCCAACGGTACAAACGCGAGAGTGGCGCATAAAACACAGAGTCGTCAGCAATGTGTATTTATCCCGAGAGAGGGAAAGGAAACACTATATAAAACTGAAGAGAAAGGAGGAAAGACATTGTCATCGCAACCATAGTCCGGGTTTGGGAGTCGGTTATGCGAGGGGAAGGTGTTAGCACCCCACGCATCCATCGTACTCGATGGGATCCACGCTTGTTGTCTAAACGGAGGGTGAGCTGTCCTACTATCTATGGCTGAACAAAAGAAAACGGGGATGGGGGTGACTAAGACGGACTCGGTAGGACATATTCGATGCCCTAGGCCTACGTACTCCCTCAGTGCAATGGGAAAGTTAGAGTCAATGTAGTTCGGACGGGAACTGTGGGGAAGGTTGCTCGCCAAGACAATCGCTGTCTTGTGCCTACATATCCTCAATCGGACGAGAGAGAGGAATCAAAGCTAATGTAGCTCGTGGGTACGACCACGGATAGGTAAGTGTTTTTTATGAGCGACGTTAGATTCGTGTCCGGCAGTTAGGGTCGATGCCTGTTTGCGACTCAGACGGAAGGTAACGTGCCCTTTTCTGAAAATGGTTTGGAACCAAACAATCCCGAAGGACAAAAAAGGTTTGAATTTGTTTTTGTGTTTTTTAGACAGAAGTGTTTTCTTTTAAGTTGGTTCATAACTTGCATTGCACCAAAGTCTAGGGCACAGGGACGAATACTTAACGAATCGTCCCAAGACAGGACGCTCGCTAAGCACTCTAGAAAGATGAGAGGAAGCCCCTCATTTCTCATTCCCCACGCTTAAGGCTCGTGCGCAATACACTTTATCTTTATTAAGTGTTTTCAGGAAGTTTTGAGATGAGAAGAGAGAAGACACAAAGGAAACTCTAAAGGGAAACTAAGAGTCCTAATGTTATCATGCATGGATGACCTATGGTTAGTGAGGCTTAGGAGAGACAACTACCTAAAACCTAATGCTAATCCTACTCCAAGCTTAATCAAAAATTAAGTTGGACTAGGTGTTCTAAAGGGAAAGAATCCAAGACTTAAACAAGTCTTGAGATTCATGGGAGGAAGAGAGTGAAAGAGAAGAAATGAGAAAGAGAAGGAGAAGATGGGATACAATAAATGGCAGCAAGCACCTCACATCATAAATTTCCAACTCAAATCATCAAGATGTTTCAAAGATCATGTGATACAATCTCAAGTAAGCATGCAAAGGTAATCATGAAAGAATGCAAGCATACTTGTATGAAATGCACAATTAAGCATACATGGACTTCATATCAAAATGAAATGAGAAAGGTAAGATGAAGATTAAAGCAAGTCAGAACCAAGATCAAAACATCATCAACAAATCTCATGTGCAAAGGTGATTCATATCATGAAGCATTATGATCCAAAGAAGTTACAAAGCAAAAGGTAATGATGTTTATCATACAATTCAAACCAAATGCATTCAACTATGCTCAAGTGAAATGAAAACCAAGTAGAGAACTCAAAGGGCAGTAGCATATGCATCAATATCATATCAAAACCAAACTCAAGTCATACAAGTCCAAACATCAAGCAACACCTTCAAGACATGCACCAAAGTAATCCACAAAAAGAGGACAAAGTTCCAAAACTTAAGCATACTCAAACATGGTTCAAACATGATCCACCAATGGCAAAATTAAGTCTTAAAGGACCTCAACCAGGGGTAAACATCATACCAAAAGCTCATGCAAAGAATCACAAAGGAACTTAATCAATTAGGCATGGCAAATCAACTTGTGTAAAGAGATGTCAAGACATAACCATGCATAAGTCACTTAAGCACAAACAAGCAAACATATAACAAATCACATTTAAAAATTATGAGATTAAAACTCAAATGACCTAAGTCAGAAGCTAATCACATGTCAAAAGATCTCACAAAAATTCACAAGTTAAGCAACTCAAACAATTAAGCAAAGATCAAGTAGGAAACGTGATTCAATATGCAAAAGAGAGGGACTAAAATGCAATATGAAATGATTTTAAAAATATGAGAAAAATGTTTTTATGAACGTCAAAGTGTCCTTTGAAGTATGCAAAAAGAATGGAATGCATAACATGTATAGATGATGAGAACAAAAATCAACAAGGCAGGGTGTGCACAATTGAAAAGAAAACACGTGATAGGCACATGAGGATTTTAATGAGCTGGCATATTAATAACCATCAGATTCAATCAATGTTCCAGATCCAATCAATCTAAACACAATTAAACAAGATCAACGCTCAGATCTGAGTATGCATGGTAACAAACATGGAAAGACACACACGCACATTAAAATATAAACAAGAAAATCAAAAGATCTGGCACACTTATGACCGTTGGATCAAAGCAATGGAAGGCTGAGATTTCATCTTCAACCTTTGCAACCCCACCGGCCGGAAAACAGACCAGGTGCCGGAGCCCTAGCTCCGGTCACCTTCTCCGGCGAACCTCAACCAAAAATCTACCAGAAATGGCTCATGAGTACATCATCTCAAACAGAATTCAACAAGGATTTCAAATATCATGTCCATTTCACCAAAAGATCAACATACAAGTCAAATCGAAGGAAATAAGTTTGGATCTAAAATTTTCAATTTCAAAATTCAAGCAATTCACACGTCCAAAATCAAAACTAAACATATCAGCATCATCAGTGAACATCATAGATCATCATGCAAGCTTGAAATTCAAGTTATATGATCATGAAAAGTGAGCTAACCTGAGAACTGTAGAGCTTCAAATACGCCAAGAACTCCTTCCAAAAGCTGCAGATCTTCCTCTTTTGAGCTCTAATTGCAAAATAAATGCAAATAGAGACTTGAATTTTGCTAGATCTAGGAGTTTGAACTTGAACCAACTTGAGATGCACTTGCTGAAAACCTTGCTCTCAGCTCAAAACAATGGTTGATTCTTGATCTATGGAATGTGTAGATCAAGAATATGGAAGAAAATCTTCAGAAACCCTTAAGATGAGAGAGTTTCGAAGGAGAGAAAGTGTGAGAGCAAAAATGAAATTCTGAGCAAGAATGAGTGCATGACCTAATTTTGGACGCATGAGTTAGCTTATATACACTTGGTTATTCCCCTGATTATGATTAAGGTCTTGTTAATTCCTTGATTAATGAGTTTTGGATGATTTTGCAAATTTGCACTTTGAGTTGTACACCCTCCTCCACGCGTGTATTGGCAAGCTTTTCATTATGGATCACTCACAAATCTTGTACTTACCAGAATTGGATTGGAAATGGGCCTTGAAATCACTTGGTTGGTGAGTTTGAATCAATTTGCATTTTATGAATTATGTGAATAAAGTGAAGTACATGGCATGAGATAAATTGATTCAAAGGCCAAACTTGTGCCAAATGAAGCGTACTTGGATGTGGAAATGTGAATTCAATGATTAGAGGTCATCACTCTTCAATTTGAACCAATTTGCAAAAGGTGGAAAAAAATGGTACATAAGAAAACCCTTAAAACACCTTGCCTTCTTTTGATCATAACTAGAGAACCACAAATGGTATGGAGACAATCTAGTACTTTTTTGGAAATGGGAGAGAAAGATCTTCAACTTTCATGTTGGAGGAAAATTCATTTGAATCTTCCTTGATGATGAAAAGTCACGTTGAATGTAGTGGAAAAACTGCCAAAAATGGAAAGTTCTCATTATAGGTCATTTTCCAAATTTAGTAACTTTTGCACAAACTCTTGATTCTTGGTGAATGGTATAAAACTTGACCCTTGAAAACCATATGAGGACGTGAGACCTTGAAAACCTTGAAAAGAACCTCAAAATTCCACAGTTGACTTTCTCCCTTACAGTTGACTTTTCTTGGTTCACAAGCAACTGATCCACTGAACATTCTTCACCATAAACCATCAACCAAACTCTCATCTATGGATACATGCAAGCATAAAGACCTCATGACACCATGCTTGAACACACAAAGCCCTCCAAGAAGTCCTTTTGATTCACAAACCCTAATTGGTCCCTCTGATTAGGAGGGAAAGATTCACTTATAATCTTTTGCCATGCTTGACCTTATGGAGATATGATGAACTCCTCAAACCACCTTGAGGCTTGAGACCCCTTTGAGATGAACCAAACACCTTGATCCCATGCCAAGAACCAATGCCATGCACAAATGCTAATGCAAGAAATGCAATGAAACATAAGCCAGTTAGCTAAAAGTAAGAGGGCAAATTTTGGGGTGTTACAGCTGCCCCTATTCGATCAACTTGGACCTGAAAGGGTGATAGGAACGGCTCTTAGACATTCAAGGTAGAAGGTGATTGAATACAAAAAGAACCCAAAAATTTACAACCTGTGGGGATCACAGGTAAGTGTTTGACAACTGAAAGTGGACTCTGCTTGGGAGATATAAAGGTGCTACGAGAACGGCCGAAGGCGGACTAAAAAAAGAGAAAGAACAAACCTAGGGTGGGCTTTCAAAGAAAAGATACGAGACCATGCCGAAGGTGGGCTTTCAAACAAAGACTAAGCCGAAGGTAGACTCCCAAACAAAGGATACGAGGCCATGCCGAAGGTGGGCTCAAAAAAGAAAGACCAGGCCGAGGGTGGGCTTTCAAAGAAAGACTAAGCCGAAGGTAGACTCTCAAACAAAGGATACGAGGCCATGCCGAAGGTGGGCTCGAAAAAGAAAGACCAGACCGAGGGTGGGCTTTCAAAGAAAGACTAAGCCGAAGGTAGACTCTCAAACAAAGGATATGAGGCCATGCCGAAGGTGGGCTCGAAAAAGAAAGACCAGGCCGAGGGTGGGCTTTCAAAGAAAGACTAAGCCGAAGGTAGACTCTCAAACAAAGGATATGAGGCCATGCCGAAGGTGGGCTCAAAAAAGAAAGACCAAGCCGAGGGTGGGCTTTCAAAGAAAGACTAAGCCGAAGGTAGACTCTCAAACAAAGGATAAGAGGCCATGCCGAAGGTGGGCTCGAAAAAGAAAGACCAAGCCGAGGGTGGGCTCTCCTGGGGATAACATGATAACAGCGGGTGCGAGGACGGCCGAAGGCGAACTCGAGCAAAGAGAAAGACCAAGCTAAAGGTGGACTTTCAAAGAAAGAATAAGCCGAAGGTAGACTTTCAAACAACAACAGTTCTACAAAGATGACCCCGCCGGGTAAAATAGAAATCTAAACAGACAACTCTGCGGGGGGAGCACAGGAAGGACCAACAAGAAGGACGAATCCACTAGCTGCGGTGTAGCGTTAAACAATGTCTCCTGCAGTGTTACTTTATGCTAGGGAAAGGAACTGGTAAAGGATATCAAACCTGGCTTATTCTTCGAATGCATATGTTTGAATTTTTCCGTAATGCTCCATACGAAATGGAAATGCTACGCGTTTGGGAGGATGCCATGCAAGAATGCTTATGCAATGCAAAAGAGGTGCCTCAGCAAAATGAATGCTGAAGGCGAAGGCAAACTCCACTGGGGACGACAAAAATAAATTATCCTCCAAAATAAGAGACCCTGCTGAGAAAGACATTGATCACAAATTCTGCTGGAGGTGAAAGCTCCGAGAGAAAACTCAATTTGTTGGGGATGGAAAGATCAACAACTCTGCTGGAGACGCATGAAACTTCAAGAGAATACCCACTCAGCCGGGGGATATCAGGATCAACAATTCTGCTGGAGATGGACGAAACTCCGAGAGAATACCCACTTAGCTGGGGAGGGAGATGAATACTGAAGATGGAAACTCCTCCGCCGGGGATCACCAAATACTTCAAAACTTGGATTTGACGCATGCCGAAAACGATTGGTCCTAAGACCTGCTGGCGATACCAATCACCACCAGACTCTGCTTGGGGATATGAGCACCTTTAGACTCTGCTTGGGGAGACAAGTCAATAATTTTGAACCTGCTTGGGAGATGCTCTTACCTTTGCCCTGTTGGGGAATATCAGTACTTTTACCCTGCTGGGGATTAGATCAAACCGTTGTCGGTGAGACTATACTTTCTAACCAAATGAGGAAAGTAGACCCCAGGATTCTGTGGGGATAATAACATCTTTGTCCACGAATCTCCTGTTGGAGATACAACAACATCCACCTTAGAGCTATCAGCTTCTGAATGCTTGCTGGGGAATAAAAATCCAAACACAACCTCGGCTGGGTATACAACCCTCTGCACTCCTGCTGAGGAAAGATGAGCCAAATCACAACCCTGGTTGAGGGTAAACCTCTTATACCCTGCTGAGGGGGAGGATCCTCAATGGCCCCGCTTGGGAAATCACTTCTTTATACTCTGTTGAGGAAGACGACCCTCGATACTCTGATGGGGAAGAGTAATAAACTGCTGAGGACGGTCAGACTTCAAAGTTGGGGAGAGCTTTACTGGGGAGGTACACCTGTCATCCTGCAAAACCAACAGGAAGGTCTATGTGCAAAAATGATTACTTTGATTATCATCATAGTGACTGACGCCTAAGCAATTACCACTGTTTTCCAACTTGTTTCATAAAGCTCAACATTTTAGCATGTAATGTTTATCAAAAATATTGGACATTTTCACAAACAAAACAGGTAAAACAATAACGCAAATGGAAAGCTTTTTGAGTGAAATGCAAATTTTATTGAACGGATTGGCCTGTAAATAGGCATTTACATCTGGAAGCAATTCCTGGAAAGAGGTAATTGCGCAAAAAGTAAAAGAAAATACACATGTTGGCAATGTGGGGAACAAACATCAACCATGACTCGACTCAGCTATAACCCATATGACTTGTTTATCCGCAGGTGCTTTGGCCTTTGAAGAGGACTGACTGGACTGATTCCTTTCCTTCAAATTTTACAAGTGTGAATAGTGATCACAGACCGAACGCGGATCGTAGTCTTTACTTTTAAATCCCTAACTTTTGCCTGGATCGCCCTTTTTGGGTTTTCAATCCACCGGGATACCCATTTTTGCCAAAGGTGCCTTTTCAGGTTTTCAACCTTGCGGGTTTATTTCTTTTTATCTTTTTATCCCTAATTTTTGCTCGAACCTTTTCTTTTTATGGTTCGCCAGGATGCCCCATTTTTGCCTGAACCTTCTTTTTATGTTCAGCGGGTCTCTTTTATGCAAAGTATTCTTTGACTATATCCGCGTTCACAGGGGACGTAAAATCTTCGCCGTCCATAGTTGAGAGTAATAAGGCCCCACCAGAGAAAACCTGTCTTACTACATATGGCCCTTCGTAACTCGGAGTCCACTTGCCCTTGTGATCTGTTTGAGGAGGAGTGATCCTTTTTAGAACTAATTCACCAGTTTGAAAACACCGAGGACGTACTTTCTGATCAAAGGTTTTCTTCATCCTGCTCTGATACAACCGTCCATGCGCAATAGCTTTCAATCTCTTCTCTTCAATAAGGTTCAATTCATTCAGCCGGGAACGCACCCACTCAGCTTCATCAAGCTTCACGTCTGTCAGAATTCTCAAAGAAGGAATCTCAACTTCTAATGGCAGAACTGCTTCCATGCCATACACCAGTGAGAAAGGAGTTTCCCCAGTTGATGTGCGTACCGAAGTACGATATCCGTGCAAAGCATAAGGCAACATCTCATGCCAGTCTTTGTATGTCACTACCATCTTCTGCACAATCTTCTTTATGTTCTTATAAGCCGCTTCTACAGCCCCATTCATCTTCGGACGATAGGGAGAAGAATTGTGATGTTCGATTTTAAAGCTCTGACATAACTCCTTCATCATCTTATTGTTCAAATTTGAACCATTGTCAGTGATGATTCTCTCCGGGACTCCATACCGGCAGATGATGTCCTTCTTAATAAACCGGGCTACCACTTGCTTGGTGACGTTGGCATACGATGCTGCTTCCACCCACTTCGTGAAATAATCAATGGCAACCAGAATAAAACGATGCCCATTCGAAGCAGTTGGCTCGTTCTTTCCAATCATGTCAATGCCCCACATGGCAAAAGGCCAAGGTGATGACAAAACATTCAGAGGAGTAGGCGGTACGTGCACCTTGTCAGCATAAATCTGGCATTTATGACATTTTTGGGCGTATTTAAAACAATCAGACTCCATAGTCATCCAATAATACCCCGCTCTTACCAATTTTCTTGCCATATCATGCCCATTAGCATGAGTACCAAAGGAACCTTCGTGAACCTCTTCCATTAACAGGCCTTCCTCGTGTTCATCAACACAACGTAGTAAGACCATGTCAAAGTTTCTCTTGTATAACACATCGTCCTTGTTCAAAAAGAAGTTTCCTGATAACCTCCTCAATGTCTTTTTATCCTTGGAAGATGCCCCAGCTGGGTATTCCTGACTCTTTAAAAATACTTTGATGTCATGATACCAAGGTTTGCCATCTGATACCCCTTCAACTGAAAATACAAAAGCAGGTCTGTCCAAGCGCATGATTCTGATTGAAGGAGTTTTATTCCAACGATTCACTTGATACATTGATGACAACATTGCCAACACATCAGCCATCTGATTCTCAACCCGGGGAATGTGATGGAAGTCCACTCTGTCAAAGAAAGGTAACAACCTTCTGGCATAGTTGTTATATGGAACAAGATTCGCTTGACGAGTCTCCCATTCACCTGTAATCTGATTAACCACCAACGCCGAATCACCATAAACATCGAGGTTCTTGATTCTCAAATCAATCGCTTCTTCTAACCCCATGATGCATGCTTCATACTCTGCCTCATTGTTGGTGCATATGAATGCTAATCGGGCAGTAAAGGGTATATGAGAACCCTGTGGAGTCGTAATGACTGCCAGGATTCCGTTACCATATGAATTAACAGCTCCATCAAAAACCAACTTCCACTGAGATCCAATCTCAGGCCCTTCATCAGGCAAAGGTTCTTCATAATCCTTCATCTTCAGATACATGATATGCTCATCCAAAAATTCAAACTTCATCGGTTGATAATCCTCAATTGGCTGTTCGGCGAGATATTCTGACAAAACACTTCCCTTAATGGCCTTTTGGGAAACATACTGAATATCGTATTCCGTCAGAACCATCTGCCAACGGGCTATTCTCCTAGAAAGTGCTTGCTTTTCAAACACATACTTGATCGGATCCATCTTCGAAATCAATAGGGTTGTTTGGTTTAACATATAATTCCTTAAACGCTTAGCGGCCCAAGCGAGTGCACAACATGTTTTCTCCAGCATCGAGTACCTCGACTCATAATCAGTAAACTTTTTACTTAAGTAGTAGATGGCGTGCTCTTTTCTACCTAACTCATCTTGTTGAGCGAGCACACAACCCATTGAATTCTCAAGAACCGTGAGATACATAATCAAAGTTCGTCCTAGAACTGGCGACATAAGGACTGGAGGTTCCTGCAAATATTCTTTAATCTTTTCAAACGCCTTTTGACAATTTTCATTCCACCTGACCGCTTGATCTTTTCTTAACAACTTGAAGATTGGTTCACACATGGCCGTGAGATGCGAGATAAACCTAGCAATGTAGTTTAATCTCCCCAAGAAACCACGAACCTCCTTTTCTGTTTTTGGCACAGGCATTTCTTGTATGGCTTTTGCCTTTGTAGGATCAACCTCGATACCCTTTTCACTAACAATAAACCCCAGCAATTTTCCTGATCTCACCCCGAAGGTGCATTTGTTCGGATTCAACCTCAGTCTGAATTTCCTCAATCTTTCAAATAACTTCTGAAGATTTACCAAATGTTCTTCCTCCGTCTGTGAGTTCACAATTATGTCATCAACATAGACCTCAATCTCTTTGTGAATCATATCATGAAAGAGAGTCACCATCGCCCGCTGGTAAGTTGGCCCTGCATTTTTCAATCTAAAGGGCATCACTTTGTAGCAAAATGTTCCCCACGGTGTTATGAATGTTGTTTTCTCCATGTCCTCTGGGGCCATCTTGATTTGGTTATACCCAGAGAAGCCATCAATGAAGGAAAACACAGAATACTGAGCAGTATTGTCAACTAACACGTCAATGTGAGGGAGCGGGAAATCATCCTTTGGGCTTGCTCTGTTTAAATTCCTGTAGTCAACACACATCCTGACCTTCCCATCCTTCTTAGGTACAGGCACGATGTTAGCAACCCATGGAGGATAATTTGTTACGGTAAGAAAACCGGCATCTAGCTGTTTCTGAACCTCTTCCTTGATTTTGACAGACATCTCTGGTTTAGTTCTTCTCAACTTTTGCTTGACCGGAGCACAACCTTCTTTAAGTGGTAGCCGGTGTACAACAATATCAGTATCGAGCCCAGGCATGTCTTGGTAAGACCAGGCGAAGATGTCCACATACTCACGGAGCATTTCAATCAATCTTCCCTTGACACTGTCTTCCAATGCAGCCCCTATCCTTACTTCCTTTTTGGCGTCCTCGGTTCCCAGATTCACAATCTCAATTTCCTCCTGATAAGGTAGGATGACTCTCTCCTCTTGCTTCAACAATCTGGCCAACTCTTCGGCCAGTTCATAATCTTCGTCAGTCTCTTCTTCAGCCTGATAGATTGGATTGTCAAATTCATACCTAGCTATAGCTGAGTCATGATCGGTGTCATCTGAACAAAAAGACCTGCACGATTGATGAGGTATGTCTTATTATGTATGCAACAAAAGAAACACATTTCCATTTTGATGTGGGTTTTTAATGCATAAAAATAAAACAGAAAGACAGAGATCAAAATATTTGAGTGTGAAAAGTCCTTTATTGATGATAAAGCAAAACATTCAACAGTTAAAAGCCCTACAAATAAAATCACTACGTCTTGGGCAGAACGTAGGATTAGCATAATAGGAAAACAAAGCAATTACTCGAAGCTTGTCACTTGAATGACTCTTTCAGTAGACCAGTTGTACAGACTTTCTCCTAGGACGCAAGGGCGGATCCAGCTATCCATGTCACAATCACTGTCCCCTTCTTCCTCAATGGCACTAACACTGTCGAAGAAAACACCGGCACTAGTGAAACGAACTGGGCCATAGAATTTGGGAGGCTCTCCATCTCTCCTGGATGGCTTGTATCCCAATCCATAGGTATCCCTCTTCTCCTGAACTTCAACCACTTGGACCCACCTCTGTGAGCTACCAGCTTCAACCACAGCTTTGGCGTCTTTAAACAAAGACATAGAAACCTCAGGCTGATTTTCCCCTGCAGGCTGTCCTATAGCTTCAGACTGGACAACCTCTTCAGAAACCTTCACCTTCTCAAACCCCTGACACAAAGTCTCATGGATTTCACCATCCACTTCCACGTAATTAAAAGTTGACAGCTGACTAATCATTATGTCTTCTTCTCCGCACACTGTCACTACGTGACCATTTACCATGTATTTCAGCTTTTGGTACAAAGTGGAGGTTACAGCGCATGCACCATGGATCCAAGGAAGACCCAGCAGACAGCTGTATGCTGGCTGAATATCCATTATATAAAATGTTGCATCAAAGATTTCCGGCCCAACCTTGATCGGAAGCACAATCTCACCAAAGACAGATCTCTTCGAGCCATCAAAACCTCGCACCACCAAGTCGCTTGGTGTACAAATAAGTCCCCTGTTATCTAACTTCATTAATGCTTTCTTTGGCAATACATTCAACGATGATCCAGTATCAACCAATACATGTGACATCAGTGAACCACGGCACTCAATCGAGATATGCAGGGCATTGTTATGATTCCTCCCAGCGGGAGTCAAATCAAGATCTGTGAAACCCAAGCCATTACCCGCATTCACGTGCGCTACAACCCCTTCTAGCTGGTTAACAGAAATCTCTTGAGGAACGTAGGCTGCATTCAAAATCTTCAGAAGAGCGTTCCTATGGGCTTCAGAACACAATAGCAAAGAAAGAATAGAGATCTTGGACGGGGTTTGATGTAACTGGTCCACAATTTTGTAGTCGCTTCTCCTAATGAGTCTCATAAATTCCTCCACATTCTCTGAAAAAGAGTTGTCAGCTGGCTTTACTGTAGCATCCATGCCCACTGGAGTCTGAACAGAACCATCAGCTATCTGTTTTCCCTTATCTTGACTAGAAGTACTGGGTTGATTATTAACAGGAGTAAGCACTCTACCACTTCTCGTTATAGCATCAGTCTCAACTTTAACCTCAGGACTAGAACTCACTGGTGAAGTAGTCAATAATTCCTGCTTTTGCCCATTAACAAATACACTAGCATCATAATTCCAAGGGACGGCTTGGGTACTTTCGTACGGAATGGGTTTGGGACCTGAAATAACAACCGGCGCTGGTCTCGCTGGCCCTGATATTACTATTGTCTTGAAAGGAATAACAATATTAGCAACATCATCATTAACAACCTCTTTTTGCTGATTACCTCTATCAAATTGTAAGCAGCCCTCATTAATCATATTTTGGATACCCCTCTTCAGCGAATCACATCCATTGTCCTTTGTCAAACAATCTGAACAGTTCTCATCACATCCCGGATATACGCCACCCTTCAACAACCTATTTTTAACCACAACCAGCGGAGTTTTTAGCTCCTCGACATCCATGATCAAATTCAAAGCTTCACATTCCTCGATTATCGCATTCACCCTAGGCCCATTGTGATCAGGCATCGGGTTTTGCACAACATTAGGTCTATCATTAGCAAAGCTGATAGCCTTTGAATCTACCAAGTCTTGGACTTTGTGCTTGAAAGCTTTACAGTCCTCGAGATGGTGCCCCGGTGCCCCTGAGTGAAAATCACAATGGGCGTTAGGATTGTACCCAGGAGGCGGATTACCAACAGGAGGAGCCAAAGTCCTCTTTTCAACTAACTTCAACTGTAGCAAATACTGAAACAACTGCGAATAAGGTAGAGGTGGAGTATCAAAATGTCGGTTCTGCTTAGGCCTTGGCTGATACTGATGTGGAGTCTGGCCCTGCTGCTACTGAGGTGGAAGCGCTGCAGGAATTGTTACCGAGGCTACTTGCTGATTACGACTCTCATGTTGTTTCCCTTTTCCCTTGTAGAATGATACAGCATTGGCTTCTTCTTTCTTCTTATAACCATCAAATGGCTTCTTTCCCTGCCCGGAGGACGATCCGTCACCACTAGAAACTTTTCCAGCCTTAATTCCAACCTCTATCTTTTGTCCGATCGCAATCACATCTGCAAACTTGCCTAGCGAACCAGGCAATAGCTTTTCATAATAGTGCTTAGGCAGTGTGTCCATAAACATATCCAACATTTCCTTTTCCAGCATTGGTGGCTGCACCCTAGCCGCCAATTCACGCCACCTTTGCGCGTATTCTTTGAAACATTCATCATTTTTCTGGGACATGCTCAACAGTTGAGTTCTGTTAGGAGCCATGTCTGTGTTGTACTGGTAATGCTTGATAAAAGCTGCAGCTAACTCCCTCCAAGTACGAACATCTCTACTTTCCAGTGCCATATACCACTCCAAAGACGCGCCGGACAGGCTGTCTTGGAAAAAGTCCATCATTAGCTTTTCATCCTTGGCATGGGTAGCCATTTTTCTAGTATACGCCTTTACATGATTTCTCGGGCAGGTAGAGCCATTATACTTCTCCAGTGTAGGAATCTGAATCTTGTGTGGAATGACAATATCAGGGATCAACCCTAGGTTGTCCAAATCTATTCCCAGATCATCCTGCTTCACAACCCCTTTCAGCTGCGCCTAGATTAAACGGATTCTCTCAGCACTGACCACAGGAAGACCAGCGTCCAAGCTTCTGACTGAAAAAACATCATCCTGTTGATCATCAAAACGATGGCCCTGGATAGCTCGAACAGTGCTTCCTTCTCCAACCACTGAAGGAATCCCACCCTGTCCACCAGCACCAGGAATAGGAATGTTGATACCAGCACCACCTCCGCCCGGAGGAATAACACGATTAAGAAGACCACCATGTAAGATACCATTTTCATCAACCTGTGACACCAAAGCCTGAACTAGAGTTCTGAATTCATTCTGACTCTGCACCACACCCTGCATCATCTCCATGAATTGATCGATGCGAGCTTGCATATCTGCCATGTCTGCCTGAACTTTGCCCATTACTCTGCTTTGATTAAGCCTGGTAGAATACCGATGAGTTGGTTGATTAATCCTGACTGTCAAAAAGAGAGAGCATAAGAAAACCAGAGAAACCAAGATAACCTGCAATGCAAAAATGAGATGATTATGCAAATGCAAATGTAAACATGTATGAACATTATCAAGGCGATCTATCCCTTGATTCCAGTTTTAACAACAGAAGAGAACTGAATTCCTGATCATATAAAGAGAAAAAGTATCTGTTACAACACAAGTCTGAATAAGCATAAACAAAAGATCCCGACCAACAAGCCTGGCGGTGATCCCGGAAATACAAAGAAAATAACAGCAAGGAAACTAAAGCATATCATCAAGACTCAACCATGCTAGAATTCCCTATTCGTCATTCTTTTTGCACCAATTCTGTACCTCCTTGAGAAGCTTCTTGGTATTAGGATGCTTTAGTCTCTGAATCAACTCTTGAATCAAAAGATCCCTCCTGTGCAAGATCCCTGTTAAATAACGACTATGCAATTCCCAATAATCTTCTCCAGAAGCTCCACCTGAACTTGGACCTTCGCTCCTGGCTCTTTTTACTTCGGCTTAGATCTTCAGCTGTTCCATATCTGCCATGGTTTCCTTGAGCTTTTCCTCAACTACTCTCCTCTCAAAGATCCCTGATAAAATCTCCTTATCCTTTTTCCGAAGCTCAGTCTTCAAACCTTTTATCTGTTCCTGATACTTGTCCTCTTTCAACCTGTTGGCGGTAATTGTTGTATTCCGACGGTCATGGAACTTGTGAATTCTTGCAATAGCATAAGCCAACTCTTTCTTTTTGGACGAAAGGACCTTGCTAATACTTTTCAACGCTTGAGCCACTTTCTCTCTGGAGGTGGCTTCTTTAGACAATTTTTTCTCCTTCGCAGCTAACAGTTCTGATTTCAACCTGGCAACATGGATAGCTTCACCTTTTTCATGCTTCGACTGACCAACCTCTCTGCTCAGCTCACGATTCTCCTCTTGGAGTTTCTCCTTCTCAGCCCATAACTTATCATACTTCCCTATACCAACAGTCGTGGGAGCCTCGATCATCAAAGGATACGAAGGTGGTTCCACCGGGAAGGGAAGAAGCTCCTCTTCTGCTCTTTTCTTAATCCACTCTTCATAGGAAGGAAAGGCCCGGTTGTTACATTTCCTGAACGAAGTTTTTCCCTTCTTGATCACCTGCTTCCAAGCATTCACAATCTTTCTTATCATCTCTTGATCACCAGTACCATTGAAGAATAAGGACTCTCTGATATCTCGCTCTTCAGGTGGACCTCTCAAAGGATAACCAAACTGCCTGATAACAAGGGAAGGATTATAGTTAATTCCACATCTTCTCCCTATCAAGGGTACATTAGGGAATTCTCCACACTTGTAAATAATCTCCATTCCTAGCAAGTCATGGTTGAACCAAACAATGTTGTCAGCAGTCAAGCCCATTAACCGCTTTGACCACTTCAGAGAATCTCTTGTATCAACGAAAGCGCCAGCTTCGGGGAGATGACTCAGAAACCAAGTAGATAAGAGTGGTGTACAGCAACTCATAGTTTTTCCACGCCTATTTCCATTCTTGTAGTGGACTGAGTGATACACATCACCTAGCAAGGTAGGTATAGGATTCTTTGAAATAAAGATCCTGACAGCATGCATATCCACCAGATCAGGAACATTGGGAAACAGGACAATCCCATAGATGCACATTGCCAGAATAGCTTGGAAAGCAGTGCAATTCTTCTCCTTAACATTATGCAAGCTTGATCAAACAAGAACTTCAATAAGAAACCCTTAGCTCCTTGTTTCTCCATAATATTACTGCTCAGAACGGATTCACCAATATGAAGAGCGATGGCCATTTCTTTTATCCCAGGGCGTTCTTCAGAAAAGAATACTATGTCATGCCTGATGGGGATTCCCAAAATAAATGAGAACTCCTCCAACGTTGGAGCCAAGATGTAGTCTGGGAAAGTGAAGCAACGCAAAGATGGATCATAGAACTGAAGAAGTGTATGAATGGCATCCTTCTCATACTTAGAGATACTGTAGACAAACTTCAGAAGTCTCCCATACTCTCCACCGAACTCTGTACGCACTCCGGAACCAGCCATACTAATCAGCTTGTGAATCAATGTCAAGGTCAGGTTTGGGAACGAATAAGCAACAGTTTTCTTTCTCTGGACATCCATGCTAAAGCAACCTCAGAAAACCGGAATCAAGAGTAAGATGCAAGCCCTGAAAAATGTCAAACATGTTAGAATGCAAGAAAAATGATATGCACATGCAAGCATGGGATCAAGGCATCACTGCTGGCTGTGTTGTGCTGTTAACTGAACGAGAACCACAACCCAGAAAACCAGAATTCCAGAATACCGAACTACTGAGATAACCAGAAACCCAGATAATCAAACACTGATGAGAAATCCAGAAAATCAGGTAGGTTGAAGGTTTCGGTTTCCTGCAGACCTGCAAACACCCATCTCATCTCACATGAGGGTTCTAGAAAGGCGAGGATCCTCAATATCCCGGGCTCTCAGGTCGAGGAATGATGATACGTTCACCATTTCTGGTTTGGCATCATCATCAATCGAGGTGGCCTCAACTGATTCCCCTCAAAAATAAGTTCATCCTATGCGAGTCCCTCGGCATTGGGTCCTCGGATCGAGAATGTGCAATGGGTTTGCCACGGAACGTGGTCTTCCACTGTCACATCTCGGGAGGAGAGGCGCAACTGAGGTATCGGAGAAACGGTCACCAGAGTCGACAGCTCTCTAGATCAACACCCTAACATGCGCAAGACACACGCGTAAAAATGCATCCCAAGATAGCCTCGTCTGGTTGTGAATTTCGTGAACACACAAACGTACCAAGCGGGCACATAGGTCCCACTACTTTCCACTCTAGTCCTAGGGTGTACTCAAGCCTGGGTATTGGGCTTATCTCTCAGAACAACCCAACCTGCCAAATAGAAACCAGCCAGCACAACACAGCAATATCCAGTATGAAGGTAATAAAATGAAATGCAATGCAATAAAAGCTGTAAAACAGTAATATACAACATAATAAAGCACAACAAATAAACACCCAACGAAAAAAAACAAACAAGCGCTAGGATCGACTCGCTAAAGGGGATGGACCAGCAAGAGGTCAACCAGAGTCCCCAGCAGAGTCGCCAGCTGCCGCTCCCGAAAGATTCGCATCCAACGGTACAAACGCGAGAGTGGCGCATAAAACACAGAGTCGTCAGCAATGTGTATTTATCCCGAGAGAGGGAAAGGAAACACTACATAAAACTGAGGAGAAAGGAGGAAAGACATGGTCATCGCAACCATAGTCCGGGTTTAGGAGTCGGTTATGTGAGGGGAAGGTGTTAGCACCCCACGCATCCATCGTACTCGATGGGATCCACGCTTGTTGTCTAAACGGAGGGTGAGCTGTCCTACTATCTATGGCTGAACAAAAGAAAACGGGGATGGGGGTGACTAAGACGGACTCGGTAGGACATATTCGATGCCCTAGGCCTACGTACTCCCTCAGTGCAATGGGAAAGTCAGAGTCAATGTAGTTCGGACGGGAACTGTGGGGAAGGTTGCTCGCCAAGACAATCGCTGTCTTGTGCCTACATATCCTCAATCGGACGAGAGAGAGGAATCAAAGCTAATGTAGCTCGTGGGTACGACCACGGATAGGTAAGTGTTTTTTATGAGCGACGTTAGATTCGTGTCCGGCAGTTAGGGTCGATGCCTGTTTGCGACTCAGACGGAAGGTAACGTACCCTTTTCTGAAAATGGTTTGGAACCAAACAATCCCGAAGGACAAAAAAGGTTTGAATTTGTTTTTGTGTTTTTTAGACAGAAGTGTTTTCTTTTAAGTTGGTTCATAACTTGCATTGCACCAAAGTCTAGGGCACAGGGACGAATACTTAACGAATCGTCCCAAGACAGGACGCTCGCTAAGCACTCTAGAAAGATGAGAGGAAGCCCCTCATTTCTCATTCCCCACGCTTAAGGCTCGTGCGCAATACACTTTATCTTTATTAAGTGTTTTCAGGAAGTTTTGAGATGAGAAGAGAGAAGACACAAAGGAAACTCTAAAGGGAAACTAAGAGTCCTAATGTTATCATGCATGGATGACCTATGGTTAGTGAGGCTTAGGAGAGACAACTACCTAAAACCTAATGCTAATCCTACTCCAAGCTTAATCAAAAATTAAGTTGGACTAGGTGTTCTAAAGGGAAAGAATCCAAGACTTAAACAAGTCTTGAGATTCATGGGAGGAAGAGAGTGAAAGAGAAGAAATGAGAAAGAGAAGGAGAAGATGGGATACAATAAATGGCAGCAAGCACCTCACATCATAAATTTCCAACTCAAATCATCAAGATGTTTCAAAGATCATGTGATACAATCTCAAGTAAGCATGCAAAGGTAATCATGAAAGAATGCAAGCATACTTGTATGAAATGCACAATTAAGCATACATGGACTTCATATCAAAATGAAATGAGAAAGGTAAGATGAAGATTAAAGCAAGTCAGAACCAAGATCAAAACATCATCAACAAATCTCATGTGCAAAGGTGATTCATATCATGAAGCATTATGATCCAAAGAAGTTACAAAGCAAAAGGTAATGATGTTTATCATACAATTCAAACCAAATGCATTCAACTATGCTCAAGTGAAATGAAAACCAAGTAGAGAACTCAAAGGGCAGTAGCATATGCATCAATATCATATCAAAACCAAACTCAAGTTATACAAGTCCAAACATCAAGCAACACCTTCAAGACATGCACCAAAGTAATCCACAAAAAGAGGACAAAGTTCCAAAACTTAAGCATACTCAAACATGGTTCAAACATAATCCACCAATGGCAAAATTAAGTCTTAAAGGACCTCAACCAGGGGTAAACATCATACCAAAAGCTCATGCAAAGAATCACAAAGGAACTCAATCAATTAGGCATGGCAAATCAACTTGTGTAAAGAGATGTCAAGACATAACCATGCATAAGTCACTTAAGCACAAACAAGAAAACATATAACAAATCACATTTAAAAATTATGAGATTAAAACTCAAATGACCTAAGTCAGAAGCTAATCACATGTCAAAAGATCTCACAAAAATTCACAAGTTAAGCAACTCAAACAATTAAGCAAAGATCAAGTAGGAAACGTGATTCAATATGCAAAAGAGAGGGACTAAAATGCAATATGAAATGATTTTAAAAATATGAGAAAAATGTTTTTATGAACGTCAAAGTGTCCTTTGAAGTATGCAAAAAGAATGGAATGCATATCATGTATAGATGATGAGAACAAAAATCAACAAGGCAGGGTGTGCACAATTGAAAAGAAAACACGTGATAGGCACATGAGGATTTTAATGAGCTGGCATATTAATAACCATCAGATTCAATCAATGTTCCAGATCCAATCAATCTAAACACAATTAAACAAGATCAACGCTCAGATCTGAGTATGCATGGTAACAAACATGGAAAGACACACACGCACATTAAAATATAAACAAGAAAATCAAAAGATCTGGCACACTTATGACCGTTGGATCAAAGCAATGGAAGGCTGAGATTTCATCTTCAACCTTTGCAACCCCACCGGCCGGAAAACAGACCAGGTGCCGGAGCCCTAGCTCCGGTCACCTTCTCCGGCGAACCTCAACCAAAAATCTACCAGAAATGGCTCATGAGTACATCATCTCAAACAGAATTCAACAAGGATTTCAAATATCATATCCATTTCACCAAAAGATCAACATACAAGTCAAATCGAAGGAAATAAGTTTGGATCTAAAACTTTCAATTTCAAAATTCAAGCAATTCACACGTCCAAAATCAAAACTAAACATATCAGCATCATCAGTGAACATCATAGATCATCATGCAAGCTTGAAATTCAAGTTATATGATCATGAAAAGTGAGCTAACCTGAGAACTGTAGAGCTTCAAATACGCTAAGAACTCCTTCCAAAAGCTGCAGATCTTCCTCTTTTGAGCTCTAATTGCAAAATAAATGCAAATAGAGACTTGAATTTTGCTAGATCTAGGAGTTTGAACTTGAACCAACTTGAGATGCACTTGCTGAAAACCTTGCTCTTAGCTCAAAACAATGGTTGATTCTTGATCTATGGAATGTGTAGATCAAGAATATGGAAGAAAATCTTCAGAAACCCTTAAGATGAGAGAGTTTCGAAGGAGAGAAAGTGTGAGAGCAAAAATGAAATTCTGAGCAAGAATGAGTGCATGACCTAATTTTGGACGCATGAGTTAGCTTATATACACTTGGTTATTCCCCTGATTATGATTAAGTTCTTGTTAATTCCTTGATTAATGAGTTTTGGATGATTTTGCAAATTTGCACTTTGAGTTGTACACCCTCCTCCACGCGTGTATTGGCAAGCTTTTCATTATGGATCACTCACAAATCTTGTACTTACCAGAATTGGATTGGAAATGGGCCTTGAAATCACTTGGTTGGTGAGTTTGAATCAATTTGCATTTTTTGAATTATGTGAATAAAGTGAAGTACATGGCATGAGATAAATTGATTCAAAGGCCAAACTTGTGCCAAATGAAGCGTACTTGGATGTGGAAATGTGAATTCAATGATTAGAGGTCATCACTCTTCAATTTGAACCAATTTGCAAAAGGTGGAAAAAAATGGTACATAAGAAAACCCTTAAAACACCTTGCCTTCTTTTGATCATAACTAGAGAACCACAAATGGTATGGAGACAATCTAGTACTTTTTTGGAAATGGGAGAGAAAGATCTTCAACTTTCATGTTGGAGGAAAATTCATTTGAATCTTCCTTGATGATGAAAAGTCACGTTGAATGTAGTGGAAAAACTGCCAAAAATGGAAAGTTCTCATTATAGGTCATTTTCCAAATTTAGTAACTTTTGCACAAACTCTTGAGTCTTGGTGAATGGTATAAAACTTGACCCTTGAAAACCATATGAGGATGTGAGACCTTGAAAACCATGAAAAGAACCTCAAAATTCCACAGTTGACTTTCTCCCTTACAGTTGACTTTTCTTGGTTCACAAGCAACTGATCCACTGAACATTCTTCACCATAAACCATCAACCAAACTCTCATCTATGGATACATGTAAGCATAAAGACCTCATGACACCATGCTTGAACACACAAAGCCCTCCAAGAAGTCCTTTTGATTCACAAACCCTAATTGGTCCCTCTGGTTAGGAGGGAAAGATTCACTTATAATCTTTTGCCATGCTTGACCTTATGGAGATATGATGAACTCCTCAAACCACCTTGAGGCTTGAGACCCCTTTGAGATGAACCAAACACCTTGATCCCATGCCAAGAACCAATGCCATGCACAAATGCTAATGCAAGAAATGCAATGAAACATAAGCCAGTTAGCTAAAAGTAAGAGGGCAAATTTTGGGGTGTTACAGCTGCCCCTATTCGATCAACTTGGACCTGAAAGGGTGATACGAACGGCTCTTAGACATTCAAGGTAGAAGGTGATTGAATACAAAAAGAACCCAAAAATTTACAACCTGTGGGGATCACAGGTAAGTGTTTGACAACTGAAAGTGGACTTTGCTTGGGAGATATAAAGGTGCTACGAGAACGGTCGAAGGCGGACTAAAAAAAGAGAAAGAACAAACCTAGGGTGGGCTTTCAAAGAAAAGATACGAGACCATGCCGAAGGTGGGCTTTCAAACAAAGACTAAGCCGAAGGTAGACTCTCAAACAAAGGATACGAGGCCATGCCGAAGGTGGGCTCAAAAAAGAAAGACCAGGCCGAGGGTGGGCTTTCAAAGAAAGACTAAGCCGAAGGTAGACTCTCAAACAAAGGATACGAGGCCATGCCGAAGGTGGGCTCGAAAAAGAAAGACCAGACCGAGGGTGGGCTTTCAAAGAAAGACTAAGCCGAAGGTAGACTCTCAAACAAAGGATATGAGGCCATGCCGAAGGTGGGCTCGAAAAAGAAAGACCAGGCCGAGGGTGGGATTTCAAAGAAAGACTAAGCCGAAGGTAGACTCTCAAACAAAGGATACGAGGCCATACCGAAGGTGGGCTCAAAAAAGAAAGACCAATCCGAGGGTGGGCTTTCAAAGAAAGACTAAGCCGAAGGTAGACTCTCAAACAAAGGATAAGAGGCCATGCCGAAGGTGGGCTCGAAAAAGAAAGACCAAGCCGAGGGTGGGCTCTCCTGGGGATAACATGATAATAGCGGGTGCGAGGACGGCCGAAGGCGAACTCGAGCAAAGAGAAAGACCAAGCTGAAGGTGGACTTTCAAAGAAAGAATAAGCCGAAGGTAGACTTTTAAACAACAACAGTTCTACAAAGATGATCCCGCCAGGTAAAATAGAAATCTAAACAGACAACTCTGCGGGGGGAGCACAGGAAGGACCAACAAGAAGGACGAATCCACTAGCTGCGGTGTAGCGTTAAACAATGTCTCCTGCACTGTTACTTTATGCTAGGGAAAGGAACTGGTAAAGGATATCAAACCTGGCTTATTCTTCGAATGCATATGTTTGAATTTTGCCGTAATGCTCCATACGAAATGGAAATGCTACGCGTTTGGGAGGATGCAATGCAAGAATGCTTATGCAATGCAAAAGAGGTGCCTCAGCAAAATGAATGCTGAAGGCGAAGGCAAACTCCACTGGGGACGACAAAAATAAATTATCCTCCAAAATAAGAGACCCTGCTGAGAAAGACATTGATCACAAATTCTGCTGGAGGTGAAAGCTCCGAAAGAAAACTCAATTTGTTGGGGATGGAAAGATCAACAACTCTGCTGGAGACGCACGAAACTTCGAGAGAATACCCACTCAGCCTGGGGATATCAGGATCAACAATTCTGCTAGAGATGGACGAAACTCCGAGAGAATACCCACTTAGCTGGGGAGGGAGATGAATACTGAAGATGGAAACTCCTCCGCCGGGGATCACCAAATACTTCAGAACTTGGATTTGACGCATGCCGAAAACGATTGGTCCTAAGACCTGCTGGCGATACCAATCACCACCAGACTCTGCTTGGGGATATGAGCACCTTTAGACTCTGCTTGGGGAGACAAGTCAATAATTTTGAACCTGCTTGGGAGATGCTCTTACCTTTGCCCTGTTGGGGAATATCAGTACTTTTACCCTGCTGGGGATTAGATCAAACCGTTGTCGGTGAGACTATACTTTCTAACCAAATGAGGAAAGTAGACCCCAGGATTCTGTGGGGATAATAACATCTTTGTCCACGAATCTCCTGTTGGAGATACAACAACATCCACCTTAGAGCTATCAGCTTCTGAATGCTTGCTGGGGAATAAAAATCCAAACACAACCTCGGCTGGGTATACAACCCTCTGCACTCCTGCTGAGGAAAGATGAGCCAAATCACAACCCTGGCTGAGGGTAAACCTCTTATACCCTGCTGAGGGGGAGGATCCTCAACGGCCCCGCTTGGGAAATCACTTCTTTATACTCTGTTGAGGAAGACGACCCTCGATACTCTGATGGGGAAGAGTAATAAACTGCTGAGGACGATCAGACTTCAAAGTTGGGGAGAGCTTTACTGGGGAGGTACACCTGTCATCCTGCAAAACCAACAGGAAGGTCTATGTGCAAAAATGATTACTTTGATTATCATCATAGTGACTGACGCCTAAGTAATTGCCACTGTTTTCCAACTTGTTTCATAAAGCTCAACATTTTAGCATGTAATGTTTATCAAAAATATCGGACATTTTCACAAACAAAACAGGTAAAACAAAAACCCAAATGGAAAGCTTTTTGAGTGAAATGCAAATTTTATTGAACGGATTGGCCTGTAAATAGGCATTTACATCTGGAAACAATTCCTGGAAAGAGGTAATTGCGCAAAAAGTAAAAGAAAATACACATGTCGGCAATGTGGGGAACAAACATCAACACTGACTCGACTCAGCTATAACCCATATGACTTGTTTATCCGCAGATGCTTTGGCCTTTGAATAGGACTGACTGGACTGATTCCTTTCCTTCGAATTTTCCAAGTGTGAATAGTGATCACAGATCGAACGCGGATCGTAGTCTTTACTTTTAAATCCCTAACTTTTTCCTGGATCGCCCTTTTCGGGTTTTCAATCCACCGGGATACCCATTTTTGCCAAAGGTGCCTTTTCAGGTTTTCAACCTTGCGGGTTTATTTCTTTTTTATCTTTTTATCCCTAATTTTTGCTAGAACCTTTTCTTTTTATGGTTCGCCAGGATGCCCCATTTTTGCCTGAACCTTCTTTTTATGTTCAGCGGGTCTCTTTTATGCAAAGTATTTTTTGACTATATCCGTGTTCACAGGGGACGTAAAATCTTCACCGTCCATAGTTGAGAGTAATAAGGCTCCACCAGAGAAAACCTGTCTTACTACATATGGCCCTTCGTAACTCGAAGTCCACTTGCCCCTGTGATCTGTTTGAGGAGGAGTGATCCTTTTCAGAACTAATTCACCAGTTTGAAAACACCGAGGACTCACTTTCTGATCAAAGGCTTTCTTCATCCTGCTCTGATACAACCGGCCATGCGCAATGGCTTTCAATCTCTTCTCTTCAATGAGGTTCAATTCATTCAGCCGGGAACGCACCCACTCAGCTTCATCAAGCTTCACGTCTGTCAGAATTCTCAAAGAAGGAATCTCAACTTCTAATGGCAGAACTGCTTCCATGCCATACACCAGTGAGAAAGGAGTTGCCCCAGTTGATGTGCGTACCGAAGTACGATATCCGCACAAAGCGTAAGGCAACATCTCATGTCAATCTTTGTATGTCACTACCATCTTCTGCACAATCTTCTTTATGTTCTTATTAGATGCTTCTACAGCCCCATTCATCTTCGGACGATAGGGAGAAGAATTGTGATGTTCGATTTTAAAGCTCTGACATAGCTTCTTCATCATCTTATTGTTCAAATTTGAACCATTGTCAGTAATGATTCTTTCCGGGACTCCATACCGGCAGATGATGTCCTTCTTAATAAACCGGGCTACCACTTGCTTGGTGACGTTGGCATACGATGCTGCTTCCACCCACTTCGTGAAATAATCAATGGTAACTAGAATAAAACGATGCCCATCCGAAGCAGTCGGCTCGATCTTTCCAATCATGTCAATGCCCCACATGGCAAAGGCCAAGGTGATGACAAAACATTTAGAGGAGTAGGCGGTACGTGCACCTTGTCAGCATAAATCTGGCATTTATGACATTTCCGGGCGTATTTAAAATAATCAGACTCCATAGTCATCCAATAATACCCCGCTCTTAACAAGTTTCTTGCCATATCATGCCCATTGGCATGAGTACCAAAGGAACCTTCGTGAACCTCTTCCATTAACAGGCCTGCCTCGTGTTCATCAACACAACGTAGCAAGACCATGTCAAAGTTTCTCTTGTATAACACATCGTCCTTGTTCAAAAAGAAGTTTCCTGAAAACCTCCTCAATGTCTTTTTATCCTTGGAAGATGCCCCAGCTGGGTATTCCTGACTCTTTAAAAAGACTTTGATGTCATGATACCAAGGTTTTCCATCTGATACCCCTTCAACTGCAAATACAAAAGCAGGTCTGTCCAAGCGCATGATTCTGATTGAAGGAGTTTCATTCCAACGATTCACTTGATACATTGATGACAACGTTGCCAACGCATCAGCCATCTGATTCTCAACCCGGGGAATGTGATGGAAGTCCACTCTGTCAAAGAAAGGTAACAACCTTCTGGCATAGTTTTTATATGGAACAAGATTCGCTTGACGAGTCTCCCATTCACCTGTAATCTGATTAACCACCAACGCCGAATCACCATAAACATTGAGGTTCTTGATTCTCAAATCAATCGCTTCTTCTAACCCCATGATGCATGCTTCATACTCTGCCTCATTGTTGGTGCATATGAATGCTAATCGGGCAGTAAAGGGTATATGAGAACCCTGTGGAGTCGTAATGACTGCCAGTATTCCGTTACCATATGAATTAACACCTCCATCAAAAACCAACTTCCACTGAGATCCAATCTCAGGCCCTTCATCAGGCAAAGGTTCTTCACAATCCTTCATCTTCAGATACATGATATGCTCATCTGAAAATTCAAACTTCATCGGTTGATAATCCTCAATTGGCTGTTCGGCGAGATATTCTGACAAAACACTTCCCTTAATGGCCTTTTGGGAAACATACTGAATATCGTATTCCGTCAGAACCATCTGCCAACGGGCTATTCTCCCAGAAAGTGCTTGCTTTTCAAACACATACTTGATCGGATCCATCTTCGAAATCAATTGGGTTGTGTGGTTTAACATATATTGCCTCAAACGCTTAGCGGCCCAAGCGAGTGCACAACATGTTTTCTCCAGCATCGAGTACCTCGACTCACAATCAGTAAACCTTTTACTTAAGTAGTAGATGGCATGCTCTTTTCTACCTGACTCGTCTTGTTGACCGAGCACACAACCCATTGAATTCTCAAGAACCGTGAGATACATAATCAAAGTTCGTCCTGGCACTGGCGGCATAAGGACCAGAGGTTCCTGCAAATATTCTTTAATCTTTTCAAACGCCTTTTGACAATTTTCATTCCACCTGACCGCTTGATCTTTTCTTAAAAACTTGAAGATTGGTTCACATGTGGCCGTGAGATGCGAGATGAACCTAGCAATGTAGTTTAATATCCCCAAGAAACCACGAACCTCCTTTTCTATTTTTGGCACAGGCATTTCTTGTATGGCTTTTGCCTTTGTAGGATCAACCTCGATACCCTTTTCACTAACAATAAACCCCAGCAATTTTCTTGATCTCACCCCGAAGGTGCATTTGTTCGGATCCAACCTCAGTCTGAATTTCCTCAATCTTTCAAATAACTTCTGAAGATTTACCAAATTTTCTTCCTCCGTCTGTGACTTCGCAATCATGTCATCAACATAGACCTCAATCTCTTTGTGAATCATATCATGAAAGAGAGTCACCATCGCCCGCTGGTAAGTTGGCCCTGCATTTTTCAATCTAAAGGGCATCACTTTGTAGCAAAATGTTCCCCACGGTGTTATGAATGTTGTTTTCTCCATGTCCTCTGGGGCCATCTTGATTTGGTTATACCCAGAGAAGCCATCCATGAAGGAAAACACAGAATACTGAGCAGTATTGTCAACTAACACGTCAATGTGAGGGAGCGGGAAATCATCCTTTGGGCTTGCTCTGTTCAAATCCCTGTAGTCAACACACATCCTGACCTTCCCATCCTTCTTAGGTACAGGCACGATGTTAGCAACCCATGGAGGATAATTTGTTACGGCAAGAAAACCGGCATCTAGCTGTTTCTGAACCTCTTCCTTGATTTTGACAGACATCTCTGGTTTAGTTCTTCTCAACTTTTGCTTGACCGGAGCACAACCTTCTTTAAGTGGTAGCCGGTGTACAACAATATCAGTATCGAGCCCAGGCATGTCTTGGTAAGACCAGGCGAAGATGTCCATATACTCACGGAGCATTTCAATCAATCTTCCCTTGACACTGTCTTCCAATGCACCCCCTATCCTTACTTCCTTTTTGGCGTCCTCGGTTCCCAGATTCACAATCTCAATTTCCTCCTGATAAGGTAGAATGACTCTCTCCTCTTGCTTCAACAATCTGGCCAACTCTTCGGGCAGTTCACAATCTTCGTCAGTCTCTTCTTCAGCCTGATAGATTGGATTGTCAAATTCATACCGAGCTATAGCTGAGTCATGATCGGTGTCATCTGAACAAAAAGACCTGCACGATTGATGAGGTATGTCTTATTATGTATGCAACAAAAGAAACACATTTCCATTTTGATGTGGGTTTTTAATGCATAAAAATAAAACAGAAAGACAGAGATCAAAATATTTGAGTGTGAAAAGTCCTTTATTGATGATAAAGCAAAACATGCAACAGTTAAAAGCCCTACAAATAAAATCACTACGTCTTGGGCAGAACGTAGGATTAGCATAATAGGAAAACAAAGCAATTACTCGAAGCTTGTCACTTGAATGACTCTTTCAGCAGACCAGTTGTACAGACTTTCTCCTGGGACGCAAGGGCAGATCCAGCTATCCATGTCACAATCACTGTCCCCTTTTTCCTCAATGGCACTAACACTGTCGAAGAAAACACCGGCACTAGTGAAACGGATTGGGCCATAGAATTTGGGAGGCTCTCCATCTCTCCTGGATGGCTTGTATCCCAATCCATAGGTATCCCTCTTCTCCTGAACTTCAACCACTTGGCCCCACCTCTGTGAGCTACCAGCTTCAACCACAGCTTTGGCGTCTTTAAACGAAGACATAGAAACCTCAGGTTGATTTTCCCCTGCAGGCTGCCCTATAGCTTCAGACTGGACAACCTCTTCAGAAACCTTCACCTTCTCAAACCCCTGACACAAAGTCTCATGGATTTCACCATCCACTTCCACGTAATTAAAAGTTGACAGCTTACTAATCATTATGTCTTCTTCTCCGCACACTGTCACTACGTGACCATTAACCATGTATTTCAGCTTTTGGTGCAAAGTGGAGGTTACAACGCCTGCACCATGGATCCAAGGAAGACCCAACAGACAGCTGTATGCTGGCTGAATATCCATTATATAAAACGTTGCATCAAAGATTTCTGGCCCAACCTTGATCAGAAGCACAATCTCACCAAAGACAGATCTCTTCGAGCCATCAAAAGCTCGCACCACCAAGTCGCTTGGTGTACAAATAAGTCCCCTGGTATCTAACTTCATTAAAGCTTTCTTTGGAAATACATTCAACGATGATCTAGTATCAACCAATACATGTGACATCAGTGAAACACGACACTCAATCGAGATATGCAGGGCATTGTTATAATTCCTCCCAGCGGGAGTCAAATCAAGATCTGTGAAACCCAAGCCATTACCCGCATTCACGTGCGCTACAACCCCTTCTAGCTGGTTAACAGAAATCTCTTGAGGAACGTAGGCTGCATTCAAAACCCTCAGAAGAGCGTTCCTATGGGCTTCAGAACACAATAGCAAAGAAAGAATAAAGATCTTGGACAGGGTTTGATGTAACTGGTCCACAATTTTGTAGTCGCTTCTCCTAATGAGTCTCATAAATTCCTCCACATTCTCTGAAAAAGAGTTGTCAGCTGGCTTTACTATAGCATCCAGGCCCACTGGAGTCTGAACAGAACCATCAGCTATCTATTTTCCCTTATCTTGACCAGAAGTACTGGGTTGATCATTAACATGAGTAAGCACTCTACCACTTCTCGTTATAGCATCAGTCTCAACTTTAACCTCAGGACTAGAACTCACTGGTGAAGTAGTCAATAATTCCTGCTTTTGCCCATTAACAAATACACTAGCATCATAATTCCAAGGGACGGCTTGGGTACTTTCGTACGGAATGGGTTTGGGACCTGAAATAACAACCGGCGCTGGTCTCGCTGGCCCTGATATTACAACTGTCTTGAAAGGAATAACAATATTAGCAACATCATCATTAACAACCTCTTTTTTCTGATTACCTCTATCAAACAGTAAGCAGCCCTCATTAATCATATTCTGGATACCCCTCTTCAGCGAATCACATCCATTGTCCTTTGTCAAACAATCTGAACAGTTCTCATCACAACCCGGATAGACGCCACCCTTCAACAACCTGTTTTTAACCACAACCAGCGGAGATTTTAGCTCCTCGACATCCATGATCAAATTCAAAGCTTCACATTCCTCGATTATCGCATTCACCCTAGGCCCATTGTGATCAGGCATCGGGTTTTGCACAACATTAGGTCTATCATTAGCAAAGCTGATAGCCTTTGAATCTACCAAGTCTTGGACTTTGTGCTTGAAAGCTTTACAGTCCTCGAGATGGTGCCCCGGTGCCCCTGAGTGACAATCACAATGGGCGTTAGGATTGTACCCGGGAGGCGGATTACCAACAGGAGGAGCCAAAGTCCTCTTTTCAACTAACTTCAACTGTAGCAAATACTGAAACAACTGCGAATAAGGTAGAGGTGGAGAATCAAAATGTCGGTTCTGCTTAGGCCTTGGCTGATACTGACGCGGAGTCTGGCCCTGCTGCTGCTGAGGTGGAAGCGCTGCAGGAATTGTTACCGAGGCTACCTGCTGATTACGACTCTCATGCTGTTTCCCTTTTCCCTTGTAGAATGATACAGCATTGGTTTCTTCTTTCTTCTTATAACCATCAAATGGCTTCTTTCCCTGCCCGGAGGATGATCCGTCACCACTAGAAACTTTTCAGCCTTAATTCCAACCTCTATCTTTTGTCCGATCGCAATCACATCTGCAAACTTGCCTAGCGAACAAGGCAATAGCTTTTCATAATAGTGCTTAGGCAGTGTGTCCATAAACATATCCAACATTTCCTTTTCCAGCATTGGTGGCTGCACCCTAGCCGCCAATTCACGCCACCTTTGCGCGTATTCTTTGAAACTTTCATCATTTTTCTAGGACATGCTCAACAGCTGAGTTCTGTTAGGAGCCATGTCTGTGTTGTACTGGTAATGCTTGATAAAAGCTGCAGCTAACTCTCTCCAAGTACGAACATCTCTACTTTCCAGTGCCATATACCACTCCAAAGACACGCCGGACAGGCTGTCTTGGAAAAAGTCCATCATTAGCTTTTCATCCTTGGCATGGGCAGCCATTTTCCTGGTATACGCCTTTACATGAGTTCTCGGGCAGGTAGAGCCATTATACTTCTCCAGTGTAGGAATCTGAATCTTGTGTGGAATGACAATATCAGGGACCAACCCTAGGTTGTCCAAATCTATTCCCAGATCATCCTGCTTCACAACCCCTTTCAGCTGCGCCTAGATTAAACGGATTCTCTCATCACTGACCACAGGAAGACCAGCGTCCAAGCTTCTGACTAAAAAACATCATCCTGTTGATCATCAAAACGATGGCCCTGGATAGCTCGAACAGTGCTTCCTTCTCCAACCACTGAAGGAATCTCACCCTGTCCACCAGCACCACCTCCGCCCGGAGGAATAACACGATTAAGAAGACCACCGTGTAAGATACCATTTTCATCAACCTGTGACACCAAAGCCTGAACTAGAGTTCTGAATTCATTCTGACTCTGCACCACACCCTGCATCATCTCCATGAGTTGATCGATGCGAGCTTGCATATCTGCCATGTCTGCCTGAACTTTGCCCATTACTCTACTTTGATTAAGCCTGGTAGAATACCGATGAGTTGGTTGATCAATCCTGACTGTCAAAAAGAGAGAGCATAAGAAAACCAGAGAAACCAAGATAACCTACAATGCAAAAATAAGATGATTATGCAAATGCAAATGCAAACATGTATGAACATTATCAAGGCGATCTATCCCTTGATTCCAGTTTTAACAACAGAAGAGAACTGAATTCCTGATCATATAAAGAGAAAAAGTATTTGTTACAACACAAGTCTGAATAAGCATAAACAAAAGATCCCGACCAACAAGCCTGGCGGTGATCCCGGAAATGCAAAGAAAATAACAGCAAAGAAACTAAAGCATATCATCAAGACTCAGCCATGCTAGAATTCCCTATTCGTCATTCTTTTTGCACCAATTCTGCACCTCCTTGAGAAGCTTCTTGGTATTAGGATGCTCTGGTCTCTGAATCAACTTTTGAATCAAAAGATCCCTCATGTGCAAGATCCCTGTTAAATAACGACTATGCAATTCCCAATAATCTTCTCCAGAAGCTCCACCTGAACTTGGACCTTCGCTCCTGGCTCTTTTCACTTCGGCTTGGATCTTCAGTTGTTCCATATCTGCCATGGTTTCCTTGAGCTTTTCCTCAACTGCTCTCCTCTCAAAGATCCCTGATAAAATCTCCTTATCCTTTTTCCGAAGCTCAATCTTCAAACCTTTGATCTGTTCCTGATACTTGTCCTCTTTCAACCTGTTGGTGGTAATTGCTGTATTCCAACGGTCATGGAACTTGTGAATTCTTACAATAGCATAAGCCAACTCTTTCTTTTTGGATGAAAGGACCTTGCTAACACTTTTCAACGCTTGAGCCACTTTCTCTCTGGAGGTGGCTTCTTTAGACAATTCTTTCTCCTTCGCAGCTAACAGTTATGATTTCAACCTGGCAACATGGATAGCTTCACCTTTTTCATGCTTCGACTGACCAACCTCTCTGCTCAGCTCACGATTCTCCTCTTGGAGTTTCTCCTTCTCAGCCCATAACTTATCATACTTCCCTATACCAACAGTCGTGGGAGCCTCGATCATCAAAGGATACGAAGGTGGTTCCACCGGGAAGGGAAGAAGCTCCTCTTCTGCTCTTTTCTTAATCCACTCTTCATGGGAAGGAAAGGCCCAGTTGTTACATTTCCTGAACGAAGTTTTTCCCTTCTTGATCACCTGCTTCCAAGCATTCACAATCTTCCTTATCATCTCTTGATCACCAGTACCATTGAAGAATAAGGACTCTCTGATATCTCGCTCTTCAAGTGGACCTCTCAAAGGATAACCAAACTGCCTGATAACAAGGGAAGGATTATAGTTAATTCCACCTCTTCTCCCTATCAAGGGTACATTAGGGAATTCTCCACACTTGTAAATAATGTCCATTCCTAGCAAGTCGTGGTTGAACCAAACAATGTTGTCAGTAGTCAAGCCCATTAACCTCTTTGACCACTTCAGAGAATCTCTTGTATCAACGAAAGCACCAGCTTCGGGGAGATGATTCAGAAACCAAGTAGATAAGAGTGGTGCACAGCAACTCACAGTTTTTCCACGCCTATTTTCATTCTTGTAGTGGACTGAGTGATACACATCACCTAGCAAGGTAGGTATAGGATTCTTTGAAATAAAGATCCTGACAGCATGCATATCCACCAGATCAGGAACATTGGGAAACAGGACAATCCCATAGATGCACATTGCCAGAATAGCTTGGAAAGCAGTCCAATTCTTCTCCTTAACATGTATGCAAGCTTGATAAAACAAGAACTTCAATAAGAAACCCTTAGCTCCTTGTTTCTCCACAATATTACTGCTCAGAACGGATTCACCAATATGAAGAGCGATGGCCATTTCTTTTATCCCAGGGCGTTCTTCAGAAAAGAATACTATGTCATGCCTGATGGGGACTCCCAAAATAAATGAGAACTCCTCCAACGTTGGAGCCAAGATGTAGTCTGGGAAAGTGAAGCAACGCAAAGATGGATCATAGAACTAAAGAAGTGTATGAATGGCATCCTACTCATACTTGGAGATACTGTAGACAAACTTCAGAAGTATCCCATACTCTCCACCGAACTCTGTACGAACTCCGGAACCAGCCATACTAATCATCTTGTGAATCAACGTCAAGGTCAAGTTTGGGAACGAATAAGTAACAGTCTTCTTTCTCTGGACATCCATGCTAAAGCAACCTCAGAAAACCGGAATCAAGAGTAAGATGCAAGCCCTGAAAAATGTCAAACATGTTAGAATGCAAGAAAAATGATACGCACATGCAAGCATGGGATCAAGGCATCACTGCTGAATGTGCTGTGCTGTTAACTGAACGAGAACCACAACCCAGAAAACCAGAATCCCAGAATACCGAACCATTGAGATAACCAGAAACCCAGATAATCAAACACTGATGAGAAATCCAGAAAATCGGGTAGGTTGAAGGTTTCGGTTTCCTGCAGACCTGCAAACACCCATCCCATCTCACATGAGGGTTCTAGAAAGGCGAGGATCCTCAATATCCCGGGCTCTCAGGTCGAGGAATGATGATACGTTCACCATTTCTAGTTTGGCATCATCATCAATCGAGGAGGCCTCAACTGATTCCCCTAAAAAATAAGGTCATCCTATGCGAGCCCTTCAGCACTGGGTCCTCAGCTCAAGAATGTGCAATGGGTTTGCCACGGAACGTGGTCTGCCACTGTCACATCTCGGGAGGAGAGGCGCAACTGAGGTATCGGAGAAACGGTCACCAGAGTCGACAGCTCTCTAGATCAACACCCTAACATGCGCAAGACACACACGTCAGAATGCGTCCCAAGATAGCCTCGTCTGGTTGTGAATTTCGTGAACACACAAACATACCAAGCGGGCACGTAGATCCCACTACTTTCCACTTTAGTCCTAGGGTGTACTTAAGCCTGGGTATTGGGCTTATCTCTCAGAACAACCCAACCTGCCAAACAGAAACCAGCCAGCACAGCACAGCAATATCCAGTATGAAGGTAATAAAATGAAATGCAATGCAATAAAAGCTGTAAAACAGTAATATACAACATAATAAAGCACAACAAATAAACACCCAATGAAAAAAACAAACAAGCGCTAGGATCGACTCGCTAAAGGGGATGGACCAGCAAGAGGTCAACCAGAGTCCCCAGCAGAGTCGCCAACTGTCGCTCCCGAAAGATTCGCATCCAACGGTACAAACGCGAGAGTGGCGCAGAAAACACAGAGTCGTCAGCAATGTGTATTTATCCCGAGAGAGGGAAAGGAAACACTACATAAACCTGAAGAGAAAGGAGGAAAGACATGGTCATCGCAACCATAGTCCGGGTTTGGGAGTCGGTTATGCGAGGGGAAGGTGTTAGCACCCCACGCATCCATCGTACTCGATGGGATCCACGCTTGTTGTCTAAACGGAGGGTGAGCTGTCCTACTATCTATGGATGAATAAAAGAAAATGGGGATGGGGGTGACTAAGACGGACTCGGTAGGACATAATCGATGCCCTCGGCCTACGTACTCCCTCAGTGCAATGGGAAAGTCAGAGTCAATGTAGTTCAGATGGGAACTGTGGGGAAGGTTGCTCGCCAAGACAATCGCTGTCTTGTGCCTACATATCCTCAATTGGACGAGAGAGAGGAATCAGAGCTAATGTAGTTCGTGGGTACGACCATGGATAGGTAAGTGTTTTTTATGAGCGACGTTAGATTCGTGTCCGGAAGTTAGGTTCGATGCCTGTTTGCGACTCAGACGGAAGGTAACGTGCCCTTTTCTGAAAATGGTTTGGAACCAAACAATCCCGAAGGACAAAAAAGTTTTGAATTTGATTTTGTGTTTTTTAGACAGAAGTGTTTTCTTTTAAGTTAGTTCATAACTTGCATTGCACCAAAGTCTAGGGCACAGGGACGAATACTTAACGAATCGTCCCAAGACAGAACGCTCGCTAAGCACTCTAGAAAGATGAGAGGAAGCCCCTCATTTCTCATTCCCCACGCTTAAGGCTCGTGCGCAATACACTTTATCTTTATTAAGTGTTTTCAGGAGGTTTTGAGATGAGAAGAGAGAAGACACAAAGGAAACTCTAAAGGGAAACTAAGAGTCCTAATGTTATCATGCATGGATGATCTATGTTTAGTGAGGCTTAGGAGATACAACTACCTAAAACCTAATCCTAATCCTACTCCAAGCTTAATCAAAAATTAAGTTGGACTAGGTAGCTCTAAAGGGGAAGAATCCAAGACTTAAACAAGTCTTGAGATTCATGGGAGGAAGAGAGTGAAAGAGAAGAAATGAGAAAGAGAAGGAGAAGATGGGATACAATAAATGGCAACAAGCACCTCACATCATAAATGTCCAACTCAAATCATCAAGATGTTTCAAAGATCATGCAAGACAATCTCAAGTAAGCATGCAAAGGTAATCATGAAAGAATGCAAGCATACTTGTATGAAATGCACAATTAAGCATACATGGACTTCATATCAAAATGAAATCAGAAAGGTAAGATGAAGATGAAAGCAATTCAGAACCAAGATCAAAACATCATCAACAAATCTCATGTGCAAAGGTGATTCATATCATGAAGCATTATGATCCAAAGAAGTTACAAAGCAAAAGGTAATGATGTTTATCATACAATTCAAACCAAATGCATTCAACTATGCTCAAGTGAAATGAAAACCAAGTAGAGAACTCAAAGGGTAGTAGCATATGCATCAATATCATATCAAAACCAAACTCAAGTCATACAAGTCCAAACATCAAGCAACACCTTCAAGACATGCACCAAAGTAATCCACAAAAAGAGGACAAAGTTCCAACACTTAAGCATACTCAAACATGGTTCAAACATGATCCAAAAATGCCAAAATTAAGTCTTAAAGGACCTCAACCAGGGGTAAACATCATACCAAAAGCTCATGCAAAGAATCACAAAGGAACTCAATCAATTAGGCATGGCAAATCAACTTGTGTAAAGAGATGTCAAGACATAACCATGCATAAGTCACTTAAGCACAAACAAGCAAACATATATAAATGACATTTAAAAATTGTGAGATTAAAACTCAAATGACCTAAGTCAGAAGCCAATCACATGTCAAAAGATTTCACAAAGCAACTCAAACAATTAAGCAAAGATCAAGTAGGAAACATGATTCAATATGCAAAAGAGAGGGACTAAAATGCAATATGAAATGATTTTAAAAATATGAGAAAAATGTTTTTATGAACTTCAAAGTGTCCTTTGAAGTATGCAAAAAGAATGGAATGCATATCATGTATAGATGATGAGAACAAAAATCAACAAGGCAGGGTGTGCACAATTGAAACAAATTCAAAAGAAATTAATCAAACAATTAATTCAGATGCACAAAATAAAATAAAATAAAAAGGAAAATAAAATTTGGAAAAATTTTATAAAACTAAAAAAATGTTTCATGATTTTTTTGGTGATTTTTAAATGCATAAAACTAATTTTAAAAATTAAAATGTAAAACAAACAATTAAATAAAATAAAATGAGAATGAAAACCAAGGGGGTGAAAACAGCAACAATCCACGTTCAGAATGGCAAATGGGCTCAAGGGGGAGGTGTGGATATCAAGCCCAGGTCAAAAGACCCATTAGCGAAGTCAACACACCCAACACCCACCATCAGATTCATCCAAAGGCTCACAAATAGTCAACAAAATCAAGGTAATTAAGATGAAGGGCTCAGATCCACACGCACATGCTAGGAATGATGCACGCACACACACCAAATCATTCAGAAATAAAAAAGAAAACATGTGATAGGCACATGAGGATTTTAATGAGCTAGCATATTAATAACCATCAGATTCAATCAATGTTCCAGATCCAATCAATCTAAACACAATTAAACAAGATCAACGCTCAGATCTGAGTGTGCATGGTAACAAACATGGAAAGACTCACACGCACATTAAAATAAAAATAAGAAAATCAAAAGATCTGGCACACTTATGACCGTTGGATCAAAGCAATGGAAGGCTGAGATTTCATCTTCAACCTTTGCAACCCCACCGGCCGGAAAACAGACCAGGTGCCGGAGCCCTAGCTCCGGTCACCTTCTCCGGCGAACCTCAACCAAAAATCTACCAGAAATGGATCATGAGTACATCATCTCAACCAGAATTCAACAAGGATTTCAAATATCATGTCCATTTCACTAAAAGATCAACATACAAGTCAAATCGAAGGAAATAAGTTTGGATCTAAAACTTTCAATCACAAAATTCAAGCAATTCACACGTCCAAAATCAAAACTAAACATATCAACATCAACAGTGAACATCATAGATCATCATGTAAGCTTGAAATTCAAGTTATATGATCATGAAAAGTGACATAACCTGAGAACTATAGAGCTTCAAATACGCCAAGAACTCCTTCCAAAAGCTACAGATCTTCCTCTTTTGAGCTCTTTTTGCAAAATAAATGCAAATAGAGACTTGAATCTGGCTAGATCTAGGAGTGATAGTTCTGCAGCTTTTGGTGTTGGCATTAATTTTGGTAAAAGAGTTTGTGATTGATATATGCCTAAAAAGATGTTCTGACTTCTGTATGATGTGTATGATCAAATTATGTTTTGGCCAAAAATTTGCCAAAGGGGGAGATTGTAAGTTCTGAGTTGGCAGCATTTTTGCAAAACATGTTGCTTAGGAAAATGTTATGAAGAATGTCTTGACATAAGAGTAGAACATCACGGCAGGATGTGTTAATGTCAGAACAGATGATGATCTATAGCAGGTGGTGTTAATGATGTCATGTGTCTTAACATTGAGTCATAACATTAGTGAATGTTAAGGTATTGAAGAGTTAAAGTGCTGAAGAGTGATGTCACATGCGATGTCTTGACATCACTATACCAGAACATTAAAACATCAGGTTGTGATGTTTTTAGGGATGCGCGTTTAAGTTTGATTTGATCTGATCTGTTAGAGATTTAGTGTGCGAATATCTTGGGAGAAATATTTGTTGTTGCAATCAGATTTTGTGCAGATTTGTTGCTATGTTTAAGGGCTGAAGATTTAAAAAGATTTGAAGATAAAATCTGTTGTTAAATTCAAATCATATCAGATATTTTTATGGAGAAGATCTTGCAGCTGGATTAAAAAGTGAAGACTAGTTTGTTACTATTTTAAAGCATAAAGATATGGAGAATATTCAGAGTTAATTATTGAAGATTTAAATGAGGATATGATTGAAGATCTATCTGTTGCAGATTTGTTAGAGAAGATATGATATGATTTGAAGGCCCAAATCCTGTTGGGATTATATTATAAATAGATTACTTGTAACCTAGAACAGGTACGGGTCCAAGATGTAGATCTTTAGGGCTTTGTCAAAGTGAACCACTCGGGTTGTGAGATGGTCACTGTGGTTAACTCAGAAACCTGTAGGTAATGAGTTTGGGTTTGTTCTTGGAGGAAGCTTTGAAGCAACTCCAAGGGTTGTCATGGAAGTGTGTCTTCTGGTTTTCTGTGTTAGAAAAGTCGTTGGTAAACAAGTTGTTGATGCAGTGACGGTGTAGTTGACTGCTAGACATCATTGCGATGATTGGGAGTGAGATGGAGTCTCTTACCTAGGGAGGACTTAGGTAGAAGGGTCATTGGGTTGTGATTAAATTAGGTAGATTGTCAACTGGTCTGTTGAGTCTGTAATTTGGTACTACTAATAGTGGACTTCCTTCCTGGCTTGGTATGCCCCCAGATGTAGGTTGTTGAACCGAACTGGGTGAACAATTCAGTGTGTTATTTACTGTTTCTATTATTGCCTTGTTCAGCAGATTGCGATGTTGTGACATTGCACAAAGACATCACACATCTGTACCAGAATTTCAATTGGTATCAGAGCAGGCATCCTGTCTGTTTCTGGATGAGATCTAGGGAAGATACTTTCTGGTTCATGAGCAAGGAAGATAGTTTTGCTGAGTTATGGACTTGGTCAGCTCATATAGTTGGTTGTGTGATCCATTGGAGTGAAGGATGGACTATTCATGATAGGGTATGTATTGGACCTGTCTGTTGTTATCAGGTGTGTAGCTTTGATGGAGAACTGCTGTTGGGAGTTTGATTTATTGGCACTTGGTGTGCAAGGATTATTGAGTAGTGCCTGAAGGTTGGTGAGGAGTTGTTGTGTGTTCCGCTGCATGGTATCTGATGTAACCTTAGTTGGTTCTTGTATCTCTGGTGGTGAGATTCTAGGAAGGTATTCTCTTGGAAAGACAATAGGGTTTGGTCTCCTCAGCAAGATATTCTCTGATTTTGTAGACAGCTTCAACCTTTTGGTTAGAGATGCCAAAGATACTTGAGGATTATCTCATGTCCTTGTTTTAGGAAAGAAGTGATCATAAGGTGAATGGATCTTATTGAAGATTGTATGACATGGAAGTTTCAGTTTAGAAGAATATATTTCATATCATGCATTGAAGACCAATCTGTCCAGAACATTGATTCCTTCTTTATCAAGTTTCTTGATGGTGAAAGAAGAGGGTGGAGCCAAAGCAAAAGAGTATCACTGTCAAATCTTTCATGCGGGAGTGAAAATCTTGATAAGCTATCTCTTATGCTTAGTTGTGGTGACCTAATTAGGAGGATCTTCCTGGTTATGATGTCAAATATAGTTCTGGTGAAGTTACATGAACTGGAGGAAGTTTCATCAAGAAAGAAGCTGAGCTTAATATGTCAATGTCTCGACATCGCGCTACACATCAGTAGTTTATGGTAAATGCTAAGTCAAGACCTATCAGGGTGTAGCTGCTTTGAAGGATCACTGAAGCTGTGAAGTTGAACAATTTTTGAGATGCTGTTCATAATGTCATAGCATTTCAGCAGGAGCTGGTTGAAGAGAAGGGAAAAGGCATCCAAGAGTTTGTGTGCAGTAGCAGGGTAATTCAGCCAGTGTTTGCTTGAGCTCTTTCAGTTTTGTGCCTTGAAGGATTCAAAGTAGCAGATTATCTATGGTATATTTCTGCAGAAGGATGGCAGTTATTACTCTTTGGTTAGGAGGTCTGAACCTTGTGCTTATTAAAAGAATCCTCTGGAAGAGTGTGTTATGCAAGTTACTGCAGTTTTGTTGGTCTAATTTTGGAAGATGCTGATATGCCCTCTTATGTTCCCTACAAGAGATATGTGTGGATGAATATGATCAGGAGTTGAGTATTTATCTGCTTTTGAGGATGTGCTTTCAACTAATGACAAAATACATTGACGGGAGACTATGTACATGTCTGATGTAAAAGTGCGGGACTATTGACGTGTTGATAATATACTTTTCTCTATGTGGCTGTTTATTTCTCTTCGTGGTGTGTTGGTGCTGTTGAAGATGAAGACATCATTAATCTTGATGGTTACAGCTTGGATCAGTTTATTTCTGATCTAAGTGGTTGGGAGCATGGGGTTTGCTCTGGTTGTGAAGGTCGAGGATAAGTGGCAGTTATCTCTGGCTCTCTACTGACGGCTCTACTAAGGGAAGTGACTTTCTTTAGTATTGCTATGGGGTAGTCTTGGACTACTTATTTTCTGAAGATTCAGATGTGGTAGGTTTGAAGTCTTTGGAGTTTCTAAGCAAGATGGAGGTTGTCTACTCAAACTTGATTGTTGAATCAAGTCTATGAGAGCATGGAAATTTGTTTCTACAAAGGGAGAAGGTTCTTCTAAGTGGCAGAAGGAGGAGCTGAATTCAACAGTTGGATGTCATAATGTTCTGACATCTAGCTTAACATCAGGAGTCTCAGCTAGTGATGTGATCTACAGGAATGAACGATAAGATGCTTCAAAAGATCGTTCTCATGGCAGTTTGCGGGAGCTGTAGGAAGGAGAAGATGTTACATGACCATGGCTTAGGGAGTCTAAGTGTGAGCAAGTGGAACATGTGACTTGAAGATTAAGTTTTCTTGGTGGATCAAGATATCTTTGTGAGAGTTCTGACAAACGTGAGGATTCATGTATGAAGTGATCAAACTATGGCATTTGGTTGATCTCAAAAGTGGATTCGAAGAATCAAGATAATCAGAGTGTGGCAGCTGATTATTATTGAGGATTGTCTTGGAACAAGTTACTCTTGGGCAGAAGGGTGATGAGTTGAAGACTCAAGGAGATTATTCTTCTTGAAGGTGGATAAGAGTTTAATTCTCTAGCTCTTTGGATTACTATGCTATAGTAAGTCCAGTTGGTGGAACATATCAAGAATCATGGTGATGATGTCTTGGTGTGTGGCAGATGTTCTAACTTGTGTTGGGACATTATCTGGTTGGATATCCTTGGTGAAGGATGATTATGCTCTGGTTCAGGAACTTGGTGACTACATTATGCCTAAGGAGCGTCTACATAGTCATACGGGAGAATGATGAAGTAGAAGGTCTACCTTGGATGGAGAATGTAGAGAAGACTAAAGTAGATCAGGTATTGTTTGCTTGGAAATCTGAAGATGAAGAGTATGATAGGGAATGATTGTGTTATGATCAAGGAGTTCATTGTGATCATTCCTGTGGATATTACAGAGAGAAGTTGATCAGCTTGGCAAGATGTGAGTTTTTGAGCATGAGAAGATAACAAACCAAGAGGGAATCATGTGAGTTTTGGATTGTTTGAGGAGTAAGCATTATGTGAATGCGTTCAGCATGTGTGTTGAACAGAGGGTGCGCTCTTGAAGACATGAAGATGAGTCTTATGTTTTCCATTCATTTAAGGTTTTCCTCTTGCAAAGATGCACACGATAGGGGGAGAGTGTTACAATTTTATGCAGCTGGAATTGTGGTGTTAAGGGGGAGCAGTGTTTTTATTGGTGTTCTAGCTGGTGCATGTCGTTGGTTTGGTTTGCTCCTATTATGGCTAAAAAGAGGGAGAATTGAGAAAAGATCAGGTGTCCCTTGGAGCTGGATAGGGGTTCAAAGAAGAAGGTTTTAGCCAAAATATGTCAAAGGGGGAGATTGATAGTTCTGCAGCTTTTGGTGTTGGCATTAATTTTGGTAAAAGAGTTTGTGATTGATATATGCCTAAAAAGATGTTCTGACTTCTGTATGATGTGTATGATCAAATTATGTTTTGGCCAAAAATTTGCCAAAGGGGGAGATTGTAAGTTCTGAGTTGGCAGCATTTTTGCAAAACATGTTGCTCAGGAAAATGTTATGAAGAATGTCTTGACATAAGAGTAGAACATCACGGCAGGATGTGTTAATGTCAGAACAGATGATGATCTATAGCAGGTGGTGTTAATGATTTCATGTGTCTTAACATTGAGTCATAACATTAGTGAATGTTAAGGTATTGAAGAGTTAAAGTGTTGAAGAGTGATGTCACATGCGATGTCTTGACATCACTATACCAGAACATTAAAACATCAGGTTGTGATGTTTTTAGGGCTGCGCGTTTAAGTTTGATTTGATCTGATCTGTTAGAGATTTAGTGTGCGAATATCTTGGGAGAAATATTTGTTGTTGCAATCAGATTTTGTGCAGATTTGTTGCTATGTTTAAGGGCTGAAGATTTAAAAAGATTTGAAGATAAAATTTGTTGTTAAATTCAAATCATATCAGATATTTTTATGGAGAAGATCTTGCAGCTGGATTAAAAAGTGAAGACTAGTTTGTTACTATTTTAAAGCATAAAGATATGGAGAATATTCAGAGTTAATTATTGAAGATTTAAATGAGGATATGATTGAAGATCTATCTGTTGCAGATTTGTTAGAGAAGATATGATATGATTTGAAGGCCCAAATCCTGTTAGGATTATATTATAAATAGATTACTTGTAACCTAGAACAGGTACGGGTCCAAGATGTAGATCTTTAGGGCTTTGTCAAAGTGAACCACTCGGGTTGTGAGATGGTCACTGTGGTTAACTCAGAAACCTGTAGGTAATGAGTTTGGGTTTGTTCTTGGAGGAAGCTTTGAAGCAACTCCAAGGGTTGTCATGGAAGTGTGTCTTCTGGTTTTCTGTGTTAGAAAAGTCGTTGGTAAACAAGTTGTTGATGCAGTGACGGTGTAGTTGACTGCTAGACATCATTGCGATGATTGGGAGTGAGATGGAGTCTCTTACCTAGGGAGGACTTAGGTAGAAGGGTCATTGGGTTGTGATTAAATTAGGTAGATTGTCAACTGGTCTGTTGAGTCTGTAATTTGGTACTACTAATAGTGGACTTCCTTCCTGGCTTGGTATGCCCCCAGATGTAGGTTGTTGAACCGAACTGGGTGAACAATTCAGTGTGTTATTTACTGTTTCTATTATTGCCTTGTTCAGCAGATTGCGATGTTGTGACATTGCACAAAGACATCACACATCTGTACCAGAATTTCAAGGAGTTTGAACTTGAACCAACTTGAGATGCACTTACTGAAAACCTTGCTCTCAGCTCAAAACAATGGTTGATTCTTGATCTATGGAATGTGTAGATCAAGAATATGGAAGAAAATCTTCAGAAACCCTTAAGATGAGAGAGTTTCGAAGGAGAGAAAGTGTGAGAGCAAAAATGAAATTCTGAGCAAGAATGAGTGCATGACCTAATTTTGGACGCATGAGTTAGCTTATATACACTTGGTTATTCCCCTGATTATGATTAAGGTCTTGTTAATTCCTTAATTAATGAGTTTTGGATGATTTTGCAAATTTGCACTTTGAGTTGTACACCCTCCTCCACGCGTGTATTGTCAAGCTTTTCACGATGGATCACTCACAAATCTTGTACTTACCAGAATTGGATTGGAAATGGGCCTTGAAATCACTTGGTTGGTGAGTTTGAATCAATTTGCATTTTTTGAATTATGTGAATAAAGTGAAGTACATGGCATGAGATGAATTGATTCAAAGGCCAAACTTGTGCCAAATGAAGTGTACTTGGATGTGGAAATGTGAATTCAATTATTAGAGGTCATCACTCTTCAATTTGAACCAATTTGCAAAAGGTGGAAAAAAATGGTACATAAGAAAACCCTTAAAACACCTTGCCTTCTTTTGATCATAACTAGAGAACCACAAATGGTATGGAGACAATCTAGTACTTTTTTGGAAATGGGAGAGAAATATCTTCAACTTTCATGTTGGAGGAAAATTCATTTGAAGCTTCCTTGATGATGAAAAGTCAAGTTGAATGTAGTGGAAAAACTGCCAAAAATGGAAAGTTCTCATTATAGGTCATTTTCCAATTTTAGTAACTTTTGCACAAACTCTTGATTCTTGGTGAATGGTATGAAACTTGACCCTTGAAAACCATATGAGGATGTGAGACCTTGAAAACCATGAAAAGAACCTCAAAATTCCACAGTTGACTTTCTCCCTTACAGTTGACTTTTCTTGGTTCACAAGCAACTAATCCACTAAACATTCTTCACCATAAACCATCAACCAAACTCTCATCTATGGATACATGCAAGCATAAATACCTCATGACACCATGCTTGAACACACAAAGCCCTCCAAGAAGTCCTTTTGATTCACAAACCCGAATTGGTCCCTCTGGTTAGGAGGGAAAGATTCACTTATAATCTTTTGCCATGTTTAACCTTATGGAGATATGATGAACTCCTCAAACCACCTTGAGGCTTGAGACCCCTTTGAGATGAACCAAACACCTTGATCCCATGCCAAGAACCAATGCCATGCACAAATGCTAATGCAAGAAATGCAAAGAAACATAAGCCAGTTAGTTAAAAGTAATAGGGCAAATTTTGGGGTGTTACACCGCCACATCGAAAAGTGTTGGCGTGAGCATGTCACAGGGAAGGTGGAATGTGTTTGTCGATCCTTGCCAAAAATACATCGACGCCAGCAGCAAACAAGGGTTGACCCTGTGGGCGGTTCTGGAGAGTTGGATGGCGTCGAAGATACCATACTCCTTCCATTGCCTTTGGCGTTTCCCTTCGACTTTGTCAAGCCAGGTGAGGTAATCTTTGTTGCCTGGAGTTGGCATGGATCTGAAAATGCGAGATTTGGGTGCCATGTATTTGAGGTCTAAGGTGCCCCCTTTCTCGAAAGCGTGTGGGATCGTTTGTTCGAAGCAAGGGAAGAACTTCTGGAGTTCTTGTGGATTAGGTTTGTTGTCTGGAAGGGGGCCATGGAAACCACACAGCTTATTCTCAACCGCGAATGGGATAACCATTTGACGGCACCAGTTGGCCACCACCGTCTCATCAGCGGAAGATGGTTAAGGAAGAGGATGTTGTGTTTCCGCTTCAGAGATTACGTACGCGACCGGGTTGTTACCAGTGGTTTGAGGAATGTGAGTTGTAGGGGTTCTTGTTGAAGCCATTGGAAGAAAGAACGCAAAGGGTGCTCTAAGGCGGTAAAAGCTTTAGGAAGAGGAAATCAAAGTCTGGGTTTCAGAGCAAATGACAGTTTTGTGAAAAAGGAGTTATGAAAAGTGGTAAGTTCCTAAAGAAGACTATTTATAGGGTGCATACAGAAAAATGAAAGATCAAAAACTTTTCAACTTCTGAGAGTAGGTGGGGTTTGGTTTCGAGGCCCATGACTTAGACGGGACTAGCCATCATGGTGTTTTTCTTGGGAATCGTGGGATTGAGATTGCCATCATCATGTCAGACGGCGCTTGCCACGTGTTGAGAAACAAGACAAAACAATTAGCAAAGGCGTTAAAAGAGAAGCCTTCGAAATCCTATAAGAAACCAAAAAGCCAGGTTTCTCCATCGACACAGTATTCAGTCGAAACTGGCCTTTTGGGGGGCAATTTGTTGACACTGGATTTCGAATGACGGTGGGATCCGGAGATTCCAGGTCGTGTCGGCACAAAGAGGCACGTCAAGGTGTCGAGTTGACACCAACAGAAAGGCACGTCGGAGAAACGGCGACAAGCCTTGGCGCCGGAGGGAAATGAGGTGACAAGCTGATTTTAACTTCAAGGAGCAAGTGTTTAGGCGGGAAAAGTTTGAAACTTCCAAGACTATGGGAAGTTGAAAAGAAAGTGGGGTGCCACGTGTCAGCTTCAGAAGACATTCGGTTAGGCAAACAGTTACATTTTAGGCCTATATAAGGCGCTGTACTTTTCATTTTTAGAGGTCGCATTTTTTCACATTGTAAGGGGAAAATACTCAAAGTACCAAGCTTAGAGAGAAACGAGTTCACTCCCGAAAACAAATGTACACTTGCGTCCAAATTCTACTTAATGCAATTTACTTCCAGTATTTAATTTAAGTCATTGTTTTTCTCGTTTTACCCAGCCTTTCCTTTATTTCTTTGTTTTTGCGCCAAACTCGTTGATCGTTAGAAAACTCTTTGCGTCACCTCAGCGTGACAACTCTCACTAAAAAACCAAGAAACTAAAACGCAGCACAAACATACGCTTTCAATTCCCTTGTTCTGGGATTTGTGTGGCCGATCCCGCAAGCGAACCTGCGACGGAAGGCCAGCGGTTGTTCGTCCGGCAAACAGAGTCTGAGGTGAAGAAGGCCCAGGCTGCGATATCGATCCTGGAGGAGAAGTTGAAGAAGTATAAGGAGGAAGCTAGGGCTTCCGAGGAGGCGATGAAGAAGTCTCAGGAGGAGCTGACCAAGATCCAAGGGGAGAAATTCACCCTGGCCGCGGAGAAGAAAGCCACAGAGGATTTGGTCAAGCAAATGAGGTCTGCTACTGCCCTGCTGAAGACGAACATAAGAGTCTGAAGGAGCTGAAGACTCGGGATGAGTTGGTTTGCCGTATCGTGCAGGCGGAGGATGATGTTGAAGCCATTAGCGAGGATTCTTTCAATAGTGTTGTGGCGCAGCTGAAACTTGTGAACCCCAGGATCCAACTGTCCACTGAGGGGACCAGTTTCCAGTACCATGTTGAGGGTGGAAAGATCTTCATCCCCGACTTTCTCCAGATCAACGAGGAGCATGCCCGAACTCTTCAAGAGGAGTCTCAGCAGATGGAGGAATGATTTATTTTAGTTGTACCTTCGGCCTGCGTGTCGGGTTTATGTAATTTATCGTTTTGTATGGGGCATGGCCCCTTGTTAATGTAACAGGTACAATTGTGGTCCTCGTGACCACTTATTATCATTATATGTATGTTTTCGGCCGCTCTGGTCGGTTTTGTATAATTTATATTCGCTAATGGCTTTATCTGTCTTTATTTTTGCTAAGTGTAGTAACTTTGCTCGATACAAGTGTGTGCCCGTAAGAGGGTGACTTTGAATGATTTGTTGTTTCGGGGTTTGCTCGACTTAGATATGTTCGTCAGTGAGGGTGGCTGGTCGAACGGTCAGGGTAGTTTTCGGGCATGAAAGCGGAGCTCAGGTCGCGTTTGAGGCCTGAGTTTGCGGCGTGAACTTCCCATCATGAGCTGGGTGTTCTGCCTATCATGGTACTCTGACGACGGCGGGCTCGGTCGAGGAACTGCTGTTGGGCATGGGTTCTGCTCATTCTTGAGCTAAAGCCTATCTTAGTTTGTATGCGGTGCTTGTACCTAGGCGCACATTTGTGGTCGGGACGCTATGCTTCTCGTATCGACGAAGCAAGCCGACGATTAAGGACTTAGCTATAATATTGTTTTAGCTTTTTGGCATTCCATGGTCGAGCAAGTTATTCCTCGTTAAGGTGTTCTATGTAGTAGGCCCCATTCTCCGTCTTCGCCTGGACGCGATAAAATCCTTCCCAGTTTGCGGCGAGTTTGCCTTCTCGGGAATCTTTGTGATTCCTTCTTAAGACGAGACTTCCTACTTTGAATTCTCGCCGTATAACTTTGGTGTTATGCCTAATTGAAATTTTTTGTTTTAGTGAGACTTCGCGGAGAGATGCTCTTGATCAGACCTCTTTGACGAGATCGAGCTCTTCCCTTAGTGCCTCGCTATTTGTCTCCTCGTCTAGGGGGGATTCAGTCCGCCTGGAGGGCACGTGTATTTCGATGGGGATCACTGCCTCAGTTCTGTAAGCTAGACGAAAAGGGGTTTCCCCGGTCGAAGAGTGGGGCGTAGTGCGGTAGGCCTAGAGCACACTGTGCAGCTCCTCGACCCAAGCTTTCTTCGTTTCGTCCAACCTTTGTTTGAGGCCTTGTAGGATTACCCTGTTTGTTGCTTTGGCTTGCCCGTTAGTCTAGGGATGTTTGACGGACGCGAACTGTTGTTTTGTGCCTAGTTGGGCGACGAACTCCTGGAACTTTCTGTCCGTGAACTCCGTCCCGTTGTCGGTGACTATTTCCTAGGGGATGCCGAAGCGTGCAAGAATGTTTCGCTTGTAGAAGCGAAGTATATTGTGGGCCGTTATTTTGGCCATAGACTCTACTTCTATCCATTTAGTGAAGTAGCCAACGCCCACTATCAAGTATTTGTTCTAGTTTGAGCCCACGATAAATGGTCCCAGGATATCCAGGCCCCACCAGGCAAAGGGCCACGGGGAGGACATTGCTTTGAGTTCATTGGGCGGTGCCAAGTGCAAGTCCCCGTGTCATTGACATTTGTCGCATTTCTTCACGTGCTCTTTTGTATCATGCTGCATGGTCGGCTAGTAGTATCCTGCTCGTAGAGCTTTTCCGGCGAGGGATCTCCCTCCGAGTTACTGGGCGTTGATTCCTTCATAGATTTCGCCAGGACGTGGGCGACCATCTCTTCCTCAAAACATTTGAGAAAAGGGATGGAGAACCCTCGTCAGTAGAGCTTATTTTTTACCAAGACATAGGAGCAAGCCCTGCGCCTAACTACGCTAGCCTTTTTGGGGTCGGATGGTAGTTCATCCTTAGCGACGTAATTATAGACGGGGGTCATCCAGCAGTTGCTGTCGTCGATGACCTGCACGTCGAGGATCGCAGAAGCTTTCTCGATATTGGGCCGAGGAAGTACTTCCTGGATGACGGATTTGTTTCCCCCCTTTTGCTTTGTGCTCGCCATTTTTGACAAAATGTCCGCTCTGGCATTATGTTCGTGGGGAACATGCTTTACATCCACCGATGCGAATTTTTCCATCTTCTCTCTGACCAGGGCCAATAACTCAGACAAGTTATCGTTCTTGGTCTGGTATTCTCCTCGCACTTGGAGGGCCACAAGTTGAGAATCAGCGTAGATGGTGATTTCCTCGACTCCCAGAGCTTCGACCAGGCGTAAACCGACGAGGAAGGCTTCGTATTCAGCCTGGTTGTTGGAGGTAGGGAAAGATAAGGTAAGCGAGACTTCGAAGATAATTCCTTCATCGTTCTGCAAGATGATACCTGCTCCACTTTCTGCCGAGTTGGATGCCCCATAGACGAAGATTGTCCATTTACGTGCCCCGCAAGTGAGGGAATCGGTGAATGTCATCTCTACGATGAAGTCGGCCAGTGCTTGGGCCTTGAGGGATTTTCGGCTCTCTTATTGGATGTAGAATTTAGATAGTTCCAATGACCACTTGAGCATTTTGCCGGCCATATCTGGTCGGCCTAACAGTTCTTCATGGGCTGATCTGTTCGGACCACGATTGTGTGGGCTAGAAAGTAGTGCCTTAGCCTCCTCGTGGAATTGATGAGGGTCAGGGATACTTTTTCTATCTGTTGATACCTAGGATCTGGTCCTTGCAAGACTTTGCTCGTGAAGTATATTGGTTTTTTCCCGCCAGTCGATTCACGAATGAGTGCGACGCTGGCGGCCTCGGTTGCCACGGCGAGATAGAGTTTCGCCGTTGTCTGGACGAGAGAGGATGGGCGGTTCTGACAATGCTCGTTTTAGGTGGAAGAGAGCCAGGTCGCATTCCTCCATCCATTTGAAAAGTGCCTCCTTGCGGAGGAGTTTGAAAAAGGGCAGTGTGTGCTAGGCAGACTTGGCCACAAAGCGGGATAATGAAGCGAGCATCCTGTTGAGGGATTGGATAGATTTCTTCGAACTAGGCATAGGGAACTCGGAGAAGTCCCTGTATTTGTCGGGGTTAGCTTCGATTCCTCTTTCCGTCAGATAGAAGCCGAGGAACTTGCCCGCTCGCACCTCAAACGTGCACTTCTCTGGGTTGAAACGCATCCTGTATTTTCTGGCCTGCTCGAAGACTTTCCTCAAATGGGCTGTGAGATCGGATTTCTCGTGGGACATCACGATCATATCGTCCATATAAACTTCGAGCATGTCCCCGATTTCTCCTCGGAAGACCTTGTTCAACATCATTTGGTAGGTAGCGCCAGCGTTTTTCAAGCCGAAGGGAATTACGTTGTAGTGATAGTTGCTCGACTCGGTCATGAAGGTTGTGTACCTTTTGTCGCATTTTGCCATTGGTATTTGATTGTAGCCCGAATATGCATACATGAACGGTAAACGTTTAAAACCGGCAACATTATCAACACGTTTATCTATATTGTGGAGGGGATATGCATCTTTAGGTCATGCCCTATTGAGATCGGTATAATCAACACATATACGCTGTTTTCCATTAGACTTTTTAACAAGTACAACATTGGACAGCCAAGTAGTGTACTTGGCCTCCGAAATAAAGTTTGCCTCGAGGAGGTATTTTACAGCTTGTTCGGTAACCTCCGTTTTCTTCGGAGACTGCTTTCTCCTACGCTGTGCTACAGCCCTAGCAGCATGGTCAATTATGAGCTGATGGCAGGCGACAGCAGGATCTAGGCTAGGCATTTCTGCGGCGCTCCAGGCGAACAAATCCGCATTCTCTCAGAGGGAAGCTTTGAGTTATTTCCTCGGTAGGTCGTGGAGTCCGGTCCCGATCTTCACTCCTCGCTGGGGGTCATCGCCGAGCAGGACGAGTTCGAACTCGCCATCCGGAATTGGGCACATCGGATGGGAGCTCTCGTTAGTGCTGGTTGAAGTTGACGGGCTGCTCAAACAAGTCTGGGTCTCCTTCTGATCGTCTCCAGAGAAGCGGTTGTCAAGGTCGATAGAGTCGACGTGGGGCAGCGGCTTTGCCTCCTCGGAACTGCTGGGCAGGGCCGGCTTGCTGGAAGTCTTCGGCTTGGTGGCGATGGTGTTGAGTCCTTTGGTGGCTGTTTCGAAACATCTCCTTGCTGCATCGAAGTCCCCGTGTAGAGTGGCGACCAGACCCTTAAAAGTATAGTACTTCATTTTCAGGTGCACGGTTGATGGTATAACCACCAATTCGGCCAAGGTTAGGCGCCCAAAGATGCACTGATAGAGAGAAGGGTAATTGATGACAAGGAATTGGACTTTAATTGACCTGGTTGTCTCTGCAGATCCGAAAATCACGATTAATTCCACGTATCCCCAGGGCTTTGTGATCGACCCGTTTAAGCCCTGTAGGTCAGAGCCTACATAGGGAGTCAGGTGCGATTCACCTAGCTGGAGTGTGGAAAAAAACTGCGAGTACATGATGTCGACCGAGCTGCCTTGGTCGACTAAGATTCGACGAACATCAAAGTTAGCCATCTGGGCTCTCACGAACAGCAGAATGCTTGAGTTGGGAGTCCCACCGAGGAGTTCCTCGCAGTAGAAGGAGATGGGGACCGACTCTCCCCAGGTTTTTTTGAGCGTGGTACTCTTGTTGGAGCTGGTGCTAAGAAAATGCTCAAATTTCCTTTTTACGGAGCCCACAGTAACCTTGTTGAAGCCCCCTCCTGAGATGTCCATGGCGGAGGAGAAAGTTTCCCACGGACTATGTGCTGCGAAGTAGGGGGCGCTGAGCCCCTTAGGAACATAGAAGTCCTCAGGCCGCGATTTGCTCATGGCGACCTGGAGGTTTGTCTCTTCTGAGAAAGGCACCTCTTCCTTGACTTTCTTCGACTTCTGGGCATTCTGCCGAGGAGTTTCCCTCTTCTTGGTAAACTGTTTCAGGTGGCCGTACCTGATCAGTATCTCAATGGCATCCTTCAGGTGGATGCAGTCATCGGTTGTATCGTCGTGACTTTTATGGAAACGGCACTATTTCGACTTGTCAGTATTCGGCTTGGCCGAAATCTGTTTGGGGAATCGAACCTCTGCTTGTTTGAACTCTGCGTAGAGGATTTTCTCCCTGGAGGCGGTCAGGGGAGTATACTCATGAAAGTGGTTGGAGGGTCCTTTGTTGTCTTGGGACTCCCAGGGACGGTTCTCGCGTCTTCTGTCTCCCCGACGAGATGTCGAGGGATCATCATGCTTGGAGGCCCATGGACTCTCTTGGTGCCGTTAGTCCCGGGCGGAACTGACAGCTTCTTTCTCCTCGTACTGGATATATGTTTGCGCCTTGAGGAGGAAGGCGTCCAGGGTCCTCGGAGTTTCAATGCCAACTGCTTTGGTGAATTCTGTCCGGGGGCGAAGTCCTCGCTCGAGCAAGAACTTCTTCATGTCATCGGTCGCTGAGACCTGCACTGCTTTTTTATTGAACCTCTCGATGTAGGCTCAGTGTGGCTCGTCTTTCCCTTGGATTATGGCCTCAAGGGAGGCTTCGGTCTTCGGGTAGCGACGGGATGCCGTGAAGTGCCTGGAGAACATTCTCCCCAACTGTCTCCATGAGGTGATGGACTCGTCGGGGAGTTTTTTTATACCAGATCATCGCTCCCTTCCTGAGTGTGGTAGGGAACAATCTACACTTGATGGCGCCCCAGACGCCACGATAGTCGAGCAGAGCATCAATATTTTCGATGTGCTCGTCAAGATCCGTCGTACTGTCGTAGGTACCCAAAGACGGTGGTTTCTCTAGTCCCTTGGGGAGGCGGATGACCATAATCTCCTGAGACAACGGACCGCGAGAATGGTCGTCGCTGCTGCTACTGGTCCATGACGGGGAGCGGGTGCTTCGCTCAAGAATGGGACAGTGATTTATGTGGGGAGATAGGGTTCGTGCCCGCCCCTTGGATCTGGGCAGGGGTAAATGCTGGTCTCTCCTAGTCCTCTTGTTTCCTGGGGAGTACTGGCTCCGCGAGGAGATGTGGCCTCGCTTCTGGATGGCATGAGATTCTGGTTCAGGTGGTGCCCGACTGTCTCTTTTATGTCGGGGAGGTGGGATTCGGGATCGTCAGGGCTCTTTCCTCGGCGGAAGGGATCTTGGCTGGGAAGACTCCTCTAGGGCTTTAATCCTCGCGTTTTGTTGGAGGATTAGGAGGTTGGTTTTGTTGAGAACTTCAAGAAGGGTTGTCACGGTCGGGTCGGCATTGGGCGGAACAGGAACAGGCTGGTGGTCCAGGGAGTGCTGGTCTTCAACATGATCAACACGAGTGGGGGAGGGAGACTCAGTGGCTCCATCTCTCAGATGATGGGCATCGCCTCCAAGAAAGGGTGCAACTCCGTCAGTATTAGTCTTGCTGACGGGGAGAAAAGCAGAGTTGCGAGCATCATGAACGTGATCTTGGCATGCCATGATCGAAATCTTGGACAGAGAGTTGTTTTGGTCTTGAATCTACGATGGATGTTAGACGGGGATGACAGAGTTCCCACAGACGGCGCCACTAATCTTGACGGCTGATCAGAACCTGAAGTGGGCGAAAGATGACGTCTGCGATGCTGGGTGTGAAAGATGAGGAGGGGGTGTACCTGCAAGGCACTCCGATGCTAAAATAAGAATCGGGAGAGAGAGAGAGAGAGAGATAGAGAGAGAGAGAGAGAGAGAGAGAGAGACAAGTACAAAGTATGTATTTCGTGGGTGATTTTGAATACCTGACCCTCTCAAATGAGAGGGTTTTTATAGTGCCCCCAGCGCGTGGCCAACGGTCTCTATTTTCGGGGCGAAATAACCGTTTCCCGAATAATAGGTAATTGCCAGAAACTAGCCGTTAGGACGGGTAGAGGTTTCCGAAACTAGTCGTTGCTATGGGCAAAGGCGCGGTTCCGGGCATGGGTGTCGTGATTGTTTCTGGATGGGTGTCGTGATTGTTTCTGGATGGTGGAACCGTGCATAACGGGCAGAAACTACCGAGGAGGAGCAGGTGACCCTTGGGGTCATCCGACCATATATGCCCGGTAGAGGGGCAGAAAGGTAAATGCTGCCCTAAATTTTCTAGACTTAGGCAATTGGGTCGTTCTGAAAGTAGAAGTAGATTGGGGCATGTCTAGTCATTGGGTCACTCCGAAACAGTAGGGATAAATGGACCATTAATTATTTTTTTCCGTGATTTAAAATCAAAACTTTGAATGAAGATATTAAATCTACCTTTCCATGGTTCAAACTTATCACCATTAAATGATGCAGGTGTGTTTAGGAAAGGTCTCTTGTTAGAATTAGTGTTGAAAGTCTTCCTCCCCATGAGACCATTAATCTTTAAACAGGAGTTAGGTTTTGATGCCACTTTTACTATTAGTGTTTCTCAATCTCCTTAAATATTCTTAAAGGACTGCCAATTCTTAAAACTATGAATTCTAGGAATTTCTACCTTTTCCTTTTGAGTTTTTCTCCCTAGGATTAGCATGTTTTCCATCATTTTAGAAAAGTGACAGAGGACTACATTTATAAAGACTTAAAACCCTAATGGACTAGCTTTTCATATACTACTCTGTGAGCTGACCAGAGTTGTCCCCAAACTAACGTCTCTGACAAGTGACAGTGCTGAAAACAAACAAATTTGTTCAAAAGCTTCTACTGAAATATGGTTAGAAGAACGACATGTAAATCTATGGAGATTTAAAAGAGTAAATTATTATAAAAATAATCTAAAAGATTAATTTATTACAAATATCTTACCATATTTTTAGCCTAATTTCTATTAAATGCATATTTTTGCACAACATAAATTTCGTCAATACAATGTATATGTTACCACCTTCGAAAAGCAAAGTTGCCTAGATATCCATGCTTTTGTTTGACAAAAGAGGCGTTGAAGAAGATGGGAGAGTGTTATTTTCACTTGTCACGAGTTTCTCTTGACCCTGTGCCCATATTACACCATAAAATCCAGTAATTATAATAGCAGCTCCAATCATGCTGCACCCATAAGAAAAACTAAATTCAAAAAAATGGTCAATCTTATATTTCTATATCATAAAATGAATCTTCACATATTAGTTATTAGATTACCTTCCAAGATAAAGATTGTCTCCCAGAAATATTACTCCCATGCCAAGTGCAATGACAACTCTTAATGGTTTGAATATAGCTACGAATATTGGTCCTTTCTTACGACATGCCCATATAGTAACAACATTCCTCGTTGCCTCAACAAATATTGCCTATACATAAAATATCAAAAGACCAATATTTAAACTAAAACACATTTTGAAGTTATATAGAAGTTTAGTTTTATTTTTAATTTATTAACATCAATAAAGTGTATACTTAATGAGTAACACACAGATACAAACTCCTTATCAGATTTAAGTATCCAAGCTTTTGAAATACCCTCTGAAATGAGAGCCACAATGGAAGATAGGGTTACCACAAAAGTGCAACAAATAGTTGTTACCACTAGCTCTTCTTGATATTCCTTGATGATCCAAGTCTGTATATAAATGGAAGTTTAAAAAAAAAAAAAATCGTAACTATAGTCAATGTTGCTCGTTATAAATATGATGTAGTTGTAGTCTTACAGACATATTTCTGGTCTTTTTATTTCTCTTTTTACGTATAATGATGTAAATTGAACATATAACTTAAATAGAATCATAAGAGAGAGGATGTTCTTAAAAAAGTTTCTTTAATACTCTATTTCATTCACTTGAATTTTATTTAGAACATAGCATATAAATGACCTTTTATAGGCTAAATTTCATAATACATAAGTAAATTTCTTGTACGCTAAGATATTTATTTCTTAATGAATAATAAAACATAGGTTACTTAATTGATAAGAAAACATTTATAAGTAAATTTCATATTTATTTCTTAATGAATAATAAAACATTTATTGTTCTTATTCATTTTAAAATACAGTTGATTTAATTGCTAATATTGTCTCCCTTAAATCAAGCTCGGAACATCTTAACGTGTGAAATAACTCGATCTTCACAGCCTTTGTAAATTTGTTTGCAATTTGTTCTTCATCGAGACAATAGACCTCGATCACCACTTCTTTTTAAGTAATTAGTTCTTGAAGTGAAACCGTCCATGTAAAACTGAATTATTGCTTAGTGTTATAGCGGACTTGTAATCACAGACTATTATAAAATAATCAATAAAAGTAATAAATTATCTACAACCACCAAGTGTTGGTATTTCTACTATGAAATTTCCTCTTTCACCATCGTTGAAATCTTCACAACCTCTACATTCTCCTATTTTACTTAATTCAGCTATGATTTTTAGATTCACTTGCCTCTTCAAAGCTACTTCTTTTACTTTTTTTGTCTTTTCTAATATTTTATTGACATGGCTTTCAATACTATCTTGCAGCTCTGCTACTGCAAAAGTGTGGTCTTGTGGGACTCAATAATTGTAGTCACAAACTTCATTGGAATGGTGTTAAATTTTCTCAATCACTTTGTTATCCGAAATATTTTCTTCATATACTCTCATTTCCATAACAAGATTTATAACATAAGAAAAATATAGTTCTGCAGTTTCTGAATTAGATAATTTATACATTTCATATTTTCTACGTGGAGACTGCAATTTGAATTTTTGAGCCTTTTCTACTCCTTTATGTGATAACTTTAATATGTCTCACGCTTCTTTAACACTCTTAGTATTTTCTATTTTTCTAAATATTGAGTAATAATTTCCTTGATGCCTTTGGGAAAGTGATAACTAGTCCTTTTTGCCAGTGACTTCATCAACTACTTGTTGTAAATTGAAATCCACAAAGCTCTAAACATTGTGAGCTTTTAAACATTGCCGTCAAAAGTTCCCAAAATTAAAAATCTAATTCTGAATTTAATTCGGGACTAAACAAAAAAAATTATTGTTTTGTGATATCTCAAATAATAATTTTTTATACAACAAGATCTCTTTCGTTCCTCACACACTCAAAATATTTTTAACACAGACTAGCATAGCAGTACGTATACTACTCTAATACCAATTTGACGTCAATTGGACATATAACTTAAATAGAGTTCATAAAATAGAGGAAGTTCTTAAACAAGTTTCTTTAATACTCTATTTCATTCACTTATTCCGAACATAGAATATAGCTGACATTTTATAAGTAAATTTCTTCTAAGTTAAGTTATACATTGCTTAATGCATAAGAAAACAAAACTTAATTAATAAATGAGAATGTTAAGTTACTTAATGGATAAGATACTTCTACAAAATGTGCAAACAACAACGTCAAGTTTACAACGGATTCATATAAACCGTTGTAATAGGTTAAAATTTCCGCGCCCAGTGAGTTGCTGAATTTATAAATAGTAATTTAATGACGGTTGTCTTAAAAAATTGTAGTAATAAATAATGTGTAGCAAACTTCAATTCCCAACAACTATATTTTTTCCAGTTTTTAGAGTATATTAAGCATGTGTCATTTAAGTCCATTTTTTAAAAAATAAATTGTAAATGATTTTACAACGATTAAGTAAACCAACCGTTGTTAGAGGACTTATAAATTGTACTGTACTACAATACCACCGGTTTATAAAAAATAAAAAATTAAAAGTTATTTAACCAAGTTATTTAACCACGGTTTTACAATACAACCGTTGTAAAATATGAAGATTTCATCGTGGTTTTACTTTCTAACCGTGATGAAAAGTGATATTTTTTAGTATATAGGCGAAAGTGTCTATCGTTCAGTACATAACAGCCGTTTCTCGCAAAAGAAAACCCTAACATATTTCACTCTTCTCTCTCATAACATAACCCTAACATCCATCTCACTCTTTAAACATACTTCAACATTCAGATTTGTCTTCACCAATCGCTAACTTGAGGTTCGTTCATTAAACTTAACAATGGGTTCTCATTTTTTCATTTGCTAAATGTTCTCATTTTTTCAGATTCGTGTTCACCACCTTACGAAAGCGCATATTTTGGCTATGATACATATGGTTTGTGTAGCTATGAAGACAAATACAAGAAGTATGAAGCTATTGTGTAAACTTTATTCACCTTGTACTTCTTCTTCATAGCTTCATAAACTAGATGAACTTCCTAATTTGTTCGAGATCCACGATAATTTTAAAAAAAATGTACATTCTTGAAACATTACATAATATCTTGTGTTATTTTATGTTGTTGTATGTTGTTGTTGTTGTTGATTAATGTTGATTAATATTCTCAGTCACTTTTCGTCTTCTTTTCCCCCCAGTCACTGTTTATCTTCTTCTCACCCAGTTTCTTCAAGTTTCCATCAAACTCTTCCATTAAAATGTCTCAGTAGTCTGGTTGTAGCTATGGAAGCAAGTCCTCAAGTCGTTCAAGGTACGTATGCAAGTGTGGCCTCGATGCTCCGTTGATGACGGCATGGACCGATTCGAACCCAGCCCGCCGTTTCTATGGATGTGGGATGTACAAGATTCAAGGATACAAAAAATGCTCTCACTTTGCTTGGTTGGATGAGGAGATGGATCCTAGGGCAAAACAAATAATTTCTTCACTGGTAAAAAGCTTGAATGAGGAGAAGGAGATGGTTAACACCTACAAAGCCAAAGAGGACGAATTGAAGGTGAAAGTGAAGATTCTGAAGAAACAGTTGAAGATTACCTAAATTTTTTAATTTGTAGTGTTCATTGCATTTGTTGTAACAACAATGACGAAATATGTTATAGTTGGATTCATGTGATGATGTTATGGTGTATTGAATATGATACAATTATGTGATATTATAAATGATACAATTATTATTATTATGATAACTTTATCACAAATATGAGTTGTATTTTCTGCTGTGATATGGTGAACAATAATACAGATAAAAAAATGGGATTAATTATAAAAGCAGAATAATATTTGTTAATTCTATAGAAAATGTAACAACGGTTATATATCATAACCGTTATAATATCTCGCGCGCTGTCCAGAAAAAATAAATATCATAATGGCGCAACTGGGAATCGAACCTATGACCATTATATTTATCACAACGGTTTTTTTGAAAACACGTTGTGATAGGGCGCACGCTTTATAGTTTATTACAACGGTTACTGGGTCGTGATTATAAGTATCATATATACAACCACACTCTATATAACAACACCTAGGCCCGCGTGATTATATATATTTCCCAACCGTTGTTAAATGGCATTTCCGTAGTAGTGAGAAACTTAGGTTACTTAATGGATAACAATGTTTGGTTATGTCGTGAATTGATGTCATCAAGAACAAACCAAAATATGAGAAAAAGATTGAGTTTCTTGAACAAACACAAGAAACCCTATTAGGTTTTACAAAAGATAGAGAAGAAGAAAGAAGAAGAAGAATTAATTAAAACTGTTTTTCTATTCACTTACTCAATAAGGGCTTAAAGATTACAAGTGAATACCAACAATTAACCTGGCTCAACAACCTGAGAGAACTAGTCTATTTATAGACTACTAAGCTAACTTAACAATTGGGTTTACAAGCAAGGCCCAATTTGACATGCTAACTTAAACACTAAGCTAAAAAAATTTGACGGCATGCTTAAACAAACTTCGACTCCAACATGCAAAACTCCTGTCAAAACCATAAAACTACGCTTGTCGACACTAGAGTTCGTCCAAATTCCACAAATATACACCTTGGAACAAACTCTACACTAACAAGGGAACAAACTAGTTTTCATCATGCAGCTTTATCAATTGCATACAGTGGAAAAACTTGTTACTCGGCAATGTCTTGGTGATCATATCAGTAGCATTATCATCAGCCGGAACCTTCACCACTTGGACTTCTCCACACTCAATTATTTCTCTAACGAAGTGCAGTCTCACATCGATGTCCTTGGTTCTCTCATGATAGGATGAATTCTTCGACATGTGTATTGCACTTTGACTATCAGATTTAACAGTGATAACTCGACCTTGAAGTTTCAGCTCCTTAGAAAAACCTTTAAGCCACAATGCTTCTTTCACAACTTCAATGAGGACAATATATTTTGCTTCAGAGGTTGATAAGGCAACAACCTTCTTAAGTGTCGCTTTCCAACTGATTGTTGTACCGAACATAGTGAACACATATCCAGAAATAGATTTTCTAGAATCCATACAACCTGCATAATCAGAGTCAACAAATCCTTCAATTTCGACTTCGTTATCATCACCACAGACTCCACTATAAATCAGGACTCCACTCAAAGACCCATTGATGTACCTAAGAATCCACTTTAATGCTTGTCATTGCGTTTTTCTAGGATTGGCCATATACCTGCTTACAAGGCTCGCTCCGTGCATTATGTCTGGCCTCGTACAGACCATAGCATATATCAAAGAACCTACTATACTAGCATATGGAATGTTATTCATATAAGGTCTTTTTACTTCAGTACTAGGACTTTGAGTCGAACTCAATTTGTACTGAGGATTAGTCAGTGTTAGACAGGCTTTGAATTTGACATACCAAACTTGTCGAGAATCTTTTTCTAGTATGCCTCTTGAGATAAGCATAATCTCGACTGCTTTCTATCTCTCCAGATGTCAATCCTAAGAAATCTAGAGGCAGCTCCTAAATCCTTCATGTTGAACTCCTTATCGTGTTCAACCTTCACCTTCATAAGATCTTTGACACTGTTGCTTGCTATGAGGATGTCATCCACATAAAGCAACAAAATAACAGGTGAATTTCCAGGTCGAAATCTAAAGTAAACACAATGGTCGAACTGGCTCCTAGTGAAACCAGTGTGTGCCATGAACTTGTCGAATTTCCTATTCCATTGTCGAGGATATTGTTTCAGGCCATACAAAGACCTATTCCGGTTGCATGAATAATCTTCCTTTCCCTTTTCTGCATACCCTTCAAGTTGCATCATCAAGATTGTTTCATCTAGACCACCATACAGGAAGAATGTCTTCACATCCATCTGTTCAAGTTCTAGGTCAAACTTCGCCATCATGGATAACAACATTTTAATGGATCTATGATTTACAACAAGTGAGAACACATTATTGAAGTCGATACCTTCTTTCTGAGTGAACCCCCTAGCAACCAACCTTGCCTTAAAACGCTTCGACATCACTCCTTCAATTCCTTCCTTAACCTTGAAGATCCACTTACAACTGACTAATATGGCCCCTGTAGGTTTCTCAATCAACTCCCAAGTGTTATTATCATGAAGACATTTCATATCATCATCCATAGATTTCAGTGATTCAGTGTTGTCTCAACTCCTCATAACTTCCTTATAGTCTCAAGGTTCTTCGTCCACAACCTCACTTGCAAAGATTAAGGAAAAAGTTATAAGATCTGCATAAACCAAGTTTCTGAGGTGGATTCATGACTCTTCTCGACCTGTCTCTTACCACCAGGTAGTCATTATCAGTCTCCTCATCTTCGATAGTAGCTTCTACATCTTCTTTGACTTCATCTGAGTCATGCAATTCAGCATCAATATGCTCCACCTCAACAGGAATCTCTTCTTATTCCAGCTCTTCTTCAAAGATCTTCGAACTTTGACCAATGTCATCAGTTTTCTTGAAAGTCATCTAAGCTTCATTTAAAACAACATCTCGACTAGTGATACACCTCCTGTGACCTTGCTCTAGGCACCACAGCCTATAAGCTTTGACTCCTTCAGGGTATCCAAGGAACATACATCTCAGAGCTCTAGGTTCGACCTTGTCTTGCCTAATATGAGCATAGGCTAAACAACCAAATACTTTAAGTATGTCGAGACTGAGTGGATGTCCCGACTAGACTTCTTCAGGTGTCTTCATTCCTAAGGCTGTCGAGGGTTGCCTATTTATCAAATATGATGCAGTTACAGTAGCTTATGCCCAAAACACCTTCAATCCTGCACTAACCAACATGCACCTCACCCTTTCTAGATTGGTTCGATTAGAACTTTCAGCCAAACCATTTTGTTGGGAAGTCCCTACAGTAATTTTGTGTCTTAGACTACCAGACGCATCACAATAGTTGTTGAAAGCATCATTGCAAAATTCAAGGTCATTGTCGATTCTCAACCTCTTGACCTTCTTGCTAGTTTGGTTGTCGACCGCAGTCTTCCCGCTTTTGAAATTTTCAAAAGTTTCATCCTCTTTCTTCTTCTTAAACCTACCATCTTTCTTCAAGAATTTCCCCTTAACGGAAAAACCTTCACCAATAGAAGATGGTTTGTGCTCCTTTTGTTCGTTCAAATCCTTAAAGTACAAGGCATATTGAACATCTTCAAAGGTCAGTGAATCTCTTCCATACAAAAGAGTTTCTTTGAATTGAGCATAAGACTTAGGTAAAGAGCACAACAGCAGTAACACCCGATCTTCATCATCAATCTTGAGCTTGATATTTTTAAGATCAAGAATCAACTTATTGAACATATCCTGCTGCTCAGCCAAGGATTTTTCTTCACTCATCTTGAATGAATACAAAACTTACTTCAGGTAGAGACGATTAACCAACAATTTTGTCATGTACAAACCATCAAGTTTCGTCCCACACCAGCTGTTATTTTCTCCTTTGAAACTTGTCGGAGAACCTTATCACCAAGGCTCAATACAATGGCATTATGGGATTTTTCGACCATCGTTGTCTTCTCCTTTCAATGCTTCTAACAAACCTTGTTGAACAAGAAAGGCTTGCATCTTCTAGTGCCACAAACCGATATCAATCGGTGAATTTCTTAATCTCATACTTTGTTGACGACATCTTCTTTTCCACGCTCACCGCACCAGTTTGTTGTGAATTGATGTTGTCAAGAACAAACCAAAATATAAGAAAAAAATTGAGTTTTTTGACCAAAGACAAGAGACCCTATTAGGTTTTACAAAAGATTGAGAAGAAGGAAGAAGAAGAATAATAATCGGTTAAAACTGTTTTTCTATTCAGTTACTCAATAAGGGTTCAAAGATTACAAGTGAATACCAACAATTAATCTCTCTCAACAACATGAGATAACTAGTTTATTTAAAGACTACTAAGATCACTTAGGCTACAAGTTAACTTAACAATCAGGCTTACAAACAAGGCTCAATTCGACATGCTAACTTAAACACAAAGCTAACTTATTTCGACAATATACTTGAACAGACTTCGACTCCAACATGCACAATTTTTGTTAAACCATGAAACTACCATTGTCGACACTAAATTTTGATCCAAATATCATAGGTTACTTAACGAATTAAAAAACTTAAATTACTTTATGAATGAGACTGTAAAACGATATGATAGTTCATATTTCTTGGTTACCTTTTAACTCATTAGAAGACATTTGATTTAATTTCTAACATATAGGTATGAAATATTTATTTCTAAATTACTAAATATATTTATTGTTTTTTATTTAAATAAATTTTAAATTAAAATAATTAAAATAAATATTTAGTCTTTATTTTTTCAAAGCATATTTTAAGAACATCTATGTATAAAATAGATACAATTAATTAGACTAACAATTTTTTTATAAAGGAAAAAAATGCAAATGATATTTATATTTAAGATTTTCAGTACATAAGGGTGAGATAGCTATCTTAGTTGAGTTAAATGAGAATAAATAGTTGATTTAGAGTTCAATACTTGACAGTAATGTTTATTTATATTTATGTACTAATTTAATCAAAATTTTAATATTTATAAATCAACAAATAGTGTGGGTGGCATAGCTCAATTGGTCGTAAATTGTTGGTCTAAGGGTTGAATCTCTGATAACAACATTTAAAAAAAATCAACAAATAAAATTTTTGGTCTAAGGGCTTATATTTATAAATAAAGAAATTTTAAAAACATATTTACCTGAACTATATGTAAAAGTGAAAGGCAAAAGCTAGCGGTTGCAAGAAGAATAGCCCCAATTATCCAATCTGATTTTTCTGAGATGTTAATTCCACGAACTCCAATTTCAATATTTTGAAAGACATTACTAAGCAACGGTATCCCTTTATAAAATGTCACAGTACATGCCCCTGCAATGCAGACCATTGTTCCAATAACTTTTATCTGACTACTATGTTGTTTCAAATTTAGAATTTCCATCCTGAAATGCACAATACAATGTTCACACCAAAATAAAGGAGCAATAAAATAATTATTAATAGTAGTCTAATGACTAAAATTTAAATTTTTAGACGCGAATAAGTTGGATGTGACGAGTTCAAATTCATGTCCATGCAACTATGAATCGAGCTCCAATAACATGGTTGATTAATAGTGATTTTAATTGTATGTCATAATTTATTTAAGTAAAAATAGGAATTTAAAATTCATTTTATCAAGAGAAGAGGAATACACATAAATGAAAGGCAAACGGATAACAAATTTCTCTTCTACTTTTTTTTAATGGAAAAATCAATTCTCTTAAAAACAAAATCCATACTATTGGAATTAATTCAATATCTTTTAAGAATTCTTATTCAATCTTGATCTTAAGATTGTTAACAATCATACACAATGACAACGAAAATAAAAATTGAGAAAGAAATAAAGAGAAAAGAGAAATAGTAGTGATGGAGAAGAAGATGAAAAACTGGATAATTCTTTCTGCCCACAAACTGTGGAAACTTTCAATATTCACTTGCAACTGTAAACTGTGAATTATCAAACTTGATTATTACAATGATAAGGGTTCCTCCCTATTTATAGATTTAGGTTAATTTGCATCTCAAGCTAAAGCTCAAACTATAAAAGCCCAAAAATATTTAATTTAATCTTTTTAAAACAATGAATTACATATTTAACACACCGCCTAATTCATTGTGTCTAAACTTTCTACATTCATCATAGACCTTAACTTCTTGAAAACATCGATATGCACTCCCTTCATCATGATATCTGCAATCTGAATCTCAGTTCTGCAGTGTTCCAAGTTCATCTTCCATTCTGCTACCTGCTCTTGAAGATAATGGAACTTCATTTCGATGTGCTTGCTTCGACCGTGTGCTATTGGATTCTTCGTCAAATTGATAGCTGGCATGCTGTCGATCTTCATGGTAATTGCTCCATGACTCTTCCCTGTAATCTCTTCGACCAGGTTCACCATCCATGTTGCTTGACATGCACAAAGAGAAGCAGCTATGTACTCTGCTTCGCATGATGACAATGCCACTACTGGCTCCTTTCTCAAACTCCAAGCAACTGGTGCACCACCTAACATAAACACATAGCCAGCTGTGGATTTTTTATCCTTAGCATCACTACACCAACTAGAGTCGGTGTATCCCACTAACTTGCATTCTTTTCCTTCATCAGCTGCAGGAAACAAAATGTCGTAGTCGAGAGTTCCTTTCAGATACCTCAGTATCCTCTTCGTCGCTGCTAGGTGTTATACCTTTGACTTCTGCATGAATCTACTTACCATACCCATACTGTATGATAAGTCAGACCTTGTGTGACAAAGGTATCGAAGTGACCCAATAAGTCTTCTATATCGGATTGGGTCGACATCATCTTCATTTGAATCCTTTGACAGTTGCAGTCTGGTCTCAACTGGAGTCGAAGTTAGATTGCAATCTTGCATATCAAAAATCTTGAGTATTTCGCCTGCATATCTTCTTTGGTGCATCATGAAACCTCTACTAGTCTTGTAGAATTTGATGCCAAGGAAATATGAGAGATTTCCCAAGTCTGACATTTCAAACTCCTCACTTAGGTCATGTTTGAAATCTTCGATCTCCTTCTTGCAACTTTCGGTTATCAACAGGTCATCGACATAGAGACATAGTATAAGCACTTCACTATTGCTTTTTCTTACATATACTCCATGCTCATTCGTACACTTCACAAATTCCTTCTCCCTTAAAAAGCTGCCAATTTTCTTATTCCAAGCTCTTGGAGCTTACTTAAGTCCATACAGGGCTTTATGCTGCCTGTACACCTTTCATGAGTCTAAATACATGGTGGAGTCCTGCATATCCGTTAAATATGGGTGATCATGATACTAGTATTAGGAATGCATAAATTGGTCCTATATAGTTAAAAACTGTGTCGAAAAAGTAATTTTTGAGGTTTGAGTCGACGTAAACATGGGTTCGATCGACTCACAATAGGTTGGAAATGTGTGTGTCTCGCTCGGGTAAGTGCACGCCTACCCTGCGGTCGACGCACACTTCTGGGTTTCTCATTCTGCATTTTTCGCAGCAATGCGTCGCCGCATGGTCCCTGCAGCGGTCGACGCATGGTCGTCCAATTTGCGCAGGTTCCTCCATGGGTCAGTGCAGGCTTACCCTCTTCAAGGAGCGGTCGACCGCTCGCTGTAAGTGACTAAATTTTTTAGTTTTCTTCTTGGTTCAAAATGCTGTTATTATATTTTGTTGGTCCTTGCATCATATATATAGTTGTTTCCTCATATTTTTACATAACTCGAACAAGTGAAAGAAATACATTTAACCTTTTTCTCTCATAACCTTCATCTTCATCTTGCACCTTTTTCAACAAATACACATAATCATTTTTGTTGATTTTCTGCATCATGAAGTGATAACGTCCAAAGCATAGAGTTGTATCTTTGTTTGGGGTGAGTGGTTCAGTGGGTTTGTTCTTGAATAAAACCTCTAGGGTTTTTCCCTCCAAGATCAATTGGATTTGAGGGTTTTTGGTTCAGATCTTGGGTGCATTGAATTCAGTCGAGCGAAGGTGATCGAAGAACGAAAGGTTTTGTCGATCTAGTAGCGTTAACCGGAGGATTGTGCAACAAGGTTTGAGGATCAAACTGTGTGTGGATCAGAATCAGCCAAGTGAATGTGATTTAAGACATGTGTGATCTTGCAATCTAGTAACGATAAACGGAGGTTCTTCCAACAAGTTCGAGGCACTTGATTCGACTCGAATCAAGGGAAGAGAAGACAAAGTATCTGCATCAATGAAGTGTTCTTGAGTGTGGGATAGCTAAGTTTTCTCTTGTAAAAACATTTGCAAACAAGTTATAGATATCTCAATTCTAGTTTTAGAATTGGGGGCAAATGTACCCTAAGCGAGGACGAGAGGGGAACTGCCTAAACAAACCTGGTGTCATTTCCTTTTCCTTATCTCATTTATATTTCGAACTGTTTACGCTTGTAATCATTCAATCGATCGATAAAAATTATGGTATAGTTTTGTGCAGAAAATTATTTTGAAAACCATTGCACAATCATTTTGGATCGTGCTTAGTGAAAATTCTACATCGACTATAATAGAAGGCTAAACTTAGAGTTTTACGCACTCCAAGTGCTCGATACATTGAACGCATACAAGGTGTTTGATATATTGTCAAGTTTGGTTTAATTTTTTAATAATCAATTGGATATTGCACCTTGTTAAGTGCTTTTGGAAAATTGATTAATTGTTAAGTTGCGATTCTAAATTTTCTCTTCGAGACTTTCGTTCCATTTGGCTTACGTATATCTGATCCTCTCAGTAACTCGGTTCGTGTAGACGAATTATCCTCGGCCGCTTCCGCAAAATATTTTAAAAACAAATGTTAGCGTCGACTCGCATTTGAAAAGAAGTGATATATTCAACCCCCCTTCTAGATCAATTGTCTTTGTCTAACAACCTTCACCTTGTAAACCCACTTCACATCAATTGCCTTTTTGCCTTGAGGCAATTCGATAAGTAACTAGGTGTTTTTGACTTCGATGGAGTCTAACTCTTCATTCATTGCTTTTACCCACTTCGAATCTTTCAATGCCTCAGCTGCATTAACTGGTTCGACATCTGCGTAGAAAGCATAATGTATCAGCTCACCCTCTTCATCAACCACATCATCTGATGTAATCACACATTCTAGCAACCTTGCAGGCATGTGTCTCGTTCATCGAGGTCTGCTTGGGCCTGCTTCATCTCTAACTTGTTCCTGTCGAACTTCTCTTTCGACTTCAGTGGTTGGTTCTTCACAAGAGATTCTCACTGAATCCTTCTTGGCATTCTCAGTCCAATCCCATTCTTTAAGCTCATCTATGATCACGTCCCTGCTGATCACTACCCGCTTATTCACTGGGTCGAACAACTTGTAACCTCTAGTCGAATGATATTCTATCAAGATCATATGATTCGACTTGTCATCAAGCTTCCTTCTCAATTGATCTGGCACATATCTATGTGCAATAGATCCAAACACCTTCAAGTGACTGAGGCTAGGCTTGACACCAGACCAACATTCTTCTTGTGTGATTCCTTCAAGCTTCTTCGTCAGACATCTGTTTAATATGTATGTTGATATCGAAACCGCTTCTCCCCATAATTCTTTGGGTAGAAGTTTTCCATTCAACATGCTTCTCACCATGTTCATGATGGTTCTGTTCTTTCTTTCTGCAATTCCATTTTGCTGTGGAGTGTAGGGTGACACCACCTCATGCACAATCCCTTCTTTTTCACATAATGCATCGAACTCTTTCGACACATACTCTCCACCACCATCAGTCCTCAGAATTTTCAGCTTTCGACCACTCTGTCTTTCCACCATAGATTTGAATTTGGCAAATACTTCGATCACATCACTTTTCTTCTTGATGAGGTAAGTCCACAACTTTCAACTGTAATCATCTATGAACGTGACAAAGTATTTGTTGCCTGCAATCGAATCCACCTGGATTGGACCACATACATTAGAGTATATGACTTCCAGATTTGCTTTCAACTTCCTTCCTGCATCCTTGCTGAAGCTATTCTTGTGTTGTTTCGACTGAACACACTCTTCATAGACTTCACTTGGAATGTCGATTTCAGGTAATCCTGAAAGCCATATTTCTTCCCTTCAGCTCTCTGATGTCATTGAAGTTGAGATGACCTAGTCGAAAATGCCATAACCACTCATCTCTGCTGGCTGCAATTGCTAGGCACTTGTGCTCTATCACATTGAGTTCAATCTTGAAGGCCCTATCTAAGACATTGAAGCCTTCAAGATCAACCTACCACCTGCGTCGATGACTCTCATCATCTTATCTTCGACAACTACCTTGTAGTTATTTTCAACAAGCTGTCCTATACTGAGCAAATTACTCTTCATGTCTGGTATGTACAACACATTGGAAATTATTGACCTCTTGCCATCTTTCCTTATAATTAGAACATCACCAATACCTTCAGCTGCTAGAGTGTTGTCATTTGCAAACTTCAATATGTTCTTCGACGAGGGCTTCATGTTGACTAACCAATCTTTCCTTCCAGTCATGTGTGATGAGCATCCTGAGTCCAAGTATCACTGGTCCTGGAATCTCTCTTCGTCTCTTGTTGTGACCATCAGCAATATCTCTTCTTCTTCATGTTTTGCCAGCTTTGCATCATTTTCTTGATTCTTCTTCCTTTCTGGACAATCACTAAAATAATGACCATATTTCTGATAATTGAAACACTGAATATGACTTTTGTCAGGCTTTCGACCACCACTTCTTCCTCTACCTGCAGCACCACCTCTTTGCTTGCCTTGGTTCCAGGGTTTTCTCTGATTCGACCAATTTCCTTCCTGCTATTTCGACTAGTCGAATTGGCATAGCCTCCTCTACCTTTGTTGCCATTCCAGCTTCCTTTGCCTTTCCTTTCCTTTTCTGACTGCGCCTGCAAAGCTATATCACTCTTCGAATTTCCTGCAGCTCTTTCAGATATCCTTTGTTCATGAGACTCAAGCGTCCCTTGAAGCTCTTCCTTCGTCAATTCTGACAAGTCTTTCGACTCTTCTATGGCTACTACCACGTGGTCGAATTTTGAAGCCAATTACCTCAATATCTTTGACACAACTGATCTTGATTCAACACTTCTCCACATACCTTGATTTGATTCACCATCTTTGTAACCTTAGTGAAGAAATCTGATATGCTTTCATTGTCTTCCATCTGAAGCAATTCATAAGTCCTTTTGTGAGTTTGTAACCTCACCTCTTTCACCTTCTCTGCGCCTCCAAACGACTTTTCAAGAATCTCCCAAGCTTCTTTTGTTGATTCTGCATCACTAACCTTTTCAAAATTATCTGGATCAACACATTGATGGATTATAAAGAGAGCTTTATAATCTTTCTTCTTCAATTCTTTGTGTGCAGCCTTTTCTTGATCTCCCGCGTCTTCTGCAAGCAATGTCACTCCTTCCTTCACAAGATCCCAAAGATCTTGATAATAGAAACCCACCTTGATTTTCTTGCACCAATTCTCATAATTTTCTTTCTTGAGAATCGGAAGGCTCGCCGAAAAGTGCCCGTTTGAATGATTCATCACCATCACGATTTCTTTCCTTGAATCGCAACCGGAGCTCTAGATACCAGATGTTGGAATTAACCCAAAACCTTTTGATAATTCATATTCAATCTTGATATCAAGATTGTTAACAATCACACACAATGGCAACGAAAATAAAAATTGAGAAAGAAAGAAAGAAAGAGAAAAGAGAAATAGTAGCGTTGGAGAAGAAGATGAAAAACTGCAGAATTCTTTCTGCCCACAAACTGTGGAAACTTTCAATATTCACTTGCAACTGCAAACTGTGAATTATCAAACTTGATTATTACAATGATAAGGGTTCCTCCCTATTTATAGATTTAGATTAACTTGCATCTCAAGATAAAGCCCAAACTATAAAACCCCAAAAATATCTAATCTAATCTTTCTAAAACAATGAATTACATATTTAACACATACCATAGGAAACACAACATTCTTGTGTACGAGTCTCTAAGCTATTTGTAAAAGATCTACAATCGGTGGTACTAGGAAATCAAAAGTGTGAAATGAAAATAGTATAAAAACATGTTGATTGTTTGAACATAATTTCTCATGTTTGACCACTTTACTTAAAAAGGATGCGAGGGATGTTTGTCCCATAATAAACCTCAAGTTCTCAGCCCCAGTGTGGGGAAACCTCATTCAAGTCCACAAATGTAGGTTTCACTAAGTGTAAATCTTCCCACCTTTGAATTGGTTGAGACATTCACAAGTGTGTCTTTCTTCACAAGTACTCCCTCATTTGCAGAAATATATTAATACAGATATACCTAACAAAGTCATGGTGGTATTTGAAGTACGAAATCTCCCTACATTAAATTGTGTGTTCTCAAAGGTATCTAAGCACGCCTTACAACAAATATATCAAACTCATTAATAAAAAATAAAGGATTCATAAGACGATACCTTATAATCATATGGTACTCTACTAGTGACATATTATGGCGAAACATATCAATAAGATTAGTAAGAGAATATCTTGAGCATGTGATGCTTTCAAACACCCAAAATCTAATTTTTGTCTTGTTGTCATGTTAAACTTTACTTTCATGTTTTGAGCATTTTTACTATAAAAAATACACTCTCCAATACATGATGAGCTTTAGGGAGGAGTGTGTATTTGCTAGTCCAACTATTAAGGTAAATATTTGGAATCGCGCCACTAAGATCATCCCATTCTCTATTTAAACTAGAGTTCGTATCATATATCTCACTATCTCTCAATATATGATCTTTTAACATACAAGTTTGGGCCTTAAAAATTTCATTTGGAGAACACACAGTTCATTGTAGGAGGTACTTTGGCAACAAAAGTGTATGAGGCACCCACTATTGTTAAATACAAAGTAAATCTCCCAAGTTTAATGGGTAAAGAAACCACACTACATTGACGATCCTAAAGAAAAGACCTCACAACAATGTCTTCAACCGCCCTTAGCAACTCCTTATCGAACAAAATAGTTTCCTCCTCCATGTGAATTGATTGACACATATCTTTGGCCAAAATAAAGTTTGAAGATACTTATGCAAGATCAAAGTTAAAAAGGCTCATTATATTAATCCCTTAACTGCGACAACAAATGCATTAACATAATTGTCATAGAGACTCTCTTCAAGGACAATCCCTAGATGAAACCTTTATCCTAACTAATAGCGCCTCCAAGAAAATTTCATCACTAACACCAATCTCCCATTGTCTGAAGTGAACAACCCACAAAGTTTACTACCAACACACAAAAGCCCAAATATTTATTTCCAGGCCAATCTCAGACTGGTTTATTCAATTATGTAAACAACTTAAGGCACCTTTTTAAATCTCTTACGATGGTCTCATAATCAAAATACTAAGCATGAAGAAAAAATTTGTAATTGTTTTTTATCTTATGAATAAGAGGATGTAACCGAAAAGAAAGAGGAGTAGCTGAAGAGTAAAAAGAGTGGCCCTAATCGATCGTCATATCCTTCAAAACTAAATCAAACTAAATCTAAATTATAAATAAAGAAAACATAAAATAATTTTTGTATCTTTTATAAAAAAAACCTTCTACAACCGCATTCCAATTTAAATAGTCTAGATTTTCTAAGAACAAACGAACATGGGCCACTTTTTGAAAAAGAACACAAACAAAATGAAAAAAAAAATAGGACAACTATTGTTACACCCACTTTTAAAATTGATAACTAGTTCTAAGTCATGATGGTTTTGAACATTTTAAATATTTCTATCATTATCCCTCTATCCCTACATTTTTTAAATATTTCAATTCTACTCTTTTTACTTATTAAATAATTTTATTATTTTATATTTATTATTTTTTAATATGTATTTTTTCTTCGACGAATAATTTGCAATCAAGTTTTTCAGAATGTGTTTTTTTTCACCAAATAACTTGCAATCAAGTTTTTCGGTATATATTTTTTTTCAGCAAATAACTTACAATCATGTTTTCCAGTATATAATTTTTCTTCATCGAATAACTTGCAATCAAGTTTTTCGATATGTAATTTTTCTTCATCGGATAACTTTCAATAAAGTTTTCTGATATGCAATAAAAAAAATACATACAAAAAATTTGATTGTAATTTATCCGATGAAAAAAATTACGTATCAGAAAATTTAATTGCAAGTTATTTGGTGAAGAAAAATTACATATTAAAAAATTGATTGCAAATTATTTGCTAAAAACAAAATACATACCAAAAAATAATATATATTAAATAATAAAATTATTTGATAAGTAAAAATAATCGAATTAGAATATTATAAAAACAGTAGGAATAGAGAGATAATGGTGGCATATAAAGTAAAGCTTTCTTTGGTATCTTATCACTATTTTTGGGCTTTAAAGTTGGGCCTTCTAACAACTAAAGTGTATAATATTTATAATTTAACGAACTAAAATAATTTAAAAGGCAAAAAAATATCGAATCATAATTATATAATTGGTTTAATTACAACTTTAATTTCTCTATTTTTATTTATTTTTATTTTTATTCTTTTATTTCAAAATCCGATTTATTGATCAATAAATTAGATTCTAAAACAGAGGGATAAAAAAAAATTGAAAATAAAGAAATTAAAATATTATGCTGCTGACTTTTGACGCAAGAGGTTGATGGGAATCCAAAGAAGATAAAGTTTGAAATTTCAAGAAGAAAATAAAGAGAGAAAGAACAAACCTTGAAATTAGAGCAAGGATGAAGGTAAAAGCAGGGACAAGATCAACCATAGCTGATGACAAGGTGGGAGAGCTATATCCAATTCCAGCATTCATTAAAATCTGCACTGAAGTTCTGCACATGAAGCCTCATATTCAGATTCTTATAATAACATTAATACTATAATAATTAAATTCATGATTATTTTATGAAAAATGATATTCTTACACTCAAGTTTACACCTATACCGTATGTCCGTACAATGAACAGTGCTGTCCGTATATAAACAGTAGCGTATGTCCGTACATAAATAATAACTGTCCGTACATAAACAGTGCCGTCCGCGCATGTACGGACGACACTGTTCATCGTACGGACATACGGTGTAAGCGTAAGTGTAGTGTAATGCTGTTATTTTATACATACTGGATGCAACTAAGAAGAAATATTCTGCAGAAAATTGATGTTGAAATTGGAGGAGGAGCTCTTTTTCTATGGTAGAAGAGGGTAGATGGTAGAAGGAAACATAGAGCAAAAAGGCTTGAGTAAACATTGAAAATAAAAATACTCATTCCATCTTTAGTTGCCGATTTCATTAGTGTGTCACCACCAACTTCCAGGAATTGAAGTACAAACATTACTGCCGTTACATCAGCTCCTTCAATCACCATTTTTCTCTCTTTTACTTTTTTTTCTCTCTCCCTTCAATTTGCCTATTCTCACTTCTTATTCTTACTTTAATAATATCTTGCTTTGGAATAATACCTTATCTTTATCCATATTTTCAATCACGAATGCTGGCCATGTAAAATAATTAATTAAGTTTATATTTCTTTTCCAAAGGGTTGCTAAAAATATTCATTAGATTTGGACATATTGAAAAAAGAGATTAGTTCCATACGTTGTTGCGAAACAAACTTTGAGATTTTATTGAAAACTATATTTATAGTTTTTGTTGATGGAGGGTAAAATGTGAGAAACAATAATAATGTTTAATTAATAAATGTTTATTTAAATGAAAGAGTAATTAATATATTTATATTTTTAAACATAATATTCATGCGTGATGTTGAACGAGACAAAAAAATTCATCATAACTTTTTTTTATAATAAATTGCTAATTTTAAAATTAGTTTAATACATATGGATAATTGGATACGTCACTTATTAAGTTATGTGGTTGTTCACATTATTATCGGTTTTCATGAATCAATACATATCAAATTATATGACTCTAGCCATTTAAGATAAATGAATTTTTTTTTATAAGCAAGATGTATTAAAGGGAGAAAAAGAGGTTCTCCGTTCTAATACAAACATCAATCAAAGAGAAAAGGGAAAGAAGCAATTCTCAATATAAAATTATAAAAAATCAAGAGAATATTTCATCCAATCATACAAACTACAACTCCTACGGTCTATCACCAACCATCTCCAAGAGATTGTTACAATACGGTTGAAAATCTCGTCAACGTTACAAACATCACCATTAAAGATAACATTGTTCCGCGTACTCCAAACAATCCAAACCGAAATAAACCACAAATAGTAAGTCGTGTCCTCCTTGGTCCTATCAATCAATGCCAAAAACCAAAGTAAAGCGAAGTTGCTAAGCGACTCCCCAAGAATTGGTGTTATACCGACCCAATCAAAAATCTTTTGCCAGAGTTGTCGAATTTTTGTACATGCCATAAAGAAATGGTGGATATCTTCCGCCTCTTGAAAACATAGAACACAAACTTTGTCGTGGGAGGAGTCGACAATACCTCTAATAGCAAGGTTCGACCAAGTTGGCAATCTATCTAAAACCATCCTCCAAGCAAATATCGTAGTCTTTAAAGGTATTGAAGTTTTCCACAAAACCTGCAGGATCAGCCTGTCCGCATCCTGGAGCTGAATATCAGAAGCAGCGGAGTTAACTTGCGAATATAACGACTTGACAGAAAAGTCCTTGTTTGATTCCAATTTCCATTCCCAAAGGTCTTCCACATTATGTCGCGGCTGATAACCAACAACTATATTTTGAAAATTGGTGAAAGAGACAGTGCTGCTGTAAACATCCGCCAGGCCTGAGAAATTTAAATTCCAGCACCAAACATCTTGGCACCACTTTCCAAAATCTGCTACACTAGCATCCTTAACAGTAGCAGCCTCATATAAGTCTTGAAATGCATTTTTCAACAGAAAATTCCCACACCAAGGGGAGTTCCAAAAAGAAATGTTATCACCGCTACCAAGAAGAGGTTTAACATAAGATTGGAAGTTGATATCGTCGTCAAAACTTTTGATTTTCAATAGATCCCTCATCCACAAAGAGGCAGCGGACAGATTAGGTGCAGTCACATAGTCCAACACCCACTTGCTCAATCTTCCATACCTGAAAACCAGAAATTTTCTCCAAATTTCAGAACCGCCCTTTAGGAATTTCCAAAGCCATTTTGAGAGGAGGGCTTTGAATCTAAAATGCCTAATTAAATAAAATGTATATACTCATTATATTATTAATTACAACTATAAGATTGGAGAAACAATGAATGAATTAAAAGATGTAAATTAAGCTCCCTTAGTGAAGAAGAATCAATTCCTATTATGAAGGATTATACGACAGCCTCCCTTGAATAAAAATTTAGAACCCTTTACAATCAGCATTTATTTTCCTTTTATAATAAAGGGTTTAGCTTGAGCAATCGCACCGAAGTTTGCATTAGTTGTGTAGCGATTTGTCGTTCCTCTAACGTGTTAGTGTTTGAGTGGATGGTGAATAGCATTAAGATCCAATGCCATCATATCACGATTTCTTGGTTTTATGCAGCTTGACATCGCTCTATAGTCCTTCCTAATTGTGAGGAGATTTTGGTAGGAAGATTTTCTCTTTTCTTTGAGCTCGTTTACATTATTATATCCCTTCTTGTCACTATATCCTCCACCGTGTAGCAACTAGGGGTGGATAAGACCCGTAAATCTGTAAAAAACCGGCCAAACCGATCAGATTTTTTATGAACGGGCGGGTCTTTATGGGTTGACGGGTAGTGTAATCCAATTTTAACGGTTTAAGTGGGTTTAAGTAGGGGTGTCAAAACGGGCCGCCCGCCCCGCCCCGCCCCGCCCCGCCTAAATCCGGCCAAAAAAAGAGCGGGGCGGACATGCCTGTCCCGCCAAGGTGGCGGGTTGGCGGGCGGCGGGTTTGCCCACCTTCTTTTTTTATTTTTATTTTTTCCATTTTTTTAAGAGCTACTAAGAGCTATTTTTTTCCATTATTTTTTAATTGAAACAGTTCCGCTGGATTGAGTTGTGAAAATAGCTATTATGTTGGATGGAAATTTGTTAGAATTGTTGCAACTGTTAATGCAATGGTTAATATTTTGTTAATGTTAGTTGCTTCTTGATTTCAATTATGCTTAAAAACAGTTGAGTAGTTAATCAATTAATTTGTTAGAAACTCTGTTATAGTTTATTTGAAAGTAGATGTGACAAAAATGTTAATGCAATTTGCTTGAAGGTGGGATGTGTAACATGATGTATGCCATACTTTGAATGTTCAGTGAATTTTTGTGGCATGAAAAATGATACTGCAGGATGTCATAGTAAATAAAATAGGTGCGGCGGGCTTTCGAGGGCGGCGGGTTTTGGCGGGGCGGTCTTTGGCAGGTGGCGGTCTTTAGCGGGTCGAGCTTTGGTGGGCGGCGGGCCCAAAATTCGAACCCCACCCGCCATTTTTTGGCAGGTGCGCGGGCCGGCCCGGCGGGCCACGGCCCGTTTTGCCACCCCTAGGTTTAAGTGGGCTGGTCTGGGTGAAAAAAGAGAAACTGTCACCGACTACTGTATGCATATGTAATAGACTTATTTATTTGTTTGGGTACTATGAATATCAATTAATATCAATCAGGGTCGGTCTAAAGCATATCGAGGCCCGAGGCAAATTTTAAAATACGGTCTTAAATTTTTATATATTTTAAAAATTAAATTATATATTAATTTATTATAATTAATTATATTTAATATTTTTTAGTTGATAATAGAATAATTATATTCTATTTTATTTGAAAAAAATTGATCTTAAATTTTTTTACTTATTTTTAATTTAACTATTATTTATTCTTTTGATTTAGATTATTGTTAGCTAAATTTTTTCACCTTAATAATATTAAATTAAATTTTTTGTTAATATGAAATCAAGTAAAGCTCGTATATATATATATATATATATATATATATATATATATATATATATATATATATATATATATATATATATATATATATATATATATTAAAAAAAGTTAATCTTAATTAAATTTTTATTTGTTTTTAATTTAACACTCTTTTTTTTATTTTAATAGTTAACTATTCTCATCTTATATATCAATTATTTTTTTTAACAATAGAAGTTATTATTATTTATTTTTAATTATTTTGTAACAATTTTCAAAAAGATCCAAATCACAGACGGTACGCTTTGCATGTTAAATGTAACTAAAGCACAATTCAATTTATTAAAAAACACATAAAATAATAAAATAAAATTTGGAGGCCCAAGGCGGTGGCCTTAATCGCCTACCCCTTGGGCCGAGTCTGATATCAATAATATCAATTAGTGTTCTTTACTTTTCTTACTATTGTCTATCTCCTAGCATGTGACTAATCAAAATTGAATGAAAATCAAATAGTATTTTTTTTCTAAATTCCTTACTTCTCTCGCCACTTTTTCTCTGTCTCTCTCACCTCTTCCTCTCTATTTTCTTTCTCACTTCACCATCACCATAATTTTCTTTCACAACACAGATTCTCGTTTGTTCTAAGTTTTTACTGTGCTTTTATGTTTTATTCGTTACAATTTATTTTCTCTTGTCTTTCGAGATTTCATTTTTATGACATGAATCTTCATGCGATTTTGTCTTTTTTTCTATAAAAAAGTTGAATCTAACATGATTTATACAGATTTTGATTTTGCATCTGTTGAATAACCCAACCGCTTAAACTGATCCGCTAAACCACAAACCGAAACCTCTTACTCGTATGATCCGAGTCCAATTTTTGGGCGAAATTGGGCTTGAATTCTACACCCGCGATTTCAGTCGGTTTACGTTTTTGGACCCGAACCCGAATCGTGTCTACCCCTAGTAGCAACATTGGAAAATTAATAGTTAAATCAATTTTTGGTGAATGAGACATTATGCAATAGTCTTTGTAACCTTCTATACTTAGTATGATGCATGCAATGCTAACACACATTTTGTCAAAATAATGTAAAAAATCTACAAAATATTAGTATGACCAAGTGTGATCACAATCCAAAACTTTAATCGTTATTTTTCTTTGAGAATTGCGTATCGTGTATCTAAATTCATACCACGTGCAAGAGGTTATATAATTCCCAAAATACGTGGGTCTATAACAAACAAAGAATCCTAAGTCAAATATACTCAAAGTATGCATAACACTTTAATCGAATCACCACAACTAATCCCAAAAACAATGTGCTTGTCAAACCATTGACTGGTACCACCAAATGAATCACTCCTCTTTCAAATCGCCTCCTCATTTCCACCATTATTGGAGGAATTTATCTCCGCAAAGGTCAAACTCATAACTTGAAATGAGGACCTCTATGGATTGAGAATCTTTATGCAACTCGTGTCCTTAGTAACATTAGGCATTGTCATATCCACACACTACAAGATATTTTCCTCTCCACAAGAGGACACCAATAAAGATAATGGAGGTCTTTCCACAAAGCCTTAACTCATATAAGCTACTAGCAGATCACCACATCATTCTGATCTAACAGCCAGTACAAAGGGTTTCTTAACAACCCCTTTGATAATTGGGTGAAACACTTTTCTAACAATCAACTCCTTAGTGCCTGCTTTACCCATCTTTAACACATTCCTCCACAACAACTTCCTACGTAGTCATTAATCATTTCGTTCATCGAAGACCCCATCATGATGTCGAAGGTACTATATATTGTATGTTTTTGTGGGTAACATAGTATCCATTCACCTCACAATCACCATAATCTTTCCCGTGTATTATTTCCTAAGCGAAAATTGAATATCCTAGTAGTGGGCATATCATTATCAGAGAAGTCACACAACATTTCCATTGTCAATGTAAGATCGAGAAGCATCCATAACCATGTCATTCGAGGTTGTCATGCAAAGTATATAGCAAGTAGAGGGCCAAAATATTAAAATAACATATAATAGAAATGTATTGTAAGTGGGTGTGACATATTGTTGAATGCAGAATAGGGCAAGCAACAAAATATTTATTTTCAGAAGAATTCCCTCCAGGATTTATGTCGTGTCCACAGAGATCGGTTTGAGGGAAAGAATGCAGTTCGACAATCTCTCGCGTTTATGAGTTTGGGTTTAAAATGGTTTAAAACAAGAAAATAGAAAAGTAACTATTAAAATAAAAAGAAATCATTCTTCAGAGAGAAGAAACTTATCAAGCATACATATAATCCACTCGTCACAAACATAAATTTGTCGATCATTTTCACTATACTACAATACTCGTCAATATCATCCAGTATCGCTCACAACAGTGTCCATCTCTGGCACACTGAGCTGAGAGAGCAACAGTATCACTCTCTTCGTCACTCTCGCGCACGAAGCCTCGAAACACGGAAGACATTAAGTTCCGACACCATAAAGATTATCATCTAAATCTACCTCTAGCATCTAGACAATAGATATCCATCCCTAATCAAGATTCATGATGTTTATCTCTAACACAACACAAATCCGAACATAAATGCAAAAAGATCAAGGAAGACATCGATAATGATTTGTAAAGCAGATTTTATACAATATTATGATCAACAAAGATACATATGTTCAGAGTAACTATGCAAAAACCGAACACAAAAGAATACATAAAGAAGAAGAGGAATAAACCAAACATTTCGCGGATTGTCAGAGCCGGTCGATGAGAAATCCACCCCGGATCATCTACATGCAAGCTTCAATGTTGTTTTCAAGCTATCTCTGCTGAAAAATGAAGTTTGATGGAGTTGGGATCACAAAACCCCAAAACCATAACCTAAAAAATGAGTTTTTGGACCTTATATGGTGTTTTTCTCCGTCAAGTACCGCCCAACGGTGTTTTGGGCGCCCGGTGCCAACCAAAATTCATGGAACGCTAATGGAAATCTCATTTCAACTTTTTTTACCACCCCTGCACCGCCCGGCGCTGCAGGGGCGCAGCACACCAGAACAGAAGAAAAATTATGCACTGTTTTATTCGTAACTTTTGAACCGTAACTACGTTTTTCGCCCGGTTCGAAGTGTTGGAAAGCTTATTAAATTCTCTATACAACAATGGCAAGATATCCTTGATTGAATACCTGAAAAAATGAGATAAAATCAATTAAAATCATTGATATTTACACGATACGCAATATATACACTAAAACGTAAAGTAAACGTATTTACAAACAAAGCGGGGTTTATTCGTATGATATTTAACAAAAAAGTATAGATAAGTGCAACAAAACTTATATACAAAAATAGGTACATTTTGCACTTATCACATATGATGAAAAACGTTGTAGTTAACATGTTCATAAAACAATTCAACACACCCACACACATACACAAAACACCTAGATGCATTGATTATATGATACAGAAATCATTCTTGAATATCTTTATACTGAAATTACTTTATTAGATTTTAGAGGGAAGAAGTCTATGGTCTATTCATTCCAAAGGAGTTGTGAAAGAGCCATTAGAAGAATCGGGCAGTGGCGTTCTTGCATCATCAAACTGTAGTTTGGGTCATCCAACTCGAATCCATGTCTTATTACTAGTCCATCTCTCAAATGCAATGAAGATCAGTTTATGGATCTATGTGCTTACAGATACAACTATAAATAACCATTAGATGTTCATGGTGGTTTTGATGATAAACGACATGATGTGAAGTCATCATCTCTCAAGAAGAAACAGTGATCAAGATATTCTATCAATTTGTTTTTTTGTGAAATCTAGATTCAATAAGGAAAACACCTATGGTCAAATGACCTTTGGTGAAGTTCTTGATGATATTATGCTTAATAGTCTCTGACAATGGAGTCTATCAAAGGAATATATATTAAGCCTTATCAATTAAAAGAGTCAAGTCTCAAATGGAGTGTGGGATTAAAGATGAATCAATCAAGAGATCTTAAAGCTTCAAGGTTGTGAAAGAAAGGAAGTGTGAAAGGTCGTCTGGTCAGTGATCACATAAATGTAAAGGTATAAGATTATTTCTCGAATTACTAAGGCAACTTACACACACAACACGCGCGCGCACACATACACACAACAACACACACACACAACACACACACTCACACACACACACACACACACACACACACACACACACACACATTAAATGATTTTACACATTTCTCTTTTGCTAAAACACATTAAAATCTTTGGAAAACTATCAAAGATTCATGTGCAATTGATCAAGAAAGCTCCTAATCATTTAGGAAGCATTTGTACAGACTTAGCTTTATCGATTAGAGAGAGGCAAAAGGCTCCTTAATCGATTAGAAATAATTTTAATTTATTAAGTCACATAATCATTATAGGTTTTCCATTTTGGGATTAGGTTTGTCGTCTTTTTAAGCTATTAATTTATTAAACCTAGGGATAATCGATTGTCTCATTAAGAAACCCCATGGATCTTTTCTTGTTTGAGTTATTTCTTTTCCCATAATTAGATGTTTTCTCCTTATTTTCATTTTACACCAGAAAATGAATTTTGAACTATTCTTTCTCATTTATACTCTCTTATACTTCATCTTTTTGTTTTCTCACTGAATTTTTCTTAGTGCTTTAAGAGTGAAAAATATATTTGAGAGTTGTTGTTCTGGTGTTGTGGAATTGTTTTTTACTAAAAAGAGTATTATGCATTTTGTAAAATCATTAAAGAAATGTTTTTTTTGGTTCTTAAGATTAATCAGGTAAAATCTTTGTTTTGGTTCTTGAGCTTAGTAGAATAAAACCTATTGAATGGTTTAGAGATTATCATGTTAAAATCTCTTGTTTGGTTTGGAGATTAGCCTGTTAAAATCTCTTGTTTAGTTCATGAGATTAGCAAATTAAGATTTCTATTTGATTATAAGAAGGTTCATGGGCATAACTTTTGAAAGACTTTCATTTTTAGTGGAACTCTCAAGAGGAAACTCTTGTGCAAAGGAGTCGAGCAAATGGTTATGTAATACCCCATATTCTCTTAAATGCTAATTTTCTTATTAAGTGGGACAAATAGATCGTAATTAGTGAGTTAAGAAGAGATTAAGTTATTAGTCAATTCTCTAAATCCATACTAGTTAGCAAGCAAGGGTAATTTGGTAAGTAAGAAGAGTGACATTTTGGAGAATATGAGAAATTGGCAAGGGCGAGATGAAAACACTTTACTACATATCATTCTAACTATCATTTTTTCTTTCATTTTCATTTGTTGGTAACAGAAGAGAGAAACAAGAGAAAGAAAGAGAAAGAAGAAGAAAAGGAGAAGTGCTTTAAGCAAAGGAAATGAAAGAATCATCATCAAAATCTTCATCTCATCTCATCTCAATTTATTGTCTTCTTCTTGATTAAGGTGGGTTCTTAGATAGTTTTATCTTTGGAGGAAATTTCATGAAAAATTGGGAGTTAGGATTTTATGAATCCTTACTATGTTTTGAAATGGATGTCTGATGCATGATTTTCTTGGTGTGTTGCATGTTTATTGTTGTTAATTCATGATGTTTTATGTTGTTTGGTTGTAGCATGATGTTATGGTGATGTTGTGTTATTACGTTAGAAATTGTGTGGATTGTTAGTATTTAAGGATGTTAAGAAATTATCGATGAATCATAGTTTCATCTTATTGTATGTTGTTGAATTCATGGTTTGAACACTTGGGTATGTTAAACTATGATTAGGTATGGTTTAGGATAATTAAAGATTGAAGAATATGTGCTTAGAAGTGAGATTTTTGAAAGAATTGCATAGTAAAACCGATTGCCTTGAAGAACCAATCTATTGACTTCATGAATGTATGAAGAAATCTGGAAAATTTCCAGGTGAAAATTGATTGTCACCCTGCTCCCAATCGATTGTTAGTTGTTTTGAGTGAAAATTATTGGACAAATGTTTGCAAAAATCAATTGTTCCACATGACAATCGACTGTTTCCCCTGTTTCATGCCAAATATCACTTGTTTGAAGATTCTAAGCTAACATGGATGCCCTATAGCTTATATTATGATATGTATGCATTGAATTAACAATAATTGATAAAATTCCATGAGAATGAATATTTTTTAACCTTGGATCCTGGTTAGGTTAAAATGATTAGAAAAGATAAAATTTGGTTGTGATGATTAACTTAGGTTGTGATGCTCTATTGTGAAATTTACCTTGGTGTATACCCATGAGTAAGGTTGAAAATAGGCTAGGCTAGGCTAGGCTTTATAAGGCATGGGCCTGGCCTACGATAAAGGCCTGAGCCTGGCCTATGGCCTATTATAGACTCTCTTTTTTGGCCTGGTCTGGCCTTTTTAAAAGCCTGTCCTGGCCTGAAAGCCTATTTACAAGTCTTATTCTCAGTATGGTTCTCAATTATTCCATATTACTTAAGAAGCTTTATAGGCTGACCTATATATACATAAATAGGTCGACCTATTTAGCCTTTGTTCTAATATATATGCATATATAAGTATCCTTTTTTCTAATATATATGTATATACAGGACAACCTATTTAGCATATTTTTAATATATATGAAAATATATGCCGGCCTATAAGGCTTCATAGGCTTTTTTAATAGCCTAAGCCTGACCTATTTAATTAAATAGGCTTTTAAAAAAGCCTAAGCCTGGCCTTTTTATTAAAAAAGCCTGGTCTGGCCTGGCCTTAAGTAGGCTAGGCTATAGGTCCCTGTAGGCCGGTCTGGCCTATTCCCACCCCTACCCATGAGCGAGTAGTCACTTGAGGTAAATTGTCCTATCCACGAGAGTGCCCGAATTGCATAGATGGTGAATGATATCCTAGTTACGAGTTAATTGGCTTTGTATGAAAAGATATTATGTTATTGTAATTGGTGAGAATAATCACATTGTGATTGATAAGAATAACCACGTAGTGATTGATGAGAATAATCATGTAGTGATGGATGAGAGTAATCACGTATTTGGAAATAACACCAATTGGTGCTTATCCCGAGTTCGAGACTTATGTAGAGTGGTAACCGGGAAAGACGAATCATTGAGATGGATATTGTAAACCATGTCTTGACCCATGTAAGAAGTGCTTGTCGGGAAACATATTCGGATTAATTGATACCATGACCCGTGTATTGGCCCATGTAAGAGGTGATTGTCGGGGAAAATACTCAAATAATTGTGTGAAGCCTCTGACCCGTGTCTTGGCCTATGTGATAGGAGATTGCTTGGGAAAGACGTCTTTTAGGGAGCGGACCTCCACAACTCGTGTCCCATTTTCCTTGAGGTAGGATAGGCTGAGGAAAGATGTATGAAGTGACAAAGCTCTGTAATTCGTGTCTATAGTCTGAGACATGGGATTGGCTGGGGAAAGATACTTTGTTGTTTGCATTCTCGATTAGTGATTTATTGGGTTATGTGGACTCGAGTTTATATTTCTCCATCGAACCCGAAATCACTTAGATACTCAAGTTGACATTCTATTGTGCGAATGACTTGAGTGAGAGTATCATATAATGGCCCTTTAAATATGAGTAAACCCATAAGACAGGATAACCCATAGAGATTAATATCTCACCCCATTATAATATTGATTTGCATATAACTCGAGACAGGATAAAGGCAAAAGTAAAGTCATGCGAAGATGTTTAAAAGATTTCGATGTTTCAATATAGTTTCTGCTATATATATCTTAGTATATTGGTATGCACTCATGTATATCATGTGTCATATGATGTATGTTAGTATTTAGGACATGATATAAATGATATCATTAGGAAATTATGTTGTATCATTACCAATTAACATCGTGTATGACATTATTCTAGATATATATTACGCGGGGTGTTACAATTGGTATCAGAGCATTTCGATTATGGACCCATTCTTGAAACATCATGGATGCTAAATTTGGAAGGAAATCCAAGTTGGTAAGTATATATTCATCGTGGGAGTGTATTATTTGGTTGGCAATAGTAGGATTGGCTTATTTGGAAGTCCTTTTGTGGGTTATATTCCTAAGTAGTTATTGGATTGTTTGAAATCGGAGCATGTCATTCACATATTATTGGAATCAAGTGAATCCTGAATCCAATTTTGTGTGTCATCGTAGATGTGTGAGATTGATAAAAGAGTTGCAAGATTATTGCAAGTCGGATCGATAAAATAAAAAATGTAATTCCTAAAGGTGCATTGTGTAGTTGATCACCTGTGGAAATGCCAATGAAGTTAGAAACTTAGGGAGCCAACCTATATTATAAGTTATGTGGTTTTGGATTGGCAGAAATTTTGTTAAAACAAGTTCGCAGCAAGATGTTGAGTTAGATGTCTTGACAGGTTGGTCAGACATCATGATCAGCACGATGTCGTGACATGTGGTCAGAACATGTTATACCAGAATATTAGGGTTTGGGAGATTTGATATTTAAAGTGTGAGATTCTCTCTTGCTTTAGTTCACACACTGTCGCAATCAAAGGGGGGTAATTTAGGAACATCTGTCTATGCCAGAAGATCATGTATTTCATAAAAAGATCTTGGAGCCTTTTTAAGAAACTTTATATTCAATTCCTATTTGTGCGCAGAATATCTTGCAGAAGATTTGAAGCTGATGATTTGTGATTTGTGTTTTATTTAATTGAAGAGCCTAAGCCCATGATGATCTGAAGGCTATTTAAAGAGGAGTTTTAAACCTAATGCAGTAAAGAAGTCGTGTATTAAAAGAAATGGTATTAGGGTTTAGTGTGTCTTTGTTCTTTGTAATCCTCTCTTATGTCTTTTGACATCTGAGTTAGACTGTGTTGTTTGTACATTTGTGAGCCATTCATGTACCCCTTAGGTACTTGAATTGGATTGAGTTTTGAGTTGTAATCACTCCTAAGCTTTTAAACAAAGAGTGGATTTTTGTGTCTTTGGAAGTGTGACTTCCAGTGTTCTTTATTGTTGAGTTTGTCACTGTTGTGTGACTGGTGGGAAGTGGGAGGGGTCTCATATTTAGGAGTTCTTAGGTAGAAGTATCACAGGTAGCGATTAGGTGAGAAGCTTGTAAATCTGAGGTTGTTTGTTGTGCCTTCAAACTAATACTATTATTGTGGATTTCCTTCCTGGCTTGAATGCCCCCGGATGTAGGTGATGTTGCACCGAACTGGGTTAATAATTGATTCTGTTATTTACATTCAAGCATTTATTTTTACTGCATAAGTGTTTGTGTTGTTCTGATCCTAGTGTCATGACATCTTACTCGACATCTAGAATCTGTGTGCTAGAATTGCATATATAAACTATATCTAGTGTGTATGTTTTGGGTGTATCACTCTTATGGCTAATGAGAGCCATAAGGAATGAAGCTGGAAGAGACTTACCGAGTGATGATCTTGAGGATATCAGAGTAGTATCTTGATGGTGTGTTGATAAGGTATGAATGGATAATCGTAGTATGACATCTGGACAATTCACTCAAATATGTGGTGTCGGAGGTAGACCCCCATGTGAATGGTACCATATGTATACAATGTTATCATACCCGATCGGCATGATGCATGAGTTGTCCTCTCAGGATAAAGTGGAAAATGGATGTTCGTAAAGTTTAACGTATAACTTGGATTTAATTATCATAAGAACACAAGCTATATTTTTATGAGATAGAACATGATGATCAAATAAATTAATTACGATTAGGAAGTGTGATGTTGTCTCAAGATGTGTAACCATATTATATGACTCAGTGAGAAGTGTTATAAAGCTCACATTTGGTTCCTTAATGGGTTAAAGTCCCATGGATCGTTGTCTCGTTAATGGCTCAAAGTTCATTAATGGTATTATTTCGTCAGTAGGATGAAATCCCATGTTAGCAGAACCTCACAGTGGGTTAGAGTCCCATAGAGGAGTAAACCCCGTGAGTGGGTTAGAGTTCTATAGAGAACTTATAATATAACATAGTTAACCTGTGGGGCGAAGCTCTTATTCAAAAAACCATCATAACCAAGCTTGTGAGTACAGTTGATATACGAGATGACAATGAGAACCAGGTATTGTCAGACCCCTCTGGATTAATTGCAACTAGCACGAAAAGTCATAAATTTTTTACACTCTTATGGCCGTACTCGTGTGACTCCTGCATATCTATCATTTTGGAAGTTGTTAGTCATATTATCAACATTTGTGTGTCGATGAGAGATTTATTCTATCGATGGATGTCGGTAAGGTGTTAGTATTGTTTAGGCGCAAGCCGCTCAAGAGGGCGGATGCGGATTTTCTATGGAGGCCCGTAAGCCAACCAGTAGTACCTATGAGTCTAATATGTTCCACGCTCTTTATATCCAAATAGCACAGAGGAAAGTGATTGATCAGGAAGAGCTTAGTAAGGTCTTCATGGAAAATCTGAGAGATGGACGTAAGACACTTATGCACCAAAATAAGCACATAATGTGCATTATAAAGATCTTAGGATGGTTAAACTTTAACTATTGCAACAACTGCCAACATTTCAACAATCATTGCACCTATTTGTGGATCCATCTAAATGTCTTCAGTAATAGGTGTATCTTAAGACTTTGACTCTTGGGAAGGTTTTTTAGAAACCCTTCATTTTTACTATTGATTCTTGGGGTTTTCTTCTATACATTCAGTTTACAACAGATAGGGTGAGCACAGTAAGATAAAATACATAGTCAGCTTGCAAAAAATAAAATGTGCATATTCAACTAGAATACAATCAGAACTAATTTGTAAAGTTACCTTTCTTTTCAATGCATTATGGTCTTGTTCCTTGCTCTAGGATTTCTTTAAATTATGGCCAATTTTGTCACATTTGTTGCATTTATATGTCACCCCAAGCCTCCTCATCCTTGGCCCTATTTCATCATGCACCCTAAACCTCAATTTCTTAGTTTTGCTTAAACCCTTCTTATACTATAGTGATTACATGTCTACAATATCTACAGTTAGCCACATGTCCATACCATTGATGGGACTTACATTTCATAACATTTTTGATAAGTCTTCATCATATAACAGGAATCAACAAATAATTTTGGATTCAAATTTTAATAATACACAGCAGACACAACATGTCTACAAAAAATTTCGACAAAATCCCAAAAGCAACATGAACATATTTTGTTTTCTAACAACTACAAATTGAAGTCCATTATAAGAATAATGGTATTGTCGAATGTCACCCATACTTCATGTTGGCAGCAGCAACTGACCACACCACGTAAGCTCTTTATCGAGTTCTTTCTTAGGTATTGACATAACTTGGTGTTTCCATTTATCAAGGCTAACTTAATTGTTAGCAACCCTACTTATTAAATACTTCAAATTCAAAACAAAATTGATGTTATTCCGTTCATGATAGCAAGAAATCACAGTCCCTATGTTATTTTTCCATTTATGTTGGTTTTCAAATCTTAATGAGATTTGTTTATTTGGCTTGATGTTTGCGGTTGGCATCAGTTTGTTGAGAATCAAACAAGATTGATTGGGGTTGGTGGGGTCTATGTGAATCATGCTGTAAGAATAGTATAACTTGTCTCTTTTTTTCATTTCTAACAAAAAAAAAGGCTTAAATAGTGTTTTGGTCCCTGTAAGTTGGCGAGATTTTGGTTTTAGTCCCTGTATCTTTTTTTTTTCGGTCCAAGTCCCCACATGTTCATTTCCTTTTGGTTATAGTCCCTGCCGTCAATGAAACGTTTAAAAAAAGCTGAGTTGGCAGACGGTGCTGAGGTGGAGTATTCTTTTATCATTTCTTGTTTAATTTTCTTTACACACGTGGATTTAATCAATGGACCGTTAAATAAAGAGGGACCAAATACAAAAAACATTACAAATTTGTTTTGCTTCTTCTTCCTTCTACATTGGCACTGTTGTCTTCTTCTTTCTTCTACATTGGCTCTGTTCTCTTCTTCTTATACCTTCAACATCCATGGCCTCGTTTTCTTCTGCGAACTCTCATCATGGTCAAGCACCGATTTGTGGTTGTAATAGAAGCATGAAAATTTTTATGTCAAATTCATTTGAAAACCCTAAGAGACGATTTTGGAAGTGTCAAAATTCAGGATTAATGTCTGGTTGCAAGTTGTTTATTTGGGACGATGAGCTTGAAAGAAATCCAACAAGTGATGTTAGATGTTTAGGTGGTTACAACTGCTCTGAAGTGGTGAAGGATTTGGGGTTCATGGTCAAGGAGATTGAAAATGGTAAAAAAACAAAGATGAAGATTAAGCTGGAGAAGGAGAAGAGAAAAGTGAATCTATTGATGCTATTGTTGGTTGTTTCATGGGGGATGTTCTTTGGTTATCTGAAATGGTGAATCCAATTTGTTTGTGTTGTTGTTCAGTTTTTTTGTCTTTAAGTCCTTGTAACATTATTGTATTTTGGAATTGGTCCCTGTACCATATGATGAATGAAAAACATGTTTTGGTTTTGTTCAGTATATGAATGCAATTATATTGTTCAGTATATGAATTCAATTAAGTTGATCATTGTGCTTGCAGTTGTACTTAAACCATATCTTGATAATTTTCATACTTAAAGTCATAACAAAATAAATACTTAAGTCATAATACATTGTTGGGGACGAAATACATAAATGCCTTAACTACAAGGCTAAAGCCAAAGCAGTGTTGTAGTCATGATAGTTAACAAAAAACTCCTAGATGGAATCAAAAGTACAACATAATTCAAAACAGGCCATTGTCTACATAGTCCATGGTTGGTCTTGGCTACTTCCTTCTCCCTTAAGCTTTTTGCATCTTAGTGCCCTTGTTCTTTCACTTCTCCTCAATTCCAACTTCCTTGCCACCTTTTGTCTGGGTTGTTTGGCCTACAAAGTCACATAAAAAACATTCAGAATTAGAAAAAGATCAGCAGACCAAACATCATAATAGTTAACTCAGTATTAGACTCAACTGGTTTAGGATCATGTTGCTTTGGTGGAGCTGCATGAACAGGTTGGTCATTACCAACTTCAACAGTTGGCTGTGAGCCACCACCTTCTTTGATAGGTGCAGACAAAATGTAATTTGGCTGAGAGTCACCAACTCCTTGTGAAGCATGTACAGGTTGTTCATTAGCAACTTCCACATTAGCAACTTGGGGATTAGCTGGAATTTTGGCAGTGATGTCATTGATATTGGGTTGGGCTTGTGTTGCTTCAAAAGCTGCACAGAGATCTGCTGCAAGCATTTTAAATTCTGGATCCACATAACATTGTGTTCCCTGCTGTTGTTCAGTTGGAGCCTCAATATCAGCATTACTCGGATTCTGTTGATGTTCAGTTGGTTGGTCATTTTGTTGTTGTTGTTGTTCACTTGATGCCTCATCTTCAGTTGGCTGTGATGTCTGTGTAGCAGTTTTCTTAGGTTTTCTCTGCACAAATAAATATCAGCAATCAATATCAATGATAACAATAACACAATTTGTAAACATAATTGATATTCAAATGATACCTTTCTTTTCTGAGCTTCAGGGTCAGGCACTTCAACCAAACAACTCCTGGCATTATGTCCATGCACTCCACATTTGGTACAACAATAAGTAGTATGTGTCCTTGTTTTGTTAGGATCTTCATCAGGTTCCCTTCTCCTTAACTTCTTTGGCCTACCAGGGCCTCTCTTGTATGATGGAGGCAACATTTCCTCAGTGTCAACTTCAGGCCACATGTCTTGGCCATTAATTGGGCTAATGTTGAAGTCATAGCATGCCACATATGTTTCTTTGGAGTAGCAATCATCTACATAGTCTTCTGGTTTTTGATTCCTAAACCCTAAGGCAGCAACTGCATGTCTACATGGTATGCCTACCAACTCCCAAAAGTTACAAGTGCAAGTTCTCTTAGATGTGTCAACTATGAACATTTGTTTGTTATGAATATGTTCAACTTGCCAAATAATGTCACCAGACCAAGTTGGAATCCAATTGCCAGCATGTTCTACTTCTTTATCTAACCTAATTCTAGGTCTTGGCATTATCCTATGTTCCCACCTATCAGCTTTTTCTCTTAATGTAGAATTTCTATTCATCAGATAGTTCCTTATCCATTCACACATTGTCAATATTGGTTTATCCCTAGCCACTAGTATTATGCTATTGAAAGCCTCAGATACATTATTCATTAACACATCACATTTGGGATAGAATGAAAAAGCATGCTTACACCATAATTTTGTTGGTATTTTGGCCAACCACTCCCAAGCCTTAGGATTAAATGCCTTTAGCTCTTTCATCTTTGCCTCCCATGCTTGTATATATGTTGACTTTGCTGCAGACATCATGAAGTCTCTGATTTTGGTGCCACCACCAAACTTCTTTTTGAAATTGGCATATAGATGCCTAAGACAAAGCCTATGCTCCATCCTCTCAAACATCTCCTCAAATACTGGAATTAAGCCCTTGACAGCAAAACAAACAATAAAATAAGGGACCTGATTCTAAACAACAAGACATTTTCAGGGACCAAATCAAAAACATAATCAAAATATAGATCTGATGAAATGTACCTTTTGTTGGTCTGAGATGAATACCCATCTTTTTTCTTGCCCAATGTCTTCCAGAAGCAATGTCAAGAACCACCTCCATGACTCCTTTGTCTCAGTCTCACATACACCAAAGGCCAATGGATAGTATTGGTCGTTAGGATCCCTTCCAACAGCCACAAGCAAAGTTCCTCCATATTTTGTCTTTAGATGACAGCCATCAACACCAATGAATGGTCTACATGCGGTGGTGAATCCCTTTTTGATTCCATCAAAGCAGAAGTAAAAACAACCAAATCTGGGTTGAATTGTGGGTGCAATTCTTGTGACATTAATTTTACAAGTGTTGCCTGCATTGACCCTCCTTAATTCAGTAGAATACCTCCACAAAAGTGTATATTGCTTTGTGGTATCACCTTCAACCAAAGCCTTTGCTATTTGCTTAGCCTTCCATGCCCTGTTCATACTAATACCTACAGAATAACTTGTTCTAATATCAGTCACAATATCGCGAAGTTTGATTCCATCAGATGAAGCCATCCTAGCCGCTACAGTCTTAGCAATCCACTTGGAGTTAGCAGTAGTGTTATTTAAAACCCTACCACACGTGTGAGTACCAAACCATTTCTTCATTCGATACGTGTGTTTATTTCCCACTTTACTAACCAAAGCCAAAAAACCACATTTGCCCTTGCACACCACTCTCACTCTAACTTTGTCATTTTTCAGATACTTTATCTCTCTTCCATTCAAGACTGACCATTCAGTTATTGCCTCCTTAAACTCCTGCAGAGAAACAAACTCCAACCCAACTTTGAACTGGTAATCCTTGTCCAATTCCTCCATCTTAAATCTAGGATATGCTGGTCCTTTCTCTTCATCTGATGCATCTGGATCACTACTCCCTAGATCATCACTTAAATAATTAGTTTCAATCCCTTCATTACCAACTATATTCCCACTAGATGAACCCCCAGCTGCTTCAACATTTCTTATCTTTGATGGAGTTTTCCTATGTTTCTTTGCTACCTGCTTAACCCTTGCAGGGGTTTTTTCTACAGCATCAAATCCATCATCCAAACCAAGGGCTCTTTCATCCTCACTGTCCTCAAATGACAATTTGTAATCACTGTCATCACTATCATCACTATCAAAACTATCACTTTCAACATTACTTACATTATCAACACCAACTGTGTCACCTTCAACATGAGGAACACCATCATCCATAACTGTCTCAGCTTCAACATTACCTACATTGTCAGCTTCTACATTGTCAGCTTCTACATTATCAGCTTCTACATTGCCGGTTTCAACATCATTCTCAAGAACACCATCTTCGATAACATTGTCAGTTTCCACATCATTAACACATTCTTCCACAACTCTATGCTCAACAAAAAGGTCTACACTACAACTATTTTCAACAGAGTGTTCATAAATCTTAGCAGCATCAACATCACTAACTACCCTTGCATGTTTACCCGATACAATGTTATACCACCATAGCCAATAATCATTGATTTCAAGTTTGCAAATATCTTTAACTATACCGGTTGCTTCAAAGAAGCTCCACCTATCAGGGTCAATGTCTACTTCTACCTTATCCCCACCTAGGTAGTACACTACACCATGCCTAACAAACTTTCCTCCGTAATGCAAATTCACAGTGAAAACCATACCTGGATGATTCGATTTGGAAGCTCACTCGTATTCGTACAAGCACCCTTCACCTTCCCTGCGCTATGACTGAGGTGGAAAAGAGAAAGATGGAAATGGAAAGACAAACCCTAATTTACAGGGACTTAAAGGAAAAAGAGGGAAACTACATTTGATGAAATGTTATGGGGGTAAATGATTAAATCCACGTGTGTAAAGAAAATTAAACAAGAAATGATAAAAGAATACTCCACCTCAGCACCGTCTACCAACTCAGCTTTTTTTAAACGTTTCATTGACGGCAGGGACTATAACCAAAAGGAAATGAACATGTGGGGACTTGGACCGAAAAAAAAAAGATACAGGGACTAAAACCAAAATCTCGTCAACTTACAGGGACCAAAACACTATTTAAACCTTTTTTTTTGTTAGAAATGAAAAAAAGAGACAAGTTATACTATTCTTACAGCATGATTCACATAGACCCCACCAACCCCAATCAATCTTGTTTGATTCTCAACAAACTGATGCCAACCGCAAACATCAAGCCAAATAAACAAATCTCATTAAGAGGACCTATATCCTTGATTATGGACTTATGGACTTAGAATTAGGATTCTCTCCCTTATGCTTTGGACTATTATGGAGTTTGATATTTTAGCCTTTATTTGGCTTGCTTATTGGCTCAAGAGGATGGAATTCTATTCTTATTATGCTTTGAAGAGTGTCTCCATGTGGTTAGATCTTTCTTACCCTCGCTTTTATTTTATGCACTAGGATAGTCACTTCTTCTCCACCCCTTCTTAAATTTTCAAAACCTTCTCCCTTTTTCAAAACTTTCTTGTTTTCAAACTTAAAACCGCTTTCCTAATAAAACCTTGACTTTGGTCAAGTGATCTTTAAACTTTGTTTTCCTTAATAAATGTCAATCCATCTTAATCATATTTTGACCATTTCAAAAAGACATAAAAAATACAAAACTCATCCACATTTTTTTTGTGCTTTTATGCACCTTTTTCTTTTAAACCTTTCAAAAATAATTAGACGTGAGTCATTTTTTTGATGAGATGTAAAGCTCCTAACCATGGTATTTTGTTGAAAGTATGGTCGTTTTCCACTTAGATGTTGAAGCGATTAGTCTTGTTGATGTTAATCCAAGCAAATCCTCCATCTTAATGTGATGCAAATGCCTCTTTCCCATACCTTTGGGTAATTAGTTGAGTATTCTCTCTTGAGAATGACGGGTTGTCATTTTTAAGATAAAATAAACCACAACCAATAATTTTTATTCTTTGTACCACGAACTACGAGGTTTTGATCCTACATTGCACATCGTGGGTACGTAGGCATGAGGTGATAAGTCTCTCCAAACACAAAAATCTAAAAAAAATTTCTCCTCTCATCTCTCCCAATCTCTTTCAAGCAAACCATTTTCATACCAAAATCATGAATACATCAAAGGGCTCATATAGAGTACTATAGATGTATTGGGTGCGTAAAACCTTCCCTTTACATGACCAACCCCCTTACCCATTATCTCTTTGTTCTTTTAGAACTCTTTGTTCGCTATTTTTTCCTTTCTTTTTTGGATAAAAATAAAAGTGCGGTGGCGACTCTTGTTTATTTTTGAGTTAAGTTAATCAATAACTTACACTCACAAATTTTCCCGCTACAGTGGGTATACAAGGTGAAGTTGAATCCCAAAGGAGAAGTAACTAGACACAAGGCATGACTTGTGGTGAAAAGATTTCTTCAAAAAGAAGGAAACAACTTCGAGGAAGTTTTTGCACCTGTTGCTAGGAAGGTTGTTGGTCTAGCAAACATGAACAATTGGAAGATGTGTCAGATGGATGTTAAATGTGCATTTCTAAATAGCCCCTTAGATGAAGAAGTTTATGTTGCACAACTAGTTGGGTTTGTAAAAGAAGGTGAAGAAAGCAATGTATACAGGCTGCATAAAGCTCTGTATGATCTTAAACAATCTCCAAGAGATTGGAATAAGAAGATAGATAGATTTCTAAGGGAGAAGGAATTTGTGAAGTGCACAAATGAGCATGAATATATGTAAGAAGAAGCAAAAATGAATTGCTTATACTATGTCTCTATGTCGGTGACCTGTTGATAACAGGAAGTTGTAAGAAGTAGATTGAAGATTTCAAACACGACTTAAGTGAGGAGTTTGAAATGTCAGACTTGGGAAATATCTCATACTTACTTGGCATCAAGTTCTACAAGAGTAGTAGAGGCTTGATGATGCACTAAAGAAGATATGCAGGCAAAATACTAAAGAGATTTGAGATGGAAGATTGCAACCAAACTTTGACTCTAGCTGATCCCAGATTGCAGCTATCAAAAGACACATATGAAGATGATGTTAATCCAACGAAGTACAGAAGACTCATTAGATCACTTCAATACTTTTTTTCACACAAGGCATGATGAGTAGATTCATACAGAAGCCAAGCAGCGACGAAAAGGATACTAAGGTATCTGAAAGGAACTCTTGACTATCGCATTTTATTTCCTGCAGTTGATAAATGTGGCAACGCGAAAAATAACTGCGGAAAAATAGAGTATCCACCGAACGTTATCTATCCCGACGGGGGAAAGGAAACGATCGAAGAAACCTCAAAAAGGGAAAGAACCTGGTCATCGCAACCAAGTTCCGGGTTCGGGAGTCGATTACGCGAGAGGAAGGTATTAGCACCCACTCGCGTCCGTTGTACTCAACGGGATCCACGCTTGTTGTTCTAATCAAAAGTGTTTTTGTCTAAAGCCTATTTTCCAACAGAAACGAAAAAGGAAAAAAACAAAAGGTGACTCGATAGGACTTCACCGTCCTAGGCCTACGTATTCCCTCGTGCAATGAGAAAATCAGAGTCAAGGTAGTTCGGAGGACTACGGATGATGGGGAAGGTTGCTCTCCAAGACTTCGCCATCTTGTGCCTATGTATCCGAATGAGGAAATCAAAGCGTTTGTAGTTTGGCCTATGAAAGAAAGGTGGGAAGAGTGCTCGCCAAGACTTCGCAGTCTTGTGCCTACATATCCTCATTCGAACGAGAATGAAGAAGTCAGAGCGTCCGTAGTTCATAGGACTACGAAAAAAATATGGGAGAGTGCTCGCCAAGAATTCGCCGTCTTGTGCATACGAATCCTCATTCAGACGAGAATGAAGAAGTCAGAGCGTTCGTAGTTCGTGGGACTACGGAAAAAAGGTGGGAGAGTGCTCGCCAAGTCTTCGCTGTCTTGTGCCTATGTATCCTCATTCGGACGAGAATAAAGAAGTCAGTGCGTTCGTAGTTTGTGGGTACGACCACAGATTGGTTAAGTGTTTTTTATGAGCGTCGTTAAGTTCGCGTTCCAGCAGTTAGGGTTGATGCCTGTTTGCGGTAGAACAAAAATAACGTACTCTTTTTAAAAATGATTTGACAAACAATCCCGAAGGTTAAAATGGTTTTCATTTTGTTTGTGAGTTTTAACATAATTGAATTGAATTGGTTTGAGATTCGTATTGCACTAAAGTCTATAACATCGGATCGAATGCTTCGTAAGATCGGCCCAAGACGGGACGTATACAAATCACTCTAGACAAGGTAAGGAGAGACTCCTGCTTATCATTTCCCATATACTTAAGGCTTGTGTTGCACAATGCTCATCGTATTTATTAAGTATTTTTTATTTTAGTTTTGAGAAGAGAGAAGAGGGACTCAAAGGGCAAAGAAAAAATCTAAGGGAAACTCACCTAGATGTTGTCATGCAATATGGTCCTATAGTTGAGGATAAGAGGGAAGTCTACTTAATGTTATCATACAAATGATGGACCTAAGGTTGAGGTCAAGAAGGGACTACCCTAATGTTGTCATGCAAAGGATTGAGAGCCTAATGTCTATCCTACTTTGGACCTAATAAAAAATTAAGTTCAAACTAGGAGCGCTAAGGGAGCATGTGATCAAGCATAAGTAAACATTAAACGCATTCAATCTAAAAAACAACAAGTATAAATTCAAAATCCAAAAGATAAGAAAAGAGGTGAAGAGAAGAAGGATGTCAAAGCAACACAAGATGAGAGGAATCAACATCAATGCCTAAGTGTCACACATCCAAGAAGGGTCAAAGTATGCTCATCAAATGAATCAAACATCAAAGATGGATAAAGCACACAATCAATCATACATATTCTTAAACATTACACACCATGATCAAAGTGTTCATACATTCTAATTCAAGACAATCAAGGAAGTGCACAAGCAAACTTATCTTAGAATCGTAATTAAACACCATTAATCATCATACCAAATCAACAAGAGTTCAACAAGATAAGAACCAAGTAAATTCAGAACTCACACCATATCATGATCAATTCAATTCAAAGATGAGAAGAGAGGCACAACATCACCCCACATGAACCACAACAAAGACTATGCATTTGTAAATCATTACCTCATGAAAACAAGTCACAAATGGTTCAACCAAGTGAAATTAGGGCATGGTATCAATGGGAGGCAGTATCATGATTATGAATATCAACTCAAACATCAACTGATGAATAGAGAGAGAAAACATCAAGGAACAAGTTCAAGGCATGCATCAAGACTAGCTAAACATACACCATGATCATCTTCAAAGGAAAACATGTGTTCAAGTAAGGTACAAAGCACAAATGATCAAGTAATGCATATCATAACATGAAGGTCAGAAGTTAACTCAAATGATTCAATTCACATTCAATTCCAAGATATCAAGCAAGTTCAAGAAGGAACAAGTTCAAGATCATGCACAAGAAGCTACTTAAATCATCCATACAAAGAAACAAGTGAGCATGCGAAATAAGTAAGACAAAGTGATCATACAATGAACCTCTAAACATGAAGGTCAGAACCTTAAAAATGTAAATTAAAGCATACAAGAGTCCACAAGCATCAATTGGATCATACAAGAAACCATCTCAAGAAGCTAGGTCAAAAACATCAAAGAAGCAAGGTCAAAACATCATGAACTTGGAAATTCAACCAAAAATAGAAAAATAGGCAAATAAATGTGGATCCAAAGCTCTAATCCAATTTAAAACAATTAAGATACATCATGCAAAGTATCCTAAAGATATTTCATAAATGCAACACCAAATCAAGTCAAACAAGATCATGAAGGTCACTAATCGAGCATGCATCGAGGATCAAATAAAACCAATTGAAAAGCAACCAAAAAGTCATCATCAAAGCATCAAAATGACACCCAACAATCATCATTTAAGTGTCAAAACATGTGAAAAAGATTAGATCAAGAAGGCATAGCAAAGTCATCAAAAGATAGAACCCTAGCTCAAGGATAACCATGTCAAACCATTTGTCAAATAAATTAAAAATAAAATATGAAAATATATTGAAAAATAAAATAAAAAATACCAAAATTATCTCAAGACATTAAATGGTCAGAAAAGTATTTTTGTAAATTTTTATCATGATTTAAACAATTAAAATAAAAATCAAATTGGAAATGACAAGAAAATAGAATTAAAAGAGAAGAACAAAGTAATGGGGGTGCATTAGTAAAAACAAGAACAACACAGATTCAGTACACACGCGCTATGGTCCAAACACAAGGGAAGGGGGTGTGGAAAGCAGAATAGACTAAGCCCAGTCCAAACTCAAAATAAGCATTCAGAAACCAAACAAATAATAAGCCACGCAAGCAATTCATTAATGCGCTGGCACCTGCTCAGCGCCATGTGGAGAGCAACTTAGTAGGTCATCCAAATTCAAACTGGGCCACGCATGAAAACCACTCAGATGCCGAAGCTAGGGTTCCGGTCGTCTTCTCAAGTGGACTCACCGGAGCTCCTCTGCAAATCTCGCCCAAATAGATCAAACCAAGCACCATTCTCAAGGAAAAAGCACGTAAAATCCAAATCTAACAATATTTCCACTAAAACTCAGTCTATCAAGGAGAAATCAAGCCACGAAAAATCATATCACATATTGAAACTTTAATAGATCAAGACAACAACCACACAAATCTTTCCTACAATGAGGTAGGGCTTCAGAAACAGCAACAAAGATGTCAACGCACGTCTAGCATGGGAGAAATATGAAGGAGAAGAGTTACCTAGTGGAGACAGTCCACTGATTCTTCTCCTTGCTCAAATGGATTCATAAATTCCTCTTCTAACTCCTTGGATCTTTAGAAATAACAAATGACCGAAGGAATGAGAGAGATCCTTTGAAAAGAAACTTCAACTCGAGCTTGATAAAAATTGGGAGAAAGAGAGTTTTCTTGATCTGATTTGAGGCAAAATGAAGGTGTGTGCCGATTTTTTAGGGTTTTGAAGTTTATATATTGTGATTGGAACGTGAGAGCGAGAATAAGTTGGTTAAAAAGTTTGTTTTTGCAAGATGTGAGAATTTTATGGTGAATGGAGACAGCACGGGTTTATCATGAATTGGGGTGGAATGTTGTGACTTTTGGTGTGTGGAAAGAGCATGAAATGAGTGTGAAAAAAACTTACACGTGCGGGAGTAGTGGTGAGGCAAATTGGTTGTACTAACTTCTCTTTCCAACTTTTACAAAAAGTGATATATAGTGTGCATGGGATGTGTGACTTTGCTTAGGCATTTTGGGCAAGGTTTAGTGAGGTCATGCGTGTGATTTTAATGTATGTAAGGCATGCTGAGGGGAGAAAAGAAGGCTGCAAGAAGAAAAGTTATTAAAAATGCCATGAAATAGTGTCTTGAGATCAAGTTCATATACCTTGCTTTATGCCATTGTAACTTGATGAAATTGACACTAATTGAAAAAAACTGGACATCAATGGAAAGTAGGAAGTAAGGAGATCAACTTTGATGTTGAAAGTAAGTTGAAATGAGACCTTGATCAATGAGAAAATGTAGTTTGAAATTTGTTCCAAACTCTTCCTAAACATTTTTGAAAAATTCTAAGTTATGAAGTGGTTTTGACATCCATGAACCACTAACTTTGCAACATCATAACTTGGGGAGTTTTCATCTAATGGAAGAGTTCTTTATATGCATGGAAAGCTTGAATGAAGCTCTACAATTTTAATGTTGGAGGAAAATTGAATTGGAGCTTGGATCATGATTTAAATTTCCCTTGAAGTGAGCTTCATGAAGTTGGCAAGCCACTTGCTAAATTTGGCATCTTGAAACCCTAACTTTGGGACACCATAACTTGAGTTCCACACATCTAATTGAAGAGTTATTGTGATCAAATGAAAGCTTGGAGAATGAGGAATGATTTTCATGTTGGAGGAAAAGTGAGATGAAATTTGAATCATCAAGAAAATGGCCCTTGAAAACATGCTTAGAAAAAATTTGAAAAAATTCTAAGTGTTGAAATCACAAATCTTGAATTTTCTCAACTTTAAGCCACCATAACTTTTGAAATAGGAATATTTTGGACTAGCTTCCTTCTACAAACTTGTAGTTCATGATGTCCTCTTTAATTTGACTACAAGTTTGCCTCATTTGGATCAAGGATTAGAAAGTTATGGATGTTGCAAGATGGCTAGAAACTAGGGTTTCCATACTTAGAAAAATTTCACTAAAACCCTAATTTTGCCTAACCTCCTGACTTTATGATTCTCCTTGATTATTATTGATTCTTCTTGATCCAACCTCATAATGATACTTGAGATGACTTGAAATGCCCATGGTTGACCTCAAAACTCAAGAGTGTGACTTTGTGAGGCCACAGTTGACTTTCTTGATCAGATGAGACCCTAATCCTCTTTCCATTGACTGAGGCTTATGCAATGACTTGTGAATAGACATGATACATGTATGAAACCCATGAGATGTATATTGAGGCATATCACTAAGATTTTCTCCAAGAATCAACCATAAGAAGCTTTTGATCAAAACCCTAATTCAGGCACAAATGATAGGAGAGCATGATCAATGCTTGAAAACCCTAACCCAGATGATTATGTAAGATTGTTGAGAATGCCTTGAAGAGTATAGGATTTTGAAGCTTGAGAATACCATAAGATTGAATACATCCTCTTGCTTCTTGCTTTGAGAACCATCTCCTCCTCTTGAGGACCATCAAAGATTCCTTGATCCCATGTTTAGAAACAATGCTATGCACAAATGAAGATGCAAAATGAAATGAAACATAAGCCAAAAAGGTTAAAGAAAAAGAAGAAAATTTTGGGGTGTTATAATAAAGAAAAAGAATAATCTAGTGGGATACACCGACTCAAATTTGTATAGGGATGTTGAGGATAGAAAATCCACAACTGGCTATGTGTTTATGCTCGGTGGTGTATGTAACACCCCCAATCTATACCCCCAATTAATAAAGCGATAAATAAAATTCAAAATTTCATCAGATTATATTTAAAACATTCACAGCATAGACCGAGGGGTCACATCAATTTGAAACAAAATACACATAAACCTGCCCATAAAGATATGCAACAATCAGGTAGCAATTAACAGAGGAACTTAGTTCCTACTACCCACAATTCAGATACAGAATAAAAGTGGAAAATCTGTACTGAAATCTCATATATATATATATATATATATATATATATATATATATATATATATATATATATATATATATATATCATACAAAGTGTATCTGTCATATACAAAGTCACACAAGTACAATCCAAAACATGTGTATACATAATACAAAATAATCACACTCGATCACCCCGACTACCCGGTGTCACATATCAGAGCCGACCGACAAAAGAATGAAGACCTAAGCTTCACAAAAAGACCTCCAGCAATCTAATCCGCAATGCCTCATAGAGCATTATAAAACAGCAGAAGGGTGAGAAACACAATCATAATATAATTGCGTATAATTATATAATAACACAACGTTACACACGTAAAATATTCTCACCACAACGCACAACAGAGTCCAAATACAACACAACACAATACCTATCTCATTTATCCATCACTAATGCATATCAATCATACACAATACAATTATCACCAACATATATCAATTCATTCACAATTCTCACACATAGTCAATCATATTCATGATTTATGCAAATGCACAGAGACCGACACAACGACTCTATGTAATGCATATGCGGTACCATCCATCCATCATCTCAACACTAGTTCACTCAGGAACTATTGGAACCATCGCTCGTTACTTAATGTAACTCCCCGTCGGGCATACGATGTTCCCCGTCGCTTTCGGTCCTCTTTGTATAAGGCTCACGACGTTTATGGATCGCTTTCGGTCCTCTTTGTATAAGGCTCACGATCCGATCGCTCACACCCCACACGGGCACACGATCGTCTATAATCATCGCTCACACCCACACGGGCACACGACGTTATATCGGATTCCCTCTGGAATCGATTCGTCACTCACACCCACTAGGGCACACGACATCACAAGAATGCATATCATGATGCTTGGCATACAATGACTCATGACATTCAAATGCACACATATACACATTCCATAATCATGCATTTATCATCAAATAACACACATAGCATTTTCTTGCCCTTAGGTCACAAATCATCTTTACAACATGTATCTCATGCATTTTCATCACACAACAGCACACAAGTCATACGACATTCATATCAACAGCACATTGCATGATACACATCAAATTCACACAATTAAAACGGAAAAAGTTGACAAAACGACACTATTCCCAATATCCGACATAATTAAATCGGCCAACAATCTCAAAACCCATTTTTATAAGAAAGAACATTTCATTAGCTTTCCAACGGTATAAAGAACGTCCCGATCCGAGTTACGGATCAAAAGTTACGGAATTTAGAAAATAGATAAAATTTTTGAAGTCCTAGACTCCGCTGAGCGGGCTCCGAGCGCGCTGAGCGGGCTCCCCTCTGACTCGTGAGCTTGCATTTTTCCAGGAGCGCGCTGAGCGAGCATCTACGCGCTGAGCAGACTCTGCGATTTTCAGAAAAAAAAACCCTCTTCGAAAATCCACCCCAAAAATCCTATTTTTCACCCAAACTCAATTCCAACAGCAAAACAAACATCAACGATTGTTCATACACACAGTGTGATCATACAATACAGTTTATATCGATTTCCGACCGTGTAAACATCGATTTCTACTCGTTTATCTCATTTCGACCTATATTTGAAAAACCAACAAAACTTCCACACAAACATACATAATCATACACAAACATAGTATAATCGAGTTTCGCACCCTTACCCGATTAAATCGCGTTTGAAAAGTCGATTGAATCGGTTCCTAAATCCACAAGTTTTTCCTCTTTTTCTTCTTTTTCCTCTTCTCTTTCTCTTCTCCTTTTTCTTCTTCTCTTTCTCTCTATTTTCTCTTCTTTCTACTTTTCTCTCTTTCTATTTCTATTTCTATGAAAAAAATATAATATCTACCCGACAAAAGACCAAAATACCCTTACACTCAAATATCTCGCAAACGTTCCCAAAACGAGATAAAATATATTCACGACGAAAAATAATATATTTTCACATAAAAGTCAAAAATAAAATAAAATAATAATAAAATAATCAAAACGACTCAATTAAATAAAAATAACCAAAACTAGGGCGTTACAACTCTCCCCCACTTAGAAATTTCCGTCCTCGAAAATAATACCTGAGACGAACAACTCTGGATATGACTCCAGCATCCGACTCTCCAACTCCCAAGTCAAATTTCCCTCAGCAGCGCCTCCCCACGCCACTTTCTCAAGTGCAATATCCTTGCCTCTCAACCGCTTCACCTCGCGATCCAAAATCCTAACGGGTAATGCCTCAACCGTAAGGTTCTCCCTTACCTCAACCTCATCCATCGGAATCACATGCGACGGATCCGAAACATACTTCCGAAGCTGTGAAACATGGAACACATCATGTAAATTCGACAGACTCGGCGGCAACGCCACCCTATAAGCCACAACACCCACTCTCGCGGATATCTGGTAAGGACCAATAAACCGAGAAGTAAGTTTCTTCGATTTCAATGCACGACCCACACCCGTTACCGGTGTAACTCTCAAAAATACATGATCGCCCTCTTGGAACTCAAGATCTTTTCTTCTCCGATCATGGTAACTCTTTTGCCTACTCTGAGAAGCCTTCATTTTCTCACGAATAAGCTTAACTTTGTCTGTAGTCTGTTGCACCAACTCCGGTCCAACCACCGTACTTTCCCCCGATTCATGCCAACACAACGGTGTTCGACATCTTCATCCATATAACGCTTCAAACGGTGTCATTCCAATACTAGAATGGAAACTGTTATTATACGTGAATTCAATCAACGCAAGATAACTATCCCACGCACCACCTTGTTCAAGAACACAAGCTCTCAACCAGTCCTCCAACGACTGAATCGTTCTCTCGGTCTGACCATCCATTTGAGGATGATAAGCAGAACTCAACCTCAACTTAGAACTCAACGCCTTCTGTAAACTTTCCCAAAATCTTGAGGTAAACCTCGGATCTCGATCCAAAACAATACTCAACGGAACACCATGCAATTTCACAATCACACTGATATAAATCTCAGCAAACCTCTCCAAAGAAAAACTGATGTCAATCGGAATGAAATGAGCCGATTTAGTCAGCCTATCCACAACCACCCAAATAGCATTATGCCCTCGCTGTGTATTCGGCAACCCTGTCTCAAAATCCATGGAAATGCTATCCCACTTCCACTCAGGAATATCCAACGGTTGCAACAAACCACTAGGCCTCAGATGTTCTATCTTCGATTTCTGACAAGTTAAACATTCATAAACAAACTGAGCCATATCTCTTTTCAATCCAGACCACCAGAAAATCTTCTTCAAATCTTGGTACATCTTATTCGCTCCCGGATGTATACTCAAATTACTCCGGTGTCCTTCCTCCAAAATCATCCTTTTCAACTCCGCATCATCCGGAATACAAATTCTACCTCGGAATCTCAAAACACCCTTAATATACACTTTAAAATTACTATTCGCATCTTTTTCTCCCACCAACATCAAATCCACAAATTTCACATCCAGTTTCTGTTTCTCACTAACAGTCATCAGAAAATCATTAGTAACCTTTAGCATACCCAACCTCATGCTGTCGGACGTCACCTCACACACCAAACTCAAGTCCCTAAAAGCTTCCAAAAGCTCCCACTCCTTAACCATTAAAGCGGACATATGTAACGATTTCCGACTCAACGCATCGGCTACCACTTTCGCTTTACCAGGATGGTAATTCAAGCCAAAGTCGTAGTCCTTCAAAAATTCCAACCATTTCCGCTGCCTCATATTTAACTCTTTCTGATCAAACAAATACTTCAAACTTTTGTGATCACTAAAGACTTCAAACCTTGCACCGTAGAGATAATGCCTCCAAATCTTCAACACAAAAACCACAGCCGCTAATTCAAGATCATGAGTAGGATAATTTTTCTCATGCACTCTCAACTACCTCGAAGCATAAGCCACGACCTTACCTTCCTGCATCAGAACACCACCTAGACCAATCAAAGACGCATCACAATACACCACAAATGGTTCATTAGGATTCGGAAAAATCAAAATCGGAGCTGTCGTCAATCTTCTCTTCAGCTCATTAAAACTTTCCTCGCACCGAATATCCCAAATGAACGCTTGCCCTTTACAAGTCAACTGGGTAAAAGGAAGTGCTAGCTTAGAAAATCCTTCAATGAACCTTTGATAATATCCGGCCAAACCCAAAAAGCTTCGAATTTCAGTAACGGATCTCGGAGCCTCCCATTGTAGAAATGCTTCTACTTTAGATGGATCCACAGAAATACCATTACCCGAAATCACGTGCCCAAGAAAACTCACCTCCGACAACCAGAACTCACACGTGGACAACTTGGCAAAAAGCTTTCTTTCTTTCAAAACATGCAAAACAATATGCAAATGCTCCGCGTGCTCCTCCCGAGACTTAGAATAAATCAAAATATCATCAATAAACACAACCACAAAACGATCCAAATGCTCGTGGAAAATACGATTCATGTACTCCATAAACACACCTGGCGCATTAGAAACCCCGAACGGCATCACAGAATATTCATAATGACTGTATCGTGTCCTAAAAGCCGTCTTCTAAATATCTTCTTCTTTCACCCTTATCTGATGATACCCCAACCTCAAGTCAATCTTACTAAACACACAAGCACCAACTAACTGATCCATCAGATCATTAATTCTCGGAAGAGGATACTTATTCTTAATCGTCACCTTATTCAACTGGCGATAATCAATACACAACCGCATGCTTCCATCTTTCTTTTTCACCAATAAAACTGGAGCACCCCAAGGAGAAACGCTTGGTCTCACAAACCTCTTTTCCAACAATTCATTCAATTGTTTCTTTAACTCAACCAACTCAGATGCCGACATACGATAAGGTGCCATAGAAACAGGTCTAGTACCAGGAACTAGATCTATAGAAAACTCCACCTCTCTCTGGCGGCAAGTCTGAAATAACCTCGGGAAACACTTCCGGAAATTCACACACAACAGGAAACACATCAAGTGAAACTTGAATATCCACAGTCAATGATGCAAACAACCCAAACAACTAAGCTTCATCCGCCAAAAGTTTCTTCAACTCTTTGGTAGATAAGAAACTCGAGTCTTCGTCTTCCTCAAGAGAAGGAAACTTACCAGCTTATGATAACAATCAATATGAACCCTATTGAACTGCAACCAATTCATTCCCAGAACCACATCTAAACCCTCCAACGGTAAACACACCAAATCCATCTCAAAGTCTTTACCATAAATGGTCAAAGGACAACTTAGACAAACCAAAGAAGTAGTTACTGACCCCATTGCTGGAGTATCAATAACCATTTCACCACCCATCGAAGACAACACAAGATTCAAACGCTTCGCGCACTCAGACGAAATAAACGAATGAGTCGCTCCAGTATCAATAATAGCAACTAAAGGAGTACTATTAATAAAACAAATACCTCTTATTAGACGGTCTGCACTTGAAGTCTGAGTTCCCGCCAAGGCAAAAACTTTCCAACCAGCTGGAGCTTGCTTCGATTTCGGACACTTTGTACTAATATGACCAGGTTCACCACAGTTGAAACACTTCACCACATTCTTCCTTGCACAATCAGCTGCGACATGTCCTAAACCTCCACAATTAGAACACTTCCACAAATCCTTCCTACACTCAGACTGACGATGTCCCACATCACCACATCTATAACACCTCATAGGACTAGACATTCCTCCTCCACTTGACATTCGCTCAAAATTCCCCCTTTGTTTACCCTAATCAGCCGGGGTTACATACGGACCACCACGGAATTGTTGCTTCCCTTTCCTCTCGCTCACACTCTTATAGTGAGTAGAACGAGCCTTACTATCCTCCTCATAAATCCTACAACAATCCACCAAATCAGAAAACCTCTGAATCCTTTGATAACTAATTGCCTGCTTTATCTCAGGACACAATCCGTTATCAAACTTTACACACTTAGAAAACTCTGCAGTCGCTTCAGCATAATGTGGATAAAACTGCACAAGCTCCATAAACTTAGCAGTATAATCAACAACAGATATATTACCTTGTTTTAATTCCAAGAACTCAATTTCCTTGTTTCCTCTTACATCTTCAGGAAAATACTTCCTCAGAAACTCAATGCTAAACACAACCCAAGTGATCTCTTCCTCTGCAGCTTCCAACACATGACGTGTACTGACCCACCAATCATCAGCTTCTTCTAGTAACATGTGAGTACCCAGTCTCACCTTCTGATCCTCAGCACAATCCATTACTCGGAAGATTATTTCAATCTCTTTCAGCCAAATCTGAGCACCATCAGGATCATATCTTCCTTTAAAGACAGACGGTTTGTTCTTCCTGAACTCATCATTACCTGCAGTATTAGGTGCACCCTGCACAGCCCGAGCCATAGCTTGCATAGCAGCAGCCAAAGCAGCGTCATTCCTACCATCCATATTCTGTTCATTTCCAATAACAGCAACTATGGTTAAACAAACAGCTCATCCAAACACCAAGACCGACAAGAACTGACACAAACTGACACGGACTGGCTCTGATACCACTTAATGTAACACCCCCAATCTATACCCCCAATTACAGACACTTCGCCACAGCAGGAGTGCAAAATGTTGTTTTTTCGCGATGTCTTTTCCGTTTACGTCTGTAACTTGTGTTCCGATTATCCGTTTTGAACATTCTTGGTATCATTGGACGGAAAAGACAAGTTACAGACGTAAACGAAAAAGACATCGTGAAAAAACAACATTTTACACTCCTGTTGTGGCGAAGTGTCTGTAATTGGGGGTATAGATGGGGGTGTTACATTAAGTGGTATCAGAGCCAGTCCGTGTCAGTTTGTGTCAGTCCTTGTTGGTCGTTGTGTTTGGGTGAGCTGTTTGTTTAACCATAGTTGCTGTTATTGGAAATGAACAGAATATGGCTGGTAGGAATGATGCTGCTTTGGCTGCTGCTATGTAAGCTATGGCTCAGGTTGTGTAGGGTGCACCTAATGCTGCTGGAAATGATGAGTTTAGGAAGAACAAACTGCCTATCTTCAAAGGGAGACATGATCTTGATGGTGCTCAGATTTGGCTTAAGGAGATTGAAAGAATCTTCCGAGTGATGGATTATTCTGAGGATCAGAAGGTGAGACTGGGTACTCACATGTTTCAAGAAGAGGCTGATGATTGGTGGGTTAGTACTCGTCATGTGTTGGAAGCTGCAGAGGAAGAAGTCACTTGGGCTGTGTTTAGCATTGAGTTTCTGAGGAAGTATTTTCCTGAAGACGTAAGGGGAAAGAAGGAAATAAAGTTCTTGGAGTTGAAACAAGGTAATATGTCTATTGTTGATTATACTTCTAAGTTTGTGGAGCTTGTACAGTTTTATCCACATTATGCCGAAGCGACTGCGGAGTTTCTAAGTATGTGAAGTTTGAGAGCAGGTTGCGTCCTGAGATTAAGCAGGCAATTAGTTATCAGAGAATTCGAAGGTTTTCAGACTTGGTAGATTGTTGTAGGATTTATGAGGAAGATAGAATAGCTCGTTCTACTCACTATAAGAGTGTGAACGAAAGGAAAGGGAAGCAACCGTTTCGTGGTGGTCCTTATGTGACACCAACTGATAAGGGTAAACAAAGAGGTAGTTTTGAGAAAAGGCCAAGTGGGGGAGGAATTTTTAATTCTTTGAGATGTTACAGATGTGGTGATTTGGGACATCGTCAGTTTGAATGTAGGAAGAATTTGGGTAAGTGTTCAAATTGTGGAGGTTTAAGACATGTAGCAGCTGAGTGCAAGAGGAAGAATGTGGCGAAGTGTTTCAACTGTGGTGAACCTGGTCATATTAGTACAAAGTGTCCGAAACCAAAGCAAGCTCAGGCTAGTGGGAAAGTTTTTGCATTGGCAGGAACTCAGACTACAAGTGCAGACCGTCTGATTAGAGGTACTTGTTTTTTTAATAGTACGCCTTTAGTTGCTATTATTGATACTGAAGCGACTCATTCATTTATTTCGTCTGAGTGCGCGAAGTGTTTGAATCTTGTGTTGTCTTCGATGGGTGGAGAGATGGTTATTGATACTCCATCAATGGGGTCAGTAACTACTTCTTTGGTTTGTTTAAGTTGTCCTTTGCCCATTTATGGTAAAGACTTTGAGATGGATTTGAAGTGTCTGCCGTTGGATGGTTTAGATGTGGTTTTGGGAATGAATTGGTTACAGTTTAATCGGGTTCATATTGATTGTTATCATAAGCTGGTAAGATTTCCTTCTCTTAAGGAAGACGAGGACTCGAGTTTCTTATCTACCAAAGAGTTGAAGAAAATTTTGGCGGATGAAGCTCAGTTGTTTGGGTTGTTTGCATCTTTGACAGTGGATAGTCAAATTACACTTGATGTGTTTCCAGTTGTGTGTGATTTTCCGGAAGTGTTTCCTGAGGATATTTCAGATGTACCGCCAGAGAGAGAGGTGGAGTTTTCTATAGATCTAATTCCTGGTACTAGACCTGTATCTATGGCACCTTATCGTATGTCGGCATCTGAGTTGGTTGAGTTGAAGAAGCAGTTGAATGAATTGTTAGAAAAGAGGTTTGTGAGGCCAAATGTGTCGCCTTGGGGTGCTCCAGTTTTATTGGTGAAAAAGAAGGATGGAAGTATGCGATTGTGTATTGATTATCGCCAGCTGAAAAAGGTGACGATTAAGAATAAGTATCCTCTTCCGAGAATTGATGATTTGATGGACCAGTTGGTAGGTGCTCGTGTGTTTAGTAATATTGATTTGAGATCAGGTTATCATCAGATTAGAGTGAAAGAGGAAGATATTCAGAAGACGGCTTTTAGGACACGATACGGTCATTACGAATATTCTGTGATGCCGTTCAGGGTTTCTAATGCGCCGGGTGTGTTTATGGAGTATATGAATCGTATTTTCCATGAGCATTTGGATCGATTTGTTGTTGTGTTTATTGATGACATTTTGATTTATTCTAAGTCTCGGGAGGAACATGCGGGACATTTGCGTGTGGTGTTGCAAATTTTGAAGGAAAAGAGACTTTTTGCCAAGTTGTCCAAGTGTGAGTTCTTGGGCATGTGATTTCAGGTAATGGTATTGCTGTGGATTCATCTAAAGTAGATGCAGTTCTACAATGGGAGGCTCCTAGATCTGTTACTAAAATTAGAAGCTTTTTGGGTTTAGCAGGTTATTATCGGAGGTTCATTGAAGGTTTTTCTAAGTTAGCACTTCCTTTGACCCAGTTGACTTGTAAGGGTAAGGCGTTCATTTGGGATATTCAGTGTGAGGAAAGTTTTAGTGAGCTGAAGAGAAGATTGACTACAGCTCCGATTTTGATCTTACCGAATCCTAGTGAACCGTTTGTGGTGTATTGTGATGCGTCTTTGATTGGTTTAGGAGGAGTGTTGATGCAAGGAGGTAAGGTTGTGGCTTATGCTTCGAGGCAATTGAGGATTCATGAGAAAAATTACCCTACTCATGATTTGGAATTAGCGGCCGTGGTTTTTATGTTGAAAATTTGGAGGCATTATCTCTATGGTGCAAGATTCGAAGTCTTTAGTGATCATAAAAGTTTGAAATACTTGTTTGATCAGAAAGAGTTGAATATGAGGCAACGGAGATGTTTGGAATTTTTGAAGGACTACGACTTTAGCTTGAATTACCATCCTGGTAAAGCTAATGTGGTAGCTGATGCGTTAAGCCGGAAATCATTGCATATGTCCGCTTTGATGGTTAAAGAGTGAGAACTTTTGGAAGCATTTAGAGATTTGAGTTTGGTGTGTGAATTAACGCCGGACAGCGTGAGGCTTGGTATGTTAAAGGTTACTAATGATTTTCTGTTGACTGTTAGAGAGAAATAGAAGTTGGATGTGAGATTTGTGGATTTGATGACGGTTGGTGAGCAAGATGCGAATGGTGATTTTAGAGTGGATGATAATGGTGTTTTGAGATTCCGTGGTAGAATTTGTATCCCTGATGATTCGGACTTGAAAAGGATGATTTTGGAGGAAGGACACCGGAGTAATTTGAGTATACATCCGGGAGCTAATAAGATGTATCAAGATTTAAAGAAGATTTTTTGGTGGTCTGGATTGAAAAGAGATGTGGCTCAGTTTGTGTATGCGTGTTTGACGTGCCAAAAGTCGAAAGTGGAACATCAAAAGCCTAGTGGTTTGTTGCAACCGTTGGATATTCCTGAGTGGAAATGGGATAGCATTTCTATGGATTTTGTAACAGGGTTTCTGAATACACTGAGGGGACATAATGCTATTTGGGTGGTTGTGGACAGACAGACTAAATCGGCGCATTTCATTCCGATTGACATCAGTTTTTCTTTGGAGAGGTTAGATGAGATTTATATCAGTGTGATTGTGAAGCTACATGGTGTTCCGTTGAGTATTGTTTCGGATCGAGATCCGAGGTTTACTTCCAGATTTTGGGAAAGTTTACAAAAGGCCTTAGGTTCTAAGTTGAGGTTGAGTTCTGCTTATCATCCTCAGACGGATGGACAGACCGAGAGAACCATTGAGTCGTTGGAAGATTTGTTGCAAGCTTGTGTTCTTGAACAAGGTGGTGCGTGGGATAGTTATCTTGCGTTGGTGGAATTCATGTATAACAACAGTTTCCATTCTAGTATTGGAATGGCACCTTTTGAAGCGTTATATGGAAGAAGATGTCGAACACCGTTGTGTTGGCATGAATCTGGTGAGAGTACAGTGGTTGGACCCGAATTGATTCAACAGACTACAGACAAGGTGAAACTTATTCGTGAGAAAATGAAGGCTTCTCAGAGTAGGCAAAAGAGTTATCATGATCGAAGAAGGAAAGATCTTGAGTTTCAAGAGGGCGATCATGTATTTTTGAGAGTTACGCCGATAACGGGTGTTGGTCGTGCATTGAAGTCGAAAAAGCTTACTTCTCAGTTTATTGGTCCTTACCAGATATCCGTGAGAGTGGGTGTTGTGGCTTATCGGGTGGCGTTGCCGCCGAATCTGTCGAATTTGCATGATGTGTTCCATGTTTCACAGGTTCGAAAGTATGTTCCGGATCCGTCGCATGTGATTCCGAGGGATGAAGTTGAGGTAAGGGAGAACCTTACGGTGGAGGCATTACCAGTGAGGATTTTGGATCGCGAGTTGAAGCGGTTAAGGGGCAAGGATATTACACTTGTGAAAGTAGCGTGGGGAGGCGCTGCTGAGGGCAATTTGACTTGGGAGTTGGAGAGTCGGATGCGGGAGTCGTATCCAGAGTTGTTCGTCTCAGGTATTATTTTCGAGGACGAAAATTTCTAAGTGGGGGAGAGTTGTAACGCCCCAGTTTTGGTTAGTTTTATTTAATCGAGCCGTTTTGATTATTTTATTATTATATGATTTTATTTTTGACCTTTATTTGAAAATATATTATTTTTCATTGTTGTTATGTTTTATCGCGTTTTGGGAGCGTTTGCGAGATATTTGAGTGTAGGGGTAATTTGGTCATTTTGCTTTATTTTCCTTAAGTTAGAAATAGAAAGAAAGAGAAAAATAGTAAGGAAAGAAAAAGAGAAGAAGAAAAAGAGAAAGAAGGAAAAGAAGAGAAGAAAAAGAGAGAAAACTTGTGGATTAAGAAATCGATCAACCGACTTTCAAAAACACGATTAAATCGGGTAAGGGTGCGAAACTCGATTATCTTATACTTGTGTATGATTATGTATGTATGTTTTTGGTTGATATTGGATTGAAATTGAAATATAGAGTAAAAACCATAATATGTTGGAATTGCTAGAAATTGGTATAATCTATGTCTGAAATCATGTTTTAGTGTTCCTTAATGTTGATACATGATAGATACATGTTTCTAGGCATTCAATTGGTAATTTTATGGTGTTTAGGTGAGATTGGGAGTGATTTTTGGTTGAATTTCGCAGAAAAATTATGCAGGAAATTTTTGGTTTTTCCACTGCCCATACGCGTATCACTCAAGGCAATACGCGTATTGGTTAAGGTAATATGCGTATGGCATTGAAGGAGTGAGGGCAATACACGTATGGAGTTTCATTTTTCTCAGCCATCTGCTGAAACGCGTAATGGTACGCGTATGATTTTGGGCAATACTCGTATGGCTCAGGGCAATACGCGTATGGCCAGCAGGACTGCAAAATGTTGTTTTTTCGTGATGTCTTTTCCGTTTACGTCCGTAACTTGTGTTCCGATTATCCGTTTTGAACATTCTTGGTATCGTTGGAAAGCTAATAAAATGTACTTTCTTATTAAAATGGTTTTGATATTGTTGGCCGATTTAATTATGTCGGGAATTCAAAATAGTGTCGTTTTGTCGACTTTTGTCGTTGTAATTGTGCGTAATTGATGTGTATCTTGCAATGTGCTGTTGATGTGGACATCGTATGACCTGTGTGCTGTTATGTGATGAAAATGTATGTGATAAAATGTTGCGATGATGGTTTGTGGCCTAAGGGCAAGAAAATGCAATGTGTTGTATTTGATGATATATGCATGATTATGGATGTGTATATGTGTGCATTTGAATGTCATGAGTCATTGTATGCCAAGCATCATGATATACATTCTTGTGATGTCGTGTGCCCTAGTGGGTGTGAGCGACGAAACGATTCCAGAGGGAATCCGCTATAACATCGTGCGCCTTATACAAAGAGGACTAAAAGCGATGATTATAGACGATCGTGAGCCTTATTCAAAGAGGACCGAAAGCGATCGGATCGTGCGCCTTATACAAAGAGGACTGAAAGCGATCCATAAACGTCGTGCGCCTTATACCAAGAGAACCGAAAGCGACAGGGAACATCGTTTTCCCGATGGGGAGTTACACTAAGTAACAAGCGATGGTTCCAATAGTTCCTGAGTGAACTAGTGTTGAGATGATGGATGGATGGTACCGCATTGCATTGCATAGAGTCGTTGTGTCGGTCTCTGTGCATTTGCATAAATCATGAATGGATTGATTTTGTGTGGAATTGTGAATGGAATTGATGAGTTGAGATATATATATATATATATATATATATATATATATATATATATATATGTTGTTGATAAAATGCATTTATTTGATTATATATGCCTTGGTGATGGATATATGATGATATGCATTGTGTTGTTTTGCGTTTGAATTCTAGTATAAGTTGTGGTGAGAATATTACATTTGTATTTTGGTGTTATTATATAATTGTATGCAATTATATTATGATTGTGTTTCTTACCCTTCTGCTATTTTAATGCTCTATGAGGCATTGCAGATTAGATGCTGGAGGTCTTTTTGTGAAGCTTAGGTCTTCATTCTTTTGTCGGTCGGCTCTGATATGTAGCACCGGGTAGTCGGGGAGATCGTTGTGATTTATGTGTATATGTATATACGCCTTTTGGATTGTATATGTATGAATCTGTGTATGACAGACAAACTCTTTATGTGATATATATATGAGATTCAGTTGCAGATTTTCCGCTTTTATTCTGTATCTGATTTATGGGTAGTAGGAACTAAGTTCCTCTGTTAATTGCTATCTGATTGTTGCATATCTTTATGAGCAGGTTTATTGTGTTTTGTCTCAATTGATGTGACGCCTTCGTCTATGCCATGAATATTTAATTATACTCTACTGAAATTTTTATCGCTTTATTTAATTGGGGGTATAGATGGGGGTGTTACAAGGGAATCTTGTGGATTCAACATACAAAGTGGGTGAAACTTCTGTTATCTACCTTGTAAACCCCACTACATGAGCTTCAATTCTTCTTTGTAACTCTGAAGCATTTTGATTTCCTTGCATTTGCACTAGCTGCTGCTGCACCCGAGGTTGGTAGAATTCTTCATCATTTCCCGCCATGTTATCTTCTTGATCATGTTGAGCTGCTTCTGCTGGGTGATTATGTTGCAGCCTCCTCATTGTTGAAGCATTGATAGGTGTTTTTGGACCTATCATGTTGTCCTCGTGGTATATGGGCACTCCGATACTCCTGCACAGTTCATTAATAACACAAAAATGCCCACAAGATCGTTGGGCAACATTAGTCATATATTTTATATTTTTAGAAATTAAATGTCCCAAATCAATTGGTTCCCCCTCAAAAGAGATAAAAGTCCTAAACATCGATTTATAATCAATTTCGATTGGTTAGATGCGGCTTCTAAGAACTGCACCAAAAATGAGGCACACGCCCTAGGAATTTTGCAAAATTTAGCCATTTTAAGTTGTAGTGTTAAGCCACACTCAATCACCCATTCCGCCCTTGGCCTACTGAAAGCCTCAAGAATTTCTTGGGACATGGCCTCGTTTATCACCCGATGCTTATTTCTATATGTCATAAGAGCACAAACAAGAGGAGGTTAAAGATTAAAAAGAGAGTTAACAACACTAACAGGGTAATCAATATACTTACCTCGCACATAAGAAGTGTAGGTGCCCACATCGGTAAATGCCACATTTGCATAAAATTCTAGGCATATGGTTTTATTGGTTTCTTGAATCAAATTATTGAAACTTACCCAATGCCACTACTGCACCATTACAACCACTTCTTTGAAGCCTCTCAGGTCCTCGCATGCAAACACTCTTTCTCTAATAATGTGGTAATAAACCAACTTTAGGTTTTTTTCCGCATTATCTTCAGAGAGAAACTTATGATTGGGAAAAGGTTGAGCATTAGGTGCGGGGGAAACTCTTGAAGATGAACCTCTTGTAACTTCCTCTCTTTGAAGCCATAATACCTGCAACAACACAACGAAATAATACTACACAAAAAATATATAAGCAGAGATTATGATAAGAAGGAATTTGTGAAGAAGCAAGAGTAGAAAGTGAGTTGTGAGGACAAGAGATTCCAAATCTATATTTAAAGGCCATGTTTCTATTGCCATCATATACATTATGCGGCTATCACGCACACGATGTTAACGATCTTACCAACATCTCTCAGCCAACTTCTATATCACGTGCGTTATGCATCCATCGCATGCACGATATGATCAGTGCATTTTGATGCAATTTCTTCTACTATTGTAGTTAGGCAACTCCATAGTTTATTTAATTAGTTTTACTATTTTAGTGTGTTTTTATATTTAAGTTTATTTCTGGCTCTATTTTATTTTCGTACTTTATTTTCAGCTTAAACAGTTATTTGATACTTGTTCATTGTGGAGACCATAACTTGAGCTACAAGAATTAGATTGACACGTTCTAAAAGGAGTTAGAAAGCACCATGCATACAATCGCGCACTACCTAGCAACAGACGTACAACCATCATTATATGTATTTCACAACCGTTGACATAGGTGTTTTCTGTAGTAGTGGTACTTACTTCAATATCTGAGGAAAACCTTGTGAATCTTTAGAATCTTCCTAAAGTAGAGAAGATGGAACTCTTTTCTGAGACGACTTCTCTATTTTCCTAGCTAGTGCTTGTCTGGGTGATGTTCTAAGTATGGGCAATCCTTCCAAGGAGAGGGATATCTAGAAGGGTAAATGTGAGGCCGTTGAGCACGAGAATTCCCAACTCCAAAAGAAAGTGTTGACTCTTCAGGAAGAAGTAGATGTTAAGGGCCAAATTGTGCATACTTTTAATTATATTTTATGGCCCTTTCCAATGGTATCCTTGATATTTTAGTAGTGAATCTATTAGTTTTAGTGTAAATATGCAAGTTTTCGATTTTATTGTAAATATTGTGAATTATGATCATTTTGATGCTCTTTGATAGGTCTTCTTGCTTATATTTGATGATAGGAACATATGGTGAAGGAAAGAAGGCCTAAAAGATCATTTTCGAGGCGATCGTGTCGGTAACCCGCGCTTAGCGCGCTTTTCAGCGCGATTCCAATGCGCTCTTACTCTTGAGGCAGTAGCGAAGGCCTTCAACCGCGCTAAGCGGCCTGCTACCACGCTTAGTACACTTTCTAGGAAATTGCCTCTGTTTTGCTGACCGCGCTTAGCGTGCTCCTGATGGTGCTTAGCGTGGTGCCATTTTCTGCACTTGCTATAAATATCTTCTCTTGTAGATATTTTGAACACTCTTATCATTTTACACTTTTCAGCATTTTTAGAAAGTAGAAAGGGTTTTTAGGTCAAAAAACCTTAGAAACTCAAGGAGAAGTGAGAATCAAATCTTTGGAGCATCAATCCTCGATTCTTCGACTGTGATGCTAGCAAAGCTTCCTTTCTTACTTGTTGATCAAGCTAATATGGTGATGGGTAGCTAAACACTTATGTGTCAAGATTAGAGGTAGTTAATCTTGCTTTTATGTATTTCATTTGATCTTTTGTATGTGAACAAGGTTTATAATCAATAGATGATGAAGATCTTTGCTTTTAATGTTGTATTTATGGTTTGAATCACTCTAGACATAGATTTTCCAAGTCTTGATCTAATTTCTTCATTTATTACCCAACAAACTCTAGACATAGATTTGAAAGTTAATATTTGCTTTGTATCGATCTTTATGTTTATTGTTTTGATTGTTATTTCGAGAAATCATCTAGCGATTAAAACAATAATACCCACGGAGCCGCTTTAGAAATAAATGGATTCACGAGGATACACGATTGTATTGATCGAAACTAAGTTCACATGCTTGATTAATTGAATACGTATGAAAGGGGTTAACGAAATCTAATATTGACGTGTTTTATTTGAACAAAACATCTTTGCCCTAATTTACAATTTGCTACAAAACTTATGTTACAAAACAAGAACTCTTTGAAAACCTTTCTCTTAGAACGTTAAACTATTGAACGACAAGCATCTAGATATCTGAACAATCCCTGCGAATACGATAAAACACCCACCTAAAATACTTTTCAACAAAATGGCGCCGTTGCCAGGGATTGTTTTAAATATTGATATTGCAAGCATTACAATAGTTTAGTGATTTTAAGATATTTGTATTGTGAATCTCTTACCTATGTAATTCTCTTGTGCTTTTTAATTTGTTTGGATAGTGTGCAGAATCTGTTTATGCGAGGGAGTGTACCTGCAGAAGAACTTCTTTTTTATCCTGAGATTGAAAGAACTGCTCGTAGGCTCAATAGTAGAACAAGGCGGAGACGACAACTTGCTAGAGAAAGACAAGAGTGAGGAGAATCTTCTTCATCCACACCAATTGTTACGCCAATCATGGCAGATCCACCTCCACCACCACCTCCTGCTTTAACACCATGTATCAACAGTCCAAGGTGTAACACCCCAAAATTTGCCCTCTTGTTGTTTCCTAGCTTATGTTTCATTGCATTGCATTTATATCTCATTTCATCTTATATCTCATACATGTTGCATTGGGGCATGTGATCAGTGGATTTCAGAGCATTGACTATTCAAAGTAGGAGAGCTAAAGCCTAAGGTCTTCAAGCAAGCCTCAAGAGTCTCTTATGTATCATATGATCTCAATTGATCCCACAAGTCATTGGAAGAAGAGAATTCCCCAAGAAGTTGGACAGTTCATCATCTCCTAGCAAAAGCAGTCTAAATTAGGGTTTTGAGTTCAAGCAGTCTCCTCATGAAATTTTGGTTCAAACTTAATCTCAATGTTTTCTACATGATATCAAGTATCTAAGGATGGAAGATTGCCCATTGGTTCATTTCAGAAGAGGTTCAATTGGTCAGTTGCTTGAGAATCAAGAAATTTGGGGAAAAGTCAACTGTGCAAAGGAAAAAGTCAACTTCTGACTTTTAAGGTCAAATTCATGAAATTCAAGTCACATATGTTCATTGGACAAGGTTTGATCAAGAAATGATGGAGGAATCGTCAAAAATCAAGAATTGTACAAAGTTTCCATTTTTAGAAACTTAGGTTTTCCAAAAATGACAAGTTTGGACCATTTTGCACTCAACTTCAAAGCATTCTTTCTCCATGATAAAAGCTTCAAACTTCAGGCCCAAGTTGAGCCAATCAAAGATCATATTCTAAGCTTCAAATCCATACCAAGAACTCTTCCATTGGATCAAAATTGAGGGAGTTATGATCAACCAAAGTTTGGTAAAATCAAGGCAAATTCCAAGTCATGGCAAGGCAGATTCAGGACTCCAGGCCATAATTTCATCAAACATTTGGTGTACCAAATGTCAAGCTAGTTTTCTCCATCAAGAAGGCTTCAAATGAATAATTGTTAAACATCAAAGTTGTTCATCTCCATGTCCTCTTTAACTTTGATGTTGGGCATTTTCTCATTTGAACAAGTTATGAAGGTCATATGAAGGTTCAAACATGAAGGTGTCACACTGAAATTCCATAGGCTCATGGCCAGGTCAGCAGACCAATCTCACACGCCCATGGTTCAGTTTTGCACACATAATTTCTTGGTCATCTTGATGTATCTTACAAGCTTCCATTCACTTTGATTCCAACATCAAACTTGTTTCATTACATGTTCTTGATCCATAGCCACCAAAATTATCTCATTTCATGTACTATACTTTGAGAATTTCATCTTCAAACATCATCATCTCCATGGAAGTTGTGCTGCCAAAACAAAAGTGATTGTGCATGATATTGTTTGATTCATATCAGTTCACACGCATGGGATACACACCATTCACTCTTTTCCTCATTTGAACACACACCATCTTACACATTCATGTATACATGTTGCTCCATACACCAAAGAGGAAATGAGAAACTTGCATGACAAGCCTTGCTGCACAACATCATAACATCACCACCACTGATCACTAAACCTCACCATAATTATCATGTCTTTGCCCACACATGATCAATAACCTCACACACACGGGTTCTCTTCCCTCTCATTTTCAAAATTGCTCACTCCACCCTATGCTCTCTCATTTTCACCACAATTAACCTTGGTTCTAACTGTTAACCAAGGTGGTTAACAGTTAACCATTGGTATAAAAGCAATCTAACAGAATTTGCAAGGGAACACTCTTCATTTGCTTCATTTCTCACAAAATTCATCTCCAGTTTCTCTCTGAATTCTCTCTCTCTGCATGATTTCATCATCATCTTCATCCATTGTTTCACATTGTAACTCTCTGATCAAGAACAAGTAAGAATCAAGATCAATCTCCTCAAGTGTAGCTTCATTGCAGTTTGAATTTCATTCTATTTTCTTCAAGATCTCAAGCATTAGAGCATTTATTTTGCTCCTTGGAAGCTCAAGAACAAGCCTACACCTCTAGTTTTCTTCTGATTCAGGATTTCTTCAAGTTTCAAGTTAATTATTTCTCAACTTTTCTTGCACGAATTCACTGAGTTTAAGTTTGTTTTATGTTGATTATAGCTTAATAGAAGCAATGTGACTGATCTGGCTAGTGATAGGCACCTTAAGTGCTTAGATTCAAATGCTAGGGCAAAATGTTTGTGCTCGATTCTCTCTGTACATGCATGCTGTGTGAAATCTAAGTGTGGATCTATGTTCTACATTACTTCAACTTTCGAATGGTATAATTTTTGTCAATTTCTGGAACATGTGAACATTTGCAGGTGGCCAGAGATGGTCGGAGAAGATGACCGGAGGTCATTCTTCGGCCGGTGAGGGTTTCAGTTAGGGTTTAGGAACTTTAAAACATGGATGTTAGATCTTAGGCAATGGACGGGTGAGATGCTGTAGCGAATTAAAAAGAGAGGGTGGAGGTCACGTGCGCTTTTTTTTTACTTTTGTTTTCTGATTAATTGTGTGTAGCATATCCACTGTACCTCACCACGTGTGTGCATCATAGCTGTTCATCATGATTACTGGCATATGCTTGATTGATTTGTGTGCGTGTGATTCATCCTATGGCTGTGAGTGAGTCAACGTTTGACTGAGGTGCACCATAATTCCACACACACACGCGTGTTATTGGACTGGACTATAAATGCTATTCACACACCTCATTTTAAGCCCAAACATCTTTTTAAACTGAAAACTTGCTATCTTTGCACCCCCTACATTATTTCTTTTGCATTTTATTTTTATTTTTATACATGTTTGATTTCCTTTTATTAAAAATACCAAAATGCATCTAAAAATTCTACAAAAATTCATGAACCATGTTTAGACATTAAAATAATTTTGTATGAATTTTAATTCTGATTTTGTGAATATTTGATCATATTTTGTGGATTTTCTTTTATTTCCTTTTTTTCAAAGTGTTTCTTCCTTGATACCTCAACTTTAGATAATTGTTTTGCATAGCTCCAAAACTATTTTTCATCCAATCTTTTTGTCATGTTTAGGAAACATCTTAAGACATCTAAAAACATTTTCCTCATATTTTTAAAATCATTTTTGCATAGCATTTGAACCATTTCTTTGTGCATCCTTCTCCTTGCCATAATATGAATTTGTGAGCTTGTTTGAACTTGTTTCTTATTGAATCTTGACATGAGCTTTTGATGCTTGATTGGCTTCTAACTTAAGTTCTTTTTGATGTAATCTCATATTTTTTCCAAGTCTCTTTCTATTTTTGCATTGTTGATTATTATAAGTCACATTGGTGAATGTTCTCTCAACCTTGCAAACTTTGTTTGATTAGGAGGCACTTGTGCCATTGTATTAGGACTTATGTGATCATTTTATAGGTCATTTCATAAACATTATAGGTCATTCATGTTAGATTATAGGTCACCTGTCTTTTGGTTTTGGTTCATGAATGTTTGTCGCTTATATGAACTAAGTTTGACCTATTTGTGAGCATCTTCTTTTATGTGCCTTAACATGTTTTATGTGCATCTTTGTGACATCATTATTGCATTTTAACATGATTAAGCATATCATACATCACTGAATTGCATCCATTCTTATTCATGTTCATGTTTCATTCCTCATTCATAACTTGCATTACAAGTATGTCAAATCTTTTGAACGTGAACATTGTTTGAACTTCTTTTCATCTTGTCTTTTCTTCTTGAATCATTGCACTCATGTCTTGTATGATACTTCCATGACCTTCATATGAATCCTTTAATGAATCTTAATTCTGGCCTTGAGCTATGTTCTTGAATTTGTACATGTTTACATTTCTTATGCACCTAGTTTACATTAGTAGACATTACTTACATTTATGCAATTGTTTGGCACATAGTTAGCTTTTATTTGATTTCATAAGACATGTATCCATTGGTATGATTCCTTATGGTGTACATACTGACCTTGAGTACTTCTCAATCCTTAGAACCTTTCTTCTTTAGTTCTTAACTTGTTTGATCTTTACTTGTTATTCTTCCTTATTTCTTTACTTGTAAATTGTTCTTGCTAACATTTTCAGGGGCTAATGGTAAGTCAAGTGTGTGGGTGTGCACCCACATACAACCTCTTCTTTTATCTCTTTTAAGCTTTCAATTTTTGATTGTGATAATCATCTTATGCTTTCTTTGTTCAATCTCTTTCATCCCTTTGAGTTCTTAACTTAACTTCCATCTTTGAAGTAAGTTAGAACTCACTCTTCTTCTCTTTTCTTTTAGACTTAGGTTTCTAAACCACACTTAACCATTAGGAACATCCAAGCATGGTAACTCTTAGGATTAATTAGTCTCCCTTTTGACTTTTACCTTTCTTAACCTTGAGTCTCTTTTCTTCTCATCTCAAAACAAAAAAAGCAAAAACACTTAATAAAGGCATAACATATATTATATTTGAGCCTTTCATGTGAGAATAAGATGGTGAGGGGTCTTCTCTCACTTTCTTAGAATGTTTAGCTTACGTCCCTTCTTGGGTCGATATGCGAGGCATTCGATCCTACGTGAAAGACTTAAATACAATATGCGTTATACACACCAATAATCAAAATACTTCTTTATAAAATACAAAAACAAACAAATTCTCTTCTCGTCTCCTTCATTCGATTCCTTAAGGACTCGTCATGTCCGTTCTACCACAAACAAGTAACGCCTAAGTCTCCATACAGCGAGCTGCAACACCTAACTGCTGGGACGCACACTCTGATGTTTCCATTAAAAAAACACAAACAAAGCAACCCTTGTTGAGCCGGACTATATTTGCTCTGATTCTTCTTTCTCATCTGATTGAAGATATGTAGGCACGAGATGCGATATCTCGATGAGTAACCTTTCCCCGTAGTCCGTCGAACTACGTTGACTCTGACTTTCCCATTGCATTGAGGGAATACGTAGGCCTAGGACAACGATATTGTCCTATTGAGTCACTTCTTTCTCCCTTCCATTCTCCTTTCTATCTTTCATTTCCAGTTCTCCAGTTAGCAGTTGATATCCAGTTTCCTACACCCTTTGATCGAAACAGCAAGTGTGGATCCCGTCGAGTACGACGGACGTGAAGGGGTGCGATAACCTTCCCTTCACGTAACCGACTCCCTTACCCTTTCTCTTTGGTTTGCGAGACCTCGTTCTTTCCTTCCCTCAGGTTTACGCAGTGTTTCCTTTCCCTCTCTTGGGATAAATACACATTGCTGGCGACTCTGTTTCCGTGCCACTTTCGCGTTTGTACCTGGATGAAAATCCCGGGAGCGACAGCTGGCGACTCAGCTGGGGACCCTTCTCCCTAAGCGAGTCAATCCTAGCGCTTGTCTATTTTTCTTTCTTTGGGTGTTTACTATGATGTTGTACTTTTCCGTATTTGCTGTTTACTGTATTACTGCTTTACCGTACTGTATTTACCATATTTTAGCATTTCTATTTCATATACTATATTATACTGGACTGTGCTGTTTCTGTTTGGTGGGATGGGGAATCTGAGAGATAGGCCCAGTACACAGGCCTGAGTGCACTTATGTTTAGTGTGTTTCATATCCTCTCAGGTTCCATTTCGGTGCGAGGAGGGAATATGAAACACAATCTGGATGTGGTTCTCTCTAGAGAATTCTGCGTTGTGGGTCTGCCACAATGGTAGAGCTATCTGGAAGAGCTGTTAAGTCTGGATGACCTTTAGGATGACCCCTCTTTATTTTGAGGTGAGTCAGGGGACAATCTTTTTGTATGGCAGTAGCATTGTATCCTTCGGGCTGAATGTGCTATTACCTCTCATTCCGAGATCTGAATTTGAGAATCCTCACTTTCTAGTACATGCATATGAGATTGAGGGGATTGTTTACAGGTGTGCAGGAACCATTGACCTTCATCATACCTGGTTTTCTTATTGTTCTGGATTTGTTACTGAACCGTTGATCCTGACTGGTTTCTATTTGTTCTGGATTTGTTACTGGGCCTTTGATCCTGGTTTTGTGTATCTCACCAAATTCAGACAACAGTACAGTGGGTTCAGCAATATATGTTCAACAATGATCACATGCCCTTGCATACATATCATCATTCGCATTTTTGCATTTAACCTTCATGTTTATTCATTTGCATGGTATACTTCCTTTTGATTCTGTTTGACAGTTCCCTTTGCAACTATGGATGTTCCAAGAAAGAATAATGTGCATTACACGTTCTTTGACACCAAGGTGGGTCAGTTACAGAAGATGGTATCTCTTATTACTCCAGATTATATGGGTATGTTCCGAAAGGCTCATGGAGAGATTCTGACTATGGTTGATGATTTGAATACTTTAGAGAGGAGTGTTATTCATACTTGCTTGCAGTTTTATGACCCACAATTAAGGTGCTTTACTTTTTCGGACTTTCAATTGGCTCCGATTCTAGAAGAGTATGCCATTCTTCTAGGTGTGCCTCTCAAATGCCAGATTCCTTTTAACTCTGATATGCGTCCTCCAAAGCATGAGGAGGTAGCTAAGGCTCTCCATCTGAGTGTACCTATGGTAAAAGATAACCTCGCCACCAAAGGAGGTTTATCCGGTTTTCATCTGGATTTCTTGGTGGCCAAAGCTGAAGAGTGTACTGCTAAGGCTCAATGGGAAATAGTTTATACTATTCTGGCCTTGAGCATTTATGGGATTATGTTGTTTGCTGATGAGTCCAAGTTTGTAGACATGAGAGCCATCCATATCTTTGTGTTGAGGAATCCTATACCTACACTCTTGGGTTATTTGTATTATTATATGCATTATAGGAATGAGAAGAAACGAGGGGGATTGGTTCGATGTTGTGCACCTTTGTTTCATAAATGGCTCTTGAGACACTTACCGAGTTCTGAGGATTTCTTGAATCCTCATCCTTCAAAGAATTGGGCTAAAAGATTGATTAAGTTGACGGCAAAAGATATTCGTTGGTTAGATCAAAGAACGAAGGGTGGGAATTTTATCAGTAGTTATGGAAGAAATCTAAATGTGCCGCTCTTGGGAATAAGGGGTTGCATCAATTACAATCCTGTTATTTTAAGGAGACATTTGGTATTAGCGTTAATAGATCCTCGGAAAGATAGTGAATTGGAAGAATCTTTCTTTTTCTCTGTGAAAGATAATCTTTTGTTGGTAAGGCAAGCGGCCGGGGCTTGGGGCAATTTGCAAACAAAAGGTAAAGCTGTCTTTGGCAAGTGCAATAACGTGTCTTCTCCTCAGTATGATGCATGGCTGAAAAGAAGAGTTCATATCACTCTTTTGCCGTTCTCTATGGAAGGTCCGTCAGATTGTTCGCTTGCGCGAACGACCGCTGGCCTTCCGTCGTAGGTTCGCTTGCGGGATCCGCCAGACGAATCCCAGAACTTGGAATTGGAAGCGTATGTTTGTACTGCGTTTCAGTTTATATTGGTTTAAGTGTCACGCTTAAGTGACTTGGGTGACGCAAAAAGTGTCTTAACGGTTGCGAGTTGGATGCAAGAAAAACAAAGAAATACAAAGGAAAAGCTGAGCGGGAAAACAAGAGAAGTAAAGACTTTAAATTATATGCGGAAAATAAATTGCATTGAATAAGATTTGGACGCAAGTGTACATTTGTTTGCGGGAGTGAACTCATTTCTTTCTAAGCTTGGTACTTTGAGTATTTTTCTCTTACAATCTGAAAAAATACGACCTCTAAAATGACAAAAGCAATGCCTTATATAGGCCTAAAAAATAATTGTTTGTCTACCAAACGTTTTCTGAAGCTGACACGTGGCACCCCACTCTCTTTTCAACTTCCCATAGTCTTGGAAATTTCAAACTTTTCCCGCCTAAACACTTGATTCTTGAAGTCGACATTAGCTTGTCTTCTCATTCTCTCCCGACATCAAGACTTGTCGATGGTCCTCCGACACGCCTTTCTGCTGGTGTCGACTCGACACCTCATTGTACCTCTTTCTTGCGCCGACCCACTTTGGAAGTCTCCAGGCACTACTGCCAGTCGAAATCCAGTGCCAACAAATTGCCCCCTCAAAAGGCCAGTTTCGACTGAGTATTGTGTCAATGGAGAAATCTGGCTTTTTGGTTTCTCGCAAGATTTCGACGGCTTTCCTTTTTTGCCAATCGTTTTGTCTTCTTTCTCAACACGTGGCAAGTGCCGCCTGACATGATGATGGCAATCTCCTCCCACGATTTCCAAGAAAAATGCCATGATGGCTAGTCTCACCCAAGTTATGGGCTTTGACACCAAACCCCACTTTCAGAAGTTGAAAAGTTTTTATTTTTCATTTTCTGCATGCGCCCTATAAATAGTCCTCTTTAGAAACCCTTTTCACTTTTCGCAACTCCTCTTTCACGAAAACCCTCATTTGCTCTAAACTCAGCTTTGTGATATTTTCCTTTCCTGACGCTTTACACCTTTTTGCGTCTCTTTCTTCCAATGGTTTCATCAAGAACAACTACCACTCGCATTCCTCAAACCACTGGCAACAACCCGGTTCCGTACGTACTCTCAGAAGCAGAAACACATCATCCTCTTCCTTAACCATTTTCAGCTGACGAAACGGTGGTAGCCAACTGGTGCCGTCAAATGGTTATTCCATTTCCAGTGGAAAACACGCTGTGTGGTTTCCATGGTCCTTTCCAAGACAACAAACCTAGTCCTCAAGAACTCCAAAAGTTCTTCCCTTGTTTTGACCAAACGATCCCACCCGCCTTCGAGAAAGGGGGTACCTTGGATCTCAAATACATGGCACCAAAGTCTAGAGTTTTCAGGTCTATGCCAACTCCAGGCAACAAGGATTATCTCGCCTAGCTCGACAAGGTTGAAGGGAAACGTCAACAACAATGGAAGAATTATGGTATCTACGATGCCATCCAGCTCTTCAGAACCGCCCACAGGGTTAACCCTTGTTTGCTGTTGGCGTCGATGTATTTTTGGGAAGGGTCGACAAACACATTCCACCTTCCTTGCGGCATGTTCACGCCGACACTTTTTGATGTGGCGGCCATTACTGGCCTTTCACCACTGGGTGAAACTTTCGACCTGACTTGGGAGACGGAGAACGCCTTCGACTTCGAGCGTGCTAGTTTCCAAAACAACATCGAGGATCACCATGACAAAGACTCCCAAGAAGTCTCCGACGAAGAACATATTGCCTTCTTTACCCTCTGGTTATCGTACTACATGTTTTTCCTTGGCTCTTTGCAAATAGCCAAAAGCTTCATCAATTTGGCCATTCAGATTCATGAAGGCCGACAAATATCTCTGGCCAAGATCCTGTTGGCTTCCCTTTATCATTCTCTTGGCCTGTCAGCCATGAGACTAAAACTCATTCACCAAACCACTAAAGCCTTAAACATCTCAGGGCCTATGTGGTTGTTGCAGCATTGGCTCAACGCTACCTTCGAGCACAAGTTAGGATATCCAGCCTCTGCAAAGATGGAACGTCTCAAAAAAACACGTTCTGTCGAGGGGCTGCGACTGGCTTTGATGACCACTCAAGAAGCTCCAAGACAAGCCCTCTTTATGAGGTATCTAAGTATGTTTGTGGAAACTTCCTTGTTCATTCCTGACATGGCGCCATTTGTGGAGCGTAAGTTTGGGCCTGACTGGTTCAGAAACCCGTTCCCTGGAGTCTCACCTCAAGCTGTTGCACTGTCGAATGCTGTATGGCGGGCGTTTCTTACTTCTACCATGATTTCTTTCCGTATCGAAACAGGGAACAATGGGTATGGTTTTATGAACTATTGTCCAAATTTGGTGGCCCGACAGTTTGGCTTGAGCCAAATGTTGCCAAAACCCTTAGTGAGGCATCCTGATGATATAGTCTGATCTGGTCGACGCCTAACTCACGTTGGTCATAAAGCTTGTATGAGGTTTGTTAGAGCCTCTCAACACTTGGAGCTACCGGTTTTCTCCTTCCGGCCTTCCTTTTTCACCACTCTGGAATTTGAGGCTTGGTGGTTGGAGTACCACACTCAAGCTTTCACTCCCAACCTCTTCCTAGCAAACGTGGTCGACGCCTTTGCTTCTACAGCTGGTATCCCTAAACTGTCGACCACAGTAGATGTCGACCCTGCAGATGAAATTTCGACAAAGGTAGATCCTAGACTCTTGATTTTATTTTTCGTAAGTCTGGACTAAATAGTGGCAGTGTTGCTTTTAGGGGCGTAAACGAGAAACGACTACTGGGTCAACTTCCACCAGACCTGCCAAAAAACCTAGGGCCAACCTTGTACAGGTATGTTTATTTTCTTGTTATGTGGCTTTGTCATCCCCTTATTCTCATATTATTTCTACGCAGGTTCCTGAGAAAGCAACTTCCCCTGAAAGGACTGAATCGAACGAGAGTACTCATTGCCGAGTCTTCAATGCAACAGCTCCAGCTTCTCCTCCCTCTACCCCTTTGGTGAGGAAGAAAAAGGCTATAACCCGAAGGACACCTTCGAAAACCAATGTCTCGACAGTGGCCCCTGTCGTCCCGCGAAACCTTGAGGATGCTTTCGAACCAATTCCTTCTGTCGCCCTCCCCAAGACAAAGGATCCTGCGCAGGTAATTCGACTTTATTTACGTCCCAGTTGACCTTAGGGGGTGACGAAGCTCACTGGTGTTTTATTTTATGGCAGGAAAATGTGGTCATTTCGACCACTGTTGGTGAGGGTGATATCGGATCGGCCGCAGACGCTCCTAATGCTAGTGTAACCATTACACCAAGTCCCCAAAAGATTGACGAATTTCATTCCCTCGTACACGAGGAAAACCTGGCGAAGACACCTCCTGCTTCAACTGAAAACGTCGAGCCTGATGATACACTCCCTAGGGTCACTATCATTCCTTTGCCTACCGTGGAGACTGTCGCCGGAGAGAAACTCCAGATTCCTGAACACCAACCAGAGAAGGCCTCACTTGCTGCTGAGGAATCTCCTACTCCAGAGGCACTCTTAGCAGACAAGGCCACAAATCCAGCTGCGACTCTAAGAGCGCTACACAAACTTCGACAGACAGCCGAAGAGATTCGACCAACCAGTTCGACCTCGATCCCCACTCCAGAATTGGATGCTTCTTTCAATCTCAAACTTTAGCAGCTGCGGTCTTACCTTTTTGAGGAACAGTTTCTGGCGGCCGTTGCTGAGGAATCCGACATAGCTAATGACGTCTTCAACCTCCTGAGTGAACTCTCTGAGTTCCAGCTTCCTGTCCCCATGGCCACCTATCTAATTGAGTTCGAAGCTTTCTTTACTCAAATGGCCAAAGATCTCTCGACGCATCGTCAGGCCGACGCCCAAATTCGGTTTCGACATGAAGACATGAAGCGCGAGTGGCATATCAGCTCTGTCTGTGAACAGAAGCTTGGAGACTACGAAGCCAAGCAACAAGAGCATTCCAACAAACGCCAAGCCTTCGACCAGTAGATATCTGAGTATCAAGCCCAGATCACGAAACTGACAAAAAGAATAGCTGAGGTCGAATATAAAAAAGCCTCTTTGGACTCAGCTGAGCCCTTGCCCTCTCAAGAAACCATCGACCATGAAGTCGCTCAAGGCCTTGTACATGTCGAAGCGGCTATGAAGATTAAGGATGCTATCAGCCATATGCAACGACGAAAGATTATTCTTGAGAGCAAAATAACTCATGAGAAGGGCCTCTTCGACGATTTTAAAGCTAGATTCCCTGAATTCCCTTAGGTTCTATTTTGATACAATGTAATGTACCAGTTTGTAAGCCATTCTTGGCCTTAAATTTAATGAAAATTATGTTTTGATGCGAACCTCTTGCAGCATGGGTCTGTATTTTTTTAAATACTTACCATTTACTCTTAATATTCGTTGGTCTGCCCCCAACTCCTGTACTTCGTATGCGTTGTTACTGAACACTCGCGTCACCTAAAATGGTCCATCCCAATTAGGCGACCATTTTCCCATCGTTTGATCTCGTCGATCCATGGGCAACACCACTTTCCAAACATAGTCCTTTGCGGCAAAGGTTTTCCCTTGGACTTTCTTATTGTATGCCCTGGCGACTCGAGCCTTCTGGCGTAGCAACACGTTTAAAGCTACCATTCTTTCCTCGTCTAACTCTACAAGTTCATCTAACATCATCTCCCAGTATTGCTCTGACGGAATCTCATATTGTCGTTGCACTCTGACGGATTGCAAGTGTACCTCTGTGGGTAACGCAATGTCGTGTCCGTAGGTTAAACGGAATGGAGTCGGAGTCGAGTTTGTCGACGCTTTGGGTGATGTCCGACAAGCCCACAACATTTGACTCAGCGTCTTATTCCAGTTCTTTGGCTTGTTCGCAACGTGCTTTTTGATTAAGCCAATTATTATCTTGTTGGCTGCTTCAACCTGACCATTTGTCTGGGCATAGTATGGCGTTGAAGTAACCAACTTGAAACCCGTTTCTGCCGCAAACTCTTGCATCTTCTGTCCCACAAACACAGAACCCTGATCTGTTGTGACTGTCTCGGGTATCCCAAATCTATACAAGATATGATTTTGGATGAAGTTTATCACAGCCTCTTGATCCACTTTCACTAGAGGCACAACCTCTATCCATTTTGTGAAATAGTCTATTCCTACGAGGATAAATTTTTACTGCTTTGACGAAGCTGGCCGAATCTCTCCTATTATGTCCAAAGCCCATCCCCGAAAAGGCCATGGTTTGACAATCACATGTAATTCGCTGGCTGGGACATGCTGGATGTTGGCGGGCTTTTGGCAATCCTGGCACCCTTTCGCGAAATCTATACAATCCTTAAGCATGTTGGGCCAGTAGAAACCTTGTCGACACAAAAGCCATTTCATTTTTTGGCCAACCTGGTGAGCCCCACAAGCCCCACTGTGAACCCCCGAGATTGCCAGATATGCATCAGTGTCCCCCAGACACTTTAGCAACACTCCTTCTGGAGTTTTCTTCATTAACTCGTTTCCCATTAGGACATAGCCCATGGCTCTATACTTGGTCCTTCGATCGGTGTTGCCCAGTGGGTTCTTCAGATACTCTATAATTGTCCTTCGCCAATCTGTTGGTGGCATATCGTTAACGAAAACCTCACAACTTTCTAAACCTTTGACCATGCTCGTCGAGTCTTTGGGTATCGACCAGCTTGGTGGTGTACGTACATTCGACACCATCTTTTTTCTAGTTTCGACGAAGCCTTTCAACTTACCTTCTGACACTTTATACCCAGACGCAATTTGTGCCAGCTCGTTAGCTTTCTGGTTTTCCATCCTTGGCACATGCGAGATGCTGACAACTTTGAAATGTTCCAACCAACGCTTCGCCAGCGGAAAGTAACTTAAAAGATGTTCCCTTACGCATTTATACTCTCCTGTAATTTGTTTAATCACCAATTCTGAATCTCCTTTTATGTCCAGCTCTCTGGCTCCCAAGTCTTTGAGTATCTTAAGACCAGTAATTAAAGCTTCGTATTCTGCCTCGTTATTTGAACATTCTCCATCGACTTTGCATTTAAAGGTAGTTGGAATTCCCTGCGGGGAGATTATTAGGACTCCAACACCCGCCCTGTTTTTATTGCTCGATCCGTCAAAGTACAGTTTCCATGGGGCGACGTCGATGCTATGTATCGACGTTTCGATCACAGCGTGGTCGACAATGAAGTCCGCCACTATTTGACCCTTCATCGCCCTTAAAGGGACGTATGTCAGGGAGAATTCAGTTAACGCTAGTGCCCATTTCCCAATTCGACTATGCAAAATAGGTTTGGACAACATAAGCTTAATAACATCAAAATACGACGAAACATAAACATTAACTAGTTTGATATATTGCTTCAATTTCATACATGAGAAGTACAAATATAGGCACAACTTTTCAATCATAGTGTATCTAGTCTCAGCATCTATCAATATCCTACTAAGGTAATAGATGGGTCTTTCGACGCCACCATCATCCTCTTGTGCTAACATACTGCCTATGGTCGTGTCCGATGCTGCAATGTACAATTTCATGCTTTTATTTATACTAGGCGGTAGTAGGATTTGAGGCTTTGTAAGGTATTATTTGATCGCGTCGAAAGCCTCTTGTTGTTCTTGCCCCCAGCGGAATTCACTTTCTTTCTTGGTCTTGAGCAGTGGTGAAAACACTTTTGTCTTGCCACTTAGGTTTGAGATGAACCTCCTCAAGAAATTTATCTTTCCCAACAAAGACTGGAGCTGTTTCTTTGTTGTCAGAGGCTTGAGATCTAAGATTGCCTTTGTTTTGTTCTGGTTGATCTCGATGCCTCGCTTGTGGACTACGAAACCCAGGAAATCCCCTGCACGAACACCAAAGGCACATTTTAGTGGATTCATTTTTAATCCATATTTTCTCATTCGCTCAAATGAGCGTCGGAGGTGGTCGAGGTGACCATCCTCTGATGACGATTTTATGACTATGTCATCAATGTATACCTGCATGAAATTCTCAATAAAATCATGGAATATAGCATTCATAGCCCTTTGGTAGGTTGCCCCAGCGTTTTTCAACCCAAAAGGCATCAGCACCCATTCATATGTCCCCAAAGCTCTAGGGCTTCGAAATGCGGTTTGGCTATAAGAATTTGATTGTAACCGGAATAGCCGTCGAGCATGCTCAAATACTCAAATCCCGCAGCTGAGTCGACTAGCATCTCTGCCACGGGCATTGAATATTCGTCTTTAGGAGTAGCGTTGTTCAAATCCCTAAAGTCAATACATACTCGAAGGGTCCCATTTTTCTTAATAACATGAACTATGTTTGCTATCCATTCTACATACCTCGCAGTTCTGATGAACCGACTTTTGAGCAACCTTTCAATTTCTTGCTTGATCTTCGACGTCACTTCTGGGGAAAAACGTCGAGGGGGTTGCTTTACTGGCCTCTTTCCTGGCTGGATTGGGAGGCTATGCTCGACTATGCTCCGACTCAAACCAGGCATTTCGCCATAATACCAGGCAAAATAGTCCTTGTATTCCTTCAACACTTTAACCAATTTAGCTTTCATTGTTAGTCCTACCTTGGTACTCACGTAGGTGGGCCTTTTAGTCGTTCCATCCCCTAAGTCGACTTCCTCAAGCGGGTCTTGGGCTTGCATTCTCTGTAGTTCATGATCTGGACCCTTTTCAAACCCAAGAGGTTCATCATCGTAAATACCATCAAGCCTCTGATTTTCTTTGTTGTGGTCGGCTCCCTTAGTTGCTTGGAGAGTCTCGTCTTTTTCGAGTGCCGACATTTTTCTGTTTTCAGCCAGATAGGCCAAAATCCGAGTCATACTTTCTGACTCAGCAGTCATCTTCACCAGTAGTAGACCACCCTGTTGGTGGCATTTCCATTGGCTCCATACCTTCGTCGGCAGCGTCCCAGATCAACCCATAGTCGGGGTCTAGGTTCAGGACACGACCCGTGTCGACGGAGGTGTAAGATCCTGATCCGTCATCACAAGGAGCCACATTGGCTAAGTGCTGGTCAAAAGATTTCTTTGTACCCTTGGCTTCGTCGACTTTGTAATAGCTTTGGTCTGCTTCAATATTTTCGACGATGCCATCCTTCCTCCAAATGATCAACCTATGGTGCATAGTTGATGGTACTGCCCCAATTCCATGGATCCACTCACGTTCCACCAACAGATTGAAGTTTGCCTTCAACTTGATGACCATGAAGAGCGTCAGCCTGTTGGTTGTACCTACAGCCAAATCCACTTGGACAACCCCCAGGATGTTACTGATCTTGCCTTCGTAGTTGGACAAGACCATGTTGTGCTGTCGGAGGTCAGCCTCCATCTTTCTAATTCTCTTAAACAAACTATGAGGCATTAGGTTCACAGTCGCTCCACCATCCACAAATACTTTATTGACCGACACCCCATCAATCTTTGCCTTTATGAACAGCGACTTCAAATGATACATCATCCCAGGGGTAGGACGTTCAAACATAGCCGTTTCTTCCTCGACCACGCCAATGTTCATCACATAATAACATTGTGGCTTGTCATCTGCATTTTCCCCTGTGATGAAGTCTTCTTCAGTCTCGGAGATCTCAGATACTACGTCATACTCAGCTGGTAGCACCGACACGATACCACAGTTTACCATGAAGTCTTCGCCATAGGTGTCATCATTGGTGTTGTCGTACATGTCTTCATCAAAATCCCCTTCAGGTGATGGGTCATACTCTTCATCGGACTGAGGGGAGTATTTTGGCTCCTCTTCATCTGACTGAGGAGTATACTCTGGTTCTTGCTTATTCTCTGCCAACGAAGTGCACTTTGAGCTCTGGGTCGACACCACTTCCTTTCCTCCTGAAGCGTACTGCCATGGTCTGGTTCGTCGCCACCTTGCTTTTTTCTACCCACTTTCCTTTCGGGTACTGGCGTTTCTGTACAGATATTCCGACAGCCTTCGCCTTTGAAGTTGTAGCCTCTCTTTCAGCCTTCTTATTGCGCTGATAGCGCCTCCACTGGGTCTTAGTCATAGGGTTCTTTCCTTTGTAGTTGGGGGATACCCTATATCCTGCTTGTTCGACCCTTTCATCAGCGACATTCGCCTCCTTCTCCAAATCAAGAGCTTTCCACTTTGGCCTTTTGCTTCCTTTCTGATTCACCGGGGCCATCCACCTTTCCTGTGGGGAGTCTGATGGGGGCACGAAAGTTTTGGGCCTTGCCCCTTGGAACATCTTTCTGTACTCTTTATTTCGACGAGGGACCCCGCTCCTGTCGAACACAAACCTTGGGACAGGTGGCTTGCTATCTGACAACACTTCTTTCTTGCGTTCCTCGTACTTCTCAGCAGCTTTCTCATCGAACACAACATTGCACCTGGGGCATAACGCAGCTTTGGAGCCGCTTATCCTGCACTTTTCCCGAAAATCTTCCAAACTTTCACCAGCCTGGGGGTACATTTCTTCGAGTTTGCCCTTTGCTTTCTTGTCGGAACCCTTAGTAGTTTCGACCATCATGCATTCCACCACTTCAGCCCTTGGTGGATTGTCGAGGCCCTCAGTAGCTTCGACCATAAAACACTCGTACACTTCTGAATACAAATCCTCTTCGACCTTTAGTGGCTCAGTGTCAACCTGCATCTTCGGCTTCTCGCCAAATTGGAGTCGACCCTCCATCAAAGCCTTTTGCACCAAATCCCTGAAAAGAACACATTGAGCAGTTTTATGACCAAGGAAATTATGAAACTTACAAAATCCTCTTTTTTTCTTTTGTTCTAGAGGGGGGTCTTTCAAACCAGATGGAATAATAATTTGACCATCTTTAACCAGTAAATCAAATATTTTATCACATTTCGAAACGTCAAAAGTATAAGTTTTAGCGACGTATTTATTCGTCTTGTTAGTTTCGGTGGGATTTTTCCCATTCGATGGTTTCAACAACTTGCATGTATAGGGAGGTCCTGGCTTAAGCTCAGCCAAGTGGATCTCACTTTCGTCGATGGATTCTTCTTCGTCGGACGAGTATTCGTCAGCAGCTACATAAGCCACTTTTTCCTTTTTACGATATCTGTTAGACTGAGCCTTTTCAGCTTTCAATCTTTCGACCTGGCAAACTCGGTCAGCTAATTGCGCCATATCTCTAAGATATTGCGTGTCCAACTTCTTCCTGATCGAATAGTCCAGGCCGCCAGCGGCCATTTCAACTAACTCGTGTTCAGCTACTTGAGTAAAGCAACGTGCTTTCAAATGTCTAAACCTATTTAAGTACTGGTCTACCGACTCCGCGGCCTTGCGTTTGACGCTTGCCAATTCTTTTAAACTTATTTTTGACTGTCCCATATAGAATTGTTCGTGGAAAAGCCTCTCCAATTGCGTCCATGTGTGAATGGACTGTGGAGGCAACGTGGTGAACCATGTGAACGCATTCTTTGTGAGGGAGCTTGGGAAATATTTCAATTTCAAATCCTCATTGTTCGCTATATCGCCCGCCTCGGTTTGATACCTAGCGACGTGTTCGACGGTGGACTCTTCTGTTTCCCCAGCGAACTTGGTAAATTTTGGCACTTTCCATCCCCTAGGCAACTCTGTTTGTAGGACAAAATCTGGTAAGGGGGATGTATAGGTTGGCCGTCGAAGGCCAGGGTTCGCCCCATTATGGACCATGATACATTCGACCACAACTTCCAAGTAATGTTCTCCAGCCAGGGTGTCCTGTCGAACCTGTTGGACAACAAAATCCGGATCTTGGTGCCTATGGACAATTACAGGTGGCCTTTGAACCCTCCTAGAAGTTTCTTCAAACTCGCGGGGTTATTCTATAGTCTCGTCGAAGACTTCGTCCTGACGAAGGGGCATCACCGGTCGCGGTGGTGGGGTCTGTCGACCCTGAGCCCTAGGTGCGCCTAAGAAATCACCGATTCGTGTTATCTGAGTCGCCAGTTGCTGGTAACTCTAGGTTGATTCTTGTATCAATGGTATTAATATTGTACCCATCTGCTGAGTCAACATGTGAACCATCTCATGGTTACTCTCATCCATTTGTTGCCTCATGACCGCGACGGAACTAGAGGTAAAAGTCGGTATGGATTGAGAGGACATGTTGAATCCTGGAGGTCGAACCATCGGGTTCGACAAGGGTCCTATCCCTTGATAAGTCGAAAATACTGGGGATGAATTCTCTCCAAACAAATGTCCGCTAGAATGCACACTTGACATGAACTCTGGTGGCATTCCATACGACCTAGGTATGGGCATGGTGATACTAGGCATATATTGTCCCGTAGTCCCAGCCATTGTCGGCCTTGGGTCGTTTCGACGCGGTGTTGTGATTGGTCTGCTAGGAGAGGTTGACACTGCTGATATGGTACCAGAGCCAACATCAGTTGTGTGTGTCCCTACCGCAGTTTCCGTCAGAGACGGCTCTTCGTTTGGTCGTGGTGTTACCATCTTACCACTACGCAAAAACATATACTCAATTCACACAGGTCCCATTGGGCATGCCACTTTGTTTGCCTGCACGAACGACCGCTGGCCTTCCGTCGTAGGTTCGCTTGCGGGATCGGCCAGACGAATCCCAGAACTTGGAATTGGAAGCGTATGTTTGTACTGCGTTTCAGTTTATGTTGGTTTAAGTGTCACGCTTAAGTGACTTGGGTGACGCAAAAAGTGTCTTAACGGTTGCGAGTTGGATGCAAGAAAAACAAAGAAATACAAAGGAAAAGCTGAGCGGGAAAATAAGAGAAATAAAGACTTTAAATTATATGCGGAAAATAAATTGCATTAAATAAGATTTGGACACAAGTGTACATTTGTTTGCGGGAGTGAACTCGTTTCTCTCTAAGCTTGGTACTTTGAGTATTTTTCCCTTACAATCTGAAAAAATGCGACCTCTAAAATGACAAAAGAAATGCCTTATATAGGCCTAAAAAATAACTATTTGTCTACCAAACGTTTTCTGAAGCTGACACGTGGCACCCCACTCTCTTTTCAACTTCCCATAGTCTTGGAAATTTCAAACTTTTCCCGCCTAAACACTTGTTTCTTGAAGTCGACATTAGCTTATCTTCTCATTCTCTCCCAACGTCAAGACTTGTCAATGGTCCTCCGACACGCCTTTCTGCTGGTGTCGACTCGACACATCATTATACCTCTTTCTTGCGCCGACCCACTTTGGAAGTCTCCAGACACTACTGCCAGTCAAAATCCAGTGCCAACACAGATCCAGTTGCTGTTGAACCTGTGACCATGATAAGTGTTATTGAATATAACAAGCTTAAGGCGGAAAAGGACAAGGCAATCAAGATGAACGAGAAACTAAGTGAAGGACTCCGAAAGACACTTTGTGATAAGCGTAATGTTGAGCATGAACTTCAAAAGTTAACTGAGCGCCAGGAGGGAAATGAGAAAAGAATTGCTGAGGACACTGTCTATATTCGCAAGATTAATCAAAATGAGACGGCATTAAAAGAGGCGTGCAAGCGTATCAATGAGCAGTTGGAAAGGTCTGAAAATGCACTTTCCAAAGGGCAGCAGAGATGGGATGAGTTCTCCGAGTGCCGAAGGGAGATTGAAGCAAGAATCAGGGCTGAAAATGATGAGTTGAAAAAGAATTTGAAGAGTAAAGAAAGAGAATTTCTCAAGAAACTTAGTTCAGCTAACCGAGAGATTGAAGATTTGAAAGTCCGCGCTGGAGTAAAGAAAGTAAAATATTCAGCTGTTAAAGATCAAATCAGGAAGCTGGAGGAAGCTGTCAAGATAAGGAGTCAGCTGATCAGGAGTCTTACAGAGCGCCCTAATGATCCAGTTATCGAAGCACTTCTCAAGGAGGTTTGGGAAGACTTGTATGGGCTTAGTGTCTGAAGCATTTTCATTGTTATTCCGAGAATTCACCATCAGGCTTGTTGATGGGTTTTCTTTTGTTTGTATTCATGCTTTTAGTTGTATTTGTTCAGAACAAATTTGTATTTGACATTTCCACACCTGGTTGTGGGTTTTCATTTATGCTATGGGTATTTCGTTTTGGTATTATTGATTCTATGAGGTGGATTATTCATCAAATTATACAATGGGTCACACACTCACTGGGTCGTATATGATGGATATTCTGATTCACTAATGTGCGCCTCTGATGTTTTATCAATATTAGCAATTGCAGGTGTATGTGTTATTCCATTTCGGTCAAACTGGAATCGAGGGAAGGAATGCCCTAAAATGAATAAACATGACATTGCATAGCATATATCATTTTGCATTTTGTTGCTTGCTTTTCAGGTACTGGGATGTGAATTTCTGATCTTTCTACAATTTTCAGGCACTATAGCTGATATCCATATTCACCTGTACGCAACTCGCAGAAACCAAGCTAAGATCATGGATCAAATGCAAACTGAATTGGCTGAGCTGAGGAACAGGATGGACCAGTTCATGACATTAATGAATGGTATGGCCCAAAATCAGGAAAGGCTCAGGGCAATGGTCGAGCTGCCAGAAGTAGAGGTGCAGAATGGCAACGGTAATAATAGAGGTCATAGAATTATTGATAAGACTGGTAATCAGACTGGCGTTAATGCAGGTGGTGATCCTCCTAGAAATACTGGGGTTCGTCATGTTGTGGAAGACAACCAAGATGAGCAGTTCACTCTGTTAGATGCTAAAGATGAGAATACTCGCAGATTCGACGAGCTCGCTGAAAAAATTAGGTCCATTGAATCCCAAAAAACTCTTGGCTTTGATGTTTCCGACTTGGGATTGGTACCTGGAGTAAGAATCCCACATAAGTTCAAGCCACCAACATTTGACAAGTACAATGGAACTACTTGTCCTAAAACTCATCTTTAATCCTATGTGGGGAGGATAACCGCTCATACTGACGATGAGAAATTGTGGATGTACTATTTTCAAGACAGCCTTACTGGGGCATCTCAAGAATGGTATATGAAGTTAAGCAGGACTTCTGTAAGGAACTGGAAGGAGTTAACTCATGCTTTCATCAAGCAGTATCAATACAACATGGATATGGCTCCAAACCGTACTCAGCTGCAGAGTATGGCGCAGAACATGAAGGAGAGTTTTAAGGAATATGCTCAAAGATGGCGCCAGTTGGCTGCCATGGTTCAACCTCCACTGCAGGACCGGTAGATGGCCGACATGTTTATGGGTACTCTTCAGGGAACTTATCTTGATAGGTTGGCTGCCTGTCCTTCAACTGGGTTCGCGGACATTGTATTCGCTGGGGAAAGGATTGAAAGTTTGTTGAAGCTCTGAAAAATACAAGTTGTCAGTGGTGCTAGTTCTTCAGGAGTGAGGAAGCCATTTGCTGGAGCTACCAGAAAGAGAGATGGAGAGACCAGTGCTATTTATAAGAATAGAGGAAGAGGTAGAGGCTATCAAGATTCCTATAATCAGGTTGCTGCTGTGACCATTCCTAGTCCACAAGTTCAATCACAGCCACAACAACAAAATGTTCAGCCACAGAATAATCAACAGCCACGGAGATCATATCAGCAGAGACAAACTAACAGGCACATGGACCCTCTGCCTTTGACTTACGCAGCTTTGTTACTTTAATTATTGAAGCTTAATCTGGTGGAGCTTCATATGATGGGCCCGGCTCCTACTGTATTGCCAAAGGTTATGATGCTAATGCTTGCTGTGAGTTTCATTATGGGGCTCCAGGTCATTCTATTGAAAAGTGTCGAACATTTCAACATAAGGTACATGATTTGATTGATGCCAAGGCAATTAATTTCTCAACTCCACCGTATGTGCTTCAGAATCCTATGCCTAATCATAATGTGCCAAAGGTCAACGCCATCGAAGATGGGAAGGTTTTGAATTTGGTAACTGATGTGAACAGGGTGAGGACTCCTTTGAGTTTTGTGAAGGCTCGGTTGTTGAAGGGGAAAGTGTTCCCTGGCTATGAAGAAGGTTGTGTTGATTGCAAGAATCAGAGTAATGGTTGTGATAAACTGAAGACCAGTATTCAAAATTTGATTGATGACGGTTGTCTACAGTTTGATCAGGGGGACAAAAAGGATGATGATGTGTCAGCTGTTACCATTTATTTTACGCCTTCTGAAATTCAAGTGCCATCGCCTGCTGCTATCATTATGCCTGATGTAGTGAGTCCTGTTACTATTATGGTACCAGGACCAGTTCCTTATACTAGTGAGCGGGCTATCCCATGACACTACGGTGCAGATGTTTACTACCAAGGAGAAAAGTAAGAAGTGGAAACTCCACCTGGGAGTAGTTCCAATATTGATAATGTTGGAGGTCTTGGTGGCTTCACCAGAAGTGGACGCTTGTTTGCTCCACAAACTTTGAGAACTAATACTGAAGCTGAGGCAGCAGCCAAAGCCAAGGGTAAACAGGTGGCTACAGAGGAGGTTGTTGTTCCTGAATTTGTGCAGAAAGGTACTTTTGAGAAAGAGGTCGAGGAGTTCATGAGACTTATCAAAAAGAGTGATTATAAAGTGGTTGATCAGTTGAACGAAACGCCATCAAATATTTCTATCTTGTCATTGCTTATGTGTTCTGCAGCTCATCGAGAGGCACTTTTGAAGGTCTTGAATATGGCCTATGTACCTCAAGAGATTACTGTGAATCAATTGGAGTCTGTTGTTTCTAATGTCAATTCTAGCCATGGGCTAGGTTTTACAGATTATGATTTGACTACTGAGGGTCGCAAGCACAACAGGGCATTACACATCACCCTGGAGTGTAAAGGGGCAGTATTATCTCATGTATTGGTAGACACGGGGTCTTCCCTAAACGTGTTACCAAAGAAGGCCTTAATGAAATTAGACGCTGACGGAATTATTCTAAGACCAAGTGATTTGGTAGTGAGGGCTTTCGATGGTTCAAAACGTTCTGTATTCGGAGAGGTAGAGCTCCCAGTAAAGATCGGTCCTCAAGTGTTTAAGTGCGTGTTCTACGTGATGGACATTTAGCCCGCATATAGTTGCTTGTTAGGCAGACCGTGAATTCATGCCGCTGGGGCAGTGACATCTACGTTGCACCAAAAGTTGAAATATGTGGTTGATGGTCAAGTGGTGACTGTATATGGAGAGGAAGACATCTTCGTAAGTGAGCTGTCTACCTTTAAGTACGTGGAAATGGATGGAGAGATCCATGAGATGTTGTGTCAAGCATTTGAGGCAGTCAATATTGGTGATTCATCTTCAAAGGCAGTATCTTCTCAGGGCGAAGAACAGGTGGGTACTTCTATTGCTTCTTACAAACAGGCAGTGGAAGTAGTCAAAGCAGGTAATGCCCAAGGCTGGGGCAAATTGATTGAAGTCTCTTCAAAGGAAGACAAGTTCGGTATAGGCTATAATCTGTATCAGGCTGCTGCAACAGAGCGCAAGGGGCCGATTACTTTCTATAGCGGGGGAATCATTAATCCAAATCAGATGTGTGCTGTAAGTGATGATGGCGTCGACAGTGATTGTGACCTCAACAACTGGGTGCGCCCGTGTGTACCGGGTCAAGAGCTTTGCAATTGGTCTGTTGAAGAAATTGTTCAAGTTACTCTTCAAACAGAGTAATTTTCTTTGTTTCTCTCTGTTGCATGTTAAAATCTCGTGCTCTGCCCAAGGCGTGTAGATCCATTTGTAGGGCCTCATAATTGCATTCGCAAGGTTTTTTTATCATTAATAAAGGACGTTTTACATGCAAATTTTGTGTTTCTTGCCTTTCATTTTTATTTTTACAGAAAAAACAATAAAATGGCAATGTTTTATTTTTTGTTTCCTTTTCAAAAAGTCTCATTCTAAAATAAAGCATGACCCTCAATCATGCAGACTTAATCACCCGGATTTCAGTGAAAACGATTCTGCTATGGCCAAGTATGACTTTGATAATCCAATCTATCAAGCCGAAGAGGGGGATGAAGAAGACTGTGAACTTCCCGAAGAATTGGCTAGATTTTTTAAGCAGGAGGAGAGGGTCATTCAACCTCACCAAGAGACAATTGAGGTTATCAACATTGGTTCCGAGGATGCAAAGAAAGAAATTAAGATTGGAGCCAATTTGCAAGCCGAGGTAAAGGAAGAGCTGATCAGTATGCTGCGGGAATATGTTGACATCTTCGCTTGGTCATATCAAGATATGTCGGGGTTAGATACAGACATTGTTGTGCACAGGTTACCGTTGAAAGAGGGCTGTCCTCCTGTCAAATAGAAGCTTTAGAGAACTAAACCAGAAATGGCTCTCAAAATCAAAGAGGAGGTACAAAAACAGTTAGATGCGGGATTTCTGGCCGTCACCAATTACCCACCATGGGTTGCGAATATTGTTCCTGTGCCGAAGAAAGATGGTAAGGTCAGAATGTGCGTTGATTACCGGGATCTAAACATTGCAAGTCCGAAAGATGACTTTCCTTTACCTCATATTGATGTACTGGTTGACAACACCGCTCAGTTCTCGGTATTCTCCTTCATGGATGGCTTCTCCGGGTATAATCAAATCAAGATGGCGCCGGAAGACATGGAGAAAACAACGTTCATAACCCCGTGGGGTACCTTCTGTTACAAGGTGATGTCTTTTGGGTTGAAGAACGCTGGGGCAACGTATCAGCGAGCTATGGTAACACTATTCCATGACATGATTCATAAAGAGATCGAGTGTTATGTAGATGATATGATTGCCAAGTCTCGAACAGAAGAAGAGCATCTGGTTAATCTGCAGAAACTGTTTGAGAGGTTGAGAAAGTTTCGACTAAGGCTGAATCTGAATAAGTGCACTTTCGGAGTGCGATCCGGTAAATTGTTAGGTTTCATCGTAAGTGAAAAAGGAATTGTGGTTAATCCCGCAAAAATAAAAGCGATACAAGAAATGCCTGTACCAAGAACAAAAAAAGAAATACGTGGTTTCTTGGGTAGGTTGAACTACATTGCACGGTTCATATCTCACCTCACAGCCACTTGTGAACCAATATTTAAGCTGTTAAGAAAAGAATAAGCGGTCAGGTGGAATGACGATTGCCAAAGGGCTTTTGAGAAAATAAAAGAATATTTACGGGAACCTCCAATTCTCATGCCTCCAGTTCCAGGGAGACCATTGATCATGTATTTGACTGTGCTTGAAGGATCCATGGGTTGTGTTCTCGGTCAACATGACGAGACAGGTAAAAAGGAGCATGCCATCTACTACTTGAGCAAAAAATTCAATGATTGCGAATCACAATACTCAATGCTTGAGAGGACATGCTGTGCAATTGCATGGGCTGCTAAGCGATTGAGGCAGTATATGCTCACTCATACAACCTTGTTAATTTCAAAGATGGATCCTGTCAAGTACATATTTGAGAAACCAGCATTGACTGGATGGGTTGCACGTTGGCAGATGGTGCTGACTGAATATGATATCCAGTATACTTCTCAGAAAGCCATCAAAGGAAGTATTTTGTCAGATTATCTTGCACAGCAACCAATGGATGACTATCAACCGATGAGTTTTGATTTCCCTAATGAGGACATCATGTTTCTCAAAGCTAAAGATTGCGAGGAACCACTCCCGGAGGAGGGGCCAGACCCTGAATCCAAATGGAGTTAGATGTTTGATGGGGCCGTCAATGTGAATGGATGCGAAGTTGGGGCAGTTCTTATCACTCCAAAAGGGTCTCATATACCTTTCATTGCCAGGTTAACTTTTGATGTCACCAACAATGAAGCAGAATATGAAGCTTGCATTATGGGCATTGAAGAAGCCATTGACTTAAGGATCAAGACTCTTGAAATATTTGGGGACTCTGCTCTGGTGATCAATCAGATCAATGGAGATTGGCATACCCATCAACCAAACTTGATTCCTTACAGAGACTATGTGAGGAGGTTGTTGACTTTCTTTACAACAGTGAAATGGTACCATATACCTCGAGAGGGGAATCAGATGGCTGACGCTCTGGCAACATTATCTTCCATGATTTAAGTGAATGGGTGGAACCATGTGCCCAAAATTGAGGTGTCTCGTCTTGACAGGCCTGCACATGTGTTTGTTGTTGACGCAGTGTCTGATGATAAGCCGTGGTTTTATGATATCAAATGCTTCTTGAGGAGTCATGAGTATCCGAATGGAGCATCCAACAATGATAAAAAGACTCTGAGGAGGTTAGCTGGTAGTTTCTTCTTGAATGAGGATGTGTTGTACAAACGAAACTTTGACATGGTTTTGCTCAGATGCGTGGATAGACACGAAGCAAACATGTTGATGCAAGAAGTGCACGAAGGCTCTTTCGGTACCCATGCCTGAGGACATGCAATGGCAAAGAAATTGTTGAGATCGGGGTACTACTAGATGACTATGGATGCAGACTATTGTTCATATGCCCACAAATGACACAAATGTCAGATTTATGCGGATAAAGTGCATGTACCTCTGAATCCATTGAATGTCATGGCTTCTCCTTGGCCCTTTGCAACGTGGGGCATTGATATGATTAGAAAGATTGAGCCAACTGCTTCCAACGACCATCGTTTCATCTTGGTCGCTATTGATTACTATACCAAATGGGTGGAAGCAACGTCTTATGCTAATGTCACCAAGCAGGTGGTAGCCAGATTTTTGAAAAGAGATATCATTTGTCGCTATGGAGTTCCCGAAAGAATCATTACTGATAATGTTTATAATCTCAACAACAAAATAATGGCAGAATTATGCCGGGACTTCAAAATTGAGCATCACAATTCTTCACAGTACCGTCCAAAGATGAATGGCGCTGTTGAAGCGGCCAACAACAACATCAAGAAGATTGTGCAAAAGATGGTGGTGACCTACAAAGATTGGCATGAGATGCTACCATTTTCCTTGCATGGGTACCGAACATCTGTAAGGACATCTACTGGGGCAACACCATTCTCACTTGTGTATGGTATGGAGGTAGTCCTACCAGTTGAAGTTGAGATTCCCTTGCTGAGGGTTATGATGGATGTCAAACTGGATGAGGCAGAATGGGTTCGCACCCGATTCAATGAGCTGAGCTTAGTTGTGGAAAAGAGATTATCAGCTATTTGCCATGGTCAATTGTATCAAAGAAGGATGAAGCGGGCATTTGATCAAAAAGTGCGACCTCAGGAGTATTAAGTTGGTGAATTAGTACTTAAAAGGATCCATCCTCCAAACACAGATCACAGGGGAAAATGGACACCGAACTATGAAGGTCCATTTGTGGTTAAAAAGATTTTCCATCCCCTGTCAACTCAGACGCAGTCAAAAAATACTTCGCATAAATAGACCCGTTGGACAAAAAAAGAAAGATCCAGGCAAAAAAGGGAATCCCGACGAACCATAAAAACAGAATAAATAGGTTCGGGAAAAAATTAGGGATAAATAAAAAAATTGTACACCCGGTGAGTTGAAAATCCGCAAGGACAACTCAGGCAAGGAAGGGTATCCCGGTGGATTGAAAACCCGAAAAGGGCGGTCCACGCAAAAGAGGGATTAAGCGAAGACTGCGATTTGAATCATCTGTACTGCCTCATCATTTCACTCAAGCTGACAATCAACAAAGGATAGGAATCAGGCCAATCGTCCCCTTCAGAAAGTGAAGATAATCAGAAAGTCTTAAAGACATACTGGTCATAGCAGAATTGAACTCAGTGAAAATCCGTTTTCACGTTGCCATTAGGATAGTTTCTTTTTCTCAATTTTCAGCGATCACCTCTTTCCAAGGATTGCTTCCTGATGTACTTGCCTATTCTGGGCATTTCAATTAATAAAATTGGTTATTCAGTAAAAAAGCTTCGTATTTGTTTTCATTTTACTGTTTCGTTTGCAAAAAGCGTCCGAATTTTTGATAAAAAGCATTGCATTGTTGAAAACATTGAGGCTTTATAATAACATGCGCAGGGAAAACATTTAAAATTGCTTTGAATGTTGATTAACCCCGGACGGTGGATTCAAACCATGCAGTCTCCGGGACATATGTGTGCATTTCTTTTGTTGCAAGTTTATATTAAGAAGCCTAACATGAAGTCATCTCCAACACAAAGCATTGTTGGGTGCTCTCCCCAACAAGTGATGGTTCAGAGTTGGATTTTCTCAGTTGCAGAAGTCATATCCAGCACAAGGCATATGTACATATCTTTTGCTTGCAGGTAGCAGCCTCATATCAGGCTCAAAAACAAGATTGAAGCGGTTGCAAAAACACGAGAGCATGGATCGTTTCTTCCAGACAAGTAATCACTCACCCCTAAGGCAAAATACCGAGGCAATCATGTTCAGGAAATGGTTCACATGTCACCCTTTTGTCACAACTGTTACTGATTGAGTCCATCATTCGGACGATGGTCGCTCACGACGATTCGATATAGACAAGTTAATTTCCACTGGGTATCATTGTATCTTATTAAGTCGATTCTCCCGTTCAGTACTTCCAACAGCTACAAGCTTTTCTGTGTCGTTTTGCTGATTCCTCAGTAGTGTCAGAATTGGAGTATTCCCCAGCCGAGTCAGAAGGCTGATTATCCCCGCAAAGGATCTTGGGTTTGATAGACCCCAAGCATAGTTTTAATGACTCTTTTCCTCAGCAGAACGTCATTCAGAAAGTTCTCATCCCCAGCGGAGTGCTATGAACGGAATAATCCCTCTCTAGGGAAGAGTCATTCCAGTGGAAACTTCCTCAACAAGATCATCACACCTCAGTGTATCTGCCAGCCAATTTAGTTTTGGCAATTTGTGGCAAGCGTTATCCCAGGCAGAAGGGTTAATCCCCACAGAGTAATTGAAGGATCGAACAATGATCTTTTCCCCGTGGAGTTAGATTCCTCGTCCGGAGTCTGTTTTGCATTTGCATATAGTTTGCATGGCATTTTTCTAAAGTGTAGCATTCCATTGATATGGAGAATTACGGTAAAACTCAAACATACGCATACGAAACATAAGCCAGGTTCAACCATTTACCTGCAAGCCAGAGCAATTCACAGACAAAACATTATCGTGCAGCCCCAGCAAAGCTTACTACAACACTTGATCGTACAATCTTACTTCAATACTCATCCGTATTGACCTTGGACACTCGTCCATATTGACCTTGGACACTCGTCCGTGTCCCTTCAGCACTCGTTCATGCTTGAACCTTACTTCAATACTGGTCCGTATTGACCTTGGACATCCGTCCGTGTCCTTTCAGCACTCGTCCGTGCTTGAACCTGATTTCAATACTCGTCTGTATTGCCCTTTCAGCACCCATTTGTGTCTGAACTTTTTAGCCAATACTCGTCCGTATTGACCTTTGAGATACTCGTCCGTATCTTATTAATCATCGTCCGATACTCGTCTGTATCGTCGACTTGGTCACTCGTCGTGTACCTCTGATGATTGTCTGATGCTCGTCCGTATCGTTGACCCGAACACTTGTGTGTGTTCCTTTTATTAATCATCGTCCGATACTCGTCCGTATCGTCGACTTGGTCACTCGTCGTGTACCTCTGATGATTGTCCGATGCTCGTTCGTATCGTTGACCCGAACACTTGTGTGTGTTCCTTTTATTAATCATCGTCCGATACTCGTCCGTATTATCGACTTGGTCACTCGTCGTGTACCTCTGATGATTGTCCGATGCTCGTCCGCATCGTTGACCTTTGACACCCGTCCGTGTCCTTTCAGCACTCATCCGTGTTTGAACTCTTACTTCAATACCCGTCCGTGTTGACTTTTGACTCCCTTCCGTGTCCTTTCAGCACCCGTCCGTGTTTGAACTCTTATTTCAGTACTCGTCCGTATTGACCTTTGACACCCGTCCGTGTCCTTTCAGCATTCGTCCGTGTTTTCTTTCCGTACTCATCCGTATGATCATTGATAATCGTCCGTATCCCTATTTCGATACACGTCATATCAATCTATGCAGTTATTTGCTGATACTTCCAGAAGGGTTTATATCCCTTTTCTTCTTTATTCAGCGTGCAAATTTTCTAGTTATTTTGGTATTCAATCACAATTCACCTTGATTGTCTGAATAACCGTTGCTTTCATCCTTCTCAGGTTAATAGATTATTGAATAGGGGCAGCTGTAACACCCCAAAATTTTCCCTCTTGTTGTTGCCTAGCTTATGTTTCATTGCATTGCATTTATATCTCATTTCATCTCATATCTCATACATGTTGCATTGGGGCATGTGATCAGTGGATTTCAGAGCATTGACTATTCAAAGCAGGAGAGCTAAAGCCTAAGGTCTTCAAGCAAGCCTCAAGAGTCTCTTATGTCTCATATGATCTCAATTGATCCCACAAGTCATTGGAAGAAGAGAATTCCCCAAAAAGTTGGACAGTTCATCATCTCCTAGCAAAAGCAGTCCAAATTAGGGTTTTGAGTTCAAGCAGTCTCCTGATGAAATTTTGGTTCAAACTTGATCTCAATTTTTTCTACATGATATCAAGTATCTAAGGATGGAAGATTGCCCATTGGTTCATTTCAGAAGAGGTTCAATTGGTGAGTTGCTTGAGAATCAAGAAATTTGGGGAAAAGTCAATTGTGCAAAGGAAAAAGTCAACTCCTGACTTTTAAGGTCAAATTCATGAAATTCAAGTCACATATGTTCATTGGACAAGGTTTGATCAAGAAATGATGGAGGAATCATCAAAGATCAAGAATTGTACAAAGTTTCCATTTTTAGAAACTTAGGTTTTCCAAAAATGGCAAGTTTGGACCATTTTGCACTCTACTTCAAAGCATTCTTTCTCCATGATAAAAGCTTCAAACTTCAAGCCCAAGTTGAGACAATTAAATATCACATATCAAAATTGAGGGAGTTATGATCAATCAAAGTTTGGTAAAATCAAGGCAAATTCCAAGTCATGGCAAGGCAGATTTAGGCCTCCAGGCCATAATTTCATCAAACATTTGGTGTGCCAAATGTCAAGCTAGTTTTCTCCATCAATAAGGCTTCAAATGAAAAATTGTTGAACATAAAAGTTGTTCATCTCCATGTTCTCTTTAACTTTGATGTTGGGCATTTTCTCATTTGAATAAGTTATGAAGGTCATATGAAGGTTCAAACATGAAGGTGTCACACTGAAATTCCATAGGCTCATGGCCAGGTCTACAGACCAATCTCACATGCCCATGGTTCAGTTTTGCACACATGATTTCTTGGTCATCTTTATACATCTTACAAACTTCCATTAACTTTGATTCCAACATCAAACTTGTTCCATTACATGTTCTTGATCCATAGCCACCAAAATCATCTCATTTCATGTACTATACTTTGAGAATTTCATCTTCAAACATCATCATCTCCATGGAAGTTGTGCTGCCAAAACAAAAGTGATTGTGCATGATATTGTTTGATTCATATCAGTTCACACGCATGGGATACACACCATTCACTCTTTTCCTTATTTGAACACACCCCATCTTACACATTCATGTATACATGTTGCTCCATACACCAAAGAGGAAATGAGAAACTTGCATGACAAGCCTTGCTGCACAACATCATAACATCACCACCACTGATCACTAAACCTCACCATAATTATCATGTCTTTGCCCACACATGATCAATAACCTCACACACACGGGTTCTCTTCCCTCTCATTTTCAAAATTGCTCACTCCACCCTATGCTCTCTCATTTTCACCACAATTAACCTTGGTTCTAACTGTTAACCAAGGTGGTTAACAGTTAACCATTGGTATAAATGCAATCTAATAGAATTTGCAAGGGAACACTCTTCATTTGCTTCATTTCTCACAAAATTCATCTCCAGTTTTTCTCTGAATTCTCTCTCTCTCTGCACGATTTCATCATCATCTTAATCCATTGTTTCACATTGCTGATCAAGAACAAGGAAGAATCAAGATCAATCTCCTCAAGTGTAGCTTCATTGCAGTTTGAATTTCATTATGTTTTCTTCAAGATCTCAAGCATTAGAGCATTTATTTTGCTACTTGGAAGCTCAAGAACAACCCTACACCTCTGGTTTTCTTCTGATTCAGGATTTCTTCAAGTTCAGGTTCATTATTTTTCAAATTTTCTTGCACGAATTCACTGAGTTTAAGTTGTTTTATGTTGATTATAGCTTAATAGAAGCAATGTGACTGATCTGGCTAGTGATAGGCACCTTAAGTGCTTAGATTCAAATGCTAGGGCAAAATGTTTGTGCTCGATTCTCTGTGTACATGCATGCTGTGTGAAATCTAAGTGTGGATCTGTGTTCTACATAACTTCAACTTTCGAATGGTATAATTTTTGTCAATTTCTGGAACATGTGAACATTTTCAGTTAGGGTTTAGGAACTTAAAAACATGGCCGTTAGATCTTAGGCAATGGACGTGTGAGATGTTGCCAGCGAATTAAAAAGAGAGGGCGGAGGTCACGTGCGCTTATTTTTTAATTTTGTTTTCTGATTGATTGTGTGTAACATATCCACTGTACCTCACCATGTGTGTGCATCATAGCTGTTCATCATGATTACTGGCATATGCTTGATTGATTTGTGTGCGTGTGATTCATCCTATGACTGTGAGTGAGTCAACGTTTGACTGAGGTGCACCATAATTCCACACACACACACGTGTTATTGGAATGGACTATAAATGCTATTCACACACCTCATTTTAAGCCCAAACATCTTTTTAAACTGAAAACTTGCTATCTTTGCACCCGCTGCATTATTTCTTTTGTATTTTATTTTTATTTTTATACATGTTTGATTTCCTTTTATTAAAAATACCAAAATGCATCTAAAAATTCTACAAAAATTCATGAACCATGTTTAGACATTAAAATAATTTTTTGTGATTTTTAATTCTGATTTTGTGAATATTTGATCATATTTTGTGGATTTTCTTTTATTTCCTTTTTTCAAAGTGTTTCTTCCTTGATACCTCAACTTTAGATAATTGTTTTGCATAGGTCCAAAACTATTTTTCATCCATTATTTTTGTCATGTTTAGGTAACATCTAAAGACATCTAAAAAAATTTTCCTTATATTTTTAAAATCATTTTTGCATAGCATTTGAACCATTTCTTTATGCATCCTTCTCCTTGCCATAATATGAAATTGTGAGCTTGTTTGAACTTGTTTCTTATTGAATCTTGACATGATCTATTGATGCTTGATTGGCTTCTGACTTAAGTACTTTTTGATGTAATCTCATATTTTTTCCAACTCTCTTTCTATTTTTGCATTGTTGATCATTATAAGTCACATTGGTGAATGTTCTCTCAACTTTGCAAACTTTATTTAATTAGGAGGCACTTGTGCCATTGTATTAGGACTTATGTGATCATTTTATAGGTCATTTTATAAACATTACAGGTCATTCATGTTAGATATAGGTCACTTACCTTTTGGTTTTGGTTCATGAATGTTTGTTGCTTATATGAACTAAGTTTGACCTATTTGTGTGCATCTTCTTTTATGTGCCTTAACATGTTTTATGTGCATATTTGTGACATCGTTATTGCATTCTAATATGATCAAGCATATCATACATCACTGACTTGCATCCATTCTTATTCATGTTCATGTTTCATTCCTCATTCATAACTTGCATTACAAGTATGTTAAATCTTTTGAACGTGAACATTGTTTGAACTTCTTTTCATCTTGTCTTTTCTTCTTGAATCATTGAACTCATGTCTTGTATGATACTTCCATGACCTTCATATGCATCCTTTAATGACTCTTAATTCTGACCTTGAGCCATGTTCTTGAATTTGTACATGTTTACATTTCTTATGCACCTAGTTTACATTAGTAGCACATTACTTACATTTATGCAATTGTTTGGCACATAGTTAGCTTTTATTTGATTTCATAAGACATGTATCCATTGGTATGATTCCTTATGGTGTACATACTGACCTTGAGTACTTCTCAACCCTTAGAACCTTTCTTCTTTAGTTCTTAACTTGTTTGATCTTTACTTGTTATTCTTTCCTTATTTCTTTACTTGTAAATTGTTCTTGCTAACATTTTCAGGGGCTAATGGTAAGTCAAGTGTGTGGGTGTGCACCCACATACAACCTCTTCTTTTATCTCTTTAAGCTTTCAATTTGTGATTGTGATAATCATCTTATGCTTTCTTTGTTCAATCTCTTTCATCCCTTTGAGTTCTTAACTTAACTTCCATCTTTGAAGTAAGTTAGAACTCACTCTTCTTCTCTTTTCTTTTAGACTTAGGTTTCTAAACCACACTTAACCATTAGGAACATCCAAGCATGGTAACTCTTAGGATTAATTAGTCTCCCTTTAGACTTTTACCTTTCTTAACCTTGAGTCTCTTTTCTTCTCATCTCAAAACAAAAAAAAGCAAAAACACTTAATAAAGGCATAACATATACTGTATTTGAGCCTTTCATGTGAGAATAAGATGGTGAGGGGTCTTCTCTCACTTTCTTAGAATGTTTAGCATATGCCCCGTCTTGGGTCGATATGCGAGGCATTCGATCCTACGTGAAAGACTTAAATACAATATGCGTTATACACACCAATAATCAAAATACTTCTTTATAAAATACAAAAACAAAAAAATTCTCTTCTCATCTCCTTCATTCTATTCCTTAAGGACTCGTCATATCCGTTCTACCGCAAACAGGTAACGCCTAAGTCTCCATACAACGAGCTGCAACACCTAACTGCTGGGACGCGCACTCTGACCTTTCCATTAAAAAAACACAAACAAAGCAACCCTTGTTGAGCTGAACTACATTTGCTCTGATTCTTCTTTCTCGTCTGATTGAAGATACGTAGGCACGAGATGCGATATCTCGACGAGCAACCTTTCCCTGTAGTCCGTCGAACTACGTTGACTCTGACTTTCCCATTGCACTGAGGGAATACGTAGGCCTAGGACAACGATAGTGTCCTATCGAGTCACTTCTTTCTCCCTTCCCTTCTCCTTTCTATCTTTCATTTCCAGTTCTCCAGTTAGCAGTCGATATCCAGTTTTCTACACCCTTTGATCGAAACAGCAAGCGTGGATCCTGTCGAGTACGACGGACGTGAAGGGGTGCGATAACCTTCCCTTCACGTAACCGACTCCCTTACCCTCTTTATTTGGTTCGCGAGACCTCGTTCTTTCCTTCCCTCAAGTTTACGCAGTGTTTCCTTTCCCTCTCTTGGGATAAATACACATTTCTGGCGACTTTGTTTCCATGCCACTTTTGCGTTTGTACCTGGATGAAAATCTCGGGAGCGACACAAGGCATAATGCTCCATGTATCCACGCAACGCCCATAATGGGAGGCATTCTGAGATGAAAACTGGAATTCTTGTGCTTCTATACCAAAATCCTTTTACCTGTATAGATCATGAGGATCCTTTTACTCATCTCACAAAATTCTATGAAATTGCAAGTGTAACGGGAGCGCCGGAAGCTGAAGTAGAATCATTGTTCAAGAGACTATTTTCGCATTCCTTAATCGGGAAGGCAAAGGAATGGTATCTTGAACAATCCACTTTGGTTATGACGGATTGGAATTTGTTAGAAGAAAAGTTCCTTGAATGATGTTTTCCACATAATCGATTTATGGAGGCAAAGACGACAATTTCGGTGTTTGCTCAAGGCGGAAATAAATCTCTCAATGCAGCTTGGGAGAGGTTCAAATCCATGTTGCGAAAATGTAAGGGTCACGGTTTTGATGAACTTAATCAAGTGCACATCTTCGAAAATGGACTCCAATCGGTCCACGAGACTTTATTGGATGCTAATTCAGGTGGATCGTTAATGTCCAAGAGCGCCAAAGACGCAATTGCTATTATTGATAGGATGGCACTCAATGATCACCAAGGAAATCACAATCATGGTACTACACAAAGGAAGCCGGGCATGATCGAGTTGGGAACAAATGATGTTATTCTTGATCAAAACAAATTGCTTTCACAACAAGTGGAGTTATTGACTCAACAAATGTCAAAACTTCGACAACAAATCAAAGAAATGCAAGAAGTTCCCAACAACAACAAACAAGCGGCGAGTTATGAGCTTTGTAAGGGAGATCACCCTACCGGGTATTGTCCTTCGGTTGTGGAAGAGGTGAATTATTCGGGAAATCAAAACCAAGGGTATCAACCTTAACCACCTTACCAACAAGGCAACCAAGGTTACCAACAAAGAGGTAATCAAGGTTATCAACAACAATGGAGACCTCAAGATGCCGGAACTTCTAATCGTCAACAACAATATCAAAACTACACTCAACCTCCACAAGTTTCAAGTGGAAATTCAAAGATGGAAGACACCTCACTCAATTCATGCAAATGTCAATGTCTAATCAAAAGAACACCGATGTGGCTATAAAGAATCTTGAGACGCAAGTGGGGCAATTATCAAAACAATTGGTCGACCAACACAAAGGAATTTTTTCGAAAAATACTCAAGTGAATCCAAAAGAGCATTGCAAGACTATTCTTACTAGAAGTGGTAGAGAAATTGATATGGGGATAAGTGAGGAAGTAGTGGAAATAGAGGGAGTAATTGAAAAAGAAAAAGAGATTGATAAGAAAGAAGTAGAAAAAAATGTTGAGGGAGAATTAGTTGAAAATGAAAAGAAAAAGAGTGAGGAAGAAGAAAAGAAAATGAGAGAAGAGAAAATGAAAAAGACTAGGAAGGGGAAGGAACAAGTGAGCACTATTTTGATTCAAAATTTATCTTATCCTAATGCTCTGTCAATAAAAGATAGTGCAAGGAACTATGCTCGGTTTATGGATATTTTTAAGCAATTGCAAATTAATATTCCATTTTCCGAGGCATTGGAGCAAATGCCAAAATACGCAAAATTCATGAAGGATATTCTCACCAAGAAGAAAAGGTACACGGATCAAGAAACGATCATGGTTGACACTAGTTGTAGTGCTATCATTCAACGGACTCTTCCGCGGAAATAAAGTGATTCGGGACGAGTTACTTTGCCGATTACAATAGGAAATATTTATGTTGGTAATGGGTTGATCGATTTGGGATCTAGTATCAACTTGATACCGTATTCCATTGTGAAAAGGTTGGGACATATGGAATTGAGAGCTACTCAAATCACATTGCAACTTGCCGATAAATCCACTACCTGTCCGGATGATGTGTTGGTTAAGGTAGACAAATTATTGTTTCCCATCGACTTTGTGGTGATTGACATGGAAGAAGATGAAGACGCTCCATTGATTCTTGGAAGACCTTTTATGAAGACCGCTAGAATGACTATTGATATGTGTGGTACCCTAAATTTTGACCAGTGTTTTTGGTTTTTTTGTACTACCAGGAGGGTGTCATTTAGATGTCAGTGGGCTCCTAAGATTGCTAACACTTTTTAGGCCCATTTTAGAATTGATTTAGTATAAGGGGTTTTTTTTAGGGAGCTTGTTTAATTTTAATATTTCGTTAGGATTTATTTTAGAGACATTTATTTTTTAGAGTTAATTATTTTAAGATATTTTTGAATATTATTATTAGTTGTTTTGTTAGTGAATTAAGTGTCATTAGTTTCAAATAATAAGTTTAAATTTCGAGTATATTATTTTAATGGTTAATTAAGAATAATTTTTAAGTGTTAGAATTTAATTGATGTTATTAATTTTTAATTAAGGTTTAGGATAGGAGGGACCACGTGTGATTATTATATGATTTTTATCATTATTTCATTTTTACTATTTATTCATTAATATAGTTACTGAATATTATTTATCTTGTTTTATTCACTTATTAAGATTTTTTTTTTGGTGATATTATTTATTTTATTTTTAATGTGTATCTATTTTATTTTCGTACGGTTGGGGTCACATTAAGTTTTATTATTATTTTTTATTTTATTTCACTTTTATTGTGGGTCAAAATGTTGACCCAAATATCTTCTTCTTCTGCAAACCCTAATCTACACAGAAATTGAACGATCTAAATCAAACAAATCAAATCGTATAATTTCTATTTCAATCAAATATGTACATACAATTAAATCAAATCCAAAAATTACAAAATCAATCCCTAACTCTAATTTCAAAACAAATCAAATCAAATCCAATTACATAAAAGTTCCTAAAACAGATTTGATCTAATTAATTTTCTAAAACCTAATTTTAATTCCTATATAAGCAAGATAGTAATTCAGACGAAAAAAAAAACCCTAAGCGAATTGAAGCTGCGCAAATCTCCCATACCCTTCAGTTAAGCTCTTACGCAAATAGAGAATTAGGGTTCATCCTTAGAACCCTAACCCCTCTGAGCTCGAACCCACCTGCAAATAAGAAAAGAAGAAGGAATAGAAGAGGAAAACGAAGATAGTAGGCTATAATACAACCAATGTCACGGAAAAGAGAGGTAAACACATAGCTCTCTGAAATTTGTTACCTTCGTAGTACGATTGTCACTATCACATTGTTGTTGTTGTTTTTTTGCGTTTGATTTGTGTTTAGGGGTGCGATCTGAGGGTTTCTGGAAATTTTAGGAGTTAGGGTTCTTGGGGTTAGGGTTAGGGTTCTTCGTTGAACCCTTAGGGTTCTTGGAGGGTTGCATGTTTCTGGGTTTTGATTGAAGTTTTAGGGTTAGGGTTCTCAGGGTTCTTCACGAACCCTTAAGAACCATGCAAATCTGGGTTTTGGGATGAGGATGGGGTTAGGGTTCTTCACAAACCCCAAGGAGTTGTGTTGGTCTCTGGGTTTCTGGGGGGTTTAGGGTTCTTGAGGATGAAGATCACAGTCGAACTCCAACCGGAGATCTGGGTTTTAGGGGCGGTTGATGGTGGCCGGAGGAAAGGATAGAGAGAGGCGAGAGAGAGCTAGAGTTTAGAGAGAGAAGGAGAGAAGATAGAGAGAGAAAGAAAAATGAAAATGAGGGGGAGTCTGAGAGAGATTGGAGTTATATACTCCCTCTGTGTGACGCTGGATGAGTGACAAGTGGCTCACTCATCAGCGTTTGGATTCTTTGACTTTCCAGTCAATAGGTAATCTAATGAGGTTCTGTCCACCGTGGTCCCTCAGCTGACTGGGCATCATGATCATTCACTGCACTTACCATAAGATCAAATGGTAGATATCCATTGGAAGAGTAACCTTATGATCATCATCCAACGCCCCAGAGGAAGTCAACCGTTGACTCCCTTCTCTCTGGTTTCTGCATTTTTTTTTTGTTTTTTGAGTCAATGGGCCTTGCGCTCAGGATTTTATTCACACCCTCCAGAAACCCAATTGCTTTCTTTCCAATAGAAAATACACCCCTGGGTTTTTTTAGTAATTAAATTAATAACTTAATTTAATTACTTAATTAGGATTTAATTTTTTAATTAGGGTTTAGAAATAGGATTTTAGGGATTTTAGTGTTAGGATAAATAATTAAATTTCTATTTTGTATTATTTTAAGTTTTTTGGGGTTTTAATAAATAGTTTATTTATTTAAATTACATTTTTTTAAGTAAATTTTTTATATAATGGAATTTGGTTTCTGATTTTTCTTGGTGATGGGATATTTTGAATTGTTTATAAAATTAGGTTTAGGATTTGTTTTAAGAAAATTAGTGTTTTTTAATTTAATTTTTATTTAAATAGGATAAATATTGGGTGGGATGAAAATAAATTAAATTAGATTTAATTTAATTTTTTGGGATTAAGTTCTTTTTTTATTTTGGGAGCATTTTTGAATTGGGAAATTATGTTTTTTTGAAAATTTGAATAATTTAGGGGCTAATTTTGCTATTTTTTAGTATAGTGGTATCTTGGTTTTTTACTTTTATTTTGGAAATTTAGTATTTTATCTTAAGGGATAAAAGGATTTTCTTTAAGATTTGGGATAAAGCTCTTTGTCCAAGAGGCTAAATAAAGGATAAGGGATTTTGGGATAAAACTCTTCCTCCAAGAGTATAAATAAATGGATCGCGATTTTTAGGGATAGAACTCCTTATCTAGGAGTATAAATGATAGATTAAGGGATAAAACTCCTTATCTAAGAGTATAAATAATAGATTTGGGGATAGAACTCTTTATCCAAGAGTATAAATAGTGGGTTAGGTTTCGGGATTAGGATTAGGGGGTAGGAATAGGGGAGGTGAACTACGGTTACTCTGATCCTTCAAAATTGAAGGTACGTAGGCATAGGGTTGTAAACCCTAGCAAATATAATAATAATAAAAAACTTAGGGTCCCCCTCGTAGGTTAATTTCATTTAACTTTTTCTACTTATAATAACAGGTTTTTTTATAATAAGAATATAAAGTCAAACATTAAAATAACAAACAAACATACCATAGAACTTAAGGAGGATCCCATTGAGTACAATGGAAGTGAGGGGTGCCTAACACCTTCCCCTCACTTAACCGACTCCCGAACCTTAGGAATCTCTGCCCTTAGAATTAGGATCTTAGGTTTATCATTTATTTTCCCTAAAAAGATATGATGGCGACTCGAAAATTTTTTGCCGGCCGCGACAGCTGGCGACTCTGCTGGGGAGCTTGTAACCTAAAGAGAGTCCGTCCTAACCTTAGGTTTTAGGGTTTCGTTTGTTTATCTTGGGTTTTTATTGTTTTTCTTTTGTTGTTTATTTTTCTCATGATTTATTATATGTCATAATTTGTTTTATTATATTTGTTATTTTATATTTATTATATTGTCATTTTTGCATTGGTTTGGGATATGATGATGTGTGAAGCTAAAACCCAAGCTTGGAGTATACCTTAATATTAGGACGTGAAACGAAAATGTTAATGGAAGGGATGTAACATCCCGACTATGCATTGATGCCACACTCAGATAGATCCTCCAAAATGATCTTCCTGATAAGGCTAGCCCTTAACATAGCTGATGATTTGGATGTGGTTGAAGATTCTGAGGACCTTTAGAAAACCCAATCAACCCATGGTGATCCTAAGTATTCAACCCTCAAGGGTCATTACTAGGATCTTTCTAGATGTGACTTATCCCGAAGGTTTACCGTAGGAAGGCTTGATCCTTCTCATGGTAAAACAAGGGTATAGTCCGTAAATTCTAGGGCCGTTATGCTGCCCAAAACTGTATATCCTACATGTGAGGGGATTGGGTAGATAAGACTTAGATCTAACCTACTATAAGGAGCCTACCTAGTTAGGGTCATGCTTGCATTTCACCCTTACCTTAACAAATAGACATTTTAAAAAAAAACTCATTCAACATGTTCATAAAATTTTTCTTTTCTGCATCACAGGAATCTTAAAGTTTTCTAAAAAAAAGGAAGCAAAGCAAGGAAATGGATTCTGGAAAAAGAAAGACTATTCCAGTTACTCTAAGGACATCTGATATTGAGGGGTTGAAAATTTATGCCATGGGTTTATCTGGTGCAAGAAGGAAGTCTATTATCCAAAATTATGGGAATATCTTGGACCTTGTAACGGTTCCTGTTAGGGAAGAGGGGTCAACATCACTAGCTCAGTTCTATGACACTAAACTAAGGTATTTTCAGTTTCAGAATTTCCAAATGGCTCCCACGCTCGAAGAGTTTCGTAAGATTCTGGACTTCCCTATAACTAGGAAAGTGCCATTCATGGAGATAGGGTACTGCCCTTCATTAGGAGAGATTGCTGGATATTTTCACATCCGTGAAGATATCCTAAAGAATGGTGTGAGGTTTCACGAAGGTTTTCAGGGGTTCTCAAATAGTTTCTGGGAAAGAAAGGCCAGTAATTTTGCTATTAATAATGACTGGAAAATGCTGGATAATGTTATGATGCTTCTCATCTTTGGGCTGATATTATTCCCAAGCGCAAAGGATTTTGTGGATATAGTTGCCATCAATATGTTCTTGGCTACCACCGTTGGAGAGCAAGATCCTACGATAGCTCTCCTAGCAGATGTCTACCATACCGTCCACCTAAGGCACGAAAGGAAGAATGAAGCCATGATATGTTGTGCTCCTTTATTATATAAGTGGCTCAGCTCACATTTGGCAAAAGATATGGATGACCTTGGGCGAATGAACAAGAATGTGTGGTCCCAATATTTGGTCTCCCTCATTGACACTAATATCCTGTGGTTTCCAAACGCCCTCAACCTCGAGGACTTAATCTTGAATTGTGGGAATTATTCTAATGTGCCTTTAATTAGATCTAGAGGGTGCATTAGTTATAACCCTATCTTAGCTATGAGACAGTTGGGGCACCCCTTAATGTACAAGCCCGAGGATAAACTACTTGAGGGTTTTGTTCTGCAAGGTAAGGTAACCAAGGATCATTCCACGGTCGTGGAAATCATTCAAGCATGGAAGCATTGCATCAAGGGGAAAGGTAGTCTTAAGAGACCAAGGGAGGAATCTAGGGTACCTTACGACCAATGGATGAAGGAAAGAGTTCAAATAGTAAAGTTACCCTTCACTTTGCAATACCCCACTGAACCAAAAGCTCCTGTTATGATTTCCATAGAGGAGGTAGAAAAACTCAAACAGACCGTCCTACAATTGGGGAAAGAAAAAGAAGAGTGGGAAAGTAAATTTTATCAAGCCACAGGGGAGAGCAGTCAGTTAAGAAGGAGCCTCAATGAAGCTCTAGAGCAATCAAGGGTTAATGAGGGGATAACCGAAATGGAAGAAGGGCAGAAGGAACGAGCTTACGCCGACCTTCAAACTGTAAGTTCAAGTCTCAAAGACCATAAGGAGCAATTAGATAGAGCCTGGCGTCAAAGGGACGAATGGAGGGACATTTGGATGGCATCTACGCAAAGGGAATTCAAGGAGGGATGTGATAGGTGCATCCAAGACTTAGAGGTTGAAGTCCAAAGCTTGGATAACGCTCTTCTCGAGAGCAAGAGGCAAGCCTTGGATACAACTGTGCGAATAAGATCAACTGAAGAACTTCTTGCTTTACGGCCATAAGGATGGAGAGAAATCCAAGAAGAGAACCGAGAACTTAGAAGACTATATGAGGAACTGGAGGAGTCTTACGAAGATCTAAGGGCATGGGGCATTTATGTTGAAGAACATAACCAACAATTAGAGCAAACTACTAGGGAGGATTTGGAGATTATGGTTGATTTGCAGAGCAAAGAGGCGTACTATCGAGAGAGATATCAGAAGTTGGTTATACTGTCCAACAACCTAATTTATGAGATCCCTCGAAGTTTAAAGTAGGCAGAATACATGGAAGATATCTTCAAGCCAGTAAAAGAGATTACCGACTTTCTTGCACTTTGTTGTGAGATGGTAGAGGAGTTTAGGGCAAGGATTAGGAGAAGGATTTAGTTTTTCTATGTAATGACTTCTTACGTTTTGGTTTATTTACTTTTCAGTTATGAATAATTTAATGGTTTACCCTTAATTTGGTTTCCTTATGTAATAAATGGGGCTTTGACCCTCGTACTTTCTTTTCATTAATAAGATTATTTGAATTTCCATTATTCTTGGTTTTGGTCTCAATAAATAAAGGTTTAAGATTCCTATCACAAAATAATTTTTGCATACTCATACATTCATGCATGCATGCATAAAAACATAAATCATTAAAAAAAATCCAACGAAAATAATTTTTTAATATCTTCTCTCAGAATCATCATAGCAATCTGGCGTCTTGACCCAATACCCGCGCCCACCAAATGAAAGCTATGGAACAAATGGAACTGAACAACGCTGCTCTAAAGGGAGACGTGGATGCTGTCAAAGGGAATGTGGAGGAAATGAAGGACAAAATCGACCAACTGACTCGAGCTATTCAGAATCTGATAGTAAGAGACACAGAGGCTAGTAACTGTAGGAGTGTCCCTACCCCTCCTCCCCAGTATGAAGATAATAATCCTCTCTTGGGATTTGTAGCTGACTTGGAATGTGAAGCATTGGAGGCTAGTAAAGGGAAGACTAACACTCAGCCTCCTGTAGGGTCTGTTCCTCCACCTGAGCATAATGGAGAATCACGACCTATACAGATACCTGTCACTCGTGAGGTCTCTGATGACTAGCACCTCCAATATGGAGAGGAGGATTCAAGGCAGGTAGTTCGTGAAACCAAACTGGCTGTCATGGAAGGAAGGGAAGCGGATGAAAAGTATAAGATGATCGAAGAACGATTAAGGGCTATGGAAGGATCCAAGGTCTTTGGGATTGATGCTTTGGAAATGTGTCTGGTACCCGATGTGGTCATACCTCCTAAGTTTAAGGTGCCTGACTTCGAGAAGTATAAAGGGGTTAGTTGCTCAAAAAACCACATTTGGATGTTCGCCCGAAAGATGGGTGCCCATGCTAAGAATGAGAAGCTGATGATACACACTTTCCAAGACAACCTTAGAGGGGCGTCCTTGGACTGGTATATGCAATTGGAGAGGACTCACATTAAGACTTGGGAAGACCTTGCAAGCGCCTTTCTGAAGCAATACCAATATAATATGGACATGGCACCTAATCGTATGCAATTACAAAACATGTCCCAAAAATGGAATGAATCTTTTAAGGAATACGCCCAGAGGTGGAGGGAACTAGCCTCTCGTGTGCAACCTCCATTGCTGGAAAGTGAGCTGATAGTTATGTTCATGGAAACATTGCAAGGGCTATACTACAAAAAGATGATTGGGTCTGTCTCAACTGGATTTGCGGATTTAGTTATCATTGGGGAAAGGATCGAGAATGGTTTAAAAAGCGGAAAGATTGGAAAGGCATCTTCCAGTCAACATAACAACAAAAGGTACTCTAGAAACAACTCGAAGAAGGAGGCCAATGCCATTTCTGCTGATAGGTATACTCAAGTACCTTATAACGCCTACGTGGAGGCTACGGCCCTAATCAAGCGTCTCCTATGCTCCAAATCTAACAGCCAAGAGCGCCACCTCTGCAAAATCAGCAACAATAGAAGTATCCCCGAAGGGAACAAAGGAGGCCATGGAAGGATTTTGACCCTATACCCACCACATATACTCAGATCCTGCCTATGCTAATCCAAAAGGGACTGGTAGAAATCAAGCCGTTAGGGCCCCCTCCTACGCCTCCTCCTCGAGGGTATGATGCTAATGCTAGGTGTGATTATCATGCTGGATCGCCGGGGCATACAACTGAAAAGTGTTTAGCCTTCAAGTTTAGGGTGCAAGATTTGCTGGATCAGAAGGTCATTAACTTCAGTTATGACAATCCAAATGTAGGAGATAATCCTTTTCTAGGGCACGCTGGGCCAACTGTTAACTCCATTGAGGGACTGGGAGAGAATGTCCTAATCAGAGGGGTAGAACAAGTAAAGACCCCTATGACTAAAGTGAAGGAAGTATTAATTAGGTACGAGGAGTTTGAAAGGCTACACGGTGACTGCGAGGACTGCGTGTTTGATCCCGATAACTGTAAGAAGATGAAGAGGGTCCTCCAATAATTAATGGACCAAGGGATAGTTCAAATTGGGTACTTAAGGAATATGAATGAGGTGGCTGCCTTAGAATCCCAGGGGCACGTACCTTCTGAGATTCCCTACCAGAAAAGAGGAGTTGTGACTCCTATTCAAATACCAGTTCCAAGGTCTGCACAAGGGCCTATTCAAATACCAGTTCCCATGCCTGCACAAGCACCCATTCAAATACCAGTTTCAAGGCCTGCACAGGTTCCTATTCAGATATCAATTCTGGTACCTGCACGAACACCAATTCAAATACCTGTTCCTGCACCAGTCAAAGTTCTAGAGCCTGCAAGGTCAGAAGGCCCTATCACTTTCCATGTTCCAGCACCATTTCCATATGAAAGCACTAAGACCGTACCTTGGAAATATGACATCACTGCATCCGTGGGAGGAAAGACTATAATACCATCACCAGTTGTTACTAACATAGCTGGTATTGGAGGGATGACCCGTACTGGAAGAGTATACTTCTCAGAGCAACCTAAGAAGGATACCCCCGAAAGCTCAAAGGGGAAAGAAACCACAAATACAGGTGAAGGATCTTCCAAGAAGAGTATATCCCAAGAAGACGCCGAGGAATTTTTGAGAATCATAAAGAAAAGTGATTATAGGGTGGTGGACCAACTAAATCAAACACCGTCCAAGATCTCCATTCTATCCTTGTTGTTATGCTCGGAGGCACATAGGGAATCCCTGCTGAAGGTCCTGAATGAAGCCCATGTCACCAAAGATATATCAGTAATTCAGTTCGACGAGGTAGTCGCCAATATCGCCGCCAGCACCTGTCTGGGTTTCAGTAGTGAGGAATTACCTCCTGAGGGGCAAGCACATAATAAGGCCTTACATATATCAGTCAAATGTCAAGACACTATTATCTCAAGGGTGCTAGTAGACACAGGGTCTGCCCTAAATGTCATGCCTAAGGATACCCTTATGAAATTAACATCTGTAAGGACCTTTATGAAGACCAGTTCCCTGATGTTAGGGCTTTCGACGGCTCGAAAGGAATGGTAATTGGGGAGGTAGTCATACCTACAGTGGTGGGATCACACACCTTCATAATCACTTTCCAAGTCATGGACATCAATCCCTCCTACACTTGTCTTCTAGGACGACCATGGATTTATGCTGCGGGCGCAGTTACTTCCACACTTCATCAGAAATTGAAGTTCATATCTGGGGACAAATTAATAATTGTTGATGGGGAGTAAGACATGTTTGTCATCCATCTCTCGTCATTCAGATGCATAGAAGTGTATGGGGAGACATTCGAAATACCTTTCCAAGCTTTGGAGGTTGCAACGGTCAGTCGTAAGCAAGTCGTTCGACAAGAGGAAAAGCCAAAAAGGATCACAGACTTAATCCAGAATGGGGATACTAGGGGCTGGGGCAAGGTGATAGAGATACATGAAAAGAAGGATCAATTTGGGCTGGGTTACAAACCAGCTAATAAAGCGGCTCAGAAGTCTCGTCAAATGACATTTCCTCCTCTCGAGGAAACTTTCCATAATGCCGGATTCAGAGATGAAGATCAAGTGACTGCAATTGAAGAGGAAAATAAGGGGATACCAGATTGGGTGTGCCATTGCTCACCAGATACAATTATCAACAATTGGAGGGCCATCGAGATTCCTGAGATGATTTCTGTTTCAAAGTAATTTACTTTTCTTTAAAATAATAATAAGTCATTTGCTATGCCCAAGGCAAATGGACAAGCTTTGTAGGGCCACCTTTTGTTTCTTTGAATTATTTAATAATAAAATCTCATTTTTTTTTAATCAAGTTCTTTTTCTTTCATATTTGTTCCATTTTTCAAACGACAACACACTTTTTTCCAGTACTTTCATCAATTCAAAAAAATAATAAATGATAAAATTCTCCCTCATGCAGATTTAAAAATGAATCTATTGAAAACGACACTGCTATAATTCCTTACAACTTCGAGTTCCCGATTAACCAATCGAAAGAGGGTGATGAGGACGATTGTGAACTTCTTGAAGAGCTAGCCAGACTGCTAAAGCAAGAGGAAAAAGTGATACAACCTCATCAGGAACCAGTGGATGTGATCAATCTTGGAACTGAAGAAGACAAGAAGGAGGTTAAAGTCGGTGCTTCTTTAAACAAGGACATAAAGGAAAAGTTGATCAAGTTGCTACAAGAGTATGTGGACGTGTTCGCTTGGTCTTACCAAGATATGCCGGGGTTGGATACGAATATTGTTGAACATAAGCTACCGCTCAAACCTGAATGCCCACCGGTTAAACAAACGTTAAGAAGAACGAGACCGGATATGACTCTCAAGATCAAGGAAGAGGTTAAAAAGCAGTTCGACACAGGGTTCTTAGCCGCAGTAAAGTATCCAGAATGGGTGGCCAATATTGTGGCCGTGCCAAAGAAGGATGGGAAGGTCAGAATGTGTGTAGACTACCGAGATCTCAATAGAGCAAGTCCTAAAGACGATTTTCCACTACCCCACATTGACGTGCTGGTGGATAACACTGCTCAGTTTTCAGTCTTCTCATTTATGGATGGGTTTTCCGGATATAATCAGATCAATATGTCTCCCTCCGACATGGAAAAGACCACTTTTATTACACCTTGGGGAACCTTCTGTTACAAGGTAATGCCCTTCGGGTTAAAAAACGCTGGGGCAACTTATCAAAGGGCAATGGTAACTCTCTTTCACGACATGATGCACAAGGAAATAAAGGTTTACGTAGATGATATGATTGCTAAGTCACAAACTGAGAAAGATCACATAGTCAATTTACAAAAGTTATTTGAACAACTGAGGAAGTTTAAGCTACGATTAAATCCTGCGAAGTGTACTTTTGGGGTCCGATCTGGGAAGTTATTGGGGTTCATAGTCAGTCAAAGAGATATAGAAGTAAATCCCGATAAAGTAAAGGCCATTCAAGAAATGCCAGCTCCAAGGACAGAGAAAGGAGTACGTGGATTCCTGGGGAGATTAAATTACATCGCTAGGTTCATATCACACCTTACTACTACTTGTGAGCCAAGTTCAAGCTGTTGAGGAAAGGTCAAACCATCGAGTGGGGTGAAAACTGTCAAAAGGCTTTCGATCGAATTAAAGAATATTTGCAAGAACCACCCATATTGGTGCCACCAGTACCTGGAAGACCGCTCATAATGTATCTAACGGTGCTTGACAATTCGATGGGCTGTGTACTCGGACAACAAGATGAAACAGGGAGAAAAGAGCACGCAATTTATTACTTGAGTAAGAAATTCACAGATTATGAATCCAAATATTCACTATTGGAGAAGACCTGTTGTGCTCTTGTATGGGCCGCCCGCCGATTGAGACAATACACGGTGTGCCATACTACTTTATTGATATCAAGAATGGACCCCATCAAATATACATTCGAGAAGCCTGCAGTGATTGGGAGAGTGGCTCGGTGGCAGATGTTACTGACTGAGTATGATATCCAGTATGTTACCCAAAAGGCCATAAAAGGGAGCGTATTAGCCGATCATCTCGCTCATCAACCGGTAGATGATTATCAACCTATGCAATATTATTTCCCCGATGAGGATGTGATGGCTGTAAGAGATGATGATATCCCAGAAGGACCTGAACCCGGATCTCGGTGGAAGCTTATATTCGATTCTGCCTCAAATGCAGAAGGACAAAGAGTGGGGGTTGTTATAACTTCTCCAACAGGATTCCACATACCTTTCACTGCGAGAATATGCTTCACGTGTACCAACAATATGGGGGAATAAGAAGCGTGTATCTTGGGAATCAGTGAAGCCATTAACCTTGGAATTAAGATTTTGGAAGTATATGGAGATTCGGCTCTCATCATCAATCAGGTCAAGGGAGAATGCAGGACACTTAATGCTAAACTAACCCAATATCGAGACTGTGTCTGGAAGATGATCACCTACTTTGATGAGATCACTTTCCATCATATCCCTTGAGATGAGAATCAATTGGCAGATGCTCTAGCAACTTTGGCATCCATGTTCAAGGTCAAATGGTATAATGAAGCGCCGGCTATAAGAATCAATCGCCTAGATGAACCAGCTTATTGTGCAACAGTGGAGGTTGAAGGAGATGATAAACCGTGGTTTCATGATATCAAGCAATTCCTCCAAAAACAAGAATATCCTGCAAATGCCTCAAGTGGGGATAAGAAGACGCTTAGAAGATTGGCTGCCCAATTTTTCCTTGATGGAGATGTACTTTATAAAAGGAATCATGACATGGTGTTGCTCTGGTGTTTAGATGGACATGAACAGGATATCCTTATCAAGGAAATCCACGAGGGATCATTTGGAACCCATGCAAATGGGCACGCAATGGCTAAAAAGATTCTTCGAGCTGGGTATTATTGGTTGACTATGGAATCAGACTGCTTCAAGTACGTTAAGAAGTGCCACAAATGTCAGATCTACGCAGACAAAATTCATGTGCCACCAACCCCTTTGAATGTTTTAACCGCTCCATGGCCTTTCTCTATGTGGGGAATATACATAATCGGGATGATCGAACCAAAAGCATCGAATGGACACCGATTCATTCTAGTTGCTATTGACTACTTCACTAAATGGGTAGAAGCTGCTTCCTACACTAATGTGACAAGGAAAGTAATTGCACGATTCATCAAGAAAGAGATAATCTGTCGCTATGGGGTTCCTAACAAGATCATCACGGATAATGGGCTCAATCTAAATAATAAAGTGATGGATGAGCTGTGCGAGAGTTTCAAAATCGATCACCATAACTCGTCGCCTTATCGCCCCAAGATGAATGGCGCGGTAGAAGCGGCTAATAAGAACATCAAAAAGATTATCCAGAAAATGGTGAAGACTTACAAAAATTGGCACGAAATGCTCCCTTTCGCACTACATGGCTACAGAACCTCAGTCCGTACGTCAACAGGAGCTACTCCTTTTTCCCTGGTATATGGCACAGAAGCGCTACTTTCTAATGAAGTAGAAATTCCTTCACTAAGGGTCATAATGGAGACTAAGCTAGATGAAGCTGAGTGGATACAAAACAAATTTGATCAACTAAACCTCAAATAGGAGAAGCGCATGGCCGCTGTATGTCATGGTCAATTATATCAGCGGAGACTCAAAAAGGCATTCGACAAGAAAGTTCGTCCTCACCTATTTGAAGAAGGAGACCTGGTGTTAAGGAAAGTGCTACCCATCTATAAAGATCCTCGTGGAAAATGGGCCCCAAACTATGAAGGACCATATGTCGTAAAGAGCGCCTTCTCTGGTGGAGCTTTAATACTGACTACGATGGATAGAGCAGATTTACCGCGACCGGTAAATTCCGATTCAGTCAAAAGATACTATGCCTAGAAAAAGAGGATAAAGGCCCGCTAAGTCGAAAACCCCAAAGGGCGACTTAGGCAAAAATTAGGGCGCCCCGGTGGATTGAAAACTTGAAAGAGCAATCCAGGAAAAAATTAGGGACTTGAATAAAAAATGATACCCGACAAGTCGAAAACCCTAAAGGGCGGCTTAGTTAAAAAAATGGTATATCATCCTGGTGGACTAAGACTCGAAAAGGGCGGCCTAGGCAAAATTAAGGATATCTAAAAGGTATATGTCTGATAGCACTTATGGTCACACAACGGGGATTCAGAAAGGAATGATCAATCCAGTCGTCATCTTCAGAAGCGAAGTGTCATGGCCTCAGAGACTTAGGGATATTAGTTTGTGTTTGAATTCAATAGGGACATAAATAAATTTGTTTTTCGTATTGCCATTTTTTCATCTTGTAGATTTGTAGTAATTCCTCCTTATGAGGATTACTTTCCTTATGTACTATTTCCTGTTTATGGGCCCATTTTTTAATAAATAAAATTTTCTCCTTTTTTAAATTATTCTGCTTGATTACAAAGTGTTGATTAATTATGGAATAATACATTGAAACATTGGGCATAATGAAAAAGCTTTTGAAAAGGAAATTGTATTTTACTTCGATTTTGAAACAATAAAGGGATCATATTCTTCCAGTACAGGGTCTATATGTTAACAGTCGCGATCCGGTCATTATGAGAGCTTTGCTAAAAGAAGTAATACGCATCTCCAAATATCAAGAGCATACGACTTGGTTACACTTATCGAGGGGCCAAGGTTTAAGGGTCGGGAAGTTGGAATGTTATAAAAGATATTGGTTTCCGTAAAAGCACACATTGCATATCATAAAGGAGGCGCTAGCCCAAATAGTGCATCATGCATAAGAGCACACATACTTTTGAACATGCACGCATGGCATAAGGATTATATTTACTACAGGGTTAAAGGGGTTAATCGGGTTTTTCGTCGAGGGTTTATCACCAGGGATTTTAGGATATCAGCTTAGCACCTATCGGGTTATGCGGTCAAAATTAGGGTCCTTCTTGTATTTAATCGTCTCCTCCTCAAAAGAAGGAAGGCTCATCGACATCATCCTTCTGATTCGAAGACGATTAAATAGGGGCAGCTGTAGTACCCTAAATTTTGACTAGTGTTTTTGGTTTTTTTGTACTACCAGGAGGGTGTCATTTAGATGTCAGTGGGCTCCTAAGATTGCTAACACTTTTTAGGCTCATTTTAGAATTGATTTAGTATAAGGGGTTTTTTTAGGGAGCTTGATTAATTTTAATATTTCGTTAGGATTTATTTTATTTATTTTAGAGACATTTATTTTTTAGAGTTAATTATTTTAAGATATTTTTGAATATTATTATTAGTTGTTTTGTTAGTGAATTAAGTGTCATTAGTTTCAAATAATAAGTTTAAATTTTGAGTATACTCTTTTAATGGTTAATTAAGAATAATTTTTAAGTGTTAGAATTTAATTGTATGTTATTAATTTTTAATTAGGGTTTAGGATAGGAGGAACCACGTGTGATTATTATATGATTTTTATCATTATTTCATTTTTACTACTTATTCATTAATATAGTTACGGAGTATTATTTATCTTGTGTTATTCACTTATTAAGATTATTTTTTTGGTGATATTATTTATTTTATTTTTAATGTGTATCTATTTTATTTTCGTACGGTTGGGGTCACATTAAGTTTTATTATTATTTTTTATTTTATTTCACTTTTATTGTGGGTCAAAATGTTGACCCAAATATCTTCTTCTTCTGCAAACCCTAATCTACGCAGAAATTGAAAGATCTAAATCAAACAAATCAAATCGTATCATTTCTATTTCAATCAAATATGTACATACAATTAAATCAAATCCAAAAATTACAAAATCAAACCCTAACTCTAATTTCAAAACCAAATCAAATCAAATCCAATTACATCAAAAGTTCCTAAAACAGATTCAATCTAATTAATTTTCAAAAACCTAATTCTAATTCCTATATAAGCAAGATAGTATTTCAGACGAAAAAAAAAACCTAAGCGAATTGAAGCTGCGCAAGTCTCCCATACCCTTCAGTAAAGCTCTTACGCAAATAGAGAATTAGGGTTCATCCTTAGAACCCTAACCCCTCTGAGCTCAAACCCACCTGCAAATAAGAAAATAAGAAGGATTAGAAGAGGAAAACGGAGATAGTAGGATATAATACAACCAGTGTAATGACAAGGAGAGGTAAACACATAGCTCTCTGAAATTTGTTGCCTTCGTAGTACGATTGTAACTATCACATTGTTGTTGTTGTTTTTTTGCGTTTGATTTGTGTTTAGGGGTGCGATCTGAGGGTTTCTGGAAATTTTAGGGGTTAGGGTTCTTGGGGTTAGGGTTAGGGTTAGGGTTCTTCGTTGAACCCTTAGGGTTCTTGGAGGGTTGCATGTTTCTGGGTTTTGATTAAAGTTTTAGGGTTAGGGTTCTTAGGGTTCTTCACGAACCCTAAAGAACCATGCAAATTTGGGTTTTGGGATGAGGATGGGGTTAGGGTTCCTAAGATTCTTCACGAACCCCAAGGAGCTATGTTGATCTCTGGGTTTCTGGGGGGTTTAGGGTTCTTGAGGATGAAGATCCCGGTTGAACTCCAACCGGAGATCTGGGTTTTGGGGACGGTTGATGGTGGCCGGAGGAAAGGATAGAGAAGGGCGAGAGAGAGGTAGAGTTTAGAGAGAGAAGGAGAGAAGATAGAGAGAGAAAGAAAAATGAAAGTGAGGGGGAGTCTGAGAGAGATTGGAGTTATATACTCCCTCCGTGTGACGCTGGATGAGTGACAAGTGGCTCACTCATCAGCGTTTGGATTCTTTGACTTTCCAGTGAATATGTAATCTAATGAGGTTCTGTCCACCATGGTCCATCAGCTTACTGGGCATCATGATCATTCAATGCACTTACCATAAGATCAAAGGATATATATCCATTGGAAGAGTAACCTTCTGATCATCATCCAACGCCCCAGAGGAAGTCAACCGATGACTCCCTTCTCTCTGGTTTCAGCATTTTTTTTGTTTTTTGAGTCAATGGGCCTTGCGCTCAGGATTTTATTGACACCCTCCAGAAACCCAATTGCTTTCTTTCCAATAGAAAATACACCCCTGGGTTTTTTTAGTAATTAAATTAATAACTTAATTTAATTACTTAATTATGATTTAATTTTTTAATTAGGGTTTAGAAATAGGATTTTAGGGATTTTAGTGTTAGGATAAATAATTAAATTTCTATTTTGTATTATTTTCAGTTTTTTGGGGTTTTAATAAATAGTTTATATATTTAAATTAAATTTTTTTAAGTAAATTTTCTATATAATGGAATTTGGTTTCTGATTTTTCATGGGGATGTGATATTTTGAATTGTTTATAAAATTAGGTTTAGGATTTGTTTTAAGAAAATTAGTGTTTTTTAAATTTAATTTTTATTTAAATAGGATAAATATTTGGTCTGGGATGAAAATAAATTAAATTAGATTTAATTTAATTTTTTGGGATTAAGTTCTTTTTTTATTTTGGGAGCATTTTTGAATTGGGAAATTATATTTTTTTGAAAATTGGAATAATTTAGGGGCTAATTTTGCTATTTTTTAGTATAGTGGTATCTTGGCTTTTTACTTTTATTTTGGAAATTTAGTATTTTATCTTAAGGGATAAAAGGATTTTCTTTAAGATTTGGGATAAAGCTCTTTGTCCAAGAGGCTAAATAAAGGATAAGGGATTTTGGGATAATACTCTTCCTCCGAGAGTATAAATAAATAGATCAGGATTTTAAGGGATAGAACTCCTTATCTAGGAGTATAAATAATAGATTAAGGGATAAAACTCCTTATCTAAGAGTATAAATAATAGATTTGGGGATAGAACTCTTTATTCAAGAGTATAAATAGTGGATTAGGTTTTGGGATTAGGATTAGGGGGTAGGAATAGGGGAGGTGAAGTACGGTTACTCCGATCCTTCAAAATTGAAGGTACGTAGGCATATGGTTGTAAACCCTAGCGAGTATAATAATAATAAAAAACTTAGGGTCCCCCTCGTAGGTTAATTTCATTTAACTTTTTCTACTTATAATAACAGGTTTTTTTATAATAAGAATATAAAGTCAAACATTAAAATAACAAACAAACATACCCTAGAACTTAAGGAGGATCCCATTGAGTACAATGGAAGTGAGGGGTGCCTAACACCTTTCCCTCACTTAACCGACTCCTGAACCTTAGGAATCTTTGCCCTTAGGATTAGGATCTTAGGTTTATCATTTCTTTTCCTTAAAAAAATATGATGGCGACTCGAAATTTTTTTGCCGGCCGCGACAATATGGATGACGATTTCATGAAAGTTAGAGTTCAAGATGAGGAGATTTGTTTTAATCTATTTGAAGCCATGAAGAATTCAAAGGACAAAGGTGATTGTTTTAGAATCGATGCAACGGAGAAGGTGATTGAAGAAGTAACATGGAAATTACAAGTTCCTACCCCATTACAAAAAGTTCTTACAAATGCTCATCAAAATGTCAATAAGAATGAAGAAAAGAAAATCGAAAAGTGTTTGCGAGAACTTGAAGAATTGGATGAGATTCCTCCTTTGAAAGAAAGGATGGAAATTTTGATAAAGGAAAATAATGAAGAAATCAAACTTGAATTGAAATTGTTGCCCTCTCATCTTAAATATGTGTTTCTTGATGATGAGGGGCATAAACCGATGATCATGAGCAAGGAGCTAACAAAAAATGAGGAGGACAAATTGATTTGTGTGTTGAAAAAGAATCAAGATGTTATGGGGTGGACTCTTTCCGATTTAAAAGGAATAACTCCTTCCTATTGTATGCATCAGATATTCATGGAAGACGATTTCAAACCGGTTGCTCAACCTCAACATCGCTTGAATTCTACCATGAAAGAAGTGGTTAGGAAGGAAGTGGTGAAAATTTTGGACGCCTGAATGATCTACCCGATTTCTGATAGTCCGTGGGTTAGCCTAGTGCAAGTGGTACCAAAGAAAAGAGGGATGACGCTAATCCAAACGAGAAGAATCAGTTGATCCCTACAAGAACCATGACTGGATGGAGAATGTGCATTAATTACCGTAGGCTAAATCAAGTTAGGAGGAAATACCATTTCCCTCTTTAGTTCATGGATCAAATGCTCGAGAGACTTTTCGGTCAAGAATTCTATTTTTTTATGGTTATTCGGGTTATAATAAAATTATTGTGAACTCGGAGGACCATGATAAAACTGCTTTCACTTGCCCTTTTGGAATATCCACTTATAGGAGGATATCGTTTAGTTTGTGTAATGCACCGACCACTTTTCAACGGTGTATGCAAGCAATATTTTCATACTTGATTGAAAAGTCAATTGAGGTTTTTATGGATGACTTCTCGGTTTTTGGACCATCATTTAATCCTTGTTTGAAAAACTTGGATGTAATATTGGAAATGTGTATGGAAACCAACTTGGTTCTTATTGGGAAAAATGCAATTTCATGGTAACCGAAGGAATTGTGCTCGGCCACAAAGTTTCTTCAAAGGGCCTTGAAGTTGATCAAGCCAAGGTGGACGTCATTGAAAAATTGCCACCACCATTGAATGTGAAGGTATAAGGAGCTTCCTTGGTCATGCGGGATTTTATCGGAGGTTCATCAAAGATTTCGTAAAAATCGCAAAGCCTTTGAGAAATTTACTCAACAAAGATAAGTCTTTTGAATTTGATGAGTCTTGCATGATAGCTTTTAATTCTTTAAAACAAATTTTGACTACCGCGCCCATAATCATCGCTCCAAATTAGAAAATTAATTTTGAACTCATGTGTGACGCGAGCGATTATGCTGTGGATGCGGTTCTAGGTTAACGAAGAACATAAAATTTCCATGCTATACACTACGCAAGCAAGGTCTTGAATGAAGCTCAAGTAAACTATGCCACAATAGAAAAATAATTGCTTGCGATAGTGTATGCATTGAAAAAATTTCGATCATACTTAATTGGGTCTAAGGTTGTGGTTTACACGGATCATGCAGCAATTAAGTATTTGCTTAACAAGCCGGATTCAAAACAAAGGATAATTCATTGGGTCCTTTTGTTGCAAGAGTTTGATTTCGAAATTCGCGACAAAAGGGGATCCGAGATTTTGGTAGCGGATCTTTTATCCCGCCTTGTCAATGTTGAGGTGACCAAGAATGAAAGAGAGGTTAAGGAAGAATTTCCTGATGAAAAGTTGTTTATGGTGCAAGTTAGACCTTGGTTTGCCGACATGGCAGATCATAAAGCCATCGGACTAATACCGGAAGGTCTAACTGGTAACCAGAAAAAGAAATTTTTATATGACACCAAGTACTTTATTTGGGATGAACCGTATTTGTTTAAGCTTGGTGTCGATAACATTTTGAGAATGTGTGTGTCGAAAGAAGAGGCTAATAACATACTTTGGCATTTTCACAACTCTCCGTATGGAAGGCATTTTAATGGTTTGAGAACGGCAACGAAAGTCCTTCAATCGGGCTTTCATTGACATTCTTTGTTCAAAGATGCGCATACACAAAGTTGTGACAAGTATCAAAGAAGTGGTGGAATTTAAAAACGGAATGAAATGTCGTAACAAAAAATGTTAGAAGTTGAGGTGTCCAAGTTGGGGCATAGACTTTGTCGGCCCATTTCCATCATCATTTTCCAATGAATACATTTTGGTCGCAGTGGACTACGTGTCCAAATGGGTAGAAGTGATAGCATGTCCTAAAGCAGATGGAAAAACTGTGATAAATTTTTTAAAGAAAAACATTTTTCTCGATTTGGTACTCCAAGAGTGTTGATAAGTGACGGAGGATCCCACTTTTACAACACTCAGCTAGAAAAAGCATTGGAGCAGTATGGTGTAACGAAAAAAGTTTCAACACAATTCCATCCACAGTAAAATGGGCAAGCGGAGGTATCAAATCGAGAAATTAAGAGGATTCTTGAGAAAACAGTGTTGGCTTCTAGAAAAGACTGTCAAACATGCTCGATGATGCTTTGTGGGCCAATCGGACAACTTTCAAAGTCCTGATTGGTCTCACACCTTTCAAAATGGTCTATGGTAAGAATTGTCATCTACCGGTGGAGTTGGAACATAAGGCGTTCCGGGCCTTAAAATTTTTGAATTTTGATCTAACTCTAAGTGGAGAAAAAATGAAGGTACAATTGCATGAAATGGAGGAATTGTGCCTCCAAGCGTATGACTCTAACAAGCTGTACAAAGACCGAGTGAAAACTTACCATGACAAAAAGATAGTGACCAAAGAGTTTGAGGTAGGGAAACTGGTCTTACTGTTCAATTCACGATTGAAATTGTTCCCTGGGAAGTTGAAATCCAAATGGTCAGGTTCGTTCCAGATTAAGGAGATCAAACACTATGGGGCGATTGTCACTGAAGACACGCTGTCAAATGAGAGTTGGACTGTAAATGGTCAGAGGCTGAAGGTTTATCTTAGTGGAGATTTTGAGCCTGAGTGGGAAAATAAGTGGGCCTGTGGTAGGGTCAGAAAGTTTAAAAAGAACGAAGAGTCTCAAAACTCCTCGCTTTCCCACTCAGTTCTGGCCATCTCTTTGCATTCAAGCTCCATCCTCTCAAGTTCTCTCTTGCTCTTTAAGTGCTTTCTCCTTTTTCTCATCTCATCTCCTATTTCCAGGTTTGCAAATGTTCTCTATTTTTCTTTAATGTAGAATGCATGTTGTTAGGGTTTTAGATTAGAATAAGTTGAAATTGATTATTAGGGTAAGATGGAAGTGATTATGTAGACGTGATTATGAACCCTTTTGATTAACCGTTAGGGTTGTGTTAAAATTTGATTTTGCATTATGAGAACACTTTGTTTTTGTGCTAGTCTGTTAATGCATGTTGATAGAGTTTAGCTTAGGTGTAAATTTAATGTTGGATGGACAGATTGGTTATGGTGGTAGAGGAATTTTTGCTTGTTTTCGCATATGCGCTAAGCAGACTCTGGCCGCGCTAAGCACCCCCCTTTTGCCTTGTTCTAGTTATTTTTATTTTTTTGATGTTTTCAGATTTAAATATGTGGATATGTTGCTGTTTGGTGATTTTTATGTTAAATATATGAGTTTGGGGCAGGTTGGCTGCAGAGCAGATTATGCTTGCATGCCTGACCGCGCTCAGCGTGCTCTGGCCGCGCTAAGTGCGCCCCCTGGGATCAAATTCCTCAATTTTTAATTTTCTGTCGACTTCTTGATTGTTTTGTGTTGACCTAGGGTTTCTTATGATTTTTCTTAAATTTCCTGGAAGGTGGTTTAACTTCTTTGGTGTTGTTTTGGTTTGTTTTTTCTAAATTGCAGATGGCTCTTAAACGTGCCTGTTTCAGCACTGGTCAATCATCACAACAGAGAAATCCGCTTGTGGAGTATGATGCGCACTAATTTTTATGAGCTAAGCAGCAGGGTCGATAACTCCAGCTGACCCAGAGAAGTATTTGGACAGAGCGCATTTTCAGGATTAACCCGCAAGGGGAGTTTCGCGGCTGTGAAAATATCATTGAGTCACATAGGTGGCACGCTCTCCTAACTCCATCGAACCAGCTCAACTACGAGATAGTGCATGAGTTCTATGTGAACGCCATTCTAAGAGAGGGTCAGATGTACACTTTCAGGACTTATGTGAGAGGGAGACAATTGTCATTCTCTAGAGATGCGATTAATGAATATCTGGGCAACCCAATGGTTTTGGCCGAAGGTGAGCAGCGTTCATACTATAGGAGGGTGGCTAGGAAGAATTGGAGTTTAGAGAATGTCTGTTTGGCCTTGGTACACCCGGGACGAGGATTTGAGTTGAATGCGGCGGGAAGGACGAAGATACTGAAGAGAGGAGATATGAATACTACAACTCAGGTTCTGATGACCGTTGTCCTACATAACATCAGGCCAAGGAGTCATACCTCCATTTCGGTTGACATTGCATGCATGCTTTACTATATCATAGAGGAGAGGCAGGTTAAAGTTGTTAGCATTATTTCTAATGAGATCCGAGCCATAGCTGCTAGTGGACATCTCTTGGGCACTAAGGTCCCAACCATTTTGGTATTTATAGGACTTATTATGGGCCTGTGTATGCGAGCGGGTGTCCCAATTTTGGGTGTGGTCTATAAGACCATAAAGGGGGTAGTGACTGATACTTGGATCTAGAGTCACTGTATGCCGAGACTTGACCAACCACCACCTCCACCAGCCCACCCAGATCAGCCACCACAGCAGCACGACGAAGTTCCACCCGCTGACCAGGCCTTTGATGAGCGTGTCGCATGCATGTACACGTGGGATATGCATATGGCTCATCAGAGGGCCTTTACATTTTTGCACTCATCCATGCAAGCTTTGCATTTGCTGGTTCGTGGGCCATAGGTTGATCATCCATTCGCGATGTAGGAGGACTTTGACGCTTATGTAGCTTGGCCTAGGGACAAGCCTTTCCATTTTCAGATGGGGCAGGTTCCGCCTCAGAGTGCTCAGGTGCCCCAGCCAGAGGCTGCTAGGGATGATGAGGATACAGACGGTGCAGAGGATGTTGAGGCTGCGGTGGATGACGAAGATGATGATAGCGAGGAGAGTAAATGGGAGATTGGTTCTGAGGCCAGTTCTGAGTAGTTGATCCTGGGTTATCTTATCTTTTGTTTGTTTTTATTATATATATATATGTTTGAACTTTCTGGATTTTGTTGTTATGTTTTAATTGTATTTCTGGATCATTTTGTACCATCCTTGAAAGGATGAGGAACAGATGTGCGGCACCATTGTTTTGGTTATCACAAATTTTGGCATTATGATAATATTTTAGTATTTTGAGTAGTTTTTGCAAGTATTAGTTTTAGTAGATTTTTTTTTTATTTTGTGTTGTTCCTAAGTTGAAAACTTGAAGGAACCGTGTGACTAATGTCAAGATTGATGAATCAACAAGCAATTGAATGGTAATGATATTATCGAGTAAAGGTACCGTGCAAGATACATTTTTATCGCTTTCTGAAACTTGTGATGAGTGTAAAACTTGTAGTCATTACTTCTTTTGAAATACTTTTTCATTTTTGAATCATTTAGAACATTGCCTTTGTGAGAAAGCTTTCATTGTATAATATACGCAGAATACCGACATTCTTGTTTAACTCGTTCTTATTATGTTGAAATCATGCATGTGTGTTAATTTGTGGAAAAGGAAGAAAAGGATCAAGGCAATTTTTCTGCATTTTGAGAAAACTTGCGAGTGAGCGAGTGTTTGAGTACAAGTCTCTTGATTCCTTTTTCATCTTTTGCCTCTAATTTATAAGTTTCTTTCCTGATGATCAAGTTTCCTTGGATGTAACTTTTGGTTCATCTGTACAATGCTACAAGTGCATTTTTTGTGAATTTGAAAGAAACAACAGATGCAAACTCATTCATTAAAGACAAACATTACTGAATTGATACAATATGGAAGAGTACTTATAATTTCTATTAATCTTAGTTAGATATACATTTGAAAATAACAAAAACTTTTAATAAATAAAATAAAAGACTAGCTACATGTCTTTTCATATGTTACCATTGTGGAAAAGATCATGCATGTAATTGTTGGTGCGGAATAGCGGCAAGCAACAAAAGATTTGGAAGTATTTTTCTGGGAATTTATCGTGTCCACAGAGATCGGTGCTACTGAACTTCTGTTCGATAATCTCTAAGTTTATGAGTTTGGATTAAATGGTTTGGAATTGTAAAGCAGAAAAGTAAATATAAAAATAAAAAGAATACATTCTTTGGAGAAAAGAAACTTATCAAACATACATATAATCCACTCGTCACAAACATAAATTTATAGATCATTTTCACTCTTACTACAATACTCGTCAAAATCATCCAGTATCGCTTAGAACAGTGTCCATCTCTGGCACACTGAGCTGAGAGAGCAACCGTATCACTCTCATCGTCGCTCTCGCGCACGACGCCTCGAAACACGGAAGGCATTAAGTTCCGACACCATAAAGATTATTATCTAAATCTATCTCTAGCATCTAGACAATAGATATCCACCCCCTAATCAAGATTCATGATGTTTATCTCTAACACAACACAAATCCAAACATAAATGCAAAAAGATCAAGGAAGACATCGATAATGATTTGTAAAGCAGATTTTATACAATATTATGATCAACAAAGATACATATGTTCATAGTAACTATACAACACCCAACAAATAGAAATTACAAAGAGAAGAGAAGAAGAGGAAACAAACATTTCTTGGTTTGTCAACACCAATCGACGAGAGATTCGACTCCGGATCATCCAATTGCAAGCTTCATTGTTGTTTTCTAAGCTAATCCTATGAAGAAATGAAGTTTGATGGAGTGGGAGCAAAAAATACCCAAACCATAACCTAAAAAATGTATTTTTACCCCTATTTATTGCTGTCATCATCGCAGACCGCGCTTAGCCCAGCTTCGCGCCCTTATTAATGTTAAAGCGCCTTAAAAGCCCGCTAAGCGCGGTCGGGCACGCTTAGCCCGGTCTGCTCGGGAATGAAATATTTCTGCACTTGTTTTCTTCATAACTTTTGAACCGTAACTCCGTTTTTCGCCCGGTTCGAAGCGTTGGAAAGCTTATTCAATGCTCTATCTAAAAATGATCCAATATCAATGCTTTAATACCTACAAAAAAAATGGAAAACAATTAAACTCAATGATATTTACACGATAACGCAATAATACACTATAAAGTAAAGTAAACGTATTTACAAACAAAGCGGGCTTTATTCGAACGATTTTAACAAAAAGTATCGATAAGTGCAACAAAACGTATATACAAAAATAGCTACAATTTGCACTTATCAAAATCACCCAAACTTACATAATTGTTTGTCCTTAAACAATGCCAACATCTAAAGGAACAAAAGCGAAATCCAAGAAATCACTCAACAACAAGTTTTGAAAACGGAAAACAAATGCAATGGTTCAATTGAAAATGGTACACACAAAGTAAATACTTACCACTAAACTACAACGATAACATAATCACGAAACAAATGCTAAATACAAAAGTCATGCCAAACATTCTAAAACAACACAAGTTCAAATATGAATCACACCTAGCAAAAACAATCATCGGTAGATGAAAAACATAAAATGAGGGATTTTTCACTCACACAACAATCTTGCAAACAAAAGACTAAATTATGCAATCATCCAAAAATCATGCTGAAAACACAAAAGCAAGAATCAAAAGGACTTTCAGGGTTGCAATGTGGTCGGGTGAACAAACAAGGAATAATTCCTAAAGTTAATCGAAACAAAAACTTGCCTAAACCTAAGGGAGTGATCAACTCACAAAAGTTCAAACACAAAATTTCAATCAAACTTCTTCCAAAATCCCAAGTGTTACACCAAACACATAGAACTTATTAGCACAACATTATTCTTCTCTTTTTGTTTTTCTTTTTCAAAGCTTTTTCAATTTTTTTTCTTTCTTTTTCTTTTCTTTTCTTTTCTTTTCTTTTTCTTATTTTTCTCTTTTTTTCTTTTCTTTTTAAACCTCATAGCAACCAATAACATAAGTGAGAAAACATTGCTCTCCCCAACTTGAATTCAACCACATCATCATGTGAATACTCCCTACTTTCTAAGGCAAGGTAAAAATTCATACAACACAAAGTTGAGGGTTCAAGAAAAAAAATAATCAAGATCCACAGAAAAAATGAATTTTACACTCATAGACAAGAATCAAACTCAAACAACATGGATAATGACCAAAGGCTCAAAGGGTTTACAAACGATCACACACTCATAAGGTGAATTGACTATTTGGCTAAGGTAGTTGTGCTCAAAATGAAACAAGTACCTTAATCATTTTCACGCTTTCAAATAATCAACACAAACAAAAGATTAAGCATAATAAAATCCAGTTAAAACAAGAATATTGGTACTCCGAGCATATATGAACAATGGAAGGCTTCCTCACAAAAAGGGTGGGAACTAAAGTGATTCACATACGAACAAGTATATAAAAGAATGAATGGCATAGAAGTTGTAAAAAGCATAAGTATCATGAATATGCTAAAGTCTAGAAAGCGATAAACACATACCTTGAACGTGTACAAAACTTTAAACACTATCATTACCACGCATTCGCAAGTTGAAACACTCAAAATCGGAAAATCACCGAATGCGACTTCAAGCTATCGAACCAAAATTTGAGTCCAAACAACAACAAAAGAATTAGTTATACTACGATTATGTACTATCTAAAGCCTAAGAGAAAGTGGGAAAAAGGAAGGCTAGTGAAACAAAAAGAATTCACTGGCTCTGCACAGCAGGGCGTGCTAAGCGTGGTTAGGCGCGCTGAGCACGCTACACCAGAACCAGAAAAACTAGTACAGCAACAAGGTTCTGGTGTAGGCCTCCACTTAGCACCTGCACAATCTCATATACAAAAATTGGTCCAGAAAGACCGGGTGGAAATGAATTAAACAAGTTGTAAAGTGAAGACTTGAGAATTTTACGAACAATCCGAGTACAACTTGTTTAATGAATGTTCACCACACTACCTACGCTATAATGAAAAAGTAATAACGGAACAAAAAACGATAAAACATGCTTGTTTTATATCGTAAGTTCGACGCCTATTATTTATACACACTTCTCCAAGTTGCCTCTTTACACGGTTAGTGCTCACCGACGACGAAACCTAACTAAACACTTAGCAAACATGAAGAGAAACAAACATATATACTAAATTTACAAGTATGGAAAACATGTAAAATTCACAAATATAGTAAACATATACAAGTATCAATATAAACAAGTGAAAATAGACAATATATACGATATCTACAAAAATTAAAAACAAAGAAACTATCGCAATGTGATTCAATAAAAACACTAATCCCCGGTAACGACGCCATTTTGTTGGTGCGGAATAGCGGCAAGCAACAAAAGATTTGGAAGTATTTTTCCAGGAATTTATCGTGTCCACAGAGATCGGTGCTACTGAACTGCCGTTCGATAATCTCTAAGTTTATGAGTTTGGATTAAATGGTTTGGAATTGTAAAACAGAAAAGTAAATATAAACATAAAAAGAATACATTCTTCGGAGAAAAGAAAATTATCAAGCATACATATAATCCACTAGTCACAAACATAAATTTATCGATCATTTTCACTCTTACTACAATACTCGTCAAAATCATCCAGTATCACTCACAACAGTGTCCATCTCTGGCACACTGAGCTGAGAGAGCAACCGTATCACTCTCGTCATCGCTCTTGCGCACGATGCCTCAAAACACGGAAGGCATTAAGTTCCGACACCATAAAGATTATTATCTAAATCTATCTCTAGCATCTAGACAATAGATATCCATCCCTAATCAAGATTCATGATGTTTATCTCTAACACAACACAAATCCAAACATAAATGCAAAAAGATCAAGGAAGACATCGATAATGATTTGTAAAGCAGATTTTATACAATATTATGATCAACAAAGATACATATGTTCATAGTAACTATACAACACCCAACAAATAGAAATTACAAAGAGAAGAGAAGAAGAGGAACCAAACATTTCTTGGTTTCTCAACACCAATCGACGAGAGATTCGACTCCGGAACATCTAATTGCAAGCTCCATTATTGTTTTCTAAGCTAATCCTATGAAGAAATAAAGTTTGATGGAGTGGGAGCAAAATATACCCAAACCATAACCTAAAAAATGTGTTTTTACCCCTATTTATTACTGTCATCATCGCAGACCGCGCTTAGCCCGATTTTGGGCACTAAGCGCGCCCTTATTAATGTTAAATCGCCTTAAAAGCCCGCTAAGTGCGGTCGGGCGCGCTTAGCCTGATTTGCTCGGGAATGAAAAATTTCTGCACTTGTTTTCTTCATAACTTTTGAACCATAACTCCGTTTTTCGCCCGGTTCGAAGCGTTGGAAAGCTTATTCAATGTTCTATCTAAAAATGCTCCAATATCAATGCTTTAATACCTACAAAAATAAATGTAAAACAATTAAACTCAATGATATTTACACGATAATGCAATACATACACTATAAAGTAAAATAAACGTATTTACAAACAAAGTGGGGTTTATTCGAACGATTTTAACAAAAAGTATCGATAAGTGCAACAAAACTTATATACAAAAATAGATACAATTTGCACTTATCAGTAATTCATAGTGTTGTTTAAGTCGTTATTCTGTCGGGTCGATTCTGCTCTATTCTCCTTGCTTGCTATTGATCTTGATTAGTGAAGTAATTCTCCATCTCTTTAGCGGTTGCAAAGCATGCTATTCTTTCTATTTGTAGAAGTCTCTGAATACACGAGTGAATCTTGGGGGTTCAGCACACAAAGTGGGTGAAACTTTTGTTATCCACCTTGTAACCCCCACTGCATGAGCTTTTATTCTTATTTGAAACTCTGAAGCATGTTGATTTCCTTGCATTTTCACTAGCTGCTTCTGCACCCGAGGTTGGTAGAATTCTTCATCATTTCCCGCCGTGTTATCTTCTTGATCATGTTGAGCTGCTTCTGCTGGGTGATTATATTGCAACCTCCTCATTATTGAAGCATTGATAGGTGCTTTTGGACCTATCATGTCGTCCTCGGGGTATATTGGCACTCCGAATCTCCTGCACAATTCATTAATAACACAAAAATGCCCACAAGCTCGTTGTGCAACATTAGTCATATATTTTATATTTTTAGAAATTAAATGTCCCAAATCAATTGGTTCCCTCTCAAAAGAGATAAAAGTCCTAAACATCGCTTTATAATCAATTTTGATTGGTTAGATGTGGCTTCTAAAGACTGCACCAAAAATGAGGCCCACACCCTAGGAATTTTGCGAAATTCAGCAGTTTTAAGCTGCAGTGCTAAGCCACACTCAATCACCCATTCCGCCCCTGACCTACTGAAAGCCTCAAGAATTTCTTGGGACATGGCCTCGTTTATCACCCGATGCTTATTTCTATATGTCATAAGAGCACAAACAAGAGGAGGTTGAAGATTAAAAAGAGAGTTAACAACACTAACAGAGTAATCAATATACTTACCTCGCACATAAGAATTGTAGGTCCCCACATCGGTAAATGCCGCATTTGCATAAAGTCCTAGGCATATGGTTTTATTGGTTTCTTGAATCAAATTATTGAAACTTACCCAATGCTGCTACTGCACCATTACAACCACTTCTTCGAAGCCTCTCAGGTCCTCGCATGCAAACACTCTTTCTCTAATAATGTGGTAATCAACAAACGTGAGGTTTTTTTTCCGCATTATCTTCAGAGAGAAACTTAAGATTAGGAAAAGTTGGAGCATTAGGTGCGGGGGAAATGCTTGAAGATGAACCTCTTGTAACTCTTCCTTTTTTTGAAGCCATAATACCTGCAACAACACAATGAAATAATACTACACAAAAAAAATATATAAGTAGAGATTATGATCAGAGGGAATTTATGAAGAAGCAAGAGTAGAAAGTGAGTTGTGAGGAGAAGATATTCCAAATATATATTTATAGGCCATGTTTCTATTTCCATCGCGTGCATTATGCGCCCATCACGTACACGTTATGCATCCATCGCACGTGCAATATGATCGGTGCATTTTGATGCAATTTCTTTTACTATTGTAGTTAGGAAACTCTATAGTTTATTTCATTAGTTTTACTATTTTAGTGTGTTTTTATATTTAAGTTTATTTCTGGCTCTATTTTATTTTCGTACTTTATTTTCAGCTTAAACAGTTATTTGATACTTGTTCACTATGGAGACCATAACTTGAGCTACAAGAATCAGATTGACGCATTCTAATAGGAGTTGGAAAGCACCATGCATACAATTGCGTAATACCTAGCAACAGATGTACAACCGTCATTATATGTATTTCACAACCGTTGACATATGTGTTTTTCCGTAGTAGTGGTTCTTACTTCAATATCTGAGGAAAACCTTGTGAATCTCTAGAATCATCCTAAAGCAGAGAAGATGGAACTCTTTTTTGAGACGACTTCTCTATTTTTCCTAGCTAGTGCTAGTATGGGTGATGTTCTAAGTATGGGAGATCCTTCCAAGGAGAGGGATATCTAGAAGGGTAAATGTGAGGTCGTTGAGCACGAGAATTCCTAACTCCAAAAGAAAGTGTTGACTCTTCAGGAAGAAGTAGATGTTAAGGGCCAAATTGTGTATACTTTTGATTATATTTTATTGCCCTTTCCAATGGTTTCCTTGATATTTTAGTAGTAAATCTATTAGTTTTAGTGTAAATATGCAAGCTTCCAATTTTATTGTAAATATTGTAAATTATGATCATTTTGATGCTCTTTGACATGTCTTCTTGCTTATATTTGATGATAGGAACATATGGTGAAGGAAAGAAGGCCTAAAAGATCATTTTCGAGGCGATTGTGTCGGTAACCCGCGCTTAGTGCACTTTTCAGCGCGGTTCAAGAATGCTCTTAGTGTTGAGGCAGTAGCCAAGGCCTTCAATCACGCTAAGGGTCTGGCTACCGCGCTTAGCGCGCTTTCTAGGAAATTTCCTCTGTTTATTGACCGCGCTTAGCGCGCTCTTGATGGCGCTTAGCACGGTGCCACTTTCTTCACTTGCTATAAATATCTTCTCTTGTAGATATTTTGAACACTCTTATTATTTTACACTTTTCAGCATTTTTAGAAAGTAGAAAGGGTTTTTAGGTCAAAAAACCTTAGAAACTCAAGTAGAAGTGAGAATCAAATCTTTGGAGCATCAATCCTCGATTCTTCGACTTTGATGCTATCAAAGCTTCCTTTCTTACTTGTTGATCAAGCTACCATGGTGATGGGTAGCTAAACACTTTTGTGTCAAGATTAGAGGTAGTTAATCTTGCTATCATGTATTTCTTTTGATCTTTTGTATGTGAACAAGGTTTATGATCAATAGATGATGAAGATCTTTGCTTTTAATGTTGTATTTATTGTTTGAATCACTCTAGACATAGATTTTCCAAGTCTTGATCTAATTTCTTCATCTATTAACCAACAAACTCTAGACATAGATTTGAAAGTTAATATTTGCTTTGTATCGACCTTTATGTTTATTGTTTCGATTGTTATTTCGAGAAATCATCTAGCGATCAAAACAATATTACCCACGGAGCCGCTTTATAAATAAACGGATTCGCGAGGATACACGATTGTATTGATCGAAACTAAATTCACATGCTTGATTAAATGGATACGTATGTAAGGGGTTAACGAAATCTAATCTTGACATGCTTTTCTTAAAACAAAACATATTTGCCCTAATTTACTATTGGCTACAAAACTTATGTTACAAAACAAGAACTCTTTGAAAACCTTTCTCTTAGAACGTTAAACTATTGAATGACGAGCATCTAGATATATGAACAATCCCTGCGGATATGATAAAACACCCACCTAAAATACTTTTCAACAGTAGGCAAGCTGAAGTTTCTTCAAGAAGAAGTGAAAGTTCATGTGACCTCTTTTTCCCTTTCTTCCAAGAACGCTAGACTTCAATATTTTTTAGAGGAAAAGAATAAGTCTCGTGAAGAGTCTGTTATTGGTGCTACGACGATGTCATCTTACACCAACAAGGTTGTGCAGGCTCTTTAGAAGGACGAGTCTCAGGAAAAAGGGAGAGAGATCTACGAGGGAAAATTTGTCAACTTGTAGGAGAAGGTAGATAAGACATTTGGCGAAACCCTCAGAGAGGTGTGTGGTGCATTCAATTTAGTGGTCAACCAGTTGGAGGCACTTCATCCGGGTATCCAGGTTCTTCACTCCCAACTAAACACACAGAAGGTGGTCTGGGATGTAGTCTTGGAGGACGATGATAGTTCTTAGCTCCAAGGTAGCGATACATGATTTTGTATTTTTGTATAACTTAAATTTTATGTTGTGCCTTGACATTTCCCTGTAATATATACGAACAACACTAATTATTTATTTACTCTTTTCTATTTAGTAACTTTAAACTCATCGTATTTTGTTTAATATTCTTCATAGCCTTCCTGATATATTAATGGTATTCTCGACTTTGTCTCTTAGCTTTGAGTAACCTTGCAACTTATAGCCTCGTTATGCTTCGATTTATTTGCTTTCTTTAATAAGGGAGTTGGAGTAAGTCTTCAACGTCACTAGGAAATGCCCTCGGTCAAGGGTAGGATTCTCGTCCCTTCCCCATATTTTTATCCCAGTTCGAGGGGGCATATCCTAGGCTCCACCGCCTATGTTCTTAGAGTAGCTAGTTCTAATGATGGGGGTGCGCCAACTACGCCTTAGCATGTTTCGCCTGGTAGGATCCTAATTCATAAAGAAAAATTATGCCACATTGACGATAAGTATAATTTTATTTGTTCAAAAAGTATCTCGTTAGACAAGATATCCATTTATTTAATTTCCAAATAGCCTCGAGAAATACTTATCTTGCATGTTGTGAGGATTTTCACGCGTTCTTTGACAAGCAGCACCAGGGGGCCCACATGTGATCTTTTGGTAGTCATCTTAGATTCTTACTTTACCTTTAATGGGGCTCACGTTAGCAGACTTTAGCCGCTTGGTCATAGGGCTGCTTGGGCGATGGTCTTTATTTCTTGATAGGTCTATTCCTTTTATGCTGAGACGTGTGTTAGAATCCTCTAAGTTTTCGTATCCAGTATTTTCCCAAAACCATGACCTAAATATCCTTTAGACTTCTACCTCTTTCAGATATCAAAGTGGATCCCGTAGTTTCCCTTTTGGTTTGGTGACATGCATATCTTGGCCTCGTTATCAAGTTGTTGTATGTTTTGATAGTTCAACTTGACTATAAGCTATTGGTAGCTACTTTACTATTCCCTTATAAGTCTTTTTACCTCGTGAGATCCAAGAACCGTTATCTTATCATATATAGTGGAAACGGATTCGACAATAATACCTTCCTTCATAGAATGTTGACAAATTTGTTGGATGTGTAGTGTTTTTCTCTTCTTATCCCACCTTGGCTTGTGCATTCGACAATAGTATTCTAGAGTGTTGTGATATGTTGCGATGACATGGAATTTCAAACTTTGCGTCGGAGGTTCATTTATTTTGTCGCGATAGCATCAGTTCATGGATTCTTCCAGTTTACCTTTTTGATAGGGTGAAACATAGCGGTAGGAGATTGTTATTGTCGCAACGTTTCCTTCCCAGTATCCTTAATTATAGTAACTAGACTCGCTTGTTAGATCATGAGGTTTTGAGGAGTTTCTTATTACAAGGCTGGGGTTGAATTCCTCTTACTATTCCATAGCGATATGGATTTTGGATCGAAGGTAATCTGATCGTGGAATTTTAGAGGAATAAGGAGTTGATTCCCACAAATTGCCTCTTTGTTCTGTACTAGAGCCAGGATTGTGATTGATTGGTAAAGATAGACTCTTGATATAGAGATAGGATCTTTAATATGGTAGTGTGAAGGTAAACTTGCAAGGTTAATAATCTAACGCTCAAGTTAGTTATAGAGTTCAAAATGAAGGAATTTATGAGATCCAAAAATGTATCTAATGTCTCACGTGGGTTAATTATATGAAAGACAATTTTAATTGGGTTTGTATCATTGGGCTTAACTCTTGCATTTCTCCCGTATTTGGCCTTTTGCGAAACCAAAATAAGAGCATAAAGCTCAACCTTCATAGCTTAATTCCAACAATCAATTTTTCTAGCCTTATTGCATGATTTAGGTTCCGTATGTATGGTTAATGAGCTACTAAAGTGACAATGATACGAAGATAATTGAGAATAAGAAAACAAATTTGATAAGGGATAGAGAGTACATGAATATGAGTGATTTGGTGTGTCATTAAGTGAAGCACATACATAATTTTTAACATGTGAAGGTTGATGTCTTAGTCTTGATAATGCACAAGAGGGAATGGATATACGAGGGGTTGAGTCTCATCAGGTGTGGTATCTATGATAGGAGTTGAATGAATATTATCAAGTATGGGATCTTTGATAAGAGTTGAATGGATAGATTCTTACATTTTTTCATGTTCATTGTAATTGGGTGAATTAACTCTTACTTATTATGCAAGCCACTGAAGTATTCCAATTATGTGTGGCATATGGATTCTTAAATATAAAACTTTCTTGTAAATGAAGGTCCAATAGAACTAAACATTTGAAACCAACAATAAAAACTTTGTTGCTCTACATGCAAGTTTGATTCTATGGTTTTGTAAAGTAGCAGTATAAAAGCGTGAATCAAATACTCTCATTTGACTCATGTCAGGTAAATATTTGTGAAGCATTTGATAAGGTGACTTATTGTTTTACAAATGAGTATTGACACTATTAGGGATGAAAGTGGCATATGAGCCGACCAAAAATGTTTTGGAAGTCTCGAGTGGTTTAATAAAACTCTAAAATAGTCCCACATTTTTTAAGAATTGAGGTTAAGTGTAGTTTACATACAACACTTATACACCTGGACCCAATTAGACACTTTTTCAAATGGACAAAGTTGTGAGGGTTTTCTCACCTCGTTGGTTTGAGGTGTATGAGTGTTATATATAAATTACCACTAGTCTCGATTCTCAAACAAAATGGAAATATTTTGGCCAACTCAGAACAATTATAAAATTGAAAAACCAATACTGTCCAAAAACAAAAAGATTCCTTTTAATTGCAAGTACAAAATAACACTTCTCTATCTGAATAATAAAACCACTCTGTAAAGTTAATTGATAAGTGCCTAAAACTAAAATAAAAACTTTTTTTTTCAACTCTGAGACTGATTTTGCCTTTTGTCAATGTCTTACACCTTTACAATTCCAAGACATTAGTAAAAATGTGAGAATAACATCCAATATATAATACCTACGATGTAAAAGTATAAAAATTAATTTAAACTACAAAAATACCTAACATGAAAGTCTCACTTCCCTTCTTATTATCTTCCAATTATTTATCTCTTTGGCGCATTACATCGAGACTTACAAGCATATGTATTTGACTTAGGCTTGGAATCTTACTTGCCCTTCCTCGCGTTTATTTGAAGGGTTTTCTATGTTTATATACATCAAATAAAATTTGAATAAATAAATACCATATGATTAATTAACATATTTAACTAAGCATTTAATTCAAAATGTTCTCGTTATTTTATTCAAATAAATTGACCCTCTATATTTGATTCGAAAAATCTTGTTTAAAGATTTTTCTACTATATTGAAATCTATATTTCATTTTGGTTAAGTCATTGTTGATTGAGCACCCCAAAACTTTGTTATTTATGTCTAAACTTCTTCCAATTTATCTCATACAACTATCGAGACAAATAATTGGCAGCATAAAAGAGTGAATCAAATACTTTCATTTGACTTGTGTCAGGTAAATAATTGTGAAACATTTGATAAGGTGATTTAGAGCACCTCCAACGGAGGTTCTTCAATTCTGTTCGCCAGCATGGAATGGATAGCAATGTAATCTTTTTCTACAAAATGCCATTGGAGTTGAACAACATGGCGGACCATTGCATCACAATGCAACATTGCTTCATTTATAATAATACTAAACACAACAAATAGCTAGTTTTATATATTTTATTTCATTTTCTTTTTATTTTTTTATGTTGTTTTAATAATTATTTTGCTTTTAATTTATGATAATTAAAATTTTTTACATTCAAATATTTAAATTTAATTTTTTTTTTTATGTTTTAAAAAAATGAATATAAATAAAATATTAATATATGAGATAAACTTGTGGGATCCAATTTGAATTTTTTTAGAGTTGCACGATTAGAGTGAAAATTATATGAGTTATTTTAAGATGACGTAGCTTAATGGATTGCATAAAGAACCCAAAACTAGATTACACCATTGGAGATGCTCTTATTGTTTCATAAAGGAGTATTGACTCTATCAAGGATGAAAGTGACATATGAGTCTACATATGATCAGAAATGTTTTGGAAGTCTGAAGTGGTACAATAAAGCTCTAAAATAGTCCTACGTTTTTTAGAAATTTAGGTTAATTGTAGTTTATTTACAACATTCATGCATCTTAACCCAATAAGACATTTTTCCTAAAAGACAAATTTGTGAGGATTCTCACACATTTTGGTTTGAGGTGTATGAATATTGTATATAAATTACCATTAATCTCGATTCTCAAACAATGTGGAAATGTTTTGGCCAACTTGAAACAATTATAAAACTGAAAAACCAAATTTGTCCAACAAAAAAGATTCCTCCTACTGCTGATTTGGAGTGTGGACCCCTTGAACGGATACTCGTCGAGAGCTGGCTACGTAATCCTTGAGGAAGGTAGACCTCAGTATTTTCTGCATCAAGATCCGCCCAGAGCTTTTAAATTGTTGTGGTCTTTGAAGATTCCGGCAAGATTTAAGGCTTTTGGTTGGCGGTTGTTATGGAACCGCCTAACTATGGTGGACCAGTTACTTAAACGCGGGGTGCACTTCAATGTTAACAGGTGCGTTTTTTGTAGACATGAAGAAGAAAATTTTCTGCATCTATTCTTTGAATGTTCGGTAGTGGTTGGGATTTGGAGGTATATTGCCTCTTGGTGCGGAAATGAATCAGTTTTTGAGGGGAATTGCTGGAAATTTTTCTATGATTGGATTTCAACAGGTTTCATTAAAACTGTTGCAGCTGTTATGGGCCCTTTATGGATCTCTTCTTGTTGGAGTATTTGGAGGGAGAGAAATAGAATCATTTTTGAAAATGGGAGGCTGAATGTTAATGATTTATGTTGGGATAAAGATTCTGCTTTGGAAGTGAATTGTTTGTTTTGATATTTCTTAGTCCAACTCCAATTTTCTAGCTTTTTGTTCTAATCCCTTAGATGGTGTTGGCTAGGATTGTGTTGGTTTGGAATATCATGTAAATCAATTTTATCCTGTAAGTTTGTTCCTTTTGTGTAAGGGTGAATACCCCTTGTATTATGGATCAATTTCATTTGATTTAAGAAAAAAAATAGTTCTCTAACTAAATAATAAAACCACAATGTAAAGTTCCTACAACTAAAATAATAACTCTTTTTTCTTCAACTTTGAGACTGACATCGCCTGTTGTTATTGTCTTACACCTTTGCAATTCCAAGATATCGATAAAAATCTGAGAACAACAAGTATATAATACCTATGATGTATGAATATAAAATTAATTTAAACTACAAAAATACCTAACGTAAAAGTTTCACTTCCTTCTTATTATCTTCCAAGTATTTACACAATCTCTCTTTTAGAGTCCAGTCTCGCCACAATGGAAGAAATTTATCTCTTTGGTGCATTACATCGAGGCTTAAAAGCATGAATATTCGACTTGGGCTTGGAATCTTGCTTTGCCCTTCCTAGCGTTTATTTGAACAGTTTCCATATTTATCTACATCAAATGAAATATGAAGAAATAAATATTTAATTTAAAATGCTCTCACTATTTTACTAAAATAAATTGACTCTCTATATTTGATTCAGAAAATCTTGTTTAAAGATTTTCTACTATATTGAAATCTATATTTCACTTTGTTCTATGTCACTTTTGATTGATCACCCAAAACTTCGTTATTTATATCTACACTCCTTCCAAGTTATCTCATATAACTCTCAGAGACAATTACGCAAATAACTCTTCATTTTAATCTACCATATGAATTGTTTTCAACTCTTGCTTCTAAACCCATCAATCTTATTGAATTTTAGTTCAATTAAGTTAACCCCAAAACACATCGGGCTCTTTGGAAGGCTATTTGGAAAGCAAATATCAATGTTCAAACTCGCAGTTTCATCTGGAGATTTGCCAAAGATATTCTCCCAACCAAGGAAAACCTGTGGAAAAAGGGTGTCTTGTTGGATACCTTATGCCCCTTTTGCATTCTGAGTGTCGAATCCAGTCACCATCTGTTTCTGCAATGCCACTATGCAAGACAAGTCCTGTTTCCCTCAGTTCTGTGCTATAAAACCCCGCAGGCAATCTCTATTCAAGACTGGTTAGAGAGGATTTTTACCGGCAGAGACGTCCTCTGTTACCAATTGATATGCACCATGCTGCAGAAGATCTGGAAGGCGCGATGTGTTTTGGTTTATGATCAGAAAGAGTCCCCCCTCAACAGGTGGCCTTGGAAGCTCTAACCTTCGTGGAGGAACTTAACAAAGCAAAACCCACTAGGGATACCAGGAGGGTCCCCAGGCCAGATCCTGACTTAACCAAAACTGCTGGCTGCTGTTTTTTATTGCAGGTGGACGCATGTCTGATTGTGGGTGAGGCAACTTCCTTTGGTTGCATTATTTGCAATCCGGATAATGGGATTTTTCTGGCAGCTAGCAAGAAAGAGGGGATAGAAGTTAACCCGATGATGGCGGAAGTGCTCGGCATACGTTGGGCACTTAGAGTGGCACTGAGCTTGAAGATTGAGAAGATTATAGTCCAATCTGATTCCCTCCTCGTTGTTGATTGTGTAAACAACTGTGATGCAAATGCTGAGATCGAGGCCATTACGCAAGACTACAGAGTTCTTCTTAACAGTTTTATTTTTAGTTCTTTGATGTTTATTTGTAGAAAAGACAATGTGGATACTCACAATCTTGTAAGTTTGGGGAAGTCCTTTGGGTTTAACACTTGGATTGGTGGTTTCCCTGTTGTAACTAGGGTGGATTTAAATCCTTCCCCTCTTCTTCAGTAATGAAATTATGTTCCAATAAAAAAAAAGTTAAACCCAAAAGGTAGCAGTTATTATCACTTTTATTCAATCACAATTTACTATTAGAGAAAATGTAGTACTTCACTTAGTGTTGGTAAAATTCACATTTATGATACTAGTCTTAATGAGTGATACTTTCTAGAAACTATTAACTTGATATTTAACTTTGTGGTATTTGGATCGAACTCTAGTATCGACAAGGGTAGCTTCATGGTTTGATAGGAGTTGTGTATGTTGTAGTCGAAGTTTGTTCGAGCATAATGTCGAAATATATTAACTTGTAATTTAAGTTAGTATGTCGAATTGAGCCTTGCTTCTAAGCCCATTTGTTAAGTTAGATTGTATCCTATGTTAGCTTAGTAGTATATACATAGACTAGTTCTCTCAAGTTGTTGAGAGAGGTTACTTGTTGGTATTCACTTGTAATCTTTGAACCCTTATTGAGAAAATGAATAGAAACATAGATTTAACCAATTCTTATTCTTCTGCTTCCTTCTTCTCTCCCTTTTGTAAAATCTAATCAGGTTTCTTGTGCTTGTTCAAGAAACTCAATATTCTTCTCATATTTTGGTTTGTTCTTGACGACATCATTTCACAACAAACTGGTGTGGTGAGTGCGGAGGAAAAGGTGTCGTCAATAAAGTATGATATTGAAAAATTCACCGGTGTGAATGATTTCAGTTAGTGGCACTTGATGATGCAATCCCTTCTTGTTCAACAAAGTTTATTCGAAGAGCTGAAAGGATCAGAGAAGATGGATGCTGCCCTATCGGAGAAGAAGAAGACAATGATGGTCGAAAAGGCCCACAGTGCCATTGTCTTGAGCCTTGGTGATAAGGTTCTCCGACAGGTTTCAAAGGAGAAAACTGCAGCTGGTGTGTGGACGAAACTTGAAGGTTTGGATATGAAGAAATCGTTGGTTAACCGTCTCTACGTGAAGCAAGATTTGTATTCGTTCAAGATGAGTGAAGACAAAGCCTTGTCTGAGCAGCTGGATATGTTCATCAAGTTGATTCTTGATCTTGAGAATATCGAGGTCAAGATTGATGAAGAAGATCAAGTGTTACTGTCGTTGTGTTTTTTACCTAAGTCTCATGCTCACTTCAAAGAAACTTTCTTGTATGGAAGAGAGTTGTTGACCTTTGAAGATATTCAATCTGCCTTGTACTCTAAGGATTTAAACAAACGAAAAGAGCACAAGCCATATTCTGTTGGTGAAGGTTTGTCTGTTAAGGGCAAATTCTTGAAGAAAGATGGTAGGTTTGAGAAGAAGAAGGGTAAAGTTATACAGATTTCTTATGGTGGTAATGCTCCTACTATTAAGTGTTATCATTGTACGAATGAGGGTCATGCAAAAAAATTATACCCTGATCGACTGAACAATCATGGTGGAAAGGATAATGGTAATGCAACCATTGTGCAAGATGGTTATGAATCATTAAATGTCCTGGTGGTTTCAAGCAGTGACTCTAGCAAGGAGTGGATTATGGATTCAGGGTGTACTTGGCACATGACTCCAAACAAAGACGTGTTTGAGGAATTGTGTGATCAAGATGGTGGGTCAGTGCTGCTCGAAAATAATAAAACTTACAAAATTGCAGGTATTTGATCTGTGAGATTCAAGCTCCATGATGAGTCAATAAGGCTATTGACTGATGTTAGATATGTACCTGATCTTAAGAGGTATTTGATTTCACTTGGTGAATTCGACAAGAAAGGATATGTTTTCAAAGAAGAGCAAATCATCCTTATGGTAATAAAGAGGTCAAAGGAAGTCTTAAGAGGCATGAAGAGACAAGGCTTGTATACCTTTGAGGCTAAGGTTGTAAGTGGTTCAGCAGATGTGGCATCCACAAAAACTGTGTCAAAGACTGAGCTATGGAACAAGAGACTTGGCCATGTCAGTGAAAGAGACCTAGTCGATTTGTCGAAACAAAATCTATTGAGAGGTGACAAGGTAGAAACACTAGAGTTTTGTGAACCTTGTGTATTTGGTAAATCCTGTAGAATGAATTTTAACAAAGGTAAACAAAGAACAAATGAATCCCTTGATTACATTCATGCTGATCTTTAGGGGCCTGCAAGGAATCCTTCACACTCAGGCGTAAAGTATTTTATATCTATAGTTAATAATTACTATAGAAAGTTATGGGTATTCATCCAGAAGACTAAAGATGAAACTTTTGAGAAGTTCAAAAGTTGGAAGACTCTGGTCAAAAACCAAACTGGCAGGAATGTTAAGAGGTTAAGGCTTTCGATAGCTATTGTGTTGTGTATGGTATTGCATGGGACAAAACTACTGCGGGGACTCCCCAACAAAATGGTTTGGCTGAAAAGTTTAATCGAACCATTATGGAAAGGGTGAGGTGCATGTTGGTAAGTTCATGATTGAAGAAGGTGTTTTGGGCAGAAGTTATTGTGACTGCAGCATACTTGATAAATAGGTGTCCCTCGACAGCCTTGGGATTGAAGACACACGAAGAAGTCTGGTTGGGACATCCACCTAGTCTTGATGGACTTAGAGTATTTGGTTGTTTAGCCTATGCTCATATTAGGCAAGACAAGGTCGAACCTAGAGCTCTGAGATGTATGTTCCTTGGATACCCTGAAGGAGTCAAAGCTTATAGGTTATGGTGCCTAGAGCCAAGTTACAAGAGGTGTGGCATAAGTCGAGATGTAGTTTTCAATGAAGCTGAGATGGCTTTCAAGAAAACAGATGAAATTGGTCAATGTTCAAAGATCTCTGAAGAAGAGCTGGAACATGAAGAAACTCCTGTTGAGGTGGAGCATAGTGATGCAGAATTGCATCACCCAGATAAAGTCGGAGAAGAAGCTGAAGCTATTTCCAAATATGAGGAGACTGATAATAGCTACCTACTGGCAAAAGAGAGGTCGAGAATAATCATCAATCCACCTCAGAGATTTGGATATGCAGAACTCATTGCTTATGCCTTAATCTCTGCAAGTGAGGTTCTTGATGAAGAACCTAAAGACTATAAGGAGGTTATGAGGAGTCGAGATAAGACTGAATGGATGAAAACCATGGATGATGAGATGAAATCTCTCTATGATAATAACACTTGGGAGCTGATCGAGAAACCTACAGGGGCCAGATTAGTCAGTTGTAAGTGGATCTTCAAGGTTAAGGAAGCAATCGAATGAGTGATATCGAAGGGTTTTAAGGCAAGGTTGGTTGCTAGGTGGTTCACTCAGAAAGGTGTCGACTTCAATGATGTGTTCTCACCTTTTGTAAACCATAGATCCATTAGAATGTTGTTTGCCATTGTGGCAAAGTTTAACCTAGAACTTGAACATATGGATGTGAAGACAGGCTTCCTGTATGATGATCTAGATGAAACAATCCTGATGAGGCAACCTGAAGGGTGTGAAGAAAAGGGAAAAGAAGATTATGTGTGCAACCTAAATATTTCCTTGTATGGCTTAAAACAATCTCCTCGACAATGGAGTTGGAGATTCGACAAGTTCATGGAATACATTGGTTTCACTAGGAGTTAGTTTGACCACTGTGTTTACTTCAGATTTCAACCTGGAAATTCACTTTTTATTTTGTTGCTTTATTTTGATGACATCCTCATAGCAAGAAACAATGTCGAAGATGTTATGAAGGTGAAGGCTGAACTCGATAAGGAGTTCGACACGAAGGATGTGGGAGCTGCCTCCAGAATTCTTATCTGGAGAGATAGAAAGCAGTCGAGGTTATACTTATCTCAAGAGACATACCTGAAGAAGATTCTCGACAAGGTTGGTATGTCGAATTTAAATCGTGTTCTAACAGCGACTAATCCTCAGTACAAGTTGAGTACGACTCAAAGTCCTAGTACTAAATTCAAAAGAGCTTATATGAATAGCATTTTATATGCTAGTATAATAGGTTCTTTGATGTATGTTATGGTCTGTACGAGACCATACATATTACACGGAATGAGCCTTATAAAAAGGTATATGGCCAATCCTGGGAAGGCGCACTGGCATTAAAGTGGATTCTTAGGTACATAAATGGGTCTCTGAGTCGAGTCCTGATTTATGGTGGAGCCTGTGGTGATGATAGCAAAGTCGAAATCGAAAGATTTGTCGACTCTGATTATGCAGGTTGTATGGATTCTAGAAAATTTACTTTTGGATACGTGTTCATTATGTTTGGTACAACAATCAGTTGGAAAACAACACTTCAGAAGGTTGTTGCCTCATCCACCACTGAAGCAGAGTATATCGTCCTCACTGAAGCTGTCAAAGAAGCATTGTGGCTTGAAGGTTTTTCTAAGGAGCTGAAACTTCAAGGTCTAGTTATCGCTGTTAAATGTGATAGTCAAAACGCAATACACTTGTCGAATAATTCAACCTATCATAAGCAAGCCAAGCACATCGAAGTGAGTCTACACTTCGTCGGAGAGATAATCGAGCGCGGAGAAGTCTAAGTGCTGAAGGTTTCAACTGATGACAATGTTGCTAATATGATCACCAAGACATTGTCAAGTAGCAAGTTTTTCCACTGTATGCAGTTGATAAAACTGCATGATAAAAGTTAGTTTGTTCCCTTGTTATAGAGTTTGCTCTAAGGTGGAGATTTTTAGTATTTTGATTGAACTTTAGTGTCGACAAAGATAGCTTCATGGTTCGACAGAAGTTGTGTATGCTGTAGTCGAAGTCTGTTCGAGCATTATGTCGAAATATACTAACTTGTAATTTAAGTTAGTAGGTCGAATTGAGCCTTGCTTCGAAGCCCAATTGTTAAGTTAACTTGTATCCTAAGTTAGCTTAGTAGTCTATAAATAGACTAGTTCTCTCAGGTTGTTGAGAGAGGTTAATGATTGGTATTCACTTGTAATCTTTGAACCCTTATTGAGAAAGTGAATAGAAAAACAAATTTAATCAATTATTATTCTCCTTCTTCCTTCTTCTCTCCCTTTTGTAAAATCTAATAGGATTTCTTGTGTTTGTTTAAGAAACTCAATCTTTTTATCATATTTTAGTTTGTTCTTGACGACATCGTTTCAAAACAAACTTAAGATTTGACTAAATGGATTTTTTGATCTTAGGCATTATGTTATCATACAAAAATCTCTTACAACGATTATATTTCATCTATTTTATGCTCAAATAAAGAGATATGATCTACAAATTCATTGATATAAATTGCTTATTTATTTTTAATAACAAAAAATAAACCTGCATCTATTACATACATTTTTAATAACAAAAAGTAAACCTACAACAATTATATTTCATCTATTCATTGATATGATCCTACCACCTTACAAAATCAGAGCCAGAGACACTAGAGATCCATGCTTTTGTTTGACAACAAAAGGGACGAAGAAGACGAGAGAATACTTTTTTCACTTATCGCGTGTTTCTCTTGAGCTTGTGACCAAATTACACCATAAAATCCAATAACTATAATAGCAGCTCCAATCATGCTGCACCCATAAAAAATGCTCAATCTTATATTACACATCATTTAAATGAACATCCAAAAATTAGTTATTTATTTACCTTCCAAGATAAAGTTTATCTCCCAAAAATATTACTCCCATGCTAAGTGCAACGACCACTCTTAAAGGGTTGAATATAGCTACATATATTGGTCCATTGTTACGACATGCCCATGTAGTTACAACATTCCTCGTTGATACCACAAATATAGCCTATAAATGAAAAGTCGTAAAACCAATTATGTCAACAAAAAATATTAATTAACATTTTTATTTTTATTTATTAACCATAATAATATTTATACTTACTGAATAACATATAGATACCAATTTCTTATCAGGTTTGAGTATCCAAGCTTTTGAATTGCCCTCTACAACTAGAGCTACAACAGAAGATAGAATTCCCACAAAACTGCAACAAATAGTTGTTACCAACAACTCTTCTGGATAATCCTTGACAATCCAAGTCTGTATATGGTGGAAAAACAATTGATTCTTATATTGTTTTAAAATAGTATATGCATGCATATTAATTAAATGTTTGTTTACCTGGACAATAAATAAAAGTGAAAGAAAAAAGCAAGCAGTTGCAAGAAGGAAAGCTCCAACTATCCAATCTGATTTTTCAAATAGGTATGTTCCATTTGCTCTCATTTCTATATTTGGAAAGGCATCACTAATCAATGGCATCCCTTTATATAATGTCACAGTTAACGCCCCTCCAATGCAGACCACTATACTAATAACTTTTATCTGACTTCTATGTTGTTTCAAATTTAGAATTTCCATCCTGAAAGTGCACACCACATTGTTCATACCTGTTAACAATGAGAATTGACACCATGGAACTCCATGGAAGAAGCTTAAAAAAAGCTTAAGAAACAAGTAATGTAAAAGAAAAAGAAGAGGAAGAAGTGAAAATTAGTGTATTAATCACTTAATGATTTTACAATGATGATGTGAGCTTTTATACAACCAGTAGATGCTACATGATAACAAACAATGCTCTAGCTGTATGGGAATACTTTACACTAGTTAGTTAGGGTAGTTACAAAGTTAGTTGGATAGCTTGTACATGAAGCAACTGCATTTGTACTATCTCCTACTTTTGTATCAGTTAACACCCTCCCACAAGCTTGACCATGATAGATGTCTATCATTCCAAGCTTGGACACAAATGCTTCAAATTTTGGTGGAGCCAAAGCTTTTGTCAGAAAATCGGCAAGCTGTTCTTGAGTGGAGATATGTAGAAGCTTCAAAATATTTTGCTGCACCTTCTCTCTAACAAAGTGGCAATCAATCTCCAAATGTTTTGTTCTTTCATGGAATACAGGGTTTGATGCAATATGAATGACACTTTGAGAATCACAGTAGAGCACAGGCTGTTTGATGCTCTCAATGTTCAGGTCCTACAGCAGGTATAGGATCCATTGCAATGCACAAGTGGCAGTCGATAAAGCTCGATACTCAGCTTCTGAAGATGACCTGGATATAGTTGGTTGTTTCTTAGCTCTCCAAGAGACAAGTGAATTACCAAGGAAGAAAAGAAAACCAATTGTAGATCTTCTTGTATCATGACATCCAGCCCAATCTGCATCAACATATCCTCTGATTTGTGTATCTGAATTTCTAGGAAACATGAGTCCCTTCCCAGGATTTTGCTTCAGGTATCTTATCACTCTGCAAGCAGCCTTGTAGTGAGTGATAGTAGGGGAGTTAAGGAACTAGCTGAGTTGTTGAGTAGCTAGAGTGATATCAGGTCTAGTTTTGTTTAAGTATAGGAGTTTGTCAATGATTCTCCTATATGTTGAGATGTATTCAAGAGGCTGACTGTTGTCTTGATATAACCTCAGTGAATGATCAAGGGGAGTTGAGGTTGGTTTTGAACCAAGGAGCCCTAATGATTCAAGAAGATCTAAGTAGTATTTTCTTTGAGATATGCATATGCCATCTTTGGAATGAGCCACTTCTAATCCCAAGAAATATTTAAGTATGCCATGATCTTTAATTTTGAAGTTGTGATTAAGGATGGATTTGATTCTAGAGAATTCAGTAAGAGAATTACAGTGTTGATGATATCATCAACATAGACAAGGAGAGCAGTAAAATCAGATCCATGCTTGAAAGTGAATAATGAGTAATCTAAAGTGGACTGATGATATCCTTGCTGTAGTAAAAGATGAGTCATCTTCTCATACCACTTTCTGCTTACCTGTTTAAGGCCATATAAGCTCTTTTGAAGTTTACAAACAAGGCCTTGCTTAGCCACAACACCATCAGGTATGGACATGTAAACATCTTCTTACAAGTCACCATGCAAGAATGCATTGTTGACATCCATTTGATGGATGTGCCACTGCTTGAGAGATGCAAGAGCTATGAGTGTTCTAATTGCAGTTAGTTTTGCCACATGGGAGAATGTATCAAAATAATCCAAACCTTCTATTTCATTGTATCCTTTGGCTACTAACCTGGCCTTGTATCTTTCAATTGAGCCATCAGCTTTATGTTTGACCTTATAGACCCACCTGCTACCTATAGGCTTCACATGGGGTGGTTTGACAACAAGTTGTCAAGTATTGTTTGCAGATAAGGCTGCTAACTCAGCAGTCATAGCCTTAACCCAACAATCATGCTGACAAGCTTCTTTGTAAGTCTTAGGCTCAACATACTTTGTAATGGATAAAGCAAAGGATTTATGAACAGAAGACAAATGATCAAAGGAATGATAGGAAGCAATGGGAGAAGGAGTGCCTGAAGGTGATGATGCTGAATATCTTGTAGAGGAGCTGCATACATAGTCATGTAGATAAGAGGGAGTATGTTTTTGTCTAGCAGGTCTGGTGGCAGTAGGTTGGTTATGGGCAATAGTTGGTATGTTGGTTGGTGTGAGGTCAAGTGTAAGCTTTGGCGTTTGATGAGAAGATGGTGTTAGTGGTGAGGTAGGGCTAGTATGATTTGTGGAAGATGGTTCAGGTTCAGGTGGTATTGTGCTATGTGTGTCATTTGTGCTAGGTGTGTCAGTTGGTGTATAATAAGTCCAGGTAGGTTGGGATTTAGAGGCGTGGTAGGGTAAAATATGTTCATGGTGGGTGATGTTTCTGGATACAAATATTTCATTTGTAGTTATGTCTAGATGTAAGGTACCTTTCATGCCAGTTTTATATCCAAGAAAAATGCATTTTCTTGCACGAGGGGTAAGCTTTGTTCTGTGAGCTTGCAGTGTAGATGCAAAAGCCAGATAACCAAACACTTTGAGGTCATTCATGTCAGGATTTTGGTTGTTCATAATAAAGTAAGGAGACTTATTATCTAGGATAGGGTTTGGTAATCTATTCATGATAAAAGAGGCATGTAAGACTGCATATGACCAGTAAAGTTTTGGCAAGTTTGATTGGTACAGCAGGGCATGAGCAATGTTCAAAATTTGTTGGTGTTTTCTCTCAACACGACCATTTTGTTGAGGAGATTCCACACAACTAGTTTTGTGTATAATACCTGAATGGGGGGAATTTTAACATAAGAATGAAAACATTATAGTGAACCACACATGTGGTCACTTGCACGTGAGTCAATAATCCAATAACCTAAATAAAAGTTTTGACATGAAAGAGAATGAGATACAACAGAAGAATATGGGATACCTGACTGAGTACTCACTGAATTGACCTGATTTGAAGAAGAGGGTTAAGAAATAGCTGATTGTTGTAATAATTGCATCAATTGTTCATATTACTTAGTAGTGATTGAAGGAGAGGTAGTCTTGACATCAGAAGCTTGTGAGTCAGATTCTGCATCAGGTTCATTTGTAGAAGATTGGTTGGCATATTTCATTTGCATATGAGGAGGAAATCCATGCTTGACATAACAATTGTCAATGGTGTGGTTTGTTTTGCCACAATGAATACATACTCGACTATTGCTTTTGCCAAAAGAATTTTGAGCATGTGGTTTTCCCTTGCATCTTTGAGAATCAGTAGCATTAACAAGGGAAGTGGGATCTTCAACAGTATGAAAATTGCCTTGTCTCTAATGTTGGAGAACCATTGAAAAAAATTTGTTCATAGGGGGTAAATGATCAAGCAAAAATATTTGAGACTTAACAACATCATAGTGTTGATTTAAACCAGTCAAGAATCTAATGGCATACAGAGTAATGTGATTCTTTCTAGCACTACGCATTGCTTGACATGAACATTTTACACGACATGAGCAAGTAGGGATTGGAATGTAAGCTTCAAGTTCTTCCCATAGGATTTTAAGAGCAGAATAAAATTCAGTAATTGATTTTGAATCTTGCCGAAGGCTATAAATTTCTTGCATTAATTCAGAAATACGTACCAAATCACCTTGAGAAAATCGTTCCATGAGATCAATCCAAACATTAATAGCATTCTCCATGAAGATGATGGATTGAGCGATGGATTCAGAAACTGAGTTGATAATCCAAGAAAGCACAAGCATGTTACAACGGTTCCATGCACGGTATAGAGGATTGAAGCTATCAGTGATTGGATCAATGGTACCATCGAAGAATTCGAGCTTCATATTTCCTCCAAGAGCATGACGCATCGACCGAGCCCAAGAATGATAGTTTGTGCCATTGAGTTTCAGTGATACGGTAACAGAGGAAGGTTCATCACTTGGATGAACGAAAAACGGACTTGTTTGATCAAGCTGCGGATCATTGGGTTGTGGACATGGTGGAGCCATAAAGAAACAGGGAAAAAATTTAGATTGAAAGGCTCAAGATACCATGTTAACAATGAGAATTGACACCACGGAACTCCATGGAAGAAGCTTAAGAAAAGCTTAAGAAACAAGTAATGTAAAAGAAGAAGAATAAGAGGAAGAAGTGAAAACTAGTCTATTAATCACTTAATGATTTTACAATGATGATGTGAGCTTTTATACAACCAGTAGCTGCTACATGATAATAAACAATTCTCTAGGTGTATGGGAATACTCTACAGTAGTTAGTTAGGGTAGTTACAAAGTTAGTTGGATAACTTGTACATGAAGCAACTGCATTTGTACCATCTCTTACTTTTGTATCAGTTAACAATACCAATTTAGTTACATTTTTAGTTTTAGTCTATTTCTTATATTTTTAGACTAAAAAAATTGAATGACATCTTTTAAATCATAAGACATAAATATAAAATTATTAAGATGTATTAATTGTTTACAAGTAATATTTCAGGCTTAATACATGTAATAATTCACCATGCAAATTTAATATATCTTTATATATATATATATATATATATATATATATATATATATATATATATATATATATATATATATATATATATATATATATATATATATATATATATATATATATATACACAACAGCGGAACTAGGATCGGTATTGTAAGTAATTTAGAGAGAGATGGTAAAGAGAAGGCAGAGCATATATAAAAGCTTTGTATTATAAAGTTGTGTGCTTACTATTTAAGCCGGTAAACAAATGCTTACTATTTAAGCCGGTAAAAGGTTCCTATAACAACAAGTTACAGGCTAAAAAACATAAGATGTATTATTAATGTCGGGTGCTCTTTAAAGTTTTAACATCTTTAAAACCTAAAGCGAAACAAATATCGTTTCAAGTAACTACAACCTTAGTTCAAACCAATTTGTTAACATCTAATGTTGCAACCAATAGATTGATAAAATGGGATGAAATTAACTTCCCTGAAACATGCTCCCTCACTCAGAAAATGGATCCTGAACCTATCCTAAATAGGGATGTAGATCAAATAATTAAAACCAGTGAAGGAGACTTAGAAATCAACTTTACTCCTAAAAGGATGATGAGGATACCTAGGTCTATGTCTTCTAGGCATTCTACTAATTCTGTGAATGAATATTACTCTGCTCCTAGCCAATTAGCTAGACCTTCAACTTCTCAAATAAGAGAAGTAATAGAAGTCGTTGAAAATATAAGACTCAGTGAAAATAGAATCCCTCATGGTATATATCAAAAACCCAATCCTCCCAGAGTAGAATCACCTAATCCTTCTGATATGGACTTCCAGTTTTGATGTTAGCTTATTTCTCAGGAAGTAAGTTAAGAAATCTCATCAATGATGAGTTTCAACATATGAGATATACTCAATTTAGACAATGGTTTTTTAAAACCTTTTCTACACCTGAACAAACCCAGTTTAAGGATGAGTACTATACTCAAATGAACCTTGCCCAGGATTTCATGCCTTTTGTTAAGTGGTTTGTTACTTACTTCATAAGAAGAAAGCAAGACGAAATTAACGTCTTACAAAAACCTTGGATATATATTAAAGGAGAAAAAATAGAATCTCCTTTTCCCCCAGAACAAACACTTAGTTTGGGTCCTTATACTGAAGTAACCCCTTATCTGACCTTTCAGTTACAAAGAATTGAAAATAATCAAGTTACTCTTAAGGATTTAAACTCTATAATTAAGTCCAATAATTATACTAATGCCTACCTTGTCTGCCTTGGAGAACAATTTATCTCTCTAGAAAAAGATTTCTTATCTATAAAAAATCTTTTAGAAAAACAAATAGCACTTTAAAATATCATTATTGACCTAATAAATACGACCAAACCCAAAGATCAATTGGATCAAGCGTCCACATCGACTATTAGAGATGTTTCTATTGTTCAACCACCTGTCTCTATAGATTGATTTAAAATGGACACTAATGGTCAAGAGTTTGTTCGTATTTTGGATAAAAAGTTAAAAGAACTTCATATTAATGTTTTAAACAATGAAGATGTGTCTAATAATGATGATATTTATCAATTAGCCAATATGTTTGCTAATCTAGATATTAGCAATCTTGAGATTAATAATAATCCTCAAATTAATCCTGTTCATTCCCCTAAACCTTTAGAAAAGTACTATTACAAACGTCCCTCACCACAAGAATTACTCTTTGAAGAACCAGAACCTTTTCAAAATTCCTATTCGGGAAAAGCCATCTATGAATGGAATGTTGATGGTTTTAATGACAAACAGATCATAGATGCAATACATAGAATGATTATGTATTCCACAGTTTGTAAGCAACACGGAAATTCCGATAGTGCAATAGCTTCTTTCATAACCACAGGATTTGTGGGCCAACTTAGAGCCTAGTGGGATCACTATCTCACTGAAACTAAAAAGTTAGAAATTCTTAATCATAAGAAAATTTTTAAGATTGAACCAGGAGCAACCACTATTGTCACTACTAGTGAAGACGATGTTGTTTATACCCTATTTCTCTCTATCTTACAACATTTTGTAGGAACTAATTGATAACACTATTTTAGTGTGTTACTCTTACCCAATATTTGTGACATTTCTAGTTCATGATTTCACTTTTGTAGCATGAGTTTAAGGTGTTTTAGCACGATTTAAGCTTTAAGCACTTTATGTGCTTCTTTTATGTTTTCATTGTGTTTGTGCTCCAAAAGGAAGATAGATGATGATGAGAAGAGGCATGACCCCAGTTGCCAGAGTCATTGTGTATACGGATCATGCAGCAATTAAATATTTGATTGCCAAAAAAGATGCAAAGCCACGACTTATACGTTGGGTGCTTCTTCTACAAGAGTTTGACCTGGAAATAAGAGACAAAAAAGGAGTAGAGAGCTCAGTTGCTGATCATCTCTCAAGACTTCCTGAAGAAGTGCAACCTTAAAACAGTGGAGAGATTAAGGAAAGTTTTCTGAATGAGAAGTTGTTGGTGATTACTGATGGCATGACTCCTTGGTACGCTGACATTGTGAACTACTTTGTCAGTAGGGTTGTGCCACCAAAATTCAACTACCAACAGAGAAAGAGGTTCTTTCACACTATAAAGAGTTATTTCTGGGATGAGCCATACCTATACAAGAAGTGTGCAGATCAGTTTCTAAGAAGATGTGTTGACTATGAGGAGGCACGCCAGATCTTATCAGCATGTCACAAAGCCCCATATGGTGGACATTTTGGAGGAGTAAGAACTGCAGCCAAGGTGCTGCAATCAGGTTATTTCTGGCCTTCTATTTTTAAAGATGCTCATGAATTTACAAAGAGATGTGATAGATGTCAAAGGGTTGGAAATGTGTCCATGAGACAAGAGATGCCGCTCACTAGTATCCTTGAAGTAGAAATTTTTGATGTGTGGGGCATTGATTTCATGGGGCCATTTCCTCCCTTTTTTGGAAATCTTTACATTCTTGTGGATGTGGACTACGTGTCCAAGTGGATTGAGGTAGTAGCAACACCATCCAATGATGCCAAGGTTGTGACTAAGTTCTTGCTCAAGAACATTTTGACAAGACATGGCACGCCTAGAGTTATCATCATTGATGGTGGATCTCATTTTTGCAATAAACTTTTTGAAAACCTAATGGCAAAATATGGGATTAAGCACAAGGTTGCTACAGCCTACCATCCCCAAACTAGTGGACAAGTGGAGTTGTCCAATAGAGAAATCAAAAGAATTTTGGAAAAGGTAGTTAATCCAACAAGGAGGATTGGTCCAAACATTTGGACGAAGCACTATGGGCATATAAGACTGCTTATAAAATCCCCTTAGACATGTCTCCATATAGACTTGTCTATGGGAAGGCTTGTCATCTACCCATTGAATTGGAACACAAGGCATTTTGGGCTGTGAAGCAATTAAATTTTAATATTCAAAGTGCTGGCCAAGCTAGAATGCTCCAATTAAATGAGTTAGATGAGCATAGGTTGTTCTCATACGAGAATGCTGAAGTGTATAAGGAAAAGACCAAGAGGTGGCATGATATGAAATGCCAGAAGAGGGAATTAGTGAAAGGCCAAAAAGTTTTACTTTTTAACTCAAGGCTGAAGCTATTCCCTGGAAAATTAAAATCAAGATGGTCTGGACCCTTTATCTTAGAGGAGATTTACCCCCATGGTGCGGTGGAATTGTTAAATGAGAAGAATGGAGAGAAATTTAAGGTCAACGGCCAAAGGGTCAAAGCTTACCATGGAGAGTCCTCAAGTAACACAAGGGATGCTCTCCATTTTATTGATTAATGGATTTTTGTGTTGGTCAGGTGATAAGACCTTAAAATAGCGCTACAGGGAGGCAGCCCAGCTTTATGCAATTTATTTTCTTTTGTTTTACTTTGTACAGGATCATGATGTGTTCTACTAGCGTCAGCGCATGACAAAACCAGACATGCCAGCAACAGACACAAGAACAGTGGAAGGGGAGGAATGAAAAAGATTGAAGGAATAAAAAAATTTCCTAAGTCCAATGAGATTAATAATCATGCTGAGCTGGCGTTGATTATTTTTCTCTTGAAAAATCAGAAAATAATTTGAAACATTTTTCTTAGAAGGAAGAGAGAGAAAGAAAGCACAACATAGGGAGCAAGCGCATTAGGCTGAGTGAAGGAGCAGAGTTATGATGGCCAGGTCTGCCACGTCAGACACCTCAGCCACCTAAACACGCAAACCCACTTAAGTGTGTCTTTTCAGGTTTCAGACCTAGGGCTTTCACTACTTTCCATACGAAACATTAAAACAGAAAAACTTCTCTCTCCACTTCAAAGAAACGTTTTATTTTAATATTTTCTTAAAACTCTTTGCAACCATCCTTACAACTCCCCCACTTTTACCTATACACAAACCTTCAGACAAAAACCTCTTCATCTTCCATTCCACCATTTTTCTCTGAAACCCTAAAAACCTCTCAATCCATTTTTCTCCTTTTTCACTTCAGAAAAATGACTCGCGACCCCCAAACCGGCCGCCGTTACAAAACCACTGCCAAGAAAAATACCACCCCCACCATTGATATCTCAAGTCAGGACGAAGACGAAACCTTTGTGAATGTGGAAGGTCACTGGCGTTTTACGGAGTATTTTAGCATGATGAATCTTTTTTCTGAGTGTGGTTTTATTATGGACTCCTCTGAGGAAGGTCTGGGTCTACCAAGAGATATTGGAACCACAATATTGAAGTTGAAATGGGAGCTTTTGTGCAAACAGCCTGGTGCTTACAATGCCAACTTAGTCAAGGATTTCTATGCAAACCTCACCGATACAGGACACAAACGGTTAAAGGTGATCATCAGAGGTACAAAGGTCATGTACAATGAGGCAAATATCAACTATTATTTCAAAATGGATGCTGCTGAAGATGAGTACCAAAACATGGTATTACGATCTCAGGAAGATGAGTATGACAAGTATCTGGAGTCATTGTGTGTCCAAGGAGCAAAATGGGTGGACAAAACCGTGAAGAGGATGGACCTCAGGCCGGAGGTGAAAGTTTGGTACCAATTTTTGAAACATTCCATCAAGCCAACCGCTCACAATGAGAAGGTTTCTAGGGCAAACTTGGTAATCTTACACTGTATCACCGGCTTGAGACCAGTCAATGTGGGAAAAATAATAGTGCAGGAAATCCACGCGTGTTCAAAGAAAAAGGAAGGGATGCTCTTCTTCCCGTGTTTAATCACAACTCTGTGCCGAAGACATGGTATGTCTGAGTATGACTCAGACAATTTTGGGGCCCCTCAACAGCCACTGGACAAGACACTAATCATGACACTCATGAAGCCTAAAGGAGTAAGGAAAAGAGCAGCTACAAGTCAAACCTCATATGCAACTGAAGAGCAACCAGACCCAGCCATAGAAATCTTAAGGCAGATGCGTAGGGATCAACAAGCATTCTTCGCCTACCAAAATACCAAGACACAGTGGTTAGAAGAAATGTAGGCCATGTAAGCCCCATCTCATGCGTTAAAGGCTCCAGAGTTTCCAGATCATATTTTGAGAAATATGGAACCAATGGTTCATGCTGAAGGAGAAAAGAAGAAGAAGAAAGACAAAGAGGAAAAGAAGAAAGATGTTGGTGAGACTAGCAAGGGCATGTCAGCAGACACTAGTCAAAGCAAAAACAAAAATAAGAAGTTAAGGAAGGCTTATCCATCTCCACCTCCAGAAATGGAGGAAATCCCAAAGAAGAAGAAGCTCAAGGCTGAGTGGAAAAAGAAGGAGCCGGCTGTAGGCATGACACCGCCTGCTAGCCCTGTAACAAACGCCAACAAATTTGACCTGAATAAGTCAGACCAGGAGAAGGAAGGAACAGAGAAGGATGAAGTTGTGGAAACCATGTTATCAGAACATAAAAAGATGCTGAGGACTTGAACAGGGTGGAAGCTACTGAGGAGGAAGAAAGGAGTAACAAAAAGGAGGGTGTTGAGGAAGAAAAACTACAATCCGAAGGAGGGACGGAGGAGAAAGATTTGGAAGGAATAAGGAGATATTACTCCTCTAGAGAAACTGAGAAAGAGGAAGTTGCCAAAGGAGACGACAAAGCTGACAGTGACGAATTAGAAAAGATAGGAGCTCAGCCTGACGCAGATAAAGAAGACAATGTTCCGGCGGAGTAGTCAAAGGAAAGTGGAAAACAACCACAGCAAAAGGCAAAGAGTCCTATGAAGACTGCTAGAAAGGAGGATGCTGCTGCTACAGCTGAAGAGAGAAATGTCAAAGGCCCAGGAGTGCAGGAGAACAAGAAGAAAAAGAAGAAGCAACCTCTGCAGGCTCCAAGGAAAATCTCCAGGCTAAGGGCCTAAGTGGTAAATGTGGAAATAGGTGAGCACTGTCTTGCCACCTCTCACCACTAAACAGTGAGGACACTGTCCTTACTAAGTTTGGGGGAGGGCATCAATACTCAGCCTATTTTCACTCAATCTAACCCTGTTTCTGTCTTTTACTATCGTTTCTACCTATGACTGCTGTTTTATGTCTAAGTTTGGATATTGTGTTTGGTTGGCCATGTTTTGAGCCAAATGTTTTAGTTTAAAAGTTTTAAATTTTCTTGTGGGGATGCTGTAACGCTCCCAGAACATGATGACCTGTAGTTTGATGTATTGTTTGAACGATGTGCATGGCACTTTTTGGTGATTATTTCTTTCATGTTAAAATGGTGTGAATCATAACTTAGAATAAGGAAGAACTAGGGAATGTGGGGACCCAACTAAGTCAGGAGCGTAATCCTTTAATTTCTGGGCTCAAGAATAAAAAAGGGGAATGAAGCTGTTAGGTGTTACGGAAGCAAGATGTAGGAGTTTCACCAAATGAGTTTGACAGAGGATATTGATGTTCTCAGTCACGTCAGCACTAGTCTCCTAAACCAGCCATAAATATTTTTCCAAGAGAAACTGAATTGTGAAAATCAAGGGAAAGATTGAAATCCTAGGAATCACAAAGGGAAGGACACGAAGATTTAAATAATGATTGAGACGACCACGGAAGGGACACACTTCACACAAAGACATGTGCAAAAAGTGGCAAAGACCACCAATAAAGTTCTTGTGCCCGAAACTGGAGGAACAGCAAGCATCTTCATCATAATATTCAGTTGAACTCACATGAGAAGATTCTAAGATGAGACGTGTTTCCAAAAAAATAGAAGAAAAAGAAAGAAAACAAATAATAAGTGAGAAAGCGTGGTCCCAAATGTGTTAGTAAAAAATATCAAATGAGAATCAGGACAGAATTCCCTAGTGAAGCCAAAAGAGAAGAGACCCCACTCAAGAAACTACACAAGGAAGGATCAAAAAGAGGAAATTGTGGCTTTTTTTTGGAAGAGTAAGGTCGTGACATGAGACATCAGTTCCCCTTTGGACTAGCAAAACATTGGGACAATTTCAAAGCTGAGCAACTTACACCAGTACCGCTTCCTTACCTTTCCAAATCTTAAAGCCTCATCACCCTGCTAAGCCTGTTTGAAGCCGTTGAGAACCAATTACACTTCCCTATGTCTTTCGCTGTCACATCACCTGAAGACAGGCGAAGATTCAAGTTTGGGGGAGTGATAACACTATTTTAGTGTGTTACTCTTACCTAATATTTGTGACATTTCTAGTTCATGATTTTACTTTTGTAGCATGAGTTTAAGGTGTTTTAGCACGATTTAAGCTTTAAGCACTTTATGTGCTTCTTTTACGTTTTCATTGTGTTTGTGCTCTAAATTGAAGATAGATGATGATGAGAAGAGGCATGACCCCAATTGCCAGAGTCTGGAGCTGCATGATGAGCTATTTGGAGAGCTGATGGTTTAATCAACCATTTCACCAAGAGAGTTGGAGATTGATGATGAAAAGCCAAGAATGACTAGGGCTCACATGGCAGCACTATGAAGAGCAATGGAGCAAAAGGAAGGGATAAGATCAAGAAAGCTATAGGACAAAAGGTAGTATGGTGGGGACACTCAGCAGAGGATGCCTAGCACCAGCACCACCAGCCGTCTGCTCTGCTCCACCAGCCTACTCCAGCCATCTGCTCTGCTCTACCAGCCTGCTCCAGCCAGCTGCTAAAAGCAGATTTGTCTCCCACCAACATCTATACCAGATTACTTGCAAAGGAATAATTGATGGACATCTGTCCCACATGAAGGATTTGATTTTGGTCTAACCTTATTTTCCTCAAGAGACCCACGATCCAAGAAAGGAGGAACCACCACTTCCACTCATCACTATTTAAAAAGAGCTTGTGCATTGAAGACACAGAGACAAGAGATTCCACACACAACAATATTTTATTTTCAGTTTTTAAATTTATTTTCAGTTTCAAGAGTTAGAGTATTAGTAGAGAGTATTATTTTCTTCTCCAGACCTGTACACTCTGCTGAGAACTGTCGTGACTGAAGAGAGTTGTTGCTGTTTATCCAACGCAAGAGATCTCCAAGTTATTAGTAGGTTGCATTTCTTCACTACACTTTGTAAGATAATGTTTCCTATTAATTTCATTCCAGTAGTTTGTACTCGCTCAGTATGAGCTAAACCCTTGTTTGATGAGACTAATGAAGTTAGTATAAAAGTGTTTTTATGTTAATATGGTGTGTTGGCTAGTGTCTTATTTTGTTATGTGTTTTTATGCTATAAACTTGGTTCTTAGAATGATTAACTAGGAAAAAAGTAAAAGCTTGTTGTTGAGAGAGATCCAATAACCAAGTGGATTTCATAACAAAAGTGGTTAATAAAGTAGGATAAAGATATTCACTTAATTCAACTTACTTAGAGATAAGAAGTTGAGACCACAAAGATTTTTTAGAATTAAAACCAGACGTATTTTAGGGTTACAAGTGAGACTTAGAGATTTATTCCCTTGCCCTAGTTATACATGTTTTTGATGTTGTAGAGATACACCACTAGATCACGTTCTGAGCTTTTTAGGCACGACACTTTACATCATGAAGACATCTCAAACACCCAATACTAATGGATTTAACTCATCAACTATTCTCTGATATTTTAACTCCTTCTTAGCTTTCAGTTATTTTAGTTATTTGTGTGTACTCTTGTTTCTTATTCTCATATTTCTGTTACCTTGCTCATACTTTTCTTAAACGAAGAAAGCTAATATTAGTAGTTCAAACACTTTACACTTCCCTGTGGGTTCGACCTTTATTTTATCACTTGCTACATTACCAAGCATGTATACTTGCATGTGACACCATTGCCCTATTATTCACAAGAAACACATTATAAAAATTAGAGTAGAGTTTTTTGGGGAATTAACAAGTTTTTGGCGCCGTTGCCGGGGAAGTGAAAAAGTTTGAAAAACTATATTTATTTTTTTTTTGTTTAAGACTGTATTTGAGCTTTTAATGTTTGCTGTGATTTGGTGATACGACAGGCTTAAGTTATTGCATGCGCAGGTCGTTACAACTAATTTACAGTGGTTATCCTGAACCTGAAAGAATTCTCAAAGCACGAAGAAGATTTGTACGTACTCAGCAAATATCTAGAGATTCCTCAACTTCAGATGTGGCTGAATCTGAAGGAGTAGTGTACGAGGAGGACACGGAAGAAGAAAGCTCATCGTCTTCTTCAGACTAGTCATTACACGAGACAATCATGGCAGAGCCAGACATCATTGGTATTCCCAATGACCGAGCGTGTAGCATCAGGGATTATGTTGTGTTTAATCCAAATGCTATGAATACTAGCATTGCTAGGCCAACTATCACAGCACCATAGTTCGAGTTCAAGCCTATGATGTTCCAAATGTTGCAAGCTGCTGGTAAATATTCAGGCTCTCCTCATGAAGATCCTCATTTGCACTTAAAACAATTTCTGGATGTTGCTGAAAATTTCAAGATCCTTGACGTGCCCGTGGATACCTTTAGGTTGAGGTTGTTTCCATATTCTCTAAGGGATCGAGCCAAGAGCTGGATTAATTCTTTGAAACCAAATTCCATTACTACATGGAATGCCTTGGCAGAAAAGTTTCTGGCCAAATATTTTCCTCCTTCCAAAATTGCAAAATTGAGAAATGAAATCACATCATTTAGGCAAGGAGATGATGAGACGTTGTTTGACGCATGGGAAAGATTTAAGGAGCTGTTGAGACAATGTCCACATCATGGGATTCCCATCTGCATACAACTTGAGACCTTCTATAATGGATTAATTCCATCCTCAAGGAATATGTTAGATGCATCCAGTGGTGGAGCTCTATTGTCTAAATCCTATGACGATGGTTACAAGCTGATTGAAAGCATTACGACCAACACTTATCAATGGCTGAAATTCTGGTATCAGACGTGTGATGTTAAGGTGTGATGTCACAACAACACACTCTGCACAATGGACAGCAATAACACAAAGAATTTTTGACCCAGTTCGGTTACAACCAACCTACTCTGGGGGCTACCAAGCCAGGGATGGAATTCACTACTTGTAGATATAATTTACAGACTCAACAACCAGTTGACAATCTCCTAAACTTATACTCTACTAATGACTTCCTACCTAAGACACCACTTAGGTATGAGAACACCACTCAATCCCTTACAAACACTCAAAGAGACCACTTTGAGTAACCTTGATCTTACTTCACAGCTTCGATCAAGCAACCACTCTCTATTGCTTCACAGCTTCTAGAGAGGACAGAATACGACACAGCAATTCACCCTAGAATTCTGGTTATACAACTCATACAAAATACTCAAGACACTCAGCCTATGCTCTTGATCTTCTCTCAGTATTTCTGTCACTTTTTCCTTTGGTCTTGTGCGCTTTATATAGCTCCTTGAATTGGTCTTGGACTTGCTACAATATCTCCCAGATTTGTTATTTAAAACTGAATATTTAAAACAGATTTTCTCCTAAAATCTTTTTAAATCTTCAACCTTTTAAATCTCCTACAAATCTGCAACAGATCTCCTATGCAGTAGCAAATATCTATCCCAAGATATTCGCATCCAATGAGACAGCTTGCTCTCCATAATTCCAGCTAATACGCAACCCTAACAACATCACAGCCTGTTGTTGTTAATTCTGCAGATCTGATGTTACAACATCACCTATGTGACATCAGACATCCAAATTCAGCAATTAATTACTTAACACAACCCAGTGTTAAGACTTCAATGTTGCAACATCAGCACCTTGACATCAACATTGAACATACTATGTTTTACCAAAATTCCAGCCAATCCAAGAACTAACAATCTCCCCCTTTGGCTAATTTTGGCTAAAACAATCTCTGCATCTTCAGAGACTTCAGCAGCGGAATAATCTTCAAAAATTTGAAACTCCATCAGCAGCAGTTTGACAACACTCTTAGTCTTCATCACTTGATCTGCTGCAGCACCATCTTCATTATTGACAACAGCCAATTGGTGCTCCCCCTCTAAGGATATGAACCAGCATCACAGCTGTTCAGTAGCTCACAATGTGCATCACTTCTTCTCCCCCTTGATGTCTGCACTATTCTGCATCACTAGCTCAGTCTAAATACGTTTTTCTTTTAGCAGCAGCAATTTATCTCCCCCTTAATATCTGCATCACATTAGCAGCATTTGGCAGTAACACTCTTTGATACTCTTGACTCTCTTGGCTATTTTCTCCCCCTTTTTAGCCACAATTAGGCAAACTTCAGTTAGAAGCCCTATTGACTATAGTCAGTACACCCTAGCTCTCATTGTTAGCCTCACAGTTAGCAACCAGGCAAAACAAATCATAGAAGGAAACTAAAGACATAAACAGTGCATAAAACAGCACAATATTCAAATTGCATAACCAGCACAGCAAAAAAAACTAAAAACTGAAACTACTATCTAAAAACAGCAGATGGAGGTTAGTCTTCATCCGAGCTGGTACCATCAGCATCTTCATCACCCTCATCTGACCTGGAATCCTCAGTGTCACCATTCCCATTGTCTTCCCCCTGTTCCAAGCCTTTAATCATCTGCTCAATCTTCATTTTCCTGTCAGTGCTGGTCTTTATAACCATATCAAGATCCTTGCAGGTTGCCCTTAATTCTTTAATCAGCTCAGATTTTGTACTGACCTTCTTAATCCCAGAACTTGATGTTGTTACAATGTCTGGAACATGACACCCAGCAAACAGTTTGGGATGCAAGGATAAAGCTGACTCCCTCTTACATGCTACCTCTGAACTGGTTAAGATTCCAGGATGTTGATCTAATATCATTCCACAGATAAGGGAAGGGAATGATATAGGCATTTTGATAGCATTAGTGGCACCATGCTTCACTACTTGATCAAATATATAGCTTCCATAGTTGAACTTGACCTTTTTCCCTACAGCATAGATGAACCTTCCTAATCCCACAGTTATGGTGGTTTTGTGATTAGTAGGTACCCAGTTAGCCGCACCAATTCTGTGCAAGATAGCGTACTTGATACTGAGTTTGCTAGCTGTTAATTTATTTTTCAGTGGCCACACCTTAACTTGAGTAGCAGTGATCTCTCTACACACTTCATTATCAGTCACCTCCAGCTCACATTCCTCTTGCTCATCTCTTCCCAGATATTTATTGACAGTACTAGGAGAGAAGTTAATGCACTGTCCCCTAACAAACACCTTCATGTAGTTCACACTTCTATTGTCAGAAATGTCTATGGGAATGTTGACAACAAATTCCTTAACAAGTCCACTATAGCACTTGGAGAATCTGGTCACAGTCTTTAGAAGTCCAGCTCCATGAATGAGGTCCATAATTTCTTTCATCTCCAAGACATCCTTTCCAAGCTCCCTTTCCAGAGCTAACCTCCTTTGGCACACAAACTTCCACAAGGAAGCACTGCTCGCATAATGAAAGGATATGTTGTCCACTGGTACTTCAGGGACCTTATCAGAGATTCTCTTTAGAATGGTCTTTCTGACTGGTGTGAAGTCATGGACATCTTCCTCAACTTCATCCTCAGACTCGGATTCTTCTCTAATCTTTCTCTTTTTGGAGGGTGTAACAACCTTGCTCCAAGATTTTGAGGGACCAACTACAGTTTTCTTCTTTCCTTCAGTAGGCTTCTTAGGAGAGGATTCATTAGTCTTTCCTTTCCTTGTCTTTAGTCTCTTGGCAATACTTGGAACAACATTTCCAATGACTTCATTATCAGATAAATCAGCCACATTGATCACGTCCTCACTCTTTTCTTCTTCAGGAGTAGTTCTATCATTAATTTCCTCATGCACATCTTCTTCTTCCCCTCCTCTTTCAGAATCCTCAATGACAGACATAACAAGTCTATGAAGATCAGATTCTTCTCCTTGCATGTCTATCTTTTCTGCTGGCATCTGATTCAACGGAACAGAAATTCCTTTCACAGGTATTCCTTTGTCCAGTATTTTGGTTGCCAGATTACCCATACTCTTGTCAACATCAAACTTTTCTACCACAGTTTAAGACGTGGATGACCTAGGTGTTGATTTATCACTAAATAGGATACTGGTAACTAGCTTCTTTGTTTCACTATTTTTAAAAGTAGTTGCGGCCCTTTTTGAAGCAAGTTTAGAAGGTCTAGGTTTACCTGATTCTGGTAACATTACGGAGATGGGTTATATATTCAGAGCTTCGTCTTCAGAGTACTCATCTGTAGAAACCCTAGTGTTATTCCGCGATGAACTTTTAGAAGGAGAAGCTGTCTGCTTTGACATGGTTCCTTTGAGGGAGTATGGAGTAAGATGATTCTTCTTGTTGAAGGAGACGAACAGAGGAGAGATATGAGTTTTGATGAACTGTGATTTTACTATAATAGGAAATGAGGGTCTGAGGTAAGGCACCAGATTTTGTCTACTCTTTAAAGACCAATTACTAACTTTCTCCCTCCAAAAAGACTTTCCTTTTAAACAGTTCACATCAGGACTCATTAACTCTGAGTGACCTTTCAGCATCCTGATGTCATAGTCTGATGTTATAACATCGACCAGAACATCATTAGTTGAACTATCTTCAAGAGAAATCCACTGATAGCAGTTGTCCTTGGTTCTGGTACCCTTCATAACAATCAGATTATGCTTATCAGAAACCACACACTCATGCTTAGTGTAGTTTACCTTATACCCTTCATCACACAACTGGCTTATGCTGATCAAATTTGCATTTAAACCACTGACAAACAGAACATTGTCAAGTTCAGGTCTACCATCACCTTTCATTTTCCCAACTCCTGCAACAACAGCTATTTCTCCATTGCCAAAAATAACCTCATGAGAGGGACAATGACTGACTTCAGCAAACATGGATCTACATCCAGACATGTGTTTGGAACACCCACTGTCAAAATACCATGTTCCTTCTTTAAACTCTCTATCAGCCATGTGAGCCAATAAGCACTTCACCTTCTCCTTAGGTACCCATTGTTTAACAACTTTGGGCATGTGCTCTCTCCATCTGTTTTGAGGTTGAGGGTATCCATGCAGCTTGTAGCAAGAGTACTGCATATGTCCAAACCTACCACAATAATAGCAGCTCACCCTTTCATCTCTGAATCATCTGCCATGATGAGATTTCTTAGGCTGCCAGCCATAATGTGGTCTCCTCCTACCATAACTGCCCTGCCATCTACTATGCTGGTATCTTCTCCCATAAGGAGGCAGAGAATGCTGTTTCCTGGATTGTCTCCCATGATGGTGTGGTTTTCTTCTTCCATGAGGAACAACATTGGTGTATCCATATCCATAACCATACCAGTTGTCCTGATGTTGAGACACCTGATGAGACATGTGTTGTTTGAATTGAGCAGCTTGCATGCTCTCGTGATATTGTGGGGGCATATACTGACTAGCTCCTTGTGGCTGCTTTCTCTTCTGATAGGGACCAGTCTTCTTCTCAATCTTCTTAGGTTGTGAAACATCAGCCTTCTTAGGGGTAGGATCCTGCTTCTTTGGCTGATGTTGAGATGAAAGTTGTGACACTTCCTTCTTTGAACCTGAAGTGCATTCTTCTGAAGTTCCCTTATCCTCAGCCACATAACCTATCCCAGCTTTGTCTCCAGCAACTTTTTCTGACTGAAGGATCTTGTCAAGTGTGTCTGTACCATAACTCAGCATCCTAACAGACTTGGTCATTTGATCAAGATGAGCTTTAACTAGCACCACTTCATTTTCCAGACCAGTCTTTTCATTCTCTAGCTGAGCAATTTGTTGTTTGTGGCACTTGTTTTCTTGACAAATCTCAGCACTTTTTAAACACAGCTCTTGATAGGTAGAAGCTAACTCCTCATAAGTTACTTCTCCATCACTAGACTCATCATCAGAAACCACAGCTCCTGTTAAAGCTCTCACATGCTTTGCTGACTCACCTTCACTTTCACTATCAGAGTCAGACCAGGAAACTGTCATGCCCTTCTTCTGCTTTTTCAAGAAGGTGGGACATTCTTTCTTGACATGTCCATACCCTTCACACTCAAAGCACTGAACTCCTTTATCTTGGGTAGTTTTCTCTTCATCCTTCTTGCTGGTGTCAGAAGTCATGTTCTTGACATTAGGCCTGGAGTTATTATTCATTCTCTTGAATACTTTGGTGAACTGTCTTCCCAACATCACTATGGCCTGAGATAGATCCTCCTGCGATTCATAACTCTTTCCTTTTTCTTCTGCATCATTTGACACCAAGGCTATACTCTTTGGCTTCTTTTCTGGTTCTTCCTCATTCAACGCAAGCTCAAAAGTTTGAAGAGATCCAATGAGCTCATCTACTCTCATCTTGTTGATGTCTTGTGATTCTTCAATGGCAGTAACCTTCATCTTATACTTCTTAGGTAGTGACCTCAGGATCTTCCTAACAAGCTTTCCATCTGACATTTTCTCACCAAGAGCACTGGATGCATTAGCCAGCTCCAGAACATTCATGTGGAAGTCATGAATAGTCTCATCATCCTTCATCTTCAGGCTTTCAAATTTTGATGTTAAAATCTGAAGTCTTGACATCTTGACTCTAGATGTTCCTTCATGTGTTGCCTGCAAAATATCCCACGCTTCCTTAGCAACTTCACAGGTATTGATTAACCTGAAGATATTCTTATCCACTCCATTGAAGATGGCATTTAGAGCTTTGGAATTTCCAAGGGCAAGCTCATCTTCCTCCTTGGTCCACTCTTCTTCAGGCTTAGGCTTAAAGGTGCCTTCTTTATCTTTTCCGGCATCATCTTTCTCACACATGACAGGTGCTTTCCATTCTTTAATAACAGCCTTCCAAGTCCTACTGTCCAAGGATTTTAAGAAGGTGGTCATCCTTGGCTTCCAATAATCATAATTGGATCCATCCAAAATAGGGGGTCTATTGACGAATCCTCCAACTTCTTTGTCCATCTTTACACCAGAAAGTAACTTCCCTAGATCTCACCCATAGACAGACAGGATGCCTGCTCTGATACCAATTGAAATTCTGGTATCAGACGTGTGATGTTAAGGTGTGATGTCATAACAACACACTCTGCACAATGGACAGCAATAACACCAAGAATTGTTGACCAGTTCGGTTACAACCAACCTACTCTGGGGGCTACCAAACCAGGGATGGAATTCACTACTTGTAGATATAATTTACAGACTCAACAACCCGTTGACAATCTCCTAAACTTATACTCTACTAATGACTTCCTACCTAAGACATCACTTAGGTATGAGAACACCACTCAATCCCTTACAAACACTCAAAGAGACCACTTTGAGTAACCTTGATCTTACTTCACAACTTCGATCAAGCAACCACTCTCTATTGCTTCACAGCTTCTAGAGAGGACAGAATACGACACAACAATTCACCCTAGAATTCTGGTTATACAACTCATACAAAATACTCAAGACACTCAGCCTATGCTCTTGATCTTCTCTCAGTATTTCTGTCACTTTTTCCTTTGGTCTTGTGCGCTTTATATAGCTCCTTGAATTGGTCTTGGACTTGCTATAATATCTCCCAGATTTGTTATTTAAAACTGAATATTTAAAACAGATTTTCTCCTAAAATCTTTTTAAATCTTCAACCTTTTAAATCTCCTACAAATCTGCAACAGATCTCCTATGCAGCAGCAAATATTTATCCCAAGATATTCGCATCCAATGAGACAGCTTGCTCTCCACAATTCCAGCTAATACGCAACCCTAACAACATCACAGCCTGCTGTTGTTAATTCTGCAGATCTGATGTTACAACATCACCTATGTGACATCAGACATCCAAATTCAGCAATTAATTACTTAACACAGCCCAGTGTTAAGACTTCAATGTTGCAACATCAGCACCTTGACATCAACATTGAACATACTATGTTTTACCAAAATTCCAGCCAATCCAAGAACTAACAATGGCCAGTCACAAGGGCCACTTCAAGTTCAACTCAAAAGAAGCCTGTTGGAGTTCATGAAGTCACTGACACCACAGCTCTTGCTGCTCAAGTGGCTCAGATCCAGTAAATGATGAAGAATCTGATGAATGCTGAAGTGCCAAAGCCTGACCCTGTTAAGGTGGTTACTGACGCTTCTGAGGTTGCCTGTGTTTACTGTGGAGGACCACATCTATTTGAAGAATGTTCTGCCAATCCTATTTCAGTTAACTATGTTGGCAATCCCAACAACAACAGCAGATACAATAATCCCTACAGCAATACTTACAACCCAGGATGGCGCAATCATCCTAATTTTTCTTGGAGTAACAATCAAAATTAACCTAAACCGCAAGAAACCACACCTCAAGTTCTACCTGGATTTTCTAACCCCAACTATACTGGGGTTAACCAGGGAAACAACCATCTGGAGAATGTGCTCAAGTCCTTTATTCAAGAAGCAAAGAATCAATTTCAAGCACAAGGAGTAAGTATCAAGAACTTGGAGAACCAAGTGGGCCAAATTGCTACGGCTCTAAGTTCAAGAAACTTGGGAAATCTTCCCAGCTCTACTGAGACTCTTATGACACAAACTGGAGTGAAAAATGTTGAGACTTGCCAAGCTCTTAAGTTAAGAAGTGGCAAGGAAATTGAAGAGACCATTACAAAGAGCAAGGAGTCAAGTACAGCTGTGTCTAAACCCGACAGTCTTGGAGCAAAAGACAATGATGGAGAACCGTCTTCACCCAGCAGCAAAAGCACAAAGATAATGTACTCATTGAAGATTATATTCCTTCAGAAAGTCAAGATGTCATCACTGAAGCCAACAAGAAGCAAAAGTTTGTACAAGAAAGACCACCACCCCCTTTTCCACAAAGAATAAAAAAAGGAAAAGAAGAGCAACAATTTTCAAAGTTTATGGAGATCTTGAAGCAGCTTCACATCAACATACCACTGATTGAAGCCATTCAACAAATGCCAAATTATTCAAAATTCATGAAGGATGTGCTTACCAAACATAAAAGGGTGGGAGAGTTTGCTACAGTTGCACTTACACAAGAGTGTAGTTAACTAGTTCAAGGCAAACTCCCTCCCAAGTTGAAGGATCCTGGAAGTTTCACTATTCCATGCACCATTGGAGACACCTTTTGTGGAAAGGTGTTATGTGATTTAGGGGCCAGCATTAATCTCATGCCTCTATCCATATTCAAGAAGCTGGGGATAGGTGCAGTCAGGCCTACAACCATCACCTTGCAGCTGGCTGATAGGAGTATTTACTACCCACAAGGGAAGATTGAAGATGTGTTGGTAAGGGTTGACAAGTTTGTCTTCCCTGCTGATTTTATCATTATGGATTTTGAAGCTGATGAGGAGACACCCATTTTGTTGGGAAGGCCATTCCTAGCAACGGGTAGAACCTTAATTGATGTTGAAAGAGGAGAACTCACCATGAGGGTGAACGGGAAGCAAGTAGTGTTCAAGATACTTAATGCCTTGGAATACCCAGAAGAGGAGGTGGCTGAGTGTTCTATGATATCTAGTTAGGAAGGTTTAATTGACAAAAACCTTCTAAAGGCTAATGATGTGTTGAAAATTGAGTTAGGAAAAGTGGAAGACGAAGGACTAAAAGATGGAGTCATCTATGGTCCAATGCCAAAGCAAGAGGAAGAGTATGCGGAAGTGATAGAATCCACCACTGTTGCTCATAAACAGCAGCTAACTTCCATTGAAGAACCCCCTGAATTGGAGCTTAAGCAACTTTCGGAGCATTTACAATATGCATATCTGGAGGCGAGACAGAAGCTGCCAGTTATTATAGCTACAGATATGCAAGAGGCGCAAAAAGAGCAACTGATTTCACTACTGAAGAGACATAAGAAGGCAATTGCATGGCAGATTTCTAATATTAAGGGAATTAGCCTAGCAATATGCATGCACAAAATTTTGTTGGAAGAAAATGCTAAGAATAGCATTGAGACCCAACGAACGCTGAACCCCATCATGAAGGAGGTTGTAAAAAAGGAGATTATCAAGTGGTTAGACGCAGGAATTATCTACTCTATCTCAGATAGTGTGTGGGTAAGTCCAATCCAGTGTGTACCGAAGAAGGGAGGCATGACAGTGATAGTCAACGAGAAGAATGAGCTCATTCCTGCTAGAACATTTTCTAGTTGGAGAATTTGCATGGATTATAGGAAGTTGAACAAGGCAACAAGGAAGGACCACTTTCCCTTGCCTTTCATTGACCAGATGCTGGATAGGTTGGCTGGAAAGGAGTATTATTGCTTCTTAGATGGATATTCGGGCTACAACCAAATTGCAATAGCCCCGGAAGATCAAGAAAAAACAACATTCACATGTGCATATGGCACCTTTGTTTTTAGAAGAATGTTGTTTGGACTGTGCAATGCACCAGCCACTTTCCAATGTTGCATGATGGCTATTTTCTCGGATATCATAGAGAATTCCATGGAGGTGTTCATGGATGATTTTTCAGTTTTTGGAGAATCATTTCAAGATTGCCTAAAGAATTTGGAATTGGTGTTGATCAGGTGTGAAGAGAACAACTTAGTCCTCAATTGGGAAAAATGTCATTTTATGGTAAAAGAAGGAATTGTTCTTAGTCATAGAATTTCTAAAGAAGGATTAGAGGTAGATCAAGCAAAGGTGGAGGTAATTTAAAAACTACCCCCACCAGTAAATATCAAGGGCATTAGGAGTTTCTTGGGGCATGCTGGATTTTATAGGAGGTTTATAAAAGATTTTTCAAAAATCTCTAAACCACTATGCCAGCTGCTGCAGCATGACGCGCCTTTCGTCTTCAGTGAAGAGTGCCTTGATTCTTTCAATCTTTTGAAGAAGGCCCTCATTTCTGCACCTGTAGTCAAAGTTCCAGATTGGTCCAATCCATTTGAGTTGATGTGTGATGCTAGTGACTTTGCCATTGGCACTGTTTTAGGCCAAAGGCATATCAAAGTATTTCATACTATTTACTATGCACGTAAAACATTGATAAAAGCACAAATCAACTACACAACCACGGAGAAGGAGCTGCTGGCAGTAGTGTTTGCTTTTGATAAGTTCAGACCTTACTTGGTAGGAACTAAAGTCATTGTGTATACGGATCATGCAGCAATTAAATATTTGATTGCCAAAAAAGATGCAAAGCCACGACTTATACGTTGGGTGCTTCTTCTACAAGAGTTTGACCTGGAAATAAGAGATAAAAAAGGAGTAGAGAACTCAGTTGCTGATCATCTCTCAAGACTTCCTGAAGAAGTGCAACCTCAAAACAGTGGAGAGATTAAGGAAAGTTTTCCGAATGAGAAGCTGTTGGTGATTACTGATGGCATGACTCCTTGGTACGCTGGCATTGTGAACTACTTAGTCAGTAGGGTTGGGCCACCAAAATTCAACTACCAACAGAGAAAGAGGTTCTTTCAAACTATAAAGAACTATTTCTAGGATGAGCCATACCTATACAAGAAGTGTGCAGATCAGTTTCTAAGAAGATGTGTTGACTATGAGGAGGCACGCCAGATCTTATCAGCATGTCACAAAGCCCCATATGGTGGACATTTTGGAGGAGTAAGAACTGCAGCCAAGGTGCTGCAATCAGGTTATTTTTGGCCTTCTATTTTTAAAGATGCTCATGAATTTACAAAGAGATGTGATAGATGTCAAAGGGTTGGAAATGTGTCCATGAGACAAGAGATGCCGCTCACTAGTATTCTTGAAGTAGAAATTTTTTATGTGTGGGGCATTGATTTCATGGGGCCATTTCCTCCCTCTTTTGGAAATCTTTACTTTCTTGTGGTTGTGGACTACGTGTCCAAGTGGATTGAGGTAGTAGCAACACCATCCAATGATGCCAAGGTTGTGACTAAGTTCTTGCTCAAGAACATTTTGACAAGACATGGCATGCCTAGAGCTATCATCATTGATGGTGGATCTCATTTTTGCAATAAAATTTTTGAAAACCTAATGGCAAAATATGGGATTAAGCACAAGGTTACTATAGCCTACCATCCCCAAACTAGTGGACAAGTGGAGTTGTCCAATAGAGAAATCAAAAGAATCTTGGAAAAGGTAGTTAATCCAACAAGGAAGGATTGGTCCAAACATTTGGACAAAGCACTATGGGCGTATAAGACTGCCTATAAAACCCCCTTAGACATGTCTCCATATAGACTTGTCTATGGGAAGGCTTGTCATCTACCCATTGAATTGGAACACAAGGCATTTTGGGCTGTGAAGCAATTAAATTTTAATATTCAAAGCGCTGGCCAAGCTAGAATGCTCCAATTAAATGAGTTAGATGAGCATAGGTTGTTCTCATACTAGAATGCTGAAGTGTATAAGGAAAAGACCAAGAGGTGGCATGGCATGAAATGCCAGAAGAGGGAATTAGTGAAAGGCCAAAAAGTTTTACTTTTTAACTCAAGGCTGAAGCTATTCCCTGGAAAATTAAAATCAAGATGGTCTGGACCCTTTATCTTAGAGGAGATTTACCTCCATGGTGCGGTGGAATTGTTAAATGAGAAGAATGGAGAGAAATTTAAGGTCAACGGCCAAAGGGTCAAAGCTTACCATGAAGAGTCCTCAAGTAACACAAGGGATGCTCTCCATTTTATTGATTAATGGAATTTTGTGTTGGTCAGGTGATAAGACCTTAAAATAGCGCTACTGGGAGGCATCCCAGCTTTATGCAATTTTTTTTTCTTTTGTTTTACTTTGTACAGGATCATGATGTGTTCTACTAGCGTCAGCGTATGACAAGACCAGACATGCCAGCAACAGACACAAGAACAGTGGAAGGGGATGAATGAAAAAGATTGATGGAATAAAAAATTTTCCTAAGTCTAATGAGATTTATAATCATGCTGAGCTGGCGTTGATTATTTTTCTCTTGAAAAATCAGAAAAGAATTTGAAACGTTTTTCTTAGAAGGAAGAGAGAGAAAGAAAACACAACATAGGGAGCAAACGCATTAGGCTAAGTGAAGGAGCAGCGTTATGATGGCCAGGTCTGCCACGTCAGACACCTCAGCCACCTAAACACGCAAACCCACTTAAGTGTGTCTTTTCAGGTTTCAGACCTAGGGCTTTCACTCCTTTCCATACGAAACATTAAAATAGAAAAACTTCTCTCTCCACTTCAAAGAAACGTTTTATTTTAATATTTTCTTAAAACTCTTTGCAACCATCCTTACAACTCCCCCACTTTTACCTATACACAAACCTTCAGACAAAAACCTCTTCATCTTCCATTCCACCATTTTTCTCTGAAACCCTAAAAACTTCTCAATCCATTTTTCTCCTTTTTCACTTCAGAAAAATGACTCGCGACCCCCAAACCGGCCGCCGTTACAAAACCACTGCCAAGAAAAATACCACACCCACCATTGATATCTCCAGTCAGGACGAAGATGAAACCTTCGTGAATGTGGAAGCTCACTGGCGTTTTACGGAGTATTTTAGCAAGATGAATCTTTTTACTGAACGTGGTTTATTATGGACTCCTCTGAGGAAGGTCTGGGACTACCAGGAGATATTGGAACCACAATATTGAAGTTGAAATGGGAGCTTTTGTGCAAACAGCCTGGTGCTTACAACGCCAACTTAGTCAAGGAGTTCTATGCAAACCTCACCGATCCAGGACACAAACGGTTGAAGGTGATCATCAGAGGTACAAAGGTCATGTACAATGAGGCAAATATCAACTATTATTTCAAACTGGATGCTGCTGAAGATGAGTACCAAAACTTTGTATTACGATCTCAGGAAGATGAGTATGACAAGTATCTGGAGTCATTGTGTGTCCAAGGAGCAAAATGGGTGGACAAAGCCGTGAAGAGGATGGACCTCAGGCTGGAGGTGAAAGTTTGGTACCAATTTTTGAAACATTCCATCAAGCAAACCGCTCACAATGAGAAGGTTTCTATGGCAAACTTGGTAATCTTACACTGTATCACCGGCTTGAGACCAGTCAATGTGGGAAAAATAATAGTGCAGGAAATCCATGCGTGTTCAAAGAAAAAGGAAGGGATGCTCTTCTTCCCGTGTTTAATCACAACTCTGTGCCGAAGACATGGTGTGTCTGAGTATGACTCAGACAATTTTGGGGTCCCTCAACAGCCACTGGACAAGACACTAATCATGACACTCATGAAGCCTAAAGGAGTAAGGTAAAGAGAAGCTACAAGTTAAACCTCATATGCAACTGAAGAGCAACCAGACCTAGCCATAGAAATCTTGAGGCAGATGCGTAGGGATCAACAAGCATTCTTCGCCTACCAAAAGGCCAAGACACAGTGGTTAGAAGAAATGTGGGCCATGCAAGCCCCATCTCATGCGTTAAAGGCTCCAGAGTTTCCAGATCATATTTTGAGAAATATGGAACCAATGGTTCATGCTGAAGGAGAAAAGAAGAAGAAGAAAGACAAAGAGGCAAAGAAGAAAGATGTTGGTGAGACTAGCAAGGGCATGTCAGCTGACACCAGTCAAAGCAAAAACAAAAAGAAGAAGTTAAGGAAGGCTTATCCATCTCCACCTGCGGAAATGGAGGAAACCCCAAAGAAGAAGAAGCTCAAGGCTGAGTGGAAAAAGAAGGAGCCGGCTGTAGGCATGACACCGCCTGCCAGCCCTGTAACAAACGCCAACAAATTTGACCTGAATAAGTTAGACCAGGAGGAGGAAGGAACAGAGAAGGATGAAGTTGTGGAAACCATGTTATGAAAATAGAAAAAGATGCTGAGGACTTGAACAGGGTGGAAGCTACTGAGGAGGAAGAAAGGAGTAAGAAAAAGGAGGGTGTTGAGAAAGAAAATCCGCAATCCGAAGGAGGGACGGAGGAGAAGGATTTGGAAGGAATAAGGAGATATTACTCCTCTACAGAAACTGAGAAAGAGGAAGTTGCCAAAGGAGATGACAAAGCTGACAGTGACGAATTAGAAAAGACAGGAGCTGAGCATGACGCAGATAAAGAAGACAATGTTCCGGTGGAGTAATCAAAGGAAAGTGGAAAACAGCCACAGCAAAAGGCAAAGAGTCCTATGAAGACTGCTAGTAAGGAGGCTGCTGCTGCTACAGCTGAAGAGAGAAATGTCAAAGGCCCAGGAGTGTAGGAGAACAAGAAGAAAAAGAAGAAGCAACCTCTGCAGGCTCCAAGGAAAAGCTCCAGGCTAAGGGCCTAAGTGGTAAATGTGGAAATAGGCTAGCACTGTCTTGCCACCTCTCACCACTAAACAGTGAGGACACTGTCCTTACTATGTTTAGGGGAGGGCATCAATACTCGGCCTATTTTCACTCAATCTAACCCTGTTTCTGTCTTTTACTGTCGTTTCTACCTATGACTGCTGTTTTATGTCTAAGTTTGGATATTGTGTTTGGTTGGTCATGTTTTGAGCCAAATGTTTTAGTTTAAAAGTTTTAAATTTCCTTGTGGGGATGCTTTAACGCTCCCAGAACATGATGACCTGCAGTTTGATGTATTGTTTGAACGATGTGCATGGCACTTTTTGGTGATTATTTCTTTCATGTTAAAATAGTGTGAATCATAACTTTAGAATAAGGAAGAACTAGGGAATGTGGGGACCCAACTAAGTCAGGAGCGTAAACTTTTATTTTCTGGGCTCAAGAATAAAAAAGGGGAATGAAGCTGTTAGGTGTTACGGAAGCAAGATGTAGGAGTTTCACCAAGTGAGTTTGACAGAGGAGATTGATGTTCTCAGTCACGTCAACACTAGTCTTCTAAACCAGCCATAAATATTTTTCCAAGAGAAACTGAATTGTGAAAATCAAGGGGAAGGTCGAAATCCTAGGAATCACAAAGGGAAGGACAAGAAGATTTAAATAATAATTGAGACGACCACGGAAGGGACACACTTCACACAAAGACATGTGCAAAAAGTGGCAAAGACCACCAATAAAGTTCTTGTGCCCGAAACTGGAGGAACAGCAAGCATCTTCATCATAATATTCAGTTGAACTCACATGAGAAGATTCTAAGATGAGACGTGTTTCCAAAAAAATAGAAGAAAAAGAAAGAAAACAAATAATAAGTGAGAAAGTGTGGTCCCAAATGTGTTAGTCAAAAATATCAAATGAGAATCAGGACAGAATTCCCTAGTGAAGCCAAAAGAGAAGAGACCCCACTCAAGAAACTACACAAGGAAGGATCAAAAAGTGGAAATTGTGGCTTTTTTTTTTGGAAGAGTAAGGTCGTGACATGAGACATCAGTTCCCCTTTGAACTAGCAAAACTTTGGGACAATTTCAAAGCTGAGCAACTCGCACCAGTACCGCTTCCTTACCTTTCCAAATCTTAAAGCCTCATCACCCTGCTAAGCCTGTCTGAAGCCGTTGAGAACCAATTACACTTCCCTATGTCTTTCGCTGTCACATCACCTGAGGACAGGCGAACATTCAAGTTTGGGGGAGTGATAACACTATTTTAGTGTGTTACTCTTACCCAATATTTGTGACATTTCTAGTTCATGATTTTACTTTTGTAGCATGAGTTTAAGGTGTTTTAGCACGATTTAAGCTTTAAGCACTCTATGTGCTTCTTTTACGTTTTCATTGTGTTTGTGCTCTAAAAGGAAGATAGATGATGATGAGAAGAGGCATGACCCCAATTGCCAGAGTCTGGAGCTGCATGAGGAGCTATTTGGAGAGTTGATGGTTTAATCAACCATTTCACCAAGAGAGTTAGAGATTGATGATGAAAAGCCAAGAATGACTAGGGCTCACATGGCAGCACTATGAAGAGCAATGGAGCAAAAGGAAGGGATAAGATTAAGAAAGCTAGAGGACAAAAGGTAGTATGGTGGGGACCACTCAGCAGAGGACGCCTAGCACCAGCACCACCAGCCATCTGCTCTGCTCCACCAGCCTGCTCCAGCCGTCTGCTCTGCTCTACCAGCCTGCTCCAGCCACCTGCTAAAAGCAAATTTGTCTCCACCAACATCTGTACCAGATTACTTGCAAAGGAAGGATTGATGGACATCTGTCCCACATGAAGGATTTGATTTGGGCCTAACCTTATTTTCCTCAAGAGACCCAAGATCCAAGAAAGGAGGAACCACCACTTCCACTCATCACTATTTAAAGAGAGCTTGTGCATTGAAGACACAGAGACAAGAGATTCCACACACAACAATATTTTATTTTCAGTTTTTAAAGTTATTTTCAGTTTCAAGAGTTAGAGTATTAGTAGAGAGTATTCTTTTCTTCTCCAGACCTGTACACTCTGCTGAGAACTGTCGTGACTGAAGAGAGTTGTTGCTGTTTATCCAACGCAAGAGATCTCCAAGTTATTAGTAGGTTGCATTTCTTCACTACACTTTGTAAGATAATGTTTCCTATTAATTTCATTCCAGTAGTTTTTACTCGCTCAGTATGAGCTAAACCCTTGTTTGATGAGACTAATGAAGTTAGTATAAAAGTGTTTTTATGTTAATATGGTGTGTTGGCTAGTGTCTTATTTTGTTATGTGTTTTTATGCTATAAACTTGGTTCTTAGAATGATCAACTAGGAAAAAAGTAAAAGCTTGTTGTTGAGAGAGATCCAATAAACAAGTGGATTTCATAACAAAAGTGGTTAATAAAGTAGGATATAGATATTCACTTAATTCAACTTACTTAGAGATAAGAAGTTGAGACCACAAAGATTTTTTAGAATTAAAACCAGACGTATTTTAGGGTTAAAAGTGAGACTTAGATATTTGTTCCCTTGCCCTAGTTATACATGTTTTTGATGTTGTAGAGATACACCACTAGATCACGTTCTGACCTTTTGAGGCACGACACTTCACATCATAAAGACATCTCAAACACCCAATACTAATGGATTTAACTCATCAACTATTCTCTGATATTTTAACTCCTTCTTAGCTTTCAGTTATTTTAGTTATTTGTGTGTACTCTTGTTTCTTATTCTCATATTTCTGTTACCTTGCTCATACTTTTCTTAAACGAAGAAAGCTAATATTAGTAGTTCAAACACTTTACACTTCCCAGTGGGTTCGACCTTTATTTTATCACTTGCTACATTATCAAGCATGTATACTTGCATGTGACACCATTGCCCTATTATTCATAAGAAACGCATTATAAAAATTAGAGTAGATCTTTTTGGGGAATTAACACTAATGTCCCATTATAAAAATTAGAGTAGATCTTTTGGAAATCTAAATTTATTGATGGATAACCCCATTTCTTTTCTGAAAAGGTTAAACAACCCCTAAGACAGAAAAATGATGGGATAAATATTAATTATCCTGACCTTACTTATGGTCACATTATTAGCACTTGTGTTAATGAAGGATTAACTTTATGTAATGACATCAAGCTTAAGAACCAATTAAAGAAACAAAAGCTTTCTGAAAAACACCAATTAGGTGAATTTTGCGAACAATTTGCTTTTGATCTTGGAAAATCTCCAGATAAGCAAAAGAAAAAAGGAAAATTTTCCGGAATAAACCTTATAAGGATAAGTCACAAAATTCTTATAAGAAGAATAAAAAGAAAAGTCACTTTAATAAAAGTAGACCTAAAGAAAAACCTTTTGACCATAAAGGGAAAAGAAAAGCCAAAAGACTCTATATTACGTGTCATAAATGTGGCAAAGCTGGTCACTATGCCAACCAATGTTGGACTAAGAAAGCTCTTAATGAAATTGAAGATGAGCAATTACGCTCTCAATTAGAGAAAGTGTTACTTCTCAATTCTGATTCTGAAACCTATTCTTCTAATGAAGATATTGATATGATCTATGAATCATCTTCAGATTATTCTTCTGAATGTTTTGACAATAATGATTGTCAATGTAATCAGCTAGGTTACTGGAAGTCTATTGTTGACATGAACGGGTTAAATGTTTTAACCGCTGAACAGGATGAAGCTATTAAAGCTATAGAATCAATTTCAGATAATAATCTGAAAAGAAAAATGCTTGAAGTCTTAATCAAAGAAAGTTCTAAAAATGAATCTCCTATTATTATTGAAGCACCTTACCATTTAAGTGAGGTTTTATCTAGATTTCAACAATCTAATATCCGTGAAACTCCTGTTTCAGTTATGGATCTTAATAGAGAAATAAATCTCTTATAATCTGAAATATCTCAGATTAAAAATGATAACTATGTTTTATCTCAAAGTATCACTTTTCTAGAAACTAATAACACTAAAGTTGAAGAAATATCTTCAACCTCTAGTCCTTCTACTGATAATAAATTTCTTACTCTCCTTGATAGAGTAACTTCTCAAAAATGGTTTGTGAAAATTACTTTAGTCATTAATAGAGCCTTTATTTTGGAAAATGAAGTTTCTTTAATTGATAGTGGCGCTGACTTAAATTGTCTTCAAGAAGGAATTATTCCTACCAAATATTTTGATAAAATAACCCAGTCTATTACCTAAGCTGGAGGAGATAAATTAACAATGAATTATAAACTGTCTAATGCTTATGTTTATAACAAAGATATTTGTTTACCTACTCATTTTATTTTGGTTAAAAATTTAACCAATAGAGTTAAACTAGGAACTCCCTTTTTACACAAAATTATGCATTTGATTAATGTTGATCAAAAGGGAATTACCACCGTTATAAATAACAAAAGAATCACTTTTGAATTTATTACTGACCCTCATACTAAGATGATTAATGAGGTCAAAGATATTATTTTAAAAAAGGAAAAACATTTATGTTTTCTTAAAGAAGAAATTAATTTATTAAATATTAATGAGCAGCTTAATAAAGATAACGTAAAACGACATATCAAATTAATTGATCAACAATTTAAAGATGAAATTTGCAATGATTTACCCAATGCTTTTTGGGATAGAAAAAAACATGTTATTTCTTTACCTTATCTTAATGACTTTAATGAAAGTCAGATTCCCACTAAAGCCAGGCCGGCCCAGATGAATCATGAAATGTCGAACTTATGTAAACAAGAGATTGATTCTCTTTTAGAAAAAAATTTAATTAGAAAATCCAAATAGCCTGGGAGTTGGACTACTTTTTATGTTAATAATACAGCAGAAAAGGAACGTGGAGTCCCTAGACTTGTTATCAATTACAAACCCCTTAATAAGGTGTTGAAATGGATTAGGTATCCTATTCCTAATAAAAAGGATTTATTAGATAGATTAAACAATGCTTTAATCTTTTCAAAATTTGATATGAAATCTGGTTATTGGAAAATTTAGATTAACGAATGTGATAAATATAAAACAACCTTTGTTGTGCCTTTTGGTCATTATAAATGGAACATTCTTCCTTTTGGGCTTAAAAATGCCCCTTTTGAATTCCAAAATATTATGAATGATATTTTTAATCCTTATACGGAATTCATAATTGTTTATAATGATGATGTTTTAGTTTTCTCTAAAACCATTGACCAACACATTAAACACTTAAAAATATTTAAAGGTTTAGTCAAACATAATGGTTTAGTAATATCTGCTCTGAAGATGAAACTTTTCCAAACAAAAGTTAGATTTTTAGGTCATGAAATTGACCAAGGAACTATTGTTCCTATTCAAAGAAGTATTGATTTTGCTACTAAATTCCCCAATATAATTACTAATAAGAAACAATTACAAAGGTTTCTTGGTAGTCTTAATTATATTTCAGATTACTATGAGAATCTTGCCAAAGATACTGCTATATTACATGCAAGGCTTAGAAAAAATACTGGCCCTTGGACTGATAAACATTCTCAAGCAGTCCAAAGAATTAAAAATAAGGTTAAATGTTTGCCTTGCTTATCTCTTGCGAACCCTAAGTATTTCAAAATAGTTGAAACTAATGCTTCAGACTTAGGTTATGGAGGAATTCTTAAGCAAGTTATACCTGAAACATCAAAAGAAGTTTTGGTTAGACTTACCTCTGGTAAATGGAATTCTACCCAGTCTAAATATTCGACTATCAAGAAAGAAATGCTTTCTATCATAAAATGTGTTTCAAAATTTCAAGATGATTTACTTAATAATTTTTTTTATTATGAATTGATTGCAGCTCTGCTAAATCAATTATCGAAAAGGATGTTAAAAATCTTGTTGCAAAACAAATTTTTGCTAGCTGGCAATCTCAATTGTCTATGTTTGAATTTGATATTAAACATATTAAAGGTGAAAACAATTCACTTGATGATTATCTTACTCGTGAATTTTTGCAGGGGGAAAATGACCCAGTCCAGGGGAGGAAGAGGTCGCGGTTATGGTCGGGGCCTTGGTAGAGGGAGTAACAATATGTTACCCCAAAGTGAAATAAACATTCTTCTAATAGGTGATTGGACTACAGTCTACAAAGGTAGAAACATGCAGCAATTGCGTGCACCATCCTCAAAAAAGGAAGATATACTTTCCTCTTCATCCTCAAAAAAGATTATATCTTATAAAGAAATTACGGTCAATGACCTACCTCAAGAGCAAGTAACTAATTTTTTGAAAATCCAGTTACAGAGGAAATCATGTATATTGATGATGAAGATATAAAAATGAATCCAAATGATGGATATTCTATCAAAACAAGATACCTTGAATCAAGAGGTTATCCAGGTCTTCATGGCAAATCAAGACCACATTTAGAAATATTGTTGTCAGTTACCGAAACGGTAACCTTTACTCATCATTATCAAAATAACAATCCAGAAAGTTTTATAAAATTTAGCAAGTGTCATATTAATAAAATATTGTCACCAAGAGAATGGGGCCTCAATCCTAATGGATAAAAAAGCCATTTGAATTGCTGAAGGTAAATATATTTACTTCAATTACTGGTACTATGACCAAGCTTTCACACAAGCATTTTATTACCAGAACCCTAAGAACAAACATTATTGGTTCTTCTTAGTTAATCCTGAAGTGATTAATATACCTATACCAAATTGGTTTTATGATTGGTGGACAAAATTTGGTCCATCTTTGGAGATATTACCCAAAGAGTTACTGGATTTATACAATCCTCGGTGTGACAATAGTCCATTAATATTAAACATTTTATCTGCAAAATTAATAACAGGACAATGTCCATTCTTATTCTTTACCAAGTTTCAGATACCTTGGATATGGAGATGGACTATAACCATATCTCAATTTAATTTTAATATACCTATTTTAGAAAGAAATTTCTTCTACAAATGGTGGACTAAGATGAGTACCGAGGACATCCAGAATAAAATTGTCCTAATTCAAGCAGCCATCACTGAGGATAAGAATAACAATGTTAAAGAGCAAAGTTCCCAACAAATGCCTATGGGACACTTGAAGAACTTCTTCCTAAGAAAATATCCTAATGAGTCAGAAGAAGAAATTATGGTCAGAACTTTAGACTATATGAAAACTTAATTCTTGCACACCTTCCCAACAAAGCATCAAAAGATGATTCATCTAGGAAGACCAGCTCATCTATGGGATCAATTGATTCCAATAACTTTGACTGTCTTGCAGGAGAATCCCAAGATGACCCCACTGCAGAAGATTTCTGGGATGCTATAATTCAATCCATGTCTCAGAAAGCAAAAGACAAGGCCAAGGCCCAATAATTCTACTCAAGACAATTGTGTCAGCATCAAGAACAACATTTATGCATAAGATAAGGAATCTTATCTGGTCAGCCACTATGGGTCCTAGTTAGGCACTAATGTTTGACATTATAATAGTTTTTTGTTTGTTTATGAATTGTTGATGTGTCGATGGGGCCCAAAGAGCACCTAGCATTAATAATACATCTTTTGTTTTTTAACCTGTAACTTGTTGTTATAGGAACTTTTTACCGGCTTAAATAGTAAGCCTTTGTTTCCCTATATAAGGATATTTTTAGTTTCTTTGTAAGTACACAACTTTATAATACAAAGCTTTTATATATGATATGCCTTCTCTCTACCATCTCTCTTTAAATTACTTACAATATCGATCCTGGTTCTGCTGTTGGTAATACTGGTATCAGAGCTTGGTAACAAAATCTAAGTTACTATTTCAAATCCAACTAATTGTAATGATAATTAGTGGGTAATTTATTGTTGTGGATGGTTGATTAACTTAGTTTAAACAAAGTATGTAAGTTCTTCTCATAAACTTATGTTAACCAGACAACCAATTTTTTGTGTTTTCAAAACAAGAAATGTTTTTAGTGTTTTCTGCTAAGTTCATCTTTTTTCCCGTGGAAGGGAATGTTATGATGATTTCATTAAGAATATTTTTGCTGAAAACATTTTGACATCTTTGATTTAGGAGAAATCCTTATATCCCTTCGGGTTGATATTTAAACAATTCGTTGTTTGCTCAAATGACTTTAAATTGGTTGTATGATCTTGAAATTATCCCTTTGTGTTTTGACACTGTCATAGTAATGTTATGAGCTCAACTTACCTAGTTAGATTTAAATTTGAAAACAAACCACCCACAACAATCTTAGCCTGGTCTTTTTTATGGATTCTAATGATGATAATCATCAAAATAGTTTGATAAAGAATGAAGAACTTGTGGATTATCCAAAAACTTTGGATAAACTTAATAAATGGACAATTCCATCAGTTCCTTCTAATCAAATTTATAAGTTTGGTAAAATAGATATATTATCTCGCCTTGCTGTGAAAAGTTTAGAACAAACTGTTCAAATTTCTGATATTACTCAAACAATTAAATTGTTGACAAAAAAGGATTTGATTCCTTTTAAGAAATATAATTACATCCATATTGGTTTAATTCAAATTGCTGTTAAACCTTTAACCTTGTTAGGATTAAATACTAGCATTATGGGATATATTAGAGATGGTAGATGTAGAGATTTTAAACAATCTCTAGCTGCTTTAGTTGAGACAAGTCTATGTCATGGACCTGTTTATTTTGAAGTCAAACCTAGTTTAAGTTTATCTATGTCTGATAAAAATTTATTGGATGCTCTTCAGTTAACTATTCATACCAATGGTTATAATTTCAAACCTGGTAGTGAAATCATGGCCATATGCTATAGAGTTTACTATAAAGTTTTAACATCTTTGAAACCTAAAGCGAAACAAATATTGTTTCAAGGAACTACAACCTTAGTTCAAACCAATTTTTTAACATCTAATGTTGCAACCAATAGATTGATAAAATGGGATGAAATTAACTTCCCTGAAACATGGTCCCTCCCTCAGGAAATGGATCCTGAACCTATCCTAAATAGGGATATAGATCAAATAATTAAAACCAGTAAAGGAGACTTAGAAATCAACTTTACTCCTAAAAGGATGATGAGGATACATAGGTCTATGTCTACTAGGCATTCTACTAATTCTATGAATGAATATTACTCTGCTCTTAGCCAATTAGCTAGACCTTCAACTTCGCAAATAAAAGAAGAAATAAAAGTCGTTGAAATTTTAAGACTCGGCGAAAATAGAATCCCTCATGGTATATATCAAAAACCCAATCCTCCCAGAGTAGAATTACCTACTCCTGATATGGACTTCCAGTTATGATGTTAGATTATTCCTCGGGAAGTAAGTTAAGAAACCTCATCAATGATGAGTTTCAACATAAGAGATACACTCAATTTAGACAATGGTTTTTTAAAACCTTTTCTACACCTGATCAAACCCAGTTTAAGTATGAGTACTATACTCAAATGAACCTTGCCCAGGAGTTCATGCCTTTTGTTAAGTGGTTTGTTACTTACTTCATAAGAAGAAAGCAAGACGAAATTAATGTCTTACAAAAACCTTGGATAGATATTAAAGGAGAAAAAATAGAATCTCTTTTTCCCCCAGAACAAACAATTAGTTTGGGTCCTCATACTGAAGCAACCCATTATCTTACCCTTCAGTTACAAAGAGCTGAAAATAATCAAGTTGCTCTTAAGAATTTAAACTCTATAATTAAGTCCAATAATTATACTAATTCCTACCTTGTCTGCCTTGGAGAACAATTTATCTCTCTAGAAAAAGATTTATTACCTATAAAAAAACTTTTAGAAAAACAAATAGCACGCCAAAATATCATTATTGACCTAATAAATACGCCCAAACCCAAAGATCAAATGGATCAAGCGTCCACATCGACTATTAGAGATGTTCATATTGTTCAACCACCTGTCTCTATAGATGGATTTAAAATGGACACTAATGGTCAAGAGTTTGTTCGTATTTTGGAACAAAAGTTAGAAGACCTTCATATTACTGTTTCAGACAATGAAGATGTGTCTAATAATCAAGATATTGATCAATTAGCCAATATGTTTTCAATAAAAGATTCCTTTTAAGAATTGACTGCATATCAGCAAAAGAAGTTTTACAAAAGGATGTCAAAAACATTGTTTCAAAACAAATTTTCGCACGTTGGCAAGCTATATTGTCTAGTTTTGATTTTGATATTGAATTCATTAAAGGAGAAAATAATTCTCTCCCTGATTTTCTAACAAGAGAATTTTTGCAATCTTATACAGAGAATGAGTAGGCCAGTGAGGCCCAGAATGCAGACACCAGATAACTATTCAAAGGCCCAGCCTGTTTCTAGATTGGCCATTTTACCAAATGACCTCCCCATTCAAAATTCCTTCAACCCACTTCAAGAATTCCCTATTCTCCAACCCATTCCATATTCTCAGATAGTGAGAAATCTGCAATCATCCAATACCCCGATCAAAGGTGAAAATTCAAAATCACTCACTCAAAAAACTTATCAAAAGGTTTACTATACTAAACCTCTTACTCAACATATCACCTAAACAAGGTTCACCACGAACCAAGAATTCAAAATCCTTAAGGATTCCTTACTCATTTGGATAGAGAAATCTCCTTGTGAACTTCCCCGCAGAGAAGTTCAATTCTTTACAGAATTTAGGGTTCCTTGGATCCTTTGCTGGAGTTTTTCTTTTAAGCAACATTTCCTCAAACCTCTCCCTTTGTCAATTGTCAGAGAATTCAAGATAAAATGATTGGCTGGTTTTAGTCTGAAATATTGCAACCCCAGCTTTATCAATAACTTCCTTATCACAGGTGAAAAACCTACCTGGGAGAAAGATTCAATAGACTCTAATTCAAAACCTAAAGTCTCATCAGAGAAAAAGAAGGCTCCCGTTGAAGAAACACCTCTCTCCGAATCAGAGAAAGAACTTTTCAAACTCCTTGAGTCTAACCCCTCAATGGCAAAATCATATCTCCAATTTCTCAATCAAAAGAAAGATTCTTTCGATGGCTGAAACGATGTGATCGGAGTTACTATTAGGAGAATTTTGAACTATCGTTTCAGGTTCATCAGATTTGTTATCCTCCCTGATAGGGTTAGAATTGAGGAGGGTTAACCTTGTTTCTAATTCAAGGTCTTTGATATGAAGGTTGGTAACCTCATTTCCAAGGTTTCCAATTTCCCTTTTGAGATCATTGATTTCTTTTCTTAGTTGGTCAGAAGTAATGGCTTTGGAAATGGAAGAGGTGGGTGTCTTTTCAAGAAGCCTAGATATGCTAAAGGGTTCTAGTTGTTGCATGAGCTTGGCTTTCTTAGAATTAAGATTATCATCTCTTTCCATGATATTCGTGATACGAGTTAGGTAGTTTTTCCTATCTTCGTCATTGTTGACCTTTTCTATGAGATCAAAGAGTAATTCCTTTTCAGTATTCCCTTTTGTGATGACATTGCATTGTAAAGGGAAGAAACCTTGACAGGAGTCACTGTCAGAGGGATCACTACTGAGTTCATCATCATAAAAGTCTTCTGAAATTTCGTTAGACGAAGATTAAGGTTTATCTTCTGAGATAAAGAGGGATGTGATCTTATCACAAAGGCCTTTTTCATCGTTGAATATTTCATTGATTTTGGTTTTGAGATTACAGGCATCAGCCTTGTGTCCAAGTTTCTGGCACTTGTAACAGCGGCGTTTCCATTTCTTTTTGGAAGATTGCTTGTAAGGTTTCTTATAGGATTTTTTGGAAGAATCTTCTTTTCTAGACTCTTTGTTTTTCCTATAGGATTTCTTATGATAAGATCTAGGGTTGGAAGATGTATTAGCTTTCTTGAGTTTGGCTGAAGGGGCTTGAATCTTTTGTAATCCGAAAGCTTCACAAAAGGTTCCTACTTCTTTTCGGAATCTAGATTTTTCCGAGCCATATTTGGATTGGATTTTGAGTTAAGAACAAATAGCAAGACCATCTTTCTTTATAAAAGCAAAGAGTTGGCAATAGGTAATTTCTTTGAAATCAATCTCATTTGTTCCTGTGGCTTCTTTGAGTTTTTGATGAATCCTTTCACTAATGAGTTTGGGGAGACCAGAAATGAATCTCTCTTTCCAAAAGGGAGCATTACAATATTCTCTCTTTAGGACATTGGTTAGGAAAACGTCTTTGTACCATCTGTAGTCAGACAAGGTAGAAAACCTAAGATTTGAAAGAACCGTGTGAGAGGCATCAAGTTCTTCTTGAGGGTTTCCCACAAAGTGCATGGCTATGGTAACTATGAGGGTATCGGTGGCATTGGTGTTTTCTTCCAAGTTTCTGCTTTCATCCTTATGGGTATAGGTATGTTGGAAAATTTCTAATCTGCTTTCAAGGGTCATAAAATGATCCCACCAATTCTTGAGTTGTCCTGTGAAACCAGTGACGATTAGGGCACAAGCAGTGCATTCATTAATGTTTTGAATGCCATAGGCATATCTTGCCATGCCTATTTCTTGGAGGGTATTCAGAATTTCATATTCTGACTTACCATCAATGTTCCATTCATGAACGGCTCCACCATCATATTTGGAACTTTTGAACAGGGATCTTTCTTCGAACTGCATGTCCGGAGGAGTAGGTCTTTTATAGTAATTCTTTCCCCCTGAGTTAAAGCGTATACGGTTTAGCTCTTGTGCGGGGTTTGTGATTTCAAATTCTGAATTATCAGAATCTGTGTTTTGTTGTTGTGTTTGGAGACAATTAACAATTTTGGAAGAGGAAGCCTCTTCAAGCCTTTTATTTATCCTATCAGCAGGCTAGGGATGTTGAGTTTTTCTTCTATTTCTCTAGGGATACTTCTAGTGGCAAAGTGTGGCTGAGAAATACTCTTAGGAAATTGAGGAATTAAAGTTTTGGAATCTATCTTAGACGACAGGTTGTCTAACTGAGTTGCTATAGTATGAAGAAGTTGGTTGGAATAGTTGCTTTCTTCGTGGATTTTTATAACATCATCCATGATGACAGGTTCAGAACCGGGTATGCCTGTTTTGAAAGGAGTGGGTGTGACTTCTCCACTTCTTGTGGTTATTTTGATAGCTTCTAAAGGAGGATGGATAGCTGTGATAGTATTTCCAGAAACTAGGTTCCAAGTTTTGTAAATACTAGTTTGGACATTTATTTGGTCTAGTTTATAGACGTCTTGAATGATGTTCATTTGATAGTACATGTCAAACCAGTTTAGCATAGAGATATGGGTCCTATATTTGTGTAGGCTTTTGATCCATTCAGGTGTGAGTTTGTGACAAAAAGTTTCGTCTAATTTGAGAAACCATTCTCTTCTTTCTTTCTCGTCTGGGTCATTGAATCTCTCTTCAACATAATCCACGTCAATAGAGAATTTTTCATACTCTATGACGTTACAACTACCTTCCATTTGGGATCTGATAGGTGATTCTGGGTTAAACAGATCAGGTTGGTATATAGGAATAGGAGATTTGAATTCAACTTTGAAATTATAATCAATGTCTCTATTAGAAGGTCCAGAGATGGAGCTTCTAGAGGAAATATCTTGGATAGTGATTCTAGGATGGTCGGGAGGTTGTCTAAAGGAATTGAACCTAAGGGTGACGCGTCCTTCCTAATCTTCATCTATCTCGGAGACCTGATGTCTAGAGATATTCCTGGGAATTTGAGGGGTTTGAATAATGAATTCCTCAGGTACTATTATTTCATTCCATTTTAACTTCTTAGGAACGAAATAAGTAGGATTCTCAACTTCAATATGAAGCAGAACGGTTTCATCTTTTGATGAAGGTGTTTGAATGAACTTAGATTTAAGTTGAGAAGACATGAGTCTGAAATAGACTCTATAAAGAATTGCAAAGTTCTGACATAGATCTTTGAATTCATTTCTTTGAAGATGAACGTCAAGGATCAAGGAATCATGAATAAGGGGATCTGAAATATAAACAGAGTAATTGGGGGAACAATTGAAATAAATGGGTCCGTTACAGATATTGGTTTGAATCATGGCTAGAAGGGATGCTTTGTATCTCTTGAGCCTATTGTCTCTAAGGGCAAGATAAATAGGTGCGTCAACACCTTCATGGACAAGGGGTTTGACAGCAACTTGAATAGAACCAAAATGAATATAACAGTATCCTCTTTCTATGTACTTTTGAATAGATACTTTGTTTAGGAGAGGAATACTTTGAAACTCTTGCTGAACTGAAATGGTTTCTTCATGAATTTTGACAGAAAAGGAGGTTTTGATATCAAGGAAGCCAATTTGGTAAAGAGTGTCAATTTGAGTTTCAGGAATGTTCCAATTAGGGTTATTAGGTACGAGTACATCTCTCGAATGTACTATACCAGAACTAGATCCAGTATTATTCTTTGAAAGTATTTTTCTTAAAGTAGATGCCATTTGAAGATAAGGTAGAGTCAAAAGATTTAGCAAAAATTTTGATACACAAACGGGAACACTATCGGGAACACCATATCAAGGCTTACCAACGGATTTACGCTTACCAACGCTTTAACCACAAAATTTTTGATAAATTTCTTTTGATTTTAACTTAGATCAAAGATATCTATAATAATGAAAATTATCTTCTTAAAATAATACCAGAGTCGAGGCTCTGATACCAATGAAGACGGAAGCACTATGCATAGTAATAATTATGAAGGAAAACATGTATGATATACAATACTTGAGGAATTCATTATTCAAACCCCTCAAATTCCCAGGAATATCTCTAGACATATGGTCTCCGAGATAGATGAAGATCAGGAAGGACGCGTCACCCTTAGGTTCAATTCCTTTAGACAACCTCCCGACCATCCTAGAATCACTATCCAAGATATTTCCTCTACAAGCTCCTTCTCCGGACCTTCTAAAAGAAACATTGATTCCAATTCCAAAGTTGAATTCAAATCTCCTATTCCTATATACCAACCTGATCTGTTTAACCCAAAATCACCTACCAAATCCCAAATGGAAGGTAGCTATAACGTCATAGAGTATGGAAAATTATTTATTGACTAGGATTATGTTGAAGAGAGATTCAATGACCCAGACGAGAAAGAAAGGAGAGAATGGTTTCTCAAATTAGACGAAACTTTCCGTCACAAACTCACACCCGAATGGATCAAAAGCCTACACAAGTATAGGACCCAGATCTCTATGCTAAACTGGTTTGACATGTACTGTCAAATGAACAACATTCAAGACGTCTATAAACCAGACCAGATCAATGTCCAAACTAGCATTTACAAAAGTTGGAACCTAGTTTCTGGAAATACTATCACAGCTATCCATCATCCCTAGAAGCTATCAAAATAACCATAAGAAGTGGAGAAGTCACAGCCACTCCTTTCAAAATAGGCAGACCCGGTTTTGAACCTGTCATCATGGATGATGTTAGAAAAATCCACTAAAAAAGCAACTATTCCAACTAGAGAATTTTACCTGCCACCCACACAATTAAACCTGGCACCCTCCATGACTTGTGAAAAGACATATTAGTCCCTATCAAAAAAAAATTTCATTTCGAAATTTCCGGTAGACACACGGATTTTTCAAATTCTCAGAAGATACCGGGAATTTCAAGCACCTACCGGGATTTTAGAATTAACAAGTAAAAATTTCCGGATTTTTTGAAATAACCGGTGAATATTACCGGTAATTTCAAAATTTCCGGTAACATCTTACCGGGAATTTTGAAATAACCGGTAATCGCCACCGGGGATTTCAAAAAAACCGGTAGTTGTAAATTTTTTCTTTTACAGGAATTTCAAAAAATCCGGTAGTTGTAAATTTTTCCTTTTCCGAGAATTTCAAAAAACCCGGTATTTTTTCAATATTTGTTATTTTTTTTAATCTTATTTTTTTTCGTGAAAACTAGAGGCCGTGATGGTAGCATTGCTGGGAGGGCGCTTGATTTGGCGGGAGGTGGTAGGGGTAGAGGTACAGTAGATTCTGATGCTGAGTCTGCACATGTACGGGCAGGCCGGGTGGTCCTAACCGGTTCACACCGGAGGCGGATGACCGAGCAGCGGGGGAGTTTCCATGCACTCGCTCTGTTAGGTGACATAGAGGTCTTTCCTTAGTGCAGGCCACAGATGCAGACGTCCCTGTTATTCAGCCAGAGGAGGCTATTGTTAGAGATGTTCCGATGGAGACTCCTGTTAGGGATGTGGTAGAGAAGACTGATGTTAGAGTGGCAGTTGAGGTTGAGGCGGCTGGTACAGGAGAGGCGGCTGGTACAGTAGAGGCAGCTGGTACATTAGAGGTTACTGGCACAGCAGGGGTTGCTGGCACAGTAGGGGTCGAGGAGACCATTGAGACCGATGTCACGGTCCCATCGACCGAGCCATCGGTGCACACTGAGCTAAGATTCCCTGGCGAGCTGATAGATACATCTGTGCTTACAAAGTACAATGAGCATGTGGCGTTGCGATTATGGCTGGGCCGGGTATATGTTTTTTGCATTTCATTTTTCCTTTTGTTAGCTTATACATAAATTGTTTTTGTACTAACAATGTTGTTTCATGGTTCGTGTCACAGGTACGACCTGTACTGAGGGTCCAGTCTCACGGGGCGAAGATGAAGAACTTCCCGCGTATTCCCTTCCCCGCTGCGGTGACGAGGATCGTGGAGGAGTTTGACCTCTTGCATTTTGGGAACTGCTCTCTCACCATGCTCGATACAGATCTTCTGAGTGCCTTCGTCGAAAGGTGCCACAAGGAGACATCATCATTTCATCTCCCATTCGGAGAGATGACTGTGACCTTAGATGATGTCGCCTCCTTGTTTCACCTCCCTATCGGTGGTAGATTCTGGACGGCCCCGATCATGAGTGTGTCCCAGGCACATGCGTTGGTGGTTTGTGATCTGGAGCTGCCTGAGGCAGTGGTGTATCAGGAGTTCACCGATACACGAGGCGCTCACCTACGTATGCGGTGGCTCCGTGATAGGTACGACGAGCTTGTTGCTGCTGGGAGGTTCCAGGCTACCGCTAGGGTGTACATGCTGCATGTAGTAGCATGTACTCTCTTTGCGGACAAGTCTGGTACGTATGTTGATGCTCGCTACCTATGCCTCTTCAGCAATCTGCAGACGCACAACTGGGCCTGGGGTTGTGCAGCCCTGACTCAGTTGTATCATGCGCTCGGGGAGGCGACCCGATTTGAGACGAAGCAGCTTGCTGGGTATCTTAGTTTGTTGCAGGTATATCTTAATTCATGTTCTTACTTGTCCTTATATTTTTATTTAAATAATTCTATTTCTAATTTATTGTTTGTTGCGATCTCAGTGTTGGATCTATGAGCATTTCCCTATGATATGCAATAGGAGGTTCCAGCCATATACCCAGGGCGAGCCACGGGCGAAGAGGTGGAGGGTGAGGCAGAAACACCCGGGAGGCTTTCTTGAGTACAGGAGGAGACTGGACGAGCTGACCATAGAGGATGTCATATGGACACCCTACGAACAGCACAGAGCCGTCCGTGAGTTCGAGGAGTCGTCATTATACTCCGGATATATGAGATGGGAGACTCTGGTTGCCAAGCACCTTCCTGAGAGATGCTTGCGCCAGTATGGCTACATCCAGAGGAGACCAATACCAGTTCCAGATACACCTTCTGAAGGTATTGATCGGTGGTTTCAGATGCACTTCCTCAGCTCCGATCGTGCCATTGTAGCCCGATCTGCATCGGTTCAGTATCCCTCGCAGTGTGAGGATGGCTACTTGGAGTGGTTTCTCAGCGTATCACATCCACGCATTACTCCACCGCCGGCTGAGGAAGCACCTTCTGAGGATGCACCTTCTGGGGGTGTACCTTCTCATGACGCAGCTCCTCCACCTCCTCCTCCAGAACATCACCATGATGACACACAACACTTTCAGATGATAGCAGTCATGGCGGATGAGCTCATGGGCTTGGTAGACCCTGATGGCAGTGTTTCTGCTGGATTAGCTAGGATTGCACACCTAGCCCGTGGGGGTCCTATTTAGTATTGTATATGTATTTTTATATTATATGTATATTTTTTCAGAACAATATATTGTATCATATGTATATTATTGTGTTGTATGTATATTATGTCAGAACAATATATTATTATTATACCTTCGATTAAAATCTTAAATCGCAGTGATATGAAAAGACAACTTAAACAAATCAACACTTAACATTACATAAACAACTTAATTAATCAACATTAAAAACCTAAACACTACAAGATGCTTCAGGGCGTTTCAGCATCTCTATTATTTCATCAACTGATCTTGAAAGCTGCACATCAAACTCCATCGGACCCCTTGCTAGCCTACGGCGAAATGATCTCCACATTTTGATGACATCTTCATCGTCCTTCAGCTCAATTAGGTTGTATTTCAGACTACCATCCACCCAATCCTCCCGAAACTCGATCTTCGACACCTTTCTATTGTCACCATCAGGCAACAATCCCTTCAACTTCGAAGTTAGGCCGGCAAAGGAGGTTGTGTCATCGGGAAGCATGAATTCGACAGGACGAGAACCTCTCTGGAAGTAAACTTCTGACTTAATCAAAAATGCGGGAGAAGCCATTTCTTTCAGATATGTTTTACCACAAGACCTAACCCCTATTTATATAAACGTTCATCCATTCTGGACCGCACAAAGTGTCGGTGCAATCACAACCATACAATACTGTCGGCAAAATCTCGACGGTTTAAAAAAAACCCTAAAATTAGAACTACCGGGAATTTCAATTAGGGTGAAATTCCCGGTATCAAACTGTAATTTTCAGGGCATTACCAGATTTTTACCACTTACCGGGAATTTAAAATTTCCGGTATACCGGAAATTTCAAATACACTACCGGGAATTTTGAACAATACCGAAATTTTTTTTAACATTACCGGGAATTTCGTCCGAAGATTGTTTGAAAAAATTTAAAGGACATTTTCGCCATTTAAAAAATATGGGGGGGTGCCAGGTTTAATTGGGGGGGTGGCAGGTAAAATCCTCTTCCAACTAACTTCTTCATACTATAGCAACTCAGTTAGACAACTTATCCTCAAAGATAGATTCCAAAACTTTAATTCCTCAATTTCCTAAGAGTATTTCTCTGCCACACTTTGCCACTAGAAGTATCCCTAGAGAAATAGAAGAAAAACTCAACATCCCTAGCCTTGCTGATAGGATATTAAAGGCTTGAAGAGGCTTCCTCTTCCAAAATTGTTAATTGTCTCCAAACACAACAGTGAAACACATATTCCGATAATTCCGAATCTGAAATCACAAACCCCACACAAGATCTAAACCAGATACGCTTTAACTTAGGGGGGAAAGAATTACTATAAAAGAGCTACTCCTCCGGACATGCAGTTCGAAGAAAGATCCCTGTTCAAAAGTTCCAAATATGATGGTGGAGCCGTTCATGAATGGAACATTGATGGTAAGTCAGAATATGAAATTCTGAATACCCTCCAAGAAATAGGCATGGCAAGATATGCCTATGGCATTCAAAACATTAATGAATGCACTGCTTGTGCCCTAATCGTCACTGGTTTCACAGGACAACTCAAGAATTGGTGGGATCATTTTATGACCCTTGAAAGCAGATTAGAAATTTTCCAACATACCTATACCCATAAGGATGAAAGCAGAAACTTGGAAGAAAACACCAATGCCACCGATACCCTCATAGTTACCATAGCCATGCACTTTGTGGGAAACCCTCAAGAAGAACTTGATGCCTCTCACACGGTTCTTTCAAATCTTAGGTGTCCTACCTTGTCTGACTACAGATGGTACAAAGACGTTTTCCTAATCAATGTCCTAAAGAGAGAAGATTGTAATGCTTCCTTTTGGAAAGAGAGATTCATTGCTGGTCTCCCTAAACTCATTAGTGAAACGATTCATAAAAAACTCAAAGAAGCCACGGGAACAAATGAGATTGATTTCAAAGAAATTACCTATGGCCAACTCTTTGCTTTTATAAAGAAAGATGGTCTTGCTCTTTGTTCTGAACTCAAAATCCAATCCAAATATGGCTCCGAAAAATCTAGATTCCGAAAAGAAGTAGAAACCTTTTGTGAAGCTTTCGGATTACAAAAGATTCAATCCCCTTCAGCCAAACTTAAGAAAGCTAATACATCTTCCAACCTTAGATCTTATCATAAGAAATCCTATAGTAAAGACAAAGAGTCTAGAAAAGAAGATTCTTCCAAAAAATCTTATAAGAAACCTTACAAGAAATCTTCCAAAAAGAAATGGCAACCCCGCTGTTACAAGTGCTAGAAACTTGGACACAAGGCTGATACCTGTAATCTCAAAACCAAAATCAATGAAATCTTCAACAATGACAAAGGCCTTTGTGACAAGATCACATCCCTCCTTATCTCTGAAGATAAACCCCAATCTTCATCAAACGAAAGTTTAGAAGACTTTTATGATGATGAACTCAGTAGTGATCCCTCTGACAGTGACTCCTGTCAAGGTTTCTGCCCTTTACAATGCAATGTCATCACAAAAGGGAGTACTGAAAAGGAATTACTCTTTGATTTCCTAGAAAAGGCCAACAATGACGAAGATAGGAAAAGCTACCTAACTCGTCTCAAGAATATCATGGAAAGAGATGATAATCTTAATTCTAAGAAAGCCAAGCTCATGCAACAGCTAGAACCCTTTAGCATATCTAGCCTTCTTGAAAAGACACCTGCCTCTTCCATTTCCAAAGCCATTACTTCTGACCAACTAAGAAAAGAAATCAAAGATCTCAAAAGGGAAATTGGCAACCTTGGAAACGAGGTTACCAACCTTCATATCAAAGACCTTGAATTATAAACAAGGTTAACCCTCCTCAATTCTAACCCTATCAGGGAGGATAACAAATCTGATGAACCTGAAACGATAGTTCAAAATTCTCCTAATAGTAACTCCGATCACATCATTTCAGCCATCGAAAGAATTAATTTTCAAAAATAGTACTCCATTCTCACCATTGTGGTTGAAAACTATAAAGTTTGTCTCCTTGCCTCATTCACAGTGGTGCGGATCAAAACTGTATTAACGAAGGAATTTTCCCCACTAAGTTCTATGAAAGAACTCGAGAAATCCTCATTACTGCTAATGGCCTTCCCTTAAACATTAAGTATAACCTTCCCCAGGCTTATGCCTGTCAGGAGGGATACTGTTTCAAAACACCTTTCATTATTGTCAATGGATTAAACCAAGAAGTTATCCTTGGTACCCCTTTCTTCACTTCTATTTACCCTTTCACAGCTGATAGAAGAGGTGTTTCCACCACCATCCTAGGAAAAGAGATTCTCTTTGAGTTCGTAAAAGCTATGAAAGAAAAGGAAATCTCTCTTATTCAAAACAATTTTGTCTATAAACAAATCCATTCCATTCAAAAGAAGAAAGCTCATATCAATTTCCTTAATGATGAACTCTCTCAGACTCAAATCAAAGAAAATCTTCAAAGAAAAGAAGTTATTCAAAGAATCATAATCCTTGACCAAAAGATCAGGCAGGAGATTTGCTCTGATCTCCCCAATACTTTCTGGGAAAGAAAGAAACATGTTGTCTCTCTCCCTTACACCTCGGGATTCTAAGAAAAGGATATTCCCACAAAAGCCAGACATATTCAAATGCGTCACGACCTTATGAACACTTGCAAAGAGGAGATTAAAGATCTCAATGACAAGAAACTCATAAGACACTCCAAATCTCCCTGGGGTTGTGCTGCCTTCTATGTTAATAATCAAGCCGAAAAGGAACGAGGAGTTCCCAGATTGGTTATAAATTACAAACCTCTCAACGAAGTCCTGGAATAGATAAGATATCCCATTCCTAACAAAAGAGACCTTATCAATCGCTTGCATAAAGCCAAGATCTTTTCCAAATTCGATCTAAAGTCTGGATTCTAGCAAATTCACATTCAAGAAAAAGACAAATACAAGACTGTTTTCACAGTCCCATTTGGTCATTACGAATGGAATGTAATGCCTTTTGGTCTTAAGAATGCCCCCTCAGAATTCCAGAATATCATGAACGATATATTCAATGATTCCTCGGACTTTGCTCTAGTTTACATTGACGACGTTTTAATATTCTCTCAAGATATCGATCAACATTTCAAACATCTCAATACCTTTGTTCATGTTGTCAAGAGAAATGGCCTTACTATTTCTGCTCCTAAAATCAAGCTTTTCCAAACCAAGATCAGATTCCTTGGACATCAGATCGTCAAAGAAATAATAAAACCTATAGCCAGAGCTATAGAGTTTGGAGAAAAATTTCCTGATGTCATTACAAACAGAACTCAACTCCAAAGGTTTTTAGGATGTCTCAACTACACCTTCGATTTCTTCCCAAAGCTAAGAGTCATATGTAAACCCTTATTTCAAAGACTCTAAAAGGATCCTCCCCCTTGGACCTCTGAACACACCAAGGTGGTCAAACAAATTAAAATTCAAGTCAAGTCCCTTCCCTGTCTTGGAATTCCCAAACCCGAAGCCTTCATGGTCATTGAGACGGATGATTCCGATTATTGTTATGGTGGTATACTCAAACAAAAACCTAATCATGCATCCCCCATTACATCTGAATAAATTGTTCATTTTTATACCGACATATGGTTTGGACCTCAAAAGAATTACTCCACTATTAAAAAGGAGATACTTTCAATCATTTTATGTGTATCTAAATTTGAAGATGACATTTTCAATAAAAAATTCCTTTTAATAATTGACTGCAAATCAGCAAAAGAAGTTTTACAAAAGGATGTCAAAAACATTGTTTCAAAACAAATTTTCGCACGTTGGCAAGCTATATTGTCTAGTTTTGATTTTGATATTGAATTCATTAAAGGAGAAAATAATTCTCTCCCTGATTTTCTAACAAGAGAATTTTTGCAATCTTATACAGAGAATGAGCAGGCCAATAAGGCTCAAAATGCAGACACCAGATAACTATTCAAAGGCCCAGCCTGTTTCTAGATTGGCCATTTTACCAAATGACCTCCCCATTCAAAATTCCTTCAACCCACTTCAAGAATTCCCTATTCTCCAACCCATTCCATATTCTCAGATAGTGAGAAATCCGCAATCACCCAATACCCCGATCAAAGGTGAAAATTCAAAATCACATACTCAAAAAACTTACCAAAAGGTTTACTATACTAAACCTCTTACTCATCATATCACCTTAACAAGGTTCACCATGAACCAAGAATTCAAAATCCTTAAGGATATTACTAACCGTTACTTCCCTCCTGGATGTCAATGGTATTCTGGTGATATTCGTAAAACTCAGCAGTTTTATGAATATATTTTGGTTGACTAAAACTCTATCGAGTTGGTCCATACTATGAACCAAAACAATAGTTCAAAAAATCTCATTTTCAAAATGCATCATTAAAAAGGTGCAAAGAGCTGACGAATGGACTTTTCCATTTCTCCGAAAAAAAAATTTCAAAACCTTTTAACCCAAAAGGGTATTCTTATGTTGATTACAAAATGGCTTGGTTTAGAATGTTCTTCTTTAGACCATTTGACCATTCCTGGTTTTTTATTTTTCATCAAGATTTTTCTAAAAACATTTTTCCAATCTAGTTTTTAGAATGGTGGGTGGATTTCAGTCCTCTCATTCATATTTTACTAACTGAAGTTCAAAATTCATTACTCATTTGGATGGATAAATCTCCTTGTGAACTTCCCCGCAGAGAAGTTCAATTCTTTGCAGAATTTAGGGTTCCTTGGATCCTTTGCTGGAGTTTTGCTTTTAAGCAACATTTCCTCAAACCTCTCCCCTTATCAATTGTCAGAGAATTCAAGAAAAAATGGTGGGCTGGGAGAAGAGTTCCTTGGTATCAAAGTTTGAGCATCATTTCCTGATATCACTCTTGCTCAAACTTTGATACCAAGGAACTTTCTCCCAGCCCACCATTTTATCTTGAACTCTCTGACAATTGACATGGGGAGAGGTTTGAGGAAATGTTGCTTAAAAGCAAAACTCCAGCAAAGGATCCAAGGAACCCTAAATTCTGCAAAGAATTGAACTTCTCTGCGGGGAAGTTCACAAGGAGATTTCTCAATCCAAATGAGTAATGAATCTTGAACTTCAGTTGGTAAAATATGAATGAGAGGACCGAAATCCACCCACCATTCTAAAAACTAGATTGGAAAAATGTTTTTAGAAAAATCTTGATGAAAAATAAAAAACCAGGAATGGTCAAATGGTCTAAAAAAGAACATTCTAAACCAAGCCATTTTGTAATCAACATAAGAATACCCTTTTGGGTTAAAAGGTTTTGAAAAAAAAATTTCGGAGAAATGGAAAAGTCCATTCGTCAGCTCTTTGCACCTTTTTAATGATGCATTTTGAAAATGAGATGTTTTGAACTATTGTTTTGGTTCATAGTATGGACCAACTCGATAGAGTTTTAGTCAACCAAAATATATTCATAAAACTGCTGAGTTTTACGAATATCATCAGAATACCATTGACATCCAGGAGGGAAGTAACGGTTAGTAATATCCTTAAGGATTTTGAATTCTTGGTTCATGGTGAACCTTGTTAAGGTGATATGATGAGTAAGAGGTTTAGTATAGTAAACCTTTTGGTAAGTTTTTTGAGTAAGTGATTTTGAATTTTCACCTTTGATCGGGGTATTGGGTGATTGCGGATTTCTCACTATCTGAGAATATGGAATGGGTTGGAGAATAAGGAATTCTTGAAGTGGGTTGAAGGAATTTTGAATGGGGAGGTCATTTGGTAAAATGGCCAATCTAGAAACAGGTTGGGCCTTTGAATAGTTATCTGGTGTCTCCATTCTGAGCCTTACTGGCCTGCTCATTCTCTGTATAAGATTGCAAAAATTCTCTTGTTAGAAAATCAGGGAGAGAATTATTTTCTCCTTTAATGAGTTCAATATCAAAATCAAAACTAGACAATATAGCTTGCCAACGTGCGATAGTTTTTTTTCAAACAATGTTTTTGACATCGTTTTGTAAAACTTCTTTTGCTGATTTGCAGTAAATTCTTCAAAGGAATTTTTTATTGAAAACAAATTGGCTAATTGATCAATATCATAATTATTAGACACATCTTCATTGTCTAAAACAGTAATATGAAGGTCATTTAACTTTTGTTCCAAAATATGAACAAACTCTTGACCATTAGTGTCCATTTTAAATCCATCTATAGAGACAGGTGGTTGAACAATAGGAACATCTCTAATAGTCGATGTGGACGCTTGATCCATTTGATCTTTGGGTTTGAGCGTATTTATTAGGTCAATAATGATATTTTGACGTGCTATTTGTTTCTCTAAAAGATTTTTTATAGATAAGAAATCTTTTTCTAGAGAGATAAATTGTTCTTTAAGGCAAACAAGGTAGGCATTAGTATAATTATTGGACTTAATAATAGAGTTTAAATCCTTAAGAGTAACTTGATTATTTTCAACTCTTTGTATCTGAAGGGTAAGATAAGGGGTTGCTTCAGTATGAGGACCCAAACTAAGTGTTTGTTCTGGGGGAAAATGAGATTCTATTTTTTCTCCTTTAATATCTATCCAATGTTTTTGTAAGACGTTAATTTCGTCTTGCTTTCTTCTTATGAAATAAGTAACAAAACACTTAACAAAACGCATGAAATCCCGGACAAGGTTCATTTGAGTGTAGTACTCATCCTTAAACTGGGTTTGTTCAGGTGTAGAAAAGGTTTTAAAAAACCATTGTCTAAATTGAGTGTATCTCTTATGTTGAAACTCATCATTGATGAGGTTTCTTAACTTACTTCCTGAGGAATAATCTAACATCATAACTGGAAGTCCATATCAGAAGGAGTAGGTGATTCTACTCTAGGAGGATTGGGTTTTTGATATATACCATGACGGATTCTATTTTCGTTGAGTCTTATATTTTCAATGACTTCTATTTCTTTTCTTATTTGAGAAGTTGAAGGTCTAGCTAATTCGCTAGGAGCAGAGTAATATTCATTCACAGAATTAGTAGAATGCCTAGCTGACATAGACCTAGGTATCCTCATCATCCTTTTAGGAGTAAAGTTAATTTCTAAGTCTCCTTCAATGGTTTGAATTATTTGATCTATATCCCTATTTAGGATAGGTTCAGGATCCATTTCCTGAGGGAGGGACCATGTTTCAGGGAAGTTAATTTTATCTCATTTTATCAATCTATTGGTTCCAACATTAGATGTTAACAAATTGGTTTGAACTAAGGTTGTAGTTCCTTGAAACGATATTTGTTTCGCTTTAGGTTTTAAAGATGTTAAAACTTTATAGTAAACTCTATAGCATATTGTAGCACACCAAAATTTGCCCTCCTTACTTTAGTACTAACTGGCTTATGCTTCATTTGCATTTTAGCTAGGTCATCGGGTACATACATGCATATCATTTGGCTCTGTGGTTATGGGATCAAGGTTCTCTGTTCAAGCATCGTCAGGTTGCAACAGACATTTATTTCGTCACTCGACATATGTGCAAAGTATTTCTCCGGGTTACGTAATCAACGGGTCAGCAAAGCTCTTATCAAACATAATTTTTCATGTCAAGAATCTCAGAGAAAGTCGAAGTTTTCAGCCGATTCAGAACAGTTTGAGCAGAAAATCAGCTTGCTGTGCAAATTTGCAAAATTCACAACTCTTGCTCTGGAACTCATTTTGGCTGGATATTCAACAGTTAGAACCGTCTTGGTATTCTCTACAACTTTTATGTTCGGCTCGGAAGTCAATTCATCAAGGAAAGTGGTGGGAATTATTTGTTTCTGGAATTTCGGTTTCGCTGGGTAATTGCGTCAGTGGTATTCAAAAGGGCTTAACTTCTGATTGGATCATCATTTCTGAGCTATTCCTATGCCAAAAAGTTTCATATTGAAATTATCTGCAACTTTTGTGTTTGGACCGAGGGTTGATTCTTTGAGGAAGATCTCCGAACGCGCGAGTTTTCAGAGTCGATACAATGCAAAAAACAGTGAAAAATAGTGCTGAACCGGTGTATTTCGGACACTAAAAAATTCATAACTCTCAGCTCGTTTATCGGATTTATGTCGTTCCAGTGCCTAAAATTCCGTTTAGATGTTATCTTCGTGCCGTGAATTCAGTTTGGGTCAGGTCCAAGCGGAAGGACCCCGAAAATGTGAATTACCAGTGGGGTTCTTTGATGCAGTGCACTGTCTGTCAGATTTTGTAAAATTCATAACTCGGTCAATTTTCATCAGATTGCATCCGTTCTCGAAGCGTTGGTTCACAAATTTTATCATCTTCAAGTTCCAAGGCAAGCTCGAGTTCGAACGATGCTCCGAAGATCATCGTATTGGTTTATTTCGCAAAACGGAAGTGCTGAACCGAAGAAAAAGGCTGAAAGTTGTTTCATGGGAAAATTCATATCTCACTCGTTTTTTGTCCGATCGTGCTCATCTTTTGACAAGAGGTCACTGACTCATAGATCTACAACTTTACTGACAAAGTCGAGTCGAGATTATGCTCCGAAGAGGTTGACCTCGTCACGTTTTCGAGTAGCGGACACCAAATAAGCTGAAAAAATGACTTATTCAGTGACGTCTTGCAGCTTAAACATATTGATCGCACTCGATTTTGATCGTATGACGTCTGTTCTTTTTGAGTTGCGACCGTGATTCAGAGGCGGACGATGTTGTGGAAGGCTCAGAGTCGAAATTCCTTGCCGAAGACGGTGTTATTTTCACTTAAGCCAAAATTCTACCTTTTGCCTTTCATTTTAGACTCCACTATATATTCAAAACTCTCCCAAATTTTTCTCTCAACTCTCACAAGATCAAAAAACCAAAAACTCATACACTCATTGGAGAGAACACACGTGACATTTGGAGGAGTGGAGAATTTGAACCCTAAAGCATCTCACATCCATATCTCAATCTACAAGGAGTTTTCAAGAGATTCTTTCACCAACAGAACCCTTGTGATTTCTAGAGCACGAACCAATCACCCTTTGAAGCCAAAAGCAAGGATTAGGAGTGCACCATCTCAGGTTAGCCATTCTTTTGACCATCATAAAACTCTCCTTTTAAGTATGCATATTGATGTGTGATGTCTGCTGATCATCCCGATATAGTTTTTGTTGAGTTTGGACGTGTGGTTTGCTTGTATGGTGCGTTTAAAGTTTTGTGCCCTAATATTATTCATTGCGTTTTTTATTGTGTGCTATGGTTTGTGATTTTTGATGAGAGATTTGGAATCCTCGTTGAATTCTGGACGGAATGGTGTATTGGTTCGCATTTTCTGGAAAATTTTAGTTGCAGGTGACCGGAGAAGGGAGCGGAACCCTAACTTCGGCGGCGGCGGTCGAACCAGTCCGGCGAGGGTGGCGGGAGGTAGGTGATGGGTTCTGGGTCGTTGATCTCTCTCATCGTGTGGCCATCATTGCGCCACACGTTTTGTCTTTTATTTTTTTTTCTGAATTTTAATTAATGATCACAGGTACATTCCCCCACTGTACTTACCGTGTTCCACCAATTATTTTATTTTGTTTTGATTACTTTTATTTATGTTGACCAAAAGTGGACCGTGTGATGAATCGTATGGCTAACAACTTGACAGCATATTAAAAATAGCATGTGCCAGGCACATGGGTGTCCATGGTATACTGACCAGTTGTATGCCTGCGTGTGTATCATAACTATGGTGTGTATTTAATCCAGGCCCCTTATCATGATTACTTTTCATTTTTTTTGACCATTTGTGAACGCAGGATTGATCCAAGGGTAAGTGGCAGTCAACTGGTTTGACTAGAGTCTATTGTTCCTTTTTTTATTTTATTTTTTTTCGCTGATGGACTGGGCTCACTATTGACACCCCCACCCCTTAGCCCATTAACTATTCCAATGCATTTTTCTTACTAAACGCACCCCTTGCATTCTCATTTCATTTTATTCTTATTTTAATTATTATATCTCCTTTTTAATTTTTAAAAATAGTTATATGCGTTAAAAAATTCTAATAAAATTCATGCATACTTTTTCTCATTTTATAAAATTTTCACAAATTTTATTTTTTATTTTTATTTTATTTTTAGCCTCTGAAATAATTATTTAGTTATTTTCTTTTTGCATTGCTCATATCATGCATACCTGAAATTGTTTATTTTATTTCTCTGCATCCATAAAATATTTTCAATCCATTCCTTTTGCATTCATTCATCAACACTCTAAAGTGCATTAAAATATTTTTCTTTCATTTTTAAAATTATTTCATATTGCATTTTGGTCCTCTTTTTTTTGCATATTAAGTCATATTCCTCATCTGAACTTTGTATGGTTGTTTGAATGACTAACATCTTGAATTTTTGCAAGAGTTTTTGGTATTTTGTTTGTCTCTGGTTGAGCAACTTTTATATTTAATTTGGTGATTTTAGAAGTGGTTTTACTATTTGTTTAATGGCTCTTTGTGTGAAATCTTCTCGTATGCCTATTTCTGATCACATCTGGTTACCTTGTTTGAAAAGGCACTTGTGCCATTGCTTTGGGGTTGTTTATTTGACTTCTTAATTCATGTTTGGATTGTTATCACTATTATATGCCATTGTTTGGTTTCCATTTGCTTTGATATTATTTATGTCCGTTTGGTACTAACCTTTTATGCAGGGGTCGAGGTAAGTTCTTTGAGGGTGTGGATAATCATCCATATTCACCCTTACTCTTTTCTTCTCTCATCTTTTTCCTTTAGGTTTAGGTTGTCGTCGAACCTCACTAACCGTAGGTTACCCATGCATGATAACTTTAGGGCTCTTAGTCTCCCTTTAGAGTTTCCCTTGTGTCTTCTCTCTTCTCATCTCAAAACTTCTTGAAAACACTTAATAAGAATAAAGTGTATTGCGCACGAACCTTAAGCGTGGAGAATGAGAAATGAGGGGCTTCCTCTCATCTTTCTAGAGTGCTTAGCGAGCGTCCTGTCTTGGGACGATGCGTTAAGTATTCGCCCCTGTGCCCTAGACTTTGGTGCAATGCAAGTTATGAACTAACTCAAGTCACTTCTGTCTTAAAAAATACAAACAAACTTCAAACCTTTTTGTCCTTCGGGATTGTCAAACTAAAGGCTATTTTCAAAAAAGGGCACGTTATTTTCCGTCTGAGACGCAAACAGGCATCGACCCTAACTGCCGGACGCGGACTTAACGTCGCTCATAAAAAAAACACAAAAAGACCTTGGTCCGAACTACGTTGACTCTGAATTCCCCATTGCACAAAGGGGGTACGTAGGCCTAGGACGTCGACATCCTACCGAGTCTGTCTTTGTTTTCCCCTTTCTCGTCTTAGTACAGCCCTAGATGATAGTATAACTTACCCTTAGAGTAGACAACAAGCGTGGATCCCATCGAGTACGATGGACGCGTGGGGTGCTAGCACCTTCCCCTCACGTAACCGACTCCCGAACCCAGGCTATGGTTGCGATGACCATTCCTTTCCCTCTTCCTAAGGTTTATGCGGTGTTCCCTTTCCCTCTCTCGGGATAAATTTACACGGCTGGCGACTCTATTTTTTCCGCGCCACTCTCGCGTTTGTACCTGGATGAAAATCCTGGGAGCGACAGCTGGCGACTCTGCTGGGGACTCTGGTTGACCTCTTGCTGGTCCATCTCCTTTAGCGAGTTGATCCTAGCGCTTGTTTGTTTCTTTTCGATGGGTGTTTATTTGTTGTGCTTTATTATGTTGTATATTACTGTTTTACAGCTTTTATTGCATTGCATTTCATTTTATTAATGTCATACTGGATATTGCTGTGTTGTGCTGGCTGGTTTCTGTTTGGCAGGTTGGGTTGTTCTGAGAGATAAGCCGAATACCCAGGCTTGAGTACACCCTAGGACTAGAGTGGAGAGTAGTGGGACCTAAGTGCCCGCTTGGTACGTTTGTGTGTTCACGAAATTCACAACCAGACGAGGCTATCTTGGGACGCATTCTGACGTGTGTGTCTTGCGCATGTTAGGGTGTTGATCTAGAGAGCTGTCGACTCTGGTGACCGTTTCTATGATACCTCAATTGCGCCTCTCCTCCCGAGATGTGACAGTGGCAGACCACATTTCGTGGCAAACCCATTGCACATTCTCGATCCAAGGACCCAATGCTGAGGGACTCGCATAGGATGACCTTATTTTTTAGGGGAATCAGTTGAGGCCTCCTTGATTGATGATGATGCCAAACCAGAAATGGTGACCGTATCATCATTTCTCGACCTGAGAGCCCGGGATACTGAGGATCCTCGGTTTTCTAGAACCCACATGTGAGAGGGGTGGGTGTTTCCAGGTTTGCAGGTGACCTTGGCCTTCAACCTACCTGGTGTTCTGGTTTTCTTATCAGTATGGACTTATCAGCCTGGTATTCTGGTATTCAGATCATCCGGTATTCTGGTATTTCGGTATTCTCTTCAGAGCGGACCTGTGAACTTTTTCAGTCAGCAGCGCAGCAGTTATTCAGAATGTGTGGAAGCTTTGATCCCATGTCTGCTGCATTCATATTACATTGCATTTGCATCTTGCATCATTTTTGCATATCTGTCTCCGGCCTGATCAGAGAGCTCATCAATCCTTTGTCTGAACCGCAGTTTATTTCTAGACTTTCTCATCGGACTTGAATCAGCTTTTGGGGAGATCATCATGAATTCAGGGGAACAAAATCAGTTTGTAACTAGGGCCGATGTTGAATTGATAAAGAGTCAGTTGGATCAACTTGTGGAAGCTATGACATCCATGAATAGGGGAGAGGCCAATATTCAGAGGACTTCAGTTACTGGGAATGGCATTCCACCTCTAGTGAACAATGTTGCTCAAGCTCAGCATGTGCGAATCCCTGCTGAGAATCAAGCTATACACAAGCGTGCCATCGTACGAGATGGACATTCTTCTTCTCTTGATGCCACAGACTATCAGCGCTTTGCCTTCTCTGTGCCAAATTTCCAAGGGGTAATTCCAAAGGTGAAGCCCGAGGACCCACGGGCTGTTCAGTTTGATGAAAGATGTCGTGTGTTGGAAGAGAAGCTGGATGCCCTAGTGAAGCGTGATACTCTTGATCTGAATGTTGCGAGCATGTGTTTGGTGCCCGACCTTGTGTTACCTCCGAAATTTGAGATGCCGAATTTTGAGAAATACAAAGGGGATAGCTGTCCGAAGCTACATTTGGTGATGTTTAGCCGAAGAATGACCTCACATGTCTATAATGACGAGCTTATGATTCACTGTTTCCAGGACAGTCTGAGTGGGGCATCATTGAGTTGGTATATGCAGTTGGAAGGTGGTAGCATCCGATCATGGTAAGATCTAGCCAATGCCTTTGTAAAGCAGTACAGTTATAATCTTGACATGGCTTTTAGCCGCCTGCAGTTGCAAGGTTTATCTAAAGCGGATAACGAATCATTCAGAGAGTATGCTCAGAGATGGAGAGAGTTAGCTGCTCATGTTCAACCACCACTTTTGGAAAGAGAATTGGTTAATATGTTCAAGGATACCTTGCAAGAACCGTACTTTGATAAGTTGATTACTGTATTAAAATTCTCTGACTTGGTAATACTTGGAGAACACGTTGAGTTCGATATCAAGAGGGGAAAAATCCAAAGCGCCTCGAACGTCCCGGCTAGTGAAAGTGGATCAGTTATCAGTTCTCAAGAAGAATGGGTGGAAGAAGGCAATTCCGTCCAAGAATATCCCCCACCTCATCCTCAGTATTCAGGTGTTTCAACGGTTCAGAGTCAACAATCTTCTAGGTTTTCGTATCAGGGACCCCTAAGAATCAACGGTCATACCGTCGTCAGCCGCGTCAGCACGCCCGACAAAGACCTAGGAAGCCAGAGAGGCATTTCACTCAGTTGCCAATGTCGTTCAGTCAGATGTTGCCAGATTTAATCAGAGGTGGACTTATAGTGCCGAAGGAATTGAAGCCAGTGCCTTTTCCGTATCCACCAGGTTTTGATGTCAACGCCCATTGTGACTACCATGCTGGGGCACAGGGGCATTCAACTGAAGACTGTAAGGTGCTTAGGAGCAAGATTCAGACTCTGCTTGACTCCAATAGGTTCTCATTCACGCCTCAGGGTATTCAGATCAACAATTCTCCTTCATCCAGTCATGTGGGTTCATCAGTTCAGGTTATGGAAGAAGACACCGAGAGCAGTGGTGCAAGTTTTTATCAGACTGACTTCGGTGAGCAATTCTGAAGATGGCTAGTTCAGCAGCAAGTCAAGCTCGGAAAGCCCAGTTCCCCGAAGCTGGCAATCTTTTAGATCATGTAATTTCTTTGCATTTGTAGTTTCTTTTCTGTTAAAGGGCAAACTCATTTGTAAAACTCGTCTGTTTTCAGTTGATAATGATAATGAAATGAATATGCATGTTTTGATTAAATCCATCTGTGTTCACTCATATTTTCTTTATTGATACCTAACCCTTGTTTAAGCAGGATCTGAGGGAGGATGATCAAATTCAAAGACGCAGAACTTCTGATGGTATGCTTTTGGGACAAAACCTTGCTGATGATGTACATGCATTGTTTCAAATCCCTAAACACCGGAGATATAAGGAAGATAATCCCTTGTCAACCCCTTTGAGCCTAGAAGTAGGAGTTTCTTTCTGAAAATGAAAAAACCCTCAATCTTAACCTGGGGCAGGGTAAGTGTCAATTAATTTGACCGAGCGTTCAATTCGAGGATCAAGTCTATGGTTATCCCCCACCAACCGAATAGTGAGGCAGTCACATCCCTTTCAAACAAGTCAGAAAAGCTGGTGTTACACGATTTGTTCAAAAAAAAAAAAAAGAGAATCGAAAGGAAAATAAAGCTCGCTAAGTCGAAACTTGAAGACAAGTGACTTAGGCAAAAGTTAGGGCATCCCGCTGGGCTTCGAAATCGAAAAATTCAAAAGAGTTAGTCCAGGAAAAATCAGGGAAAAGAAAAAAGCGATAAATGGAAAAAGAAAAATCCTCAAATAAAGAACAAGTCGTGTGTTTACAGACACCAAAGGCAAAAGGGGTGGCTGTCACTCCAAAAACCGTGTGGGTTCTTTCTATCCTCATATTATTCATTAACCTTGTTGAGAGGTGAGCGCTTATGTCGAGTTAGCTGAACGTAGGACTGGAGAACATCAAGGAGAATAGGTGGGTTAAAACAAAACTTTGAGCCTTATATCCTTTCTTTCTCAAACCGTGAACCAAGCCACGTTACAACCTTTAAAAGACCTAATTGAAGCAAGGTTGTTTCGAAAGCATACTTCGGTAAAGATCGTGTCGAACCTGACTCCTAAAAGGATCTTCTTACCATTCATGTTGGTATCAGCGACACTTTGATTAGTGATTCATTCACTATATCTCACAACCTTTTTCCAGTGAACAGACTTGGATTTCAAAACTGTCATATGCATTGCATTAAAATTGTCATTTTCAAAAAAATTGTTTTACTTGCGAGTAAGTGCTCGATCGAGGAAGTTTCTGCAATGAAAAGATCGATCGATATAAGTGCAGAGTGCCTAAGTACTCCGTTGAGCAGGGGCAAGCCATCAAATAGTCATATCAAATGGGCGATTCATTCCAAGATTCAGCCAATCTGGGGCAATCAGGTCGAGATTCGACAAATCTCTCGAAGGGCAGTCAGTCAGAGGTACTCCTTCACAGATCAGCCAGTCAAGGGCAAAATCACTTCAAGGCTGGGGCAGGTCACCTCAAAAGTAAAAGGGTTTTTCTCAGGAGAACGGTTAATCAAGATCATGGGGCAAGATATATAAGACCTTCATGAGACCTCTCGAAGACAGGTTCCTTTATGGGCTATGCTGTATCAGGGCATCTTTTGGTCATATCACATCTGCAGGGTTCATGTTGATGGTCGACACATGACGTCCCCAGTAGAGTTTCTCTCCCCAGCAGAGTAAGGGTAGAAAGTAAGCAGAGGAGTAAGCTCAATGTTGTCCCCTAGCAGAGTGGATATCATCAACCGTCGTTCCCCGAGCAGAGTTGTTGGGGATGGCTGGTATTCCCCAGTAGGTTAAGGGTGTTTCCCCGACTACAGGCTAAGTTCAATGATATTCTCTGGCAGGTTCGGTGTTATTGAATTCATTCCCCAAACAGTGTTTGGTGCTAGTCATCTCAACGGTTTGATCAATAGTGGTTGACATCCCCGGCAGATTCCAAGTCCAATGGTTATTGGCGCCTTTCCTGTAGCAGTTCTCTTCGGGCTCATATTAGGAAGGCCGTTCAGTGTGACTTCCTCAGCAGGGTTTGTGACGTCGGAGACAGTTCAGTTTGTCATCCCCAGCGGAGTTGGCCTCATTTCTTCAGCATTTATTTTGCTGGAGTGGTCCTTTTGCATATAATAAGCATGTTTACATTGCATCCTCAAAACGCGTAGCATTTCCATTTCGTATGGAGCATTACGCCATAGAAAGAAATTCAAACATATGCATGCGAAGCATAAGCCAGATTTGGTACCTTGTGCGAAAGCCCGAATCAACTTCCAATCAAGACGGTGACATATCCCCAGCAGACATTATAATTAACCCCTCTTTTTACCTTTCTTTTGGGTCGTAGGTCATACGTCGATCTTACCCTTAACCAGTCTTTGTCCATCAACCCCTTGATGACGATATTTTGGTCAAGTTTTCTTTCCGTCAAACCCCTTTGACGACGTGTTCCCTTTTTAATTTTCTTTCCGTCAAACCCCTTTGACGACGTGTTTCCTTCGGTCAGGTTTTCTTTCCGTCAAACCCCTTTGACGACGTGTTTCCTTCGGTCAGGTTTTCTTTCCGTCAAACCCCTTTGATGACGTGTTTCCTTCGGTTAGGTTTTCTTTCTGTCAAACCCCTTTGACGATGTGTTCCTTCGGTTAGATTTTCTTTCTGTCATCCCCATGACAATGTGCTTTCTTCGGTCGAGTCTCCTTTCTGTCATCCCCATGACAATGTGTTTCCTTTGTGCAGGTTTCCTTTATGTCATCCCCATGACAATGTGCTTTCTACGGTAGAATTTTCTTTCTGTCATCCCTATGACCATGTGTTATCTTCGTTCAGATTTTCTTTCTGTCATCCATATGACAATGTGTCTCATTCGTTCAGGTCTTCTTTCTGTCATCCCTATGACGATGTGTTCCTATGGTGGAATTTTCTTTCGGTCATCCCTATGACGATGTGTTCTCTTCGGTCAGATTGTCTTACCGTCAACCCTTTGACGAGATGTTCCTTGGGGTTCATCTTCTTTCTGTCATCCCTATGACAATGTGTTATTTTCGTTCAGATTTTCTTTCCGTCAATTCTTTGATGATGTGGCCCTTCGGTCGAGTGTTCGGGCTGTCTTTCCGTCAATTCTTTGATGATGTGGTCCGTTAGGTATCTTTTCTTCCCGTCAACCCTTTGACGAGGTGTTTCATGGGTTTCGTGTTTTCTCTCCGTCAATTCTTTGACGATGTGGTTCTGGGGTTCACTTTTCTTTCTTGGGTATGTTGTCTTTCCGTCAAATCTTTTTGACGAGGTGTGGCTGGGCTCCAATCATCTTTTCTCCCCACAGTTTGCAAATTTTGTGGTTCTTTTTGTATTCAATCACCTTCTACCGTGAAAGTCTGAAAGCCGTTGCTATCATCCTTTCAGGTCCAAGAAGATTGAATAGGGGCAGCTGTAGCACCCCAAAATTTGCCCTCCTTACTTTAGTACTAACTGGCTTATGCTTCATTTGCATTTTAGCTAGGTGATCGGGTACATACATGCATATCATTTGGCTCTGTGGTTATGGGATCAAGGTTCTCTGTTCAAGCATCGTCAGGTTGCAACAGACATTTATTTCGTCACTCGACATATGCGCAAAGTATTTCTCTGGGTTACGTAATCAACGGGTCAGCAAAGCTATTATCAAACATAATTTTTCATGTCAAGAATCTCAGAGAAAGTCGAAGTTTTCAGCCGATTCAGAACAGTTTGAGCAGAAAATCAGCTTGCTGTGCAAATTTGCAAAATTCACAACTCTTGCTCTGGAACTCGTTTTGGCTGGATATTCAACAGTTAGAACCGTCTTGGTATTCTCTACAACATTTATGTTCGGCTCGGAAGTCAATTCATCAAGGAAAGTGGTGGGAATTATTTGTTTCTGGAATTTCGGTTTCGCTGGGTAATTGCGTCAGTGGTATTCAAAAGGGCTTAACTTCTGATTGGATCATCATTTCTGAGCTATTCCTATGCCAAAAAGTTCCATATTGAAATTATCTGCAACTTTTGTGTTTGGACCGAGGGTTGATTCTTTGAGGAAGATCTCCGAACGCGCGAGTTTTCAAAGTCGATACAGTGCAAAAAACAGTGAAAAATAGTGCTGAACCGGTGTATTTCGGACACTAAAAAACTCATAACTCTCAGCTCGTTTATCGGATTGATGCCGTTCCAGTGCCTAAAATTCCGTTTAGATGTTATCTTCGTGCCATGAATTCAGTTTGGGTCAGGTCCGAGCGGAAGGACCCCGAAAATGTGAATTACCAGTGGGGTTCTTTGATGCAGTGCACTGTCTGTCAGATTTTTTAAAATTCATAACTCGGTCAATTTTCATCGGATTGCGTCCGTTCTCGAAGCGTTGGTTCACAAATTTTATCATCTTCAAGTTCCAAGACAAGCTCGAGTTCGAACGATGCTCCGAAGATCATCGTTTTGTTTTATTTCGCAAAACGGAAGTGCTGAACCGAAGAAAAAGGTTGAAAGTTGTTTCACGGGAAAATTCATATCTCACTCGTTTTTTGTCCGATCGCGCTCATTTTTTGACAAAAGGTCACTGACTCATAGATCTACAACTTTACTGACAAAGTCGAGTCGAGATTATGCTCCGAAGAGGTTGACCTTGTCACGTTTTCGAGTAGCGGACACCAAATAAGCTGAAAAAATGACTTATTCAGTGACGTCTTGCAGCTTAAACATATCGATCGCACTCGATTTTGATCGTATGACTTCCGTTCTTTTTGCGTTGCGACCGTGATTCAGAGGCGGACGATGTTGTGGAAGGCTCAGAGTCGAAATTCCTTGCCGAAGACGGTGTTATTTTCACTTAAGCCAAAATTCTACCTTTTGCCTTTCATTTTAGACTCCACTATATATTCAAAACTCTCCCAAATTTTTCTCTCAACTCTCACAAGATCAAAAAACCAAAAACTCATACACTCATTGGAGAGAACACACATGACATTTGGAGGAGTGGAGAATTTGAACCCTAAAGCATCTCACATCCATATCTCAATCTACAAGGAGTTTTCAAGAGATTCTTTCACCAACAGAACCCTTGTGATTTCTAGAGCACGAACCAATCACCCTTTGAAGCCAAAAGCAAGGATTAGGAGTGCACCATCTCAGGTTAGCCATTCTTTTGACCATCATAAAACTCTCCTTTTAAGTATGCATATTGATGTGTGATGTCTGCTGATCATCCTGATATAGTTTTTGTTGAGTTTGGACGTGTGGTTTGCTTGTATGGTGCGTTTAAAGTTTTGTGCCCTAATATTATTCATTGCGTTTTTTATTGTGTGCTAATGGTTTGTGATTTTTGATGAGAGATTTGGAATCCTCGTTGAATTCTGGACGAAATGGTGTATTGGTTCGCATTTTCTGGAAAATTTTAGTTGCAGGTGACCAGAGAAGGGAGCGGAACCCTAACTCCGGCGGCGGCGGTCGAACCAGTCCGGCGAGGGTGGCGGGAGGTAGGTGATGGGTTCTGGGCCGTTGATCTCTCTCATCGTGTGGCCATCATTGCGCCACATGTTTTGTCTTTTATTTTTTTTTCTGAATTTTAATTAATGATCACAGGTACATTCCCCCACTGTACTTACCGTGTTCCACCAATTATTTTATTTTGTTTTGATTACTTTTATTTATGTTGACCAAACGTGGACCGTGTGATGAATCGTATGGCTAACAACTTGACAGCACATTAAAAATAGCATGTGCCAGGCACATGGGTGTCCATGGTATACTGACCAGTTGTATGCGTGCGTGTGTATCATAACTATGGTGTGTATTTAATCCAGGCCCCTTATCATGATTACTTTTCATTTTGTTTGACCATTTGTGAACGCAGGATTGATCCAAGGGTAAGTGGCAGTCAACTGGTTTGACTAGAGTCTATTGTTCCTTTTTTTATTTAATTTTTTTTCGCTGATGGACTGGGCTCGCTATTGACACCCCCACCCCTTAGCCCATTAACTATTCCAATGCATTTTTCTTACTAAACGCACCCCTTGCATTCTCATTTCATTTTATTCTTATTTTAATTATTATATCTCCTTTTTAATTTTTAAAAATAGTTATATGCATTAAAAAATTCTAATAAAATTCATGCATACTTTTTCTCATTTTATAAAATTTTCCCAAATTTTATTTTTTATTTTTATTTTATTTTTAGCCTCTGAAATAATTATTTAGTTATTTTATTTTTGCATTGCTCATATCATGCATACCTGAAATTGTTTATTTTATTTCTCTGCATCCATAAAATATTTTCAATCCATTCCTTTTGCATTCATTCATCAACACTCTAAAGTGCATTAAAATATTTTTTTTCATTTTTAAAATTATTTCATATTGCATTTTGGTCCTCTTTTTTTTGCATATTAAGTCATATTCCTCATCTGAACTTTGTATGGTTGTTTGAATGACTAACATCTTGAATTTTTGCAAGAGTTTTTGGTATTTTGTTTGTCTCTAGTTGAGCAACTTTGATATTTAATTTGGTGATTTTAGAAGTGGTTTTACTATTTGTTTAATGGCTCTTTGTGTGAAATCTTCTCGTATGCCTATTTCTGATCACATCTGGTTACCTTGTTTGAAAAGGCACTTGTGCCATTGCTTTGGGGTTGTTTATTTGACTTCTTAATTCATGTTTGGATTGTTATCACTATTATATGCCATTGTTTGGTTTCCATTTGCTTTGATATTATTTATGTCCGTTTGGTACTAACCTTTTATGCAGCGGTCGAGGTAAGTTCTTTGAGGGTGTGGATAATCATCCATATTCACCCTTACTCTTTTCTTCTCTCATCTTTTTCTTTTAGGTTTAGGTTGTCGTCGAACCTCACTAACCGTAGGTTACCCATGCATGATAACTTTAGGACTCTTAGTCTCCCTTTAGAGTTTCCCTTGTGTCTTCTCTCTTCTCATCTCAAAACTTCTTGAAAACACTTAATAAGAATAAAGTGTATTGCGCACGAGCCTTAAGCGTGGAGAATGAGAAATGAGGGGCTTCCTCTCATCTTTCTAGAGTGCTTAGCGAGTGTCCTGTCTTGGGACGATGCGTTAAGTATTCACCCTTGTGCCCTAGACTTTGGTGCAATGCAAGTTATGAACTAACTCAAGTCACTTCTGTCTTAAAAAATACAAACAAACTTCAAACCTTTTTGTCCTTCGGGATTGTCAAACTAAAGGCTATTTTCAAAAAAGGGCACGTTATTTTCCGTCTGAGACGCAAACAGGCATCGACCCTAACTGCCGGATGCGGACTTAACGTCGCTCATAAAAAAAACACAAAAAGAACTTGGTCCGAACTACGTTGACTCTGAATTCCCCATTGCACAAAGGGGGTACGTAGGCCTAGGACGTCGACGTCCTACCGAGTCTGTCTTTGTTTTCCCCTTTCTCATCTTAGTACAGCCCTAGATGATAGTATAACTTACCCTTAGAGTAGACAACAAGCGTGGATCCCATCGAGTACGATGGACGCGTGGGGTGCTAGCACCTTCCCCTCACGTAACCGACTCCCGAACCCAGGCTATGGTTGCGATGACCATTCCTTTCCCTCTTCCTAAGGTTTATGCGGTGTTTCCTTTCCCTCTCTCGGGATAAATTTACACGGCTGTCGACTCTGTTTTTTCCGCGCCACTCTCGCGTTTGTACCTGGATGAAAATCCTGGGAGCGACACATATGGCCATGATTCCACTACCAGGTTTGAAATTATAACCGTTGGTATGAATAGTTAACTGAAGAGCATCTAATAAATTTTTATCAGACATAGATAAACTTAAATTAGGTGAGACTTCAAAATAAACAGGTCCATGACATAGACTTGTCTCAACTAAAGCCGCTAGGGATTGTTTAAAATCTCTACATCTACCATCTCTAATATATCCCATAATGCTAGTATTTAATCCTAACAAGGTTAAAGGTTTAACAACAATTTGAATTAAACCAACATGGATGTAATTATATTTCTTAAAACGAATCAAATCCTTTTTTGTCAACAATTTAATTGTTTGAGTATTATGAGAAATTTGAACAGTTTGTTCTACACTTTTCACAACAAGGCGAGATAATATATCTATTTTACCAAACTTATCAATTTGATTAGAAGGAACTGATGGAATTGTCCATTTATTAAGTTTATCCAAAGTTTTTGGATAATCCACAAGTTCTTCATTCTTTATCAAATTATTTTGATGATTATCATCATCAGAATCCATAAAAAAGACCAGTCTAAGATTGTTGTGGGTTGTTGATTTTCAAAGTTAAATCTAACTAGGTAAGTTGAGCTCATAACATTACTATAACCGTGTTAAAATACAAAGGGATAATTTCCAGATCATACAACCAATTTAAAGTCATCTGAGCAAACAACGAATTGTTTAAATATCAACCCGAAGGGATATAAGGATTTCTCCTAAATCAAAGATGTCAAAATGTTTTCAGCAAAATTTTCTTTATGAAATCATTATAACACTCCTTTCCGCAGGAAAAAAGATGAACTTAGCATAAAACACTAAAAACATTTCTTGTTTTGAAATCACAAAAAATTGGTTGTCTGGTTAACATAAGTTTATGAGAAGAACTTACATACTTTGTTTAAACTAAGTTAATCAACCATCCACAACAATAAATTTGCCTCTAATTGTCATTACAATTAGTTGGATTTGAAATAGTACATTAGATTTTGTTACCAAGCGATGATACCAGTATTAACAACAGTGGAACCAGGATCGGTATTGCTGAAAACATTTTGACATCTTTGATTTAGGAGAAATCCTTATATCCCTTCGGGTTGATATTTAAACAATTCGTTGTTTGCTCAGATGACTTTAAATTGGTTGTATGATCTGGAAATTATTCCTTTGTGTTTTGACACGGTTATAGTAATGTTATCACCTCAACTTACCTAGTTAGATTTAACTTTGAAAATCAACCACCCACAACAATCTTAGCCTGGTCTTCGTTATGGATTATGATGATGATGATCACCAAAATGATTTGATAAAGAATGAAGAACTTGTGGATTATCCAAAAACTTTGGATAAACTTAATAAATGGACAATTCCATCAGTTTCTTCTAATCAAATTTATAAGTTTGGTAAAATAGATATATTATCTCTCCTTGCTATGAAAAGTTTAGAACAAACTGTTCAAATTTCTGATAATACTCAAACAATTAAATTGTTGACAAAAGAGGATTTGATTCCTTTTAAGAAATATATTTACATCCATGTTGGTTTAATTAAAATTATTTTTAAACCTTTAACCTTGTGAGGTTTAAATACTAGCATTATGGGATATATTAGAAATGGTAGATGTGGAGATTTTAAACAATCTCTAGATGCTTTAGTTTAGACAAGTCTATGTCATGGACCTGTTTATTTTGAAGTCTCACCTAAATTAAGTTTATCTATGTCTGATAAAAATTTATTGGATGCTCTTCAGTTAAGTATTCATACCAATGGTTATAATTCAAACCTGGTAGTGAAATCATGGCCATATGCTATAGAGTTTACTATAAAGTTTTAACATCTTTAAAACCTAAAGCGAAACAAATATCGTTTCAAGGAACTACAACCTTAGTTCAAACCAATTTGTTAACATCTAATGTTGCAACCAATAGATTGATAAAATGGGATGAAATTAACTTCCCTAAAACATGGTCCCTCCCTCAAGAAATGGATCCTGAACCTATCCTAAATAGGGATATAGATCAAATAATTCAAACCAGTGAAGGAGACTTAGAAATCAACTTTACTCCTAAAAGGATGATGAGGATACCTAGGTTTATGTCTCCTAGGTATTCTACTAATTCTGTGAATGAATATTACTCTGCTCCTAACCAATTAGCTAGACCTTCAACTTCTCAAATAAGAGAAGAAATAGAAGTTGTTGAAAATATAAGACTCGGCGAAAATAGAATCCCTCGTGGTATATATCAAAAAACCAATCCTCCCAGAGTAGAATCACCTACTCCTTCTGATATGGACTTCCAGTTATGATGTTAGATTATTCCTCAGGAAGTAAGTTAAGAAACCTCATCTATGTTGAGTTTCAACATAAGAGATACACTCAATTTAGACAATGGTTTTTTAAAACCTTTTCTACACCTGAACAAACCCAGTTTAAGGATGAGTACTATACTCAAATGAACCTTGCCCAGGATTTCATGCCTTTTGTTAAGTGGTTTGTTACTTACTTCATAAGAAGAAAGCAAGACACAATTAACGTCTTACAAAAACCTTGGATAGATATTAAAGGATAAAAAATAGAATCTCCTTTTCCCCCAGAACAAACACTTAGTTTGGGTCCTCATACTGAAGCAGCCCCTTATCTTACCCTTCAGTTACAAAGAGTTGAAAATAATCAAGTTACTCTTAAGGATTTAAACTCTATAATTAAGTCCAATAATTATACTAATGCTTACCTTGTCTTCCTTGGAGAACAATTTATCTCTCTAGAAAAAGATTTCTTATCTATAAAAAATCTTTTAGAAAAACAAATAGCACGTTAAAATATCATTATTGACCTAATAAATACGCCCAAACCCAAAGATCAAATGGATCAAGCATCCACATCGACTATTAGAGATGTTCCTATTGTTCAACCACCTGTCTCTATAGATGGATTTAAAATAGACACTAATGGTCAAGAGTTTGTTCGTATTTTGGAACAAAAGTTAAAAGACCTTCATATTACTGTTTTAGACAATGAAGATGTGTCTAATAATGATGATATTGATCAATTAGCCAATATGATTGCTAATCTAGATATTAGCAATCTTGAGATTAATAATAATCCTCAAATTAATCATGTTCATTCCCCTAAACCTTTAGAAAAGTGCTATTACAAACGTCCCTCACCACAAGATTTACTCTGAGGAATCATAACCTTTTCAAAATTCCTATTCAGGAAAAGCCATCTATGAATGGAATGTTGATGGTCTTAATGACAAATAGATCATAGATGTAATAAATAGAATGATTATGCATTCCATAGTTTGTAAGCAACACAGAAATTCTGATAGTGCAATAGCTTCTTTCATAACCACAGGATTTGTGGGCTAACTTAGAGGCTGGTGGGATCACTATCTCACTGAAACTCAAAAATTAGAAATTCTTAATCATAAGAAAATTGTTAAGATTGAACCAGGAGCAACCACTGTTGTCACTACTGGTGAAGAAGATGCTGTTAATACCCTATGTCTCTCTGTCTTACAACATTTTGTAGAAACTAATGTCCCAATAGGAGAAAAGATTCAAACCCTTCTCTAAAACCTTAGGTGTCCTTCCCTCACCCACTTTAGATGGTATAAGGATACTTTCCTTTCAAGAGTTTATCAATTAAACAATCCTAACTCTTCACATTGGACATCTAAATTTATTGATGGATTGCCCCATTTCTTTTCTGAAAAGGTTAGACAATCCCTAAGTCAGAAAAATGATGGGATAAATATTAATTATCCTGACCTTACTTATGGTTACATTATTAGCGCTTGTGTTAATGAAGGATTAACTTTATGTAAGGACATAAAGCTTAGGAACCAATTAAAGAAACAAAAGATTTCTGAAAAACACCAATTAGGTGAATTTTTCGAACAATTTGCTTTTGATTTTGGAAAATTTCCAGATAAGCAAAAGGAAAATTTTTCCGGAATAAACCTTATAAGGATAAGTCACAAAATTCTTATAAGAAGAATAAAAAGAAAAGTCACTTTAATAAAAGTAGACCTAAAGAAAAATCGTTTGACCCTAAGGGGAAAAGAAAAGCCAAAAGACTCGATATTACGTGTCATAAATGTGGCAAAGCTAGTCATTATACCAACCAATGTTGGACTAAGAAAGCTCTTAATGAAATTGAAAATGAGCAATTATGCTCTCAATTAGAGAAAGTGTTACTTCTCAATTATGATTTTGAAACCTATTCTTCTAATCAAGATATTAATATGATCTATGAATCATCTTCAGATTATTCTTCTGAATGTTCTGACAATAATGATTGTCAATGTAATCAGCTAGGTTACTGGAAGTCTATTGTTAACATGACGGGTTAAATGTTTTAACTGCTGAACACGATGAAGCTATTAAAGCTATAGAATCAATTTCAGTTAATAATCTGAAAAGAAAAATGCTTGAAGTCTTAATCAAAGAAAGTTCTAAAAAAAATCTCCTATTATTATTGAAGCATCTTACCATTTAAGTGAGGTTTTATCTAGATTTCAATAATCTAATATCCGTGAAACTCCTGTTTCGGTTATGGATCTTAATAGAGAAATAAATATCTTAAAATCTGAAATATCTCAGATTAAAAATGATAACTATGCTTTATCTCAAAGGATCACTTTTCTGGAAACTAGTAACACTAAAGTTGAAGAAATATCTTCAACCTCTAGTCCTTCTACTGATAATAAATTTCTTACTCTCCTTGATAGAGTAACTTCCCAAAAATGGTTTGTGAAAATTACTTTAGTCATTAATAGAGCCTTTATTTTGGAAAATGAAATCGCTTTAATTGATAGTGTCGCTGACTTAAATTGTCTTCAAGATGGAATTATTCCTACCAAATATTTTGATAAAACAACTCAGTCTCTTACCCAAGCTGGAGGAGATAAATTAACAGTTAATTATAAACTGTCTAATGCTTATGTTTGTAACAAAGATATTTGTTTACCTACTCATTTTATTTTGGTTAAATATTTAACCCATAGAGTTATACTAAGAACTCCCTTTTTACACAAAATTATGCCTTTGATTAATGTTGATCAAAAGGGAATTACCACCGTTATAAATAAAAAAAGAATCACTTTTGAATTTATTACTGACCCTCATACTAAGATGATTAATGAGGTCAAAGATATTCTTTTAAAAAAGGAAAAACAATTATGTTTTCTTAAAGAAGAAATTAATTTATTAAATATTAATGAGCAGTTTAATAAAGTCAGCTCCAATGCTTTTTGGGATAAAAAAACATGTTATTTCTTTACCTTATCTTGATGACTTCAATGAAAGTCAGATTCCCACGAAAGCCAGACCGGCACAGATGAATCATGAAATGTTGAACTTATGTAAAAAAGAGATTGATTCTCTTTTAGAAAAAAATTTAATTAGAAAATCCAAATCGCCTTGGAGCTGCACTGCTTTTTATGTTAATAATGCAGCAGAAAAGGAACGTGGCATCCCTAAACTTATTATCAATTACAAACCCCTTAATAAGGTGTTGAAATGGATTAGGAATCATATTCCTAATAAAAAGGATTTATTAGATAGATTAAACAATGCTTTAATCTTTTCAAAATTTGATATGAAATCTGGTTATTGGAAAATTCAGATTAATGAATATGATAAATATAAAACGACCTTTGATGTGCCTTTTGGTCATTATGAATGGAACGTTCTTCCTTTTGGGCTTAAAATTGCCCCTTATGAATTCCAAAATATTATGAATGATATTTTTAATCCTTATACGAAATTCATAATTGTTTATATTGATGATGTTTTAGTTTTCTCTAAAACCATTGACCAACACATTAAAAATTCAAAAATATTTAAAGGTTTAGTCAAACATAATGGTTTTGTAATATCTGCTCTGAAGATGAAACTTTTCCAAACAAAAGTTAGATTTTTAGGTCATGAAATTGACCAAGGAACTATTGTTCCTATTCAAAGAAGTATTGATTTTGCTTCTAAATTCCCCAATATAATTACTGATAAGAAACAATTACAAAGGTTTCTTGGTAGTCTTAATTATATTGCAGATTACTATGAGAATCTTGCCAAAGATACTGCTATATTACATGCAAGGCTTAGAAAAAATCCTGGTCCTTGGACTAATAAACATTCTCAAGCAGTCCAAAGAATTAAAAATAAGGTTAAATGTTTTCCTTGCTTATCTCTTGCGAACCCTAAGTATTTCAAAATAGTTGAAACTGATGCTTCTGACTTAGGTTATTGAGGAATTCTTAAGCAAGTTATACCTGAAACATCAAATGAAGTTTTGGTTAGATTTACCTATGCTAAATGGAATCCTACCCAGTCTAAATATTCGACTATCAAGAAAGAAATGTTTTCTATCATAAAATGTGTTTCAAAATTTCAAGATGATTTACTTAATAAATTTTTTTTGTTATGAATTGATTGCAGCTATGCTAAATCAATTATCGAAAAGGATGTTAAAAATCTTGTTGCAAAACAAATTTTTTCTAGCTGGAAATCTCAATTGTCTATGTTTGAATTTGATATTAAACATATTAAAGGTGTAAACAATTCACTTGCTGATTATCTTACTCGTGAATTTTTACAAGGGAAAATTACCCCGTCTAGGGGAGGAAGAGGTCACGGTTATGGTCGGGGCCTTGGTAGAGGGAGTAACAACATGTTACCCCAAAGTGAAATAAACATTCCTCTAGAAACATGCAGCAATTGCCTGCACTATCCTAAAAAATGGAAGATATACCTTCCTCTTCATCCTCAAAAAAGATTATATCTTATAAAGAAATTGCGGTCAATGACCCACCTCAAGAGCAAGTAACTAATCTTTTTGAAAATCCAGTTATAGAGAAAATCATGTATATTGATGATGAAGATATAAAAATGAATCCAAATGATGGATATTCTATCAAAACAAGATACCTTGAATCAAGAGGATATCCAGGTCTTCATGGAAAATCAATACCACATTTAGAAATATTGTTCTCAGTTACCGAATCGGTAACCTTTACTCATCATTATCAAAATAACAATCCATAAAGTTTTATAAACTTTAGCAAGTGTCATATTAATAAAATATTGTCACCAAGAGAATGGGGCCTCAATCCTAATGGAGAAAAAGGCATTAGAATTGCTAAAGGTAAATATATTTACTTCAATTACTGGGACTATGTCCAAGCTTTCACACAAGCATTTTATTACCAGAACCCCAAGAACAAAAATTCTTGGTTCTTCTTAGTTAATCCTGAAGTAATTAATAGACTTATACCAAATTGGTTTTATGATTGATGGACAAGATTTGGTCCATCTTTGGAGATATTACCCAAAGAGTTACTCGATTTATACAATCCTTGGTGTGACAGTAGTCCATTAATATTAAACATTTTATCTGCAAAATTAATAACAGGACAATGTCCATTCTTATTCTTTACCAAGTTTCAGATACCTTGGATATGGAGATGGACTATAACCATATCTCAAGATAATTTTAATATACCCATTTTAGAAAGAAATTTCTTCTACAAATTGTGGACTAAAATGAGTACCGAGGACATCCAGAATAAAATTGTCCTAATTCAAGCAGCCATCACTGAGGATAAGAATAACAATGTTAAAGAGAAAAGTTCCCAACAAATGTATATGGGACACTTGAAGAACTTCTTCCAATGAAAATATCCTAATGAGTCAGAAGAAGAAATTATGGTCATAACTTTAGACCGTATGAAAACTCAATTCTTCCACACCTTCACAACAAAAGAATCAAAAGATGATTCATCTATGAAGACCAGCTCGTTTATGGGATCAATGGATTCCAATAACTTTGCCTGTCTTGTAGGAGAATCCCAAGATGACCCCACTGTAGAAGATTTTTGGGATGCTATGATTTAATCCATGTCTCAGAAAGAAAAAGACAAGGCCAAGGCCCAATAATTCTACTCAAGACAATTGTGTCAGCACCAAGAACAACAATTATGCATAAGATAAGGAATCTTATCTGGTTGGCCACTATGGGGCCCAGTTAGGCACTAATGTTTTCCATTATAATAGTCTTTTGTTTGTTTGTGAATTATTGATGTGTCGATGGGGCCCAAAGAGCACCCGGCATTAATAATACATCTTTTGTTTTTTAACCTGTAACTTGTTGTTATATGAACCTTTTACCAGCTTAAATAGTAAGCCTTTGTTTCCCTATATAAGGGGAATTTTAGTTTCTTTGTAAGCACACAATTTTATAATACAAAGCTTTTATATATGATATGCCTTTTCTCTACCATCTCTCTCTAAATTATTTACAATACTAATCCTGGTTCCGTGTTGTTAATACTGGTAAGTATCCTTATACCATATAAAGTGGGTGAGGGAAGGACACCTAAGGTTTTGGAGAAGGGTTTGAATCTTTTCACCTATTGGGACATTAGTTCCTACAAAATCTTGTAAGATAGAGAGACATATGGTATAAACAACATCTTCTTCACCAGTAGTGGCAACAATGGTTGCTCCTGGTTTAATCTTACCAATTTTCTTATGATTAAGAATTTCTAATTTTTGAGTTTCAGTGAGATAGTGATCGTACCATCCTCTAAGTTGGCCCACAAATCCTGTGGTTATGAAAGAAGCTATTGCACTATCGGAATTTCCGTGTTGCTTACAAACTGTGGAATACATAACCATTCTGTGTATTGCATCTATGATCTGTTTGTCATTAAGACCATCAACATTCCATTCATAGATGGCTTTTCCCGAATAGGAATTCTGAAAAGGTTATGGTTCCTCAAAGAGTAAATCTTGCAGTGAGGAACGTTTGTAATAGTACTTTTCTAAAGGTTTAGGGGAATGAACATGATTAATTTGAGGATTATTATTAATCTCAAGATTTCTAATATCTAGATTAGCAAACATATTGGCTAATTGATCAATATCATCATTATTAGACACATCTTCATTGTCTAAAACAGTAATATGAACGTCTTTTAACCTTTTTTCCAAAATACGAACAAACTCTTGACCATTAGTGTCTATTTTAAATCCATCTATAGAGACAGGTGGTTGAACAATATGAACATCTCTAATAGTCGATGTGGACGCTTGATCCATTTGATATTTGGGTTTGGACGTATTTATTAGGTCAATAATGATATTTTGACGTGCTATTTGTTTTTCTAAAAGATTTTTTATAGGTAAGAAATCTTTTTCTAGAGAGATAAATTATTCTCCAAGGCAGAAAAGGTAGGCATATTAGTATAATTATTGTTAGTTCTTGGATTGGCTGGAATTTTGGTAAAACAAGGTATGTTCAATGTTGATGTCAAGGTGCTGATGTTGCAACATTGAAGTCTTAACACTGGGCTGTGTTAAGTAATTAATTGCTGAAGTTGGATGTCTGATGTCACATGGCGATGTTGTAACATCAGATCTGCAGAATTAACAACAGCAGACTGTGATATTGTTAGGGTTGCGTATTAGCTGGAATTGTGGAGAGCAAACTGTCTCATTGGATGCGAATATCTTGGGATAGATATTTGCTGCTGCATAGGAGATCTGGTGCAAATTTGTAGGAGATTTAAAAGGTTGAAGATTTAAAAAGATTTTAGGAGAAAATCTGTTTTAAATATTCAGTTTTAAATAACAAATCTGGGAGATATTGTAGCAAGTCCAAGACCAATTCAAGGAGCTATATAAAGCGCACAAGATCAAAGGAAAAGGTACAGAAATACAGAGAGAAAAACAAGAGCAGAGGCTGAGTGTCTTGAGTATTTTGTACGAGTTGTATAACCAGAATTCTAGGGTGAATTGCTGTGTCGTATTCTGTCCTCTCTAGAAGCTGTGAAGCAATAGAGAGTGGTTGCTTGATCGAAACTGTGAAGTAAGATCAAGGGTACTCAAAGTGGTTTCTTTGAGAGTTTGTAAGGGATTGAGTGGTGTTCTCATACCTAAGTGGTTTCTTAGGTAGGAAGTCATTAGTAGAGTATAAGTTTAGGAGATTGTCAACGGGTTGTTGAGTCTGTAAATTATATCTACAAGTAGTGAATTCCATCCCTGGCTTGGTAGCCCCCAGAGTAGGTTGGTTATAACCGAACTGGGTCAACAATTCTTGGTGTTATTTTACTGTTATTGATGTCCATTGTGCAGAGTGTGTTGTTGTGACATCACACGTCTGATACCAGAATTTCAATTGGTATCAGAGCAGGCATCTTGTCTGTCTCTGGGTGAGATCTAGGGAAGTTACTTTCTGGTGCAAAGATGGACAAAGAAGTTGGAGGATTCGTCAACAGACCCCCTATTTTGGATGGATCCAATTATGACTATTGGAAGCCAAGGATGGCCACTTTCTTAAAATCCTTGGACAGTAGGGCTTGGAAGGTTGTTATTAAAGAATGGAAAGCTCCTGTCATGTGTGAGAAGGATGATGCTGGCAAAGATAAAGAAGGCACCTCTAAGCCAAAGCCTGAAGAAGAGTGGACCAAGGAGGAAGATAAGCTTGCCCTTGGAAATTCCAAAGCTTTGAATGCAATCTTCAATGGAGTGGATAAGAATATCTTCAAGTTAATCAATACCTGTGAAGTTGCTAAGGAAGCGTGGGATATTTTGCAGGCTACACATGAAGGAACATCTAGAGTCAAGATGTCAAGACTTCAAATTTTAACATCAAAATTTGAAAGCCTGAAGATGAAGGACGATGAGACTATTCATGACTTCCACATGAATGTTCTGGAGCTGGCTAATGCATCCAGTGCTCTTGGTGAGAAGATGTCAGATGAAAAGCTTGTGAGGAAGATCCATAGTGATGTTGGGAAGACAGTTCACCAAAGTATTCAAGAGAATGAACAATAACTCCAGGCCTAATGTCAAGAACATGACCTCTTACACCAGCAAGAAGGATGAAGAGAAAACTACCCAAGATAAAGGAGTTCAGTGCTTTGAGTGTGAAGGGTATGGACATGTCAAGAAAGAATGTCCCAACTTCTTGAAAAAGCAGAAGAAGGGCATGACAGTTTCCTGGTCTGACTCTGATAGTGAAAGTGAAGGCGAGTCAGCAAAGCATGTGAGAGCTTTAACAGGGGCTGTGGTTTCTGATGATGATTCTAGTGATGGAGAAGTAACTTATGAGGAGTTAGCTTCTACCTATCAAGAGCTGTGTTTAAAAAGTGCTGAGATTTGTCAAGAAAACAAGTGCCACAAGCAACAAATTGCTCATCTAGAGAATGAAAAGACTGATCTGGAAAATGAAGTGGTGCTAGTTAGAGCTCACCTTGATCAAATGACCAAGTCTGTTAGGATGCTGAGCTGTCGTACAGACACACTTGACAAGATCCTTCAGTCAAAAAAAGCTGCTGGAGACAAAGCTGGGATAGGTTATGTGGCTGAGGATAAGGGAACTTCAGAAGAAAGCACTTCAGGTTCAAAGAAGGAAGTGTCACAACTTTCATCTCAACATTAGCCAAAGAAGCAGGATCCTACCCCTAAGAAAGCTGATGTTTCATAACCTAAGAAGATTGAGAAGAAGACTGGTCCTTATCAGAAGAGAAAGCAGCCACTAGGAGCTAGTCAGTATATGCCCCCACAATACCACAAGAGCATGCAAGCTGCTCAGTTCAAACAACACATGTCTCATCAGGTGTCTCAACATCAGGACAACTGGTATAGTTATGGGTATGGATATAACAATGTTGTGCCTCATCACTATGGAAGAAGAAAGCCACACCATCATGGGAGACAATCCAAGAAACAACATTCTCAGTCTTCTTATGGGAGAAGATACCAGCATAATAGATGGCAGGGCAGTTATGGTAAGAGGAGACCACATTATGGATGGCAACCTAAGCAATCTCATCAGGGCAGAAGATTCAGAGATAAAAGGGTGAGATGCTATTATTGTGGAAGGTTTGGACATATACAGTACTCTTGTTACAAGCTGCATGGATACCCTCAGCCTCAAAACAGATGGAGAGAGTACAGGCCCAAAGTTGTTAAATAATAGGTACCTAAGGAGAAGGTGAAGTGCTTATTGGCTCACATGGCTGACAGAGAGTTTAAAGAAGGAACATGGTATTTTGATAGCGGGTGTTTCAAACACATGTCTGGATGTAGATCCATGTTTGCTGAATGTAGACCTTGCCCCTCTCTTGAAGTTGTTTTTGGCAGTGGAGAAAAAGGTGTAGTTGCAGGAGTTGGGAAAATGAAAGGTGATGGTAGACCTGAACTTGAAAATGTTCTGTTTGTCAAGGGTTTAAATGCAAATTTGATCAGCATAAGCCAATTGTGTGATGAAGGTCACAAGGTAAACTACACTAAGGATGAGTGTGTGGTATCTGATGAAAATAATCAGGTTGTTATGAAGGGTGCCAGAACCAGAGATAACTGCTATCAGTGGATTTCTCTTGAAGGGAGTATAACTAATGATGGTCAGGTTGATGTTATAACATCAGACTATGACGTCAAGATGCTGAAAGGTCACTCAGAGTTAATGAGTCCTGATGTGAATTGTTTAAAAGGAAAGTCTTTATGGAGGGAGAAAATTAGTAATTGGTCTTTAAAGAGTACACAAAATCTGGCGCCTTACCTCAGACCCTCATTTCCTATTATAGCAAAATCACAGTTCATCAAAACTCATATCTCTCTTCTGTTCGTCTCCTTCAACAAGAAGAATCGTCTCAATCTATACTCCCTCAAAGGAACCATGTCAAAGCAGACAGCTTCTCCTTCAAAAAGTTCATCGCGGAATAACCCTAGGGTTTCTACAGATGAGTACTCTGAAGACGAAGCTCTGAATATACAACCCATCTCCATAATGTTACCAGAGTCAGGTAAACCTAGACCATCTAAACTTGCTTCTAAAAGGGCCGCAACTACTTTTAAAAATACTGAGACAAAGAAGTTGGTTACCAGTATCCTATTTAGTGATAAATCAACACCTAGGTCATCCACGTCTCAAACTGTGGTAGAAAAGTTTGATGTTGACAAGAGTATGGGTAATCTGGCAACCAAAATACTGGACAAAGGAATACCTGTGAAAGGAATCTCTGTACCGTTGAATCAGATGCCAGCAGAAAAGGTAGACATGCAAGGAGAAGAATCTGATCTTCATAGACTTGTTGTGTCTATCATTGAGGAATCTGAGTCTGAGGATGAAGTTGAGGAAGATGTTCATGACATCACACCAGTCAGAAAGACCATCCTAAAGAGAATTTCTGATAAGGTCCCTGAAGTGCCAGTGGACAACATATCCTTTCATTATGCGAGCAGTGCTTCCTTGTGGAAGTTTGTGTGCCAAAGGAGGTTAGCTCTGGAAAGAGAGCTTGGAAAGGATGTCTTGGAGATGAAAGAAATTATGGACCTCATTCATGGTGCTGGACTACTAAAGACTATGACCAGATTCTCTAAGTGCTATAATGGACTTGTTAAGGAATTTGTTGTCAACATTCCCATAGACATTTCTGACAATAGAAGTGTGAACTACATGAAGGTGTTTGTTAGGGGACACTGTATTGACTTCTCTCCTAGTACTGTCAACAAATATCTGGGAAGAGATGAGCAAGAGGAGTGTGAGCTGGAGGTGACTGATAATGAAGTGTGTAGAGAGGTCACTGCTACTCAAGTTAAGGTGTGGCCACTGAAAAATAAATTAACAGCTAGCAAACTCAGTATCAAGTATGCTATATTGCACAGAATTGGTGCGGCTAACTGGGTACCTACTAATCACAAAACCACCATAACTGTGGGATTAGGAAGGTTCATCTATGCTGTAGGGAAAAAGGTAAAGTTCAACTATGGAAGCTATATATTTGATCAAGTAGTGAAGCATGGTGCCACCAATGCTATCAAAATACCTATATCGTTCCCTTCCCTTATTTGTGGAATGATCTTAGATCAACATCCTGGAATCTTAACTAGTACAGAGGTAGCATATAAGAGGGAGTCAGCTTTATCTTTGCATCCCAAACTGTTTGCTGGGAGTCATGTTCTAGACATTGTTACAACATCAAGTTCTGGGGTTAAGAAGGTCAGTACAAAATCTGAGCTGATTGAAGAATTAAAGGCAACCTGCAAGGATCTTGATATGGTTATCAAAACCAGCACTGTCAGGAAAATGAAGATTGAGCAGATGATTAAAGACTTGGAACAGGGGGAAGATAATGGGAATGGCGACACTGAGGATTCCAGGTCAGATGAGGGTGATGAAGATGCTGATGGTACCAGCTCGGATGAAGACTAACCTCCATCTGCTGTTATTAGATAGTAGTTTTAATTTTTAGTTTAGTTTTTTTGCTCTTGCTATGCTGGTTATGTAATTTGAATATTGTGCTGTTATATGCACCTGTGTATGGTTTCCTTCTATGATTTGTTTTGCCTGGTTGCTAAATGTGAGGCTAACAATGAGAGCTAGGGTGTACTGACTATAGTTAATAGGGCGTCTAACTGAAGTTTGCCTAATTGTGGCTAAAAAGGGGGAGAAAATAGCCAAGAAAGTCAAGAGAGTATCAAAGAGTGTTAAATGCTGCTAATGTGATATTAAGGGGGAGTTAAATTGATGCTGCTAAAAGTAAAAGGTGCTAATGCAGTTATTGAGGAGGAGTTTTGACTGAGCTAGTGAAGATATCATAGCATTTGAAGAGTACAGCCAAGCAGACATAAAGGGGGAGAAAAGTGCTGCACATTGTGAGCTACTGAACAGCTGTGATGCTGGTTCATATTCTTGAGGGGGAGCACCAATTGGCTGTTGTCAATTTTGAAGATGGTGCTGTAGCAGATCAAGTGATGAAGACTATGAGTATTGTCAAACTGCTACTGATGAGAGTTTCAAATTTTTGAAGTTTTTCCGCTGCTGAAGTCTCTGAAGATGCAGAGTGCAGAGATTATTTTAGCCAAAATTAGCCAAAGGGGGAGATTGTTAGTTCTTGGATTGGCTGGAATTTTGGTAAAACAAGGTATGTTCAATGTTGATGTCAAGGTGCTGATGTTGCAACATTGAAGTCTTAACACTGGGCTGTGTTAAGTAATTAATTGCTGAAGTTGGATGTCTGATGTCACATGGCGATGTTGTAACATCAGATCTGCAGAATTAACAACAGCAGACTGTGATATTGTTAGGGTTGCGTATTAGCTGGAATTGTGGAGAGCAAACTGTCTCATTGGATGCGAATATCTTGGGATAGATATTTGCTGATGCATAGGAGATCTGGTGCAGATTTGTAGGAGATTTAAAATGTTGAAGATTTAAAAAGATTTTAGGAGAAAATCTGTTTTAAATATTCAATTTTAAATAACAAATCTAGGAGATATTGTAGCAAGTCCAAGACCAATTCAAGGAGCTATATAAAGCGCACAAGATCAAAGGAAAAGGTACAGAAATACAGAGAGAAAAACAAGAGCAGAGGCTGAGTGTCTTGAGTATTTTGTACGAGTTGTATAACCAGAATTCTAGGGTGAATTGCTGTGTCGTATTCTGTCCTCTCTAGAAGCTGTTAAGCAATAGAGAGTGGTTGCTTGATCGAAGCTGTGAAGTAAGATCAAGGGTACTCAAAGTGGTTTCTTTGAGAGTTTGTAAGGGATTGAGTGGTGTTCTCATACCTAAGTGGTTTCTTAGGTAGGAAGTCATTAGTAGAGTATAAGTTTAGGAGATTGTCAACGGGTTGTTGAGTCTGTAAACTATATCTACAAGTAGTGAATTCCATCCCTGGCTTGGTAGCCCCCAGAGTAGGTTGGTTATAACCGAACTGGGTCAACAATTCTTGGTGTTATTTTACTGTTATTGTTGTCCATTGTGCAGAGTGTGTTGTTGTGACATCACACCTTAACATCACACGTCTGATACCAGAATTTCAATTATTGGACTTAATTATAGAGTTTAAATCCTTAAGAGTAACTTGATTATTTTCAACTCTATGTAACTGAAGGATAAGATAAGGGGTTGCTTCAGTATGAGGATCCAAACTAAGTGTTTGTTCTGGGGGAAAAGGAGATTCTATTTTTTCTCCTTTAATATATATCCAAGGTTTTTGTAAGACGTTAATTTCGTCTTGCTTTCTTCTTATGAAGTAAGTAACAAATCACTTAACAAAAGGCATGAAATCCCGGGCAAGGTTCATTTGAGTGTAGTACTCATCCTTAAACTGGGTTTGTTCAGGTGTAGAAAAGGTTTTAAAAAGTCATTGTCTAAATTGAGTGTATCTTTTATGTTGAAACACATCATTGATGAGGTTTCTTAACTTACTTCCTGAGGAATAATCTAACATCATAACTAGAAGTCCATATCAGAAGGAGTAGGTGATTCTACTCTGGGAGGATTGGGTTTTTGATATATACCATGAGGGATTCTATTTTCGCTGAGTATTATATTTTCAACGACTTCTATTTCTTCTCTTATTTGAGAAGTTGAAGGTCTAGCTATTTGGCTAGGAGCAGAGTAATATTCATTCACAGAATTAGTAGAATGCCTAGCAGACATAGACCTAGGTATCCTTATCATCCTTTTAGGATTAAAGTTGATTTCTAAGTCTCCTTCACTGGTTTGAATTATTTTATCTATATCCCTATTTAGGATAGGTTCGGGATCCATTTCCTGAAGGAGGGACCATGTTTCAGGGAAGTTAATTACACCCCATTTTATCAATCTATTGGTTGCAACATTAGATGTTAACAAATTGGTTTGAATTAAGGTTGTAGTTCCTTGAAACTATATTTGTTTCGCTTTAGGTTTTAAATATGTTAAAACTTTATAGTAAACTCTATAGCATATGTCCATGATTTCACTACCAGTTTTGAAATTATAACCATTGGTATGAATAGTTAACTGAAGAGCATCCAATAAATTTTTATCAGACATAGATAAACTTAAATTAGGTGAGACTTCAAAATAAACAGGTCCATGACATAGACTTGTCTCAACTAAAGAAGCTAGAGATTGTTTAAAATCTCTACATCTACCATCTCTAATATATCCCATAATGCTAGTATTTAATCCTAACAAGGTTAAAGGTTTAACAACAATTTGAATTAAACCAACATGGATGTAATTATATTTCTTAAAAGGAATCAAATCTTTTTTTGTCAACAATTTAATTGTTTGAGTATTATCAGAAATTTGAACAGTTTGTTCTAAACTTTTCACAGCAAGGCGAGATAATATATCTATTTTACCAAACTTATAAATTTGATTAGAAGGAACTGATGGAATTGTCCATTTATTCAGTTTATCCAAAGTTTTTGGATTATCGCATGTTCTTCATTCTTTATCAAATTATTTTGATGATTATCATCATCAGAATCCATAAAAAAGACCGGGCTAAGATTGTTGTGGGTGATTGATTTTCAAAGTTAAATCTAACTAGGTAAGTTGAGCTCATAACATTACTATAACTGTGTCAAAACACAAAGGGATAATTTCCAGATCATACAACCAATTTAAAGTCATCTGGGCAAACAACGAATTGTTTAAATATCAACCTGAAGGAATATAAGGATTTCTCCTAAATCAAAGATGTCAAAATGTTCTCAGCAAAAATTTTCTTTATGAAATCATCATAACACTCCCTTTCGGGGAATAAAAGATGCACTTAGCAGAAAACACTAAAAACATTTCTTGTTTTGAAAACACAAAAATTGGTTGTCTGGTTAACATAAGTTTATGAGAAGAACTTACATACTTTGTTTAAACTAAGTTAATCAACCATCCACAACAATATATTAGCCACTAATTGTCATTACAATTAGATGGATTTGAAATAGTACCTTAGATTTTGTTACCAAGCGATGATACCAGTATTAACAACAGCGGAACCAGGATCAGTATTGTAAGTAATTTAGAGAGAGATGGTAGTGAGAAGGCAATGCAACTTAAGATTTTTAATAGATAAGAAATATTTGATTCCAAAAACTTTGATTCATATATATATATATATATATATATATATATATATATATATATATATATACTTAAATAATGTTTTCGTCCCTGTAAGGTGGCGAGTTTTTGGTTTTGGTCCCTGAATCTTTTTTTTTTGGGTCCAAGTCCTTAACATTTGATTTTTTTTTGTGATTAGTCCCTGACGTCAAACTTCCGTTACAAAAATGATGATGTGGCTAATAGTGATGACGTGGCAGGGCTGATGTGGTTCCTATCGCTGACGTGGCAAGGTGGTTTTTCGTTTTTTTTTTAAGTCCTAGTCAGCATTATTTTTTTATTTATTTTTTTGTGTTGATTTAAAGGCTAATGCAAAGTTTAAAAATGGTCCCAAAAGGAGTTAAACCCAAGACCTTTGGGTTCACATGATAGTACATAACCACTACACCAACTTACATATTTGGTTAATTCATTGCAACAAATTTATATATTACATAAATGATATAACTACTATATTACTAAACCAACCTACATATTTCAACTAATAATAAGTTTAATAAATATTTCAGCTATTAAATAATATAACTAATAATTAGTTTATTAATTATTTTATTAAATATTTAATAATATCTCTGCCACTTATTTAAATAGTTAAAATATTGAATAAATTAACTAAGTTAGTTTAAACTATTTGAAATAATAGTTGAAATAGTTATGTAAATAGTTATTTAATGATATTAATATTTTATTAATATTTAATAAAATAGTTAAAATATAAATATTAAATAAACTATTTTATCTATTTAATAAAAATTAAAATATGAATTAGTTAATAAATTATTTTAAATAAACTATTTTATCTATTTATTATAAACTATTTTATCTATTTAAAATATAAATTAATTAATAAACCATTTAATATTTAATAACCTATTTAATATTTTAATAGTTGAAATATAAATTAATTAATAACATATCTAATATTTAAAAAAATATTTATCAAGTATTTTAAAAATCTATTTAATAAACTATTAAAAAAGTATTTTAAAAAACTGTATAAAAGTATTTAATAATGTTAATTAACTAAATAGTTAAATTAATTAATAAATGATTTAATAATATTAATATTATTTCATAAAATCAATAAAAATATAATTAAAATATAATAGTTGCAGTATGTAGTATTATTTCATAATATTATGAAAATAGTTGAAATAATATAAAATAATTGTTTAATATTTAATAAGTTGATTAAAAATTAACTATTTAATCATTAATTACCATTTATTAATTACTATTTATGAATAAAATAGCATACTTTGTGAAGGGATTAATTATTGTGGTAGCAAAGCAAACAACTATAACCAGTTTTTATTCTAGTAATTAATCAAATATATTAATTAGTTTATTAAATATTATACTATTAAATAATTAGTTTATTAAATTTAGTGAAATATTATTTAATTAGTTTGTTAAATAATTTTAATTACAGTATTATTAAACAATTTAAACTACAACATTATTAATTACTGAAATAATTACAGTATTACTAATTACAATTTTATTAAATAATTTCAATTATATTATTATTAAATAATTTTAATTTTAATATTAATCATTTTTATTAAATAATTACAGTATTATTTACTAAATATTTAATAAAATAATTATTTGATATACTAAATATTGCAACTATTTTACTAGTTTAAAGACTAATTATTTTATTAATTAATAATTATTTGGTTTATTAAATATTTGGTCTAATAATTTTATTATTTCAATTATTTTACTAGTTTAAAGACTAATTATTTTACTAATTAATAAAATAATTATACTAATTATAATAAATAACTTATACTAACAGTATATATAAATATTTATAGTAAATAATTTTTATTTATATTAATAAGTATTAAGTATTAAACTCTATAAAATAATTTATATTATCAGTATAAAATCATTTATACTAATTGTATTAAATAAGTGCAGTATTTCAAATATAAGTATTAAATAGTAAATATTGGATTTATGTAATATATAAATTTGTTGCAAGTAAAAACACAAGTGAGTTGAATGGTCTAGTGGCTAAGAACCATGTTGTGGAAGCAAAGGTCATGGGTTAAAGTCCTCTTGGGACCAAAATTTGAATTTTTGCCTTCTTTAACTACAGGGACCAAAATCAAAATGATGATGTGGAATTATTGGAGGTTAAAATAAATGAAAAATGATTAAAAAAACTTGCCACGTCATCACCGTTAGCCACATCATCATTTTTGTAACGGAGGTTTGACGTCAGAGACTAATCACAAAAAGAAATCAAATGTTAAGGACTTGGACCGAAAAAAAAAAGATTCAGGGACCAAAACCAAAAACTCGCCAACTTACAGGGACGAAAACATTATTTAAACCATATATATATATATATATATATATATATATATATATATATATATGAACAGTGGCAAGGCAAGGATCAGCCCTGGATATGTGGTTGTTTGGAGGTGATTTTGTAGGAGAGTTTATGAGGTTGATATATATTTGAAGTGTATGCTGGAAGTTTTATTAAAGATAATATATGAAGAAACTTAAGAGATTATATTGATGGAGGATATAATACAAAGTGAAGCGTGCCTACAAATGAGAACTGAAGTCCCTTATATAGGGAAAAGATTACCTATTATAACCGGTGATCAAAGCACTAAACCTAAAACAACAGGTAAAAGAAAAATAATCATTTTAGCCGGGTACACTGATGGGCCCCATCGACACTAAATGATTATAACAGGCAAAATAAAAGATAAAAAGATAAAGTAAAAGCAGATTCTCCACTAGTCCTTTTCACCTTTTGTTGGGTGGATGTCTAGATCATCTTTAGATAGTGGGAGACAAAGTGGAAAACATTATTGTTGTGGGTCCCACTGGCTTTAACTTCTTTTGATTATTGGGGCCCTTTTCCTTTACTGATTCTTTGAATCATTGAATGGGTAAGAGCGTCCCAAAAGTCTTCAGCTGTGGGGTCTTGATTTTGTGATTCACCAGCTAGAATGGTATCCATTGATCCTTGTGACGAGCTTGTCTTCATTGACACATTATCTTCTTTAGTTGTTGGAAAGGCATTAAAAAATTGATCTTTCATGTGGTCCAGGATTCTGACCATGATTTCTTCTTCGTCTTCTTTGGGGAATTTTCTTTGGTTCCTTTAATTGAGTCATTGACATCTGGGGAGAGTTTTAGCTCTTGGTTTGATTATTTTGATCTTCTTTAATCGTGGCCGTTATAACATCCATCTTATCTTTAAGATCTTTGGAATCCATTTTAGACCACCATTTGCAGAAAAAGTTTCTCTGCAAGATAGGAATATTGTGGCTATTTCTTGAGACGGTAATGGTCCATCTCTAAATCAATGGGAGCTGAAATTTAGCAAAATAAATGAACGGACATTGTCCGGTTATCAAATTCTTTGATAAAATCTTTGTAATTAAAGGACTATTAGTACACAATGGGGTATATAAACTAATTAATTCATTTGGTAAAATTTCTAATGATGGTCCAAATTTTAACCACCAATTAAAGAACCAACTTGGTATAGGTTTTTCCAGAATTTCTGGATTAATTGAGAAGAACCAAGAATGTTTATTTTTGAGGTTTTAATAATAAAATGCCTTGGAGAAGGCTTGGATATAGTCCCAATAATTGTAGTAAACATGTTTACTGTCAGCAATTTTTATTGCATTTTCTCTATTAGGAATCAATCCCCATTCTCTAGGTTGTAATATCTTATTGATATGGCATTTTGAGAAATTTATAAAACTACCAGGATTATTATTCTGATAGTGATGAGTGATGGTAACTGATCCAGTTACAAGAAGTAATATTTCCAGATTTGGTCTTGATTTACCAAAGAGTCCCGGATATCCTCTTGATTCAAGATATCAGGTTTGAATGGCCCAACCATCATTGTTGGTGATTTGAATATCTTCTTCCTCGATGAACATAATTTCTTCAGCCGTAGGATTCTCAAAGTATTCTGTTGCTTGTTCTTGCACAGGATCATTAGCAGCAATATTTTTATAAGAATCATTGTTCTTAGAATTGGATGAGGAGGATTCTTCCTTGTTATTTGGTTTTGAAGGTGCAGGCAATTGTTGCATTCTTTGCCTATTAGGATAGACAGTCGCCCATTCTCCTATTAGGGGAATGTTTTGCTCTACCTGGGGTAACATATTGTTACTCCCTCTTCCTCATCGGCCAAAAGAACGGCCGCATCTTCCCCTATAAGGGGTGCTCATTTCCCTGCAAAAATTCACGGGTGAGAAAGTCAGCAAGAGAATTATTTTCTCCTTTAATATATTGAATATCAAATTCAAAGGCGCTTAATTGAGCTTGCCAAGAAGCAAAAATTTGTTTTGACACAAGATTTTTAATATCCTTCTAAATAATAGATTTGGCTGAACTACAATCAATTCTTAATAAAAAAAAATTATTTAATAAATCAGTTTGAAATTTTGAAATACATATAATAATTGAAAGCATCTTTTTCTTAACATTTGAATACTTGGACTGTGTCTGGTTCCATTTACCCGAAGTAAACCTAACAAGAACTTCTTTAGAAGTTTCAAGATCGACCTATTTAAGGATACCTCCATAACCTTGATCAGAGGCATTAGTTTCCACAATTTTAAAATAGCTTGGATTAGCTAGAGAAAGGCAAGGCAAACATTTAACTTTGCCTTTAATCTTTTGGATTGCTTAAGTATGTTTTTTTGTCCAAGGTTCAGGGACCTTCTTCAACCTCTTATAGAGGATGGCTGTGTGTTTGGCCAAGTCTTTATAATAATCAGAAATATAATTAAGGCTTCCTAAAAATCTTTGAAGTTGTTTTTTCTCAGATAAAACATCTGGAAACTTGGAAGCAAATTCAATGCTTCTGCTAATAGGGACAATTGTTCCTTTGTTTATTTCGTGACCCAAAAATCTTACCTTAGTTTGGAAAAGTTTCATTTTTGGTGCCGATATAACAAGTCCATTATGTTTGACAATTCCCTTAAAAAATTTAAAGTGTTTAATATGTTGTTCTAAGGATTTAGAAAATACTAAAACATCATATATGTAAACAATAATAAATTCAGAGTAAGGGTTAAGAATATCATTCATAATGTTTTGAAATTCAGAAGGGGCATTCTTAAGCCTAAAGGGAAGGATATTCCATTCAAAGTGCCCAAATGGCACAGTAAAGGCCGTCTTGTATTTATCAGATTCGTCAATCTGAATTTGCCAATACCCCAATTTCATATCAAACTTAGAGAAAATTAAGGCATCGTTTAACCTATCCAACAAATCCTTTTTGTTGGGGATCGGATATCTAATCCATTTAAGAACCTTATTAAGGGGTTTATAGTTGATAGCAAGCCTAGGAACTCCACATTCCTTTTCAACAGCATTATTGACATAAAATGATGTGCACGACCAAGGGGACTTAGATGATCTTATTAGACCTTTAGTTTGTAAAGATTCAATCTCTTTTTTACACAGCTCTAAATAGTCTCTGTTCATCTGGACTGGTCTAGCCTTAGTAGGAATTTGACTTTCATTAAAGTCATCTAAATAGGGAAGTGAAACAACATGTTTCTTTCTCTCCCAGAAAGCATTGGGAAGATCATTACAAACTTCAGTTTTAAATTGATCTTCTATTAATTTGATTTGTTTTTTAACATTATCTTTACTGAGTTGTTCCTCAATACTTAATAAACTAATCTCTTCTTGAAGATAAACATAATTGTTTTTCTTTATGCTTAAGAAGCATATCTCTAACCTCATTAAGCATTCTAGTTTGACGGTCGGTGATGAATTCAAACTTAACGGGTTTATCCTTTAAAACAGTGGTTATTCCTTGTTGATCAGTCTTGGTTATGGGCATAATACTATGTAAAAAAGGGGCTCCTAATATTATTCTTCGTGTAATATTTTTCACAAGAATAAAGGAGGTAGGAATGCAAACATCCTGATTGCAGACATAAGCATCTGATAATTTATACTTAACTTTAAGCTTGCTCCCCCCATCTTGGGTAAGGGATTGAGTGGTTTTGTCAAAATATTTGGTAGGGATAATTCCCTCTTGGAGACAGTTTAAATCTGCATCACCGCCTATAAGTGCAACTTCATCTTTAAGAATGACGTTCCTATTAACAACAAGAGTAATTTTAACATACCACTTCTGAGAGGTTACTCTATCAAGAAGGTTTAAATAGTTTTCTGAAGGTGAAGAGATATCTTCATCCTTTCTCTCAATTCCCTCATTGTTAAGAGACTCTAATCGTTGACTAAGGGCTTTGAGGGTATTGACCTGTTCTTGAAGGTCTAAATAGTCTTCCTCAGAAGAATGGCTAATTCCTTTTCCTTTTTCCAAGACAATTATTCTTTGGTTAAGAAGTTTATTGTTCTTCTTAATCTGACTAATTTCAGATTAAAGTTGGGAAATCTATCTTCTCAGGTCATTCAAAGAAGTAGGAGTCTCTCTGATATTAGAGTGATGTAACCTGGATAAAACTTCACTTAATTGATAAGGAGTTTCTATTATGCGAGGAGCCTCTATCTTAGGTTGCTCTTGGATAAGAATTTCTATCATTTTCCTTTTCATTTTAGGGTCTGAGATAGCTTCAATAGCCTTTAAGGCTTGGTCTTGGTCACTGGTTAGGACATTTAATCCATTCATGTCAACTATGGACTTCCAGTAGTTAAGTTCATTGCATTGGCAATCATTGGTTGAAGATTCTGAGGATTCAGAATCTGAGGAGTAAATGACTCCAAGTTCTTCTTTCGAAGAGGTTTCTTCTACACTGGGTTCTATGAGGAGAACCTTTTCGAGTTGCGAACGAAGTTTATCGTCTTCAATCTCATTGAGAGCTTTCTTGGTCCAACACCTACTAGCATAATAACCTTGTTTTCCACATTTGTGGCAAATAACGTCAAGATTCTTAGCTTTCCGTTTTCCTTTGTTGTATAAGGGTTTATCTATGGGTTTAGGTTTCCTTATCTTATAATTCCTTTTCTTATAATCCTTATAAGGATTTTGGTAAGAGCTATTAGTCTTACTTTTATGGGACTCTTTCCTCTTATTGTGTTTAAGAGTTCTCATTTTGTTTTCTCCAGGGGGCTTTCCTAGATCAAAAGCGAATTGGTCGCAAAACTCACCCAGTTGGTGTTTCTCCGAAAGTTTTTGTTTTTTAAGCTGGTTTTTAAGTTTGATATCATTGCATAACACTAATCCTTCTGTTATGCAGTTGTTAATGATGTGGCCATAGGTCAATTCTGGGTAGTTGATGTTGATTCCATCATTTTTATCTCTAAGAGCTTTCCTAACTCTTTCAGAGAAAAGATGGAGGAGACTATCAATGAACTTGGCCTTCCAGTGGGCGGAATTCGAGTTATTTAATTGAAATACCCTAGAAAGGAAGGTATCTTTATACCACCTAAAATGTGTCAAGGAAGGACATCTCAGGTTTTGAAGGAGGGTTTGAATTTTCTCTCATATTGGTTGGTTAGATCCAACAAAATGTTGAAGGATGGAAAGGCTTAGGGTGTAAACCGCATCTTCCTCTCCAGTAGTAGTAGGAGTACTAGTTCCTTCAGTCTTAACAATTTTCTTATGAGAAAGAATGTCTTTCCTCTGGGATTCAGTGAGTTAATGATCCCGCCATCCTCTTAATTGACCTACAAATCCAGTGGTTATGAAAGAAGCAACAGAACTATCCAAGTTCCCATTCTGCTTGCAAACTGTGGCATACATGAGCATTCTATGTACAGTATCCAAAACTTGTTTTTCATTCAAACCATCTATGTTTCATTCATATATGGCTTTACCGGAATAGGAATTCTGGTAATTGTCAGGTTCTTCAAAGAGAATATCTTGAGGGGTAGGTCTCTTGTAGTAGTATTTTTCTATAGGTTAGGTGGCATAGATAGGATTTATCTGATGCTCCCTGTTGATGTTTTGATCAACAAACATCTGGGTTAATTGGTTGATATTTCCAAAAACCTCATCGTCTTCTTCAGAGGTATAATTTTCCTCGGAGGTGTTATCTTCATGGGATAAAATCCTAAGGTGAAAATTCTTAAGTTTATCCTCTAGAACTTTCATAAATTCATTATAATCTTCACTCATCTTAAACCCACTAATCTGTATAGGAGGTTGGACAATAGGAGTATCAGGAATATTTCTTGAAGACTGTTCTTGAAAGGGAATGGACTTATTCCTATTTTTAGACCATTGATCTAGGATCAGATTATGTTGATTCATCTGATTTTCCATACTCTCTTTAACAGAAATAAAAAGTTTTTCTAGAGAGATCATATGATCTCCAAGACAAGTAAGAAACACATTGGTAAAGTTTTGAGCTCTTATTAGAGAATTTAGTTCCCTAATAGTAACTTGACTAGTTTCAAGTTTCTTAATACTATTATACGCACTAGACTCAGCATTCTCAGCTAATTATAACGCCTTTTCAGGGGGTAAGGTGCCTCAAGTGTTTCTCCTTCCGGCGTAACCCAATGTCTTTGTAAAACAAGGATATTATTCTGTTGTAAAGCAAGTATATGGTCTTGAGTTCTTTATATAAAGAAAATAACAAACCAATGAGTGAAAGGGATAATAGTTTATTTTTTAGTTAAATTCTCATAAAAGAGTTCCTTAAATTCTTGTAATTCAGTTTTGGAAATTTTTTCAAAATACCATTTCCTAAATTCATAATTTTTGACATTATTAAATTCATTATTAATGAATTTTCTGGTTTCACTACCTTTTGAAAAATCTATCATAGATGAAATGATATTTCTGATTGAGTTGGAGATTCAACCCTAGGTTCTTTGTTTTCATAGATCCCATGGGGAATTCTGTTCTCACTTAACCTAATGTTTTCAACATATTCTTGTTCCAAAACTTCCTCTCTAGCTTTGGAAGTAGAAGCTCTAGGTAAAGTGCTAGGGGCTGTGACATAATCACTACGGGTAGAATATCTAGCGGATAAGGCCCTAGGTATAGTAAATTTACGATGTTGGTTGAACTTGATTTCAACATCTCCTTCAGCGGTTTGGATAATCTGATCTATCTCCTTATTAAGAATAGGTTTTGGCTCAATCTCTTGAGGCAGAGACCATGTCTCCGGGAAGTTAATCTCATTCGACCTAATTAGTCTATTAGTGGTAACGTTAGATGTAAGCAAATTTGTTTGCACTAAGGTTGTAGATCCATGAGGTGAAATATTTTTCACTTTTGGATTTAAAGTATTTAATACTTTATAATAGATTCCATAGCATATTGCTATAATTTCACTACCTGGCTTAAAATTATAGCCATTAGTGTGAATAGTTAGTCTCAACGCCTCCAACAAATTTTTTTCAGTCATTGATAGACTTAAATTAGGAGACACATCAAAATAGACTGGCCCATGGCACAGACTAGTCTCTATAACAGCAGCCAATGATTGTTTAAAATCTTGACATCTTCCATCTCTGACATAAGCCACGAGACTAGAGTTTAACCCTAACATAGTTAGAGGTTTAAAAGCAACTTGAATTAATCCAATATGAATAAAGTTGTAATTTTTAAAAGGAAGCAAATCCTTTTTGCTTAGTAACCCAATATTCTGGGTTGAACCTGAAACAGGTATGGTTTGTTCTGTAGTTTTAACTGCAAACCTGGAGCTGTCCCAAAGAAGAAGAGTCATGATGATGCCAGCAGAAGTGTTATATGATTCCAGGTGGCAAGAACCAAGGCATCGTGTGTACCAGCACAGGTTAGATGAAAGAATCCTTGTAACCAGGGAAAATCAACAGTTAGATCTGAATTTTGTAAATCAGACTAGCTACAAAATACTCAGAAGAGAAGGATTCCAACATATTCATCTTGGTCTCATGATGATCAGGATACACCCACTTCGCAATAAATTCGCAGGAACAAATGCGTTGATTGTATTGCGTGATACTCGGTGGAATGGTGAAAGATCCTTCATAGGGTCTATGGAAATCGACTTATCAGAAGGAACGCAATTAGTTTATATTGCTCCTGAAATGATGAACAGTATCCATGACTTCTATAATCATATCCAGCTGCCAATCCAAACACATGGATATGGAGACTGGCAAGGAGCTGAAAGCAATCTGTTAATCACAAGATCTCTGATTGGCAGATTAACAAACACGAGCTATGCAGCGTTTAGATAAAATGTTCAGAATGTATCAGATTACTTGGCCAGCAAAGGAGTCAAAGCAATCCCAAGAAAAAAAATTACAGCCCAGGAGCTGCAAGGGAAAAGGTGGATGCTGAAACCACCCCAACTGCAAGGAATACAAGCACCAAGTAGCGTGGGAGTAAGAAACAGATCTGACGGGTACATTTCGTTACGATTTTGGCGGTATAATCAACTACCTCCCAGGCAATCTTTCTCGGTTAATGAGTTGGATGAGGAGGACGTGTGTGAAGAAATCGCAGCAACCTCATTTGAAGAAAATTGGGACACTCTGGGAGAACTAAGTGGAAAATTTGACTATCTAGTCAAATACAGTACTCCACCAGGATGGAATGAAGGAGTTGAAGACATACAACCCACAGGATGGGATGATGATAACAACAACGAAGAAAATATTGATGGCAACGAGGGAGACCTCATGATCGATGCGGACTTTGACGACTTTGAGGCATATTGTCAATACCTTGAAGAAATCTCCCCCAAGTATGAGGTAAAGAAAAAGAAATACAAACTCGAGACCATACTGCCCAATGACGGGTTTAACAACCCTTTCGCGGAAGGTGGAGGGGAAGAGTCTGAAGAAGAGTCTAAAGAAGACACAAAGAAGGACAAATTGCAAATTCCCGGTCATAGCATACCAGAAGCAGCATTCGCTGCAGGAGGTGATGATGAAGACGATTTACCATACCCAAAACTTAGAAAGCATGAAGAAAAGGCTTACTCCTCAGCATCATTAACCTATAGGCTCCCAACAGAACCAGTAATGGGACCGGTCAACTATGGCCCTGCGGAAAGTAGCGCGGCAAGGATCCAACAACCTAAGTTTAGGGGAGGAAATAATAATGAGCAATGGAACCTCCCTTCAACACAGCAAAACAATGGTGCCATGCTGGTACTACCCGAAAACATAGGAATGTATGAAGATGTGTTAGACAGATGGGGATCAATTACGGTAAATTTGGTAAATGAAAAGCAATTCAAAAGCAACAAAAACAAGATAGCTTTCATTGAAAATTTACTAGGAGAAGTAGAAAAGAAAGTCTGGATCCAATGGAGGTGGCCTTCCCAACCGATTACGAAGCACTCGAGGCCATAGCAGATGACCCACAAAATATGGCATCCCAGATCAGAAGAATATTCTTGCTTGAAGACCCATACCAAGGCTCGACTGAAGAACAAAATAGGGCGTACAGAGACCTTGAAAGACTATCATGCGATAGTATGAAAGATATCATTAGATACATGAACAGCTTCAAGTTTCTAGCAGCAAAGTTAGGAAGGTTGTATATTTCCGGAGAACTATCAGAAAAGTTTTTCAGAAAATTACCCCCACTAATCAGAGAAGAAGTTAAAACTGCCTTTGAGGAGAAATACCCGGGAGCAACAATAGGTGTGATGCCACGGATACATTTTACGTACCAGTACCTCTCAGAATTATGTAAAAAGGCAGCATTGAAAAGAAGTCTGAAGGACTTAACTTTCTGCAACTAGATACCAATCCTAGGATATTATGGAGAACCAAGAAAGAAGTACGGGCTGCGAAAGGCAACAAATTAAAAAGGGAAACCTCATGAGTCTCATGTAAGGGTTTTCAAAAGAAAACACCAAGACAAACAGAGAAAGTGTAAGTGTTACATCTGCGGGATGGAGGGACATTTCGCACGAGACTGCCGAAACAAGCAAGGTAACATCGCCAGGGCTGCAGTGATTCAGGACCTAGATCTGCCAGATAACTGAGACGTTGTGACAGTAGACTTAAACGAATCAGACAATGATGCAATATATAGCATGTCAGAAGGAGAAGCTGGTCAGATGATAAATAATGCTAAAGCAGCAGTTGAGGAATTGCCAATAGAGGAATTAGCCCTGATGCTAGGATCAAAAGAAGGAGGATGGAGGCATAAGGTTAAAATACCGGAGGAGCAGCAGAAATGTGAACACTATTGGACCAGAGACACTATAGAAAAAGTACAATACTTCTGCATGACATGCAAGGATGGGATTGACCCAAGTAGAAGGATGAGCTACACCCTGTGCAAATTGGTGATATGCATGCTCTGCGCCAATTTCTATTTTCAGATAAAAATCCAACCTAAAGGCGAGCAGAAGAAGTATATAGGCAATAAGGACGTTCTCATTAAGGAGTTATGTCAGTATGTTGACCACCTCCAGACAGAAAACGAAATATTACTAAGGTTGGTAGATCAACAAATCCAAAAGGAAGCAGAATAGGTAATTGTAGCATCAGAAAAGGAAGCTCAGAGAAGGGTTGAAGATGAAGATGCTATATCAGAAACCGCGACATTATGGCAAGAAGAACAAGTTCTGAAGGCTGCAGAAGTTTAGAAACCTGGGAGAATCAGGAACAAACTCTACAACATGGTGGTTGAGTTCGAAATACCAGGAGTAAAACCCTACGAAGTTCAAGCCATACTTAACTCAGGAGCAACATCCTGTTGCTTGAATGTCAGCTGTGTACCAAAAGAAGCTTTGGAACCCAATCCATACCTCACATATTTTAGTGGAATAAGCTCAACAAAACAAGGGGCAAAATGGAATCTGAAGTATGGAATGATGAAGATAGGGGAAAATAAGTTCAGAATACCATTAGTGCGTGCATTTGACATGAGTACATTAGATGGCATTCAAATGCTAATCGTTTGCAACTTCATAAAATCAATATGTAGGATTGAGAATTGAAGGAAACACCTTGACCTTCTACAAAAACATCACCTCCATAAGCACAAGTGAGGAAGCCACCGTAGCTGCAGCAATAGAAGAACTTGACATGGAAGAAGCAGAATACTTGGCAACAAAAGAAATAGTGCTATTCAACATAGGAGAAACAAAAACTTCCTTTTTGAATAAATTATATAGGGAAATAGAAGTCCTAAAAACAGCAGGGTATATTGGAAATGAACCCCTGAAGCATTGGCAAAAGAACCAGATCAAATGTAGGCTCGACATCATAAATCCAGAAGTAACCATTGAGGACAAGCCCCTTAAACATGTGACACCAGCAATGGAGGAGTCCTTTAGGAATCATATGGAAGCATTACTTCAGCTAGGAGTGATAAGACCAAGCAAAAGTAAACACACGACGATGGCCATAATGGTAAACTCAGGAACAGAAATTGACCCGATCACAGGAAAGGAAAGAAAAGGAAAAGACGTATGGTATTCAATTACCGTACATTGAATGACAAAACTCACAAAGACCAGTACAGCCTACCAGGAATCAATACCATCCTAAAGAAAATCGGAAATAGCAAAGTGTACTCAAAATTCGACCTTAAGTCAGGTTTTCATCAGATTGCTATGGAAGAAGAATCAGTACCATGGACGACTTTTATTGTTCCAGGAGGATTATACGAATGGATAGTAATGCCGTTTGGTCTCAAAAATGCCCCTGTGGTATTTCAGAGGAAGATGAATAACTGCTTTAAAGGAACAGAAAGCTTTATCGCAGTTTACATTGATGACATTCTTATTTTTTCAGAAACAGAGGAAGAACACGCTCAGCACCTGATGCAGTTCGCCGGAATTGTCAAAAGAAATGGATTGATCTTATCCCCAACAAAGATGAAGATAACGGTTCAGGAGATCAAGTTCCTAGGAGCAGTAATATGCAAAGGAAAGATCAAGCTACAACCCCACATAATCAAGAAAATATTGGAGTTTAAGGAGGAAAAATTACATGATAAAAGGGGTTTACGAGGATGGCTGGGATTTCTGAATTATGCAAGGAACTATATCCCTAACCTGGGGACACTGGTTGGTCCTCTTCATTCAAAAACGAGCCCCCATGGAGAAAAGAGAATGAAACCAAGCGACTGGGAAATAGTTAACAAAGTCAAAATAATAGTTCAAAATCTTCCAGATTTAGAACTACCCCCTCAAAAGGTATACATAGTTATCGAAAATGATGGATGCATGGAAGGATGGGGAGGGATTTGCAAATGGAACAGGGCGGAAGGAGATTCAAAATCCGAGGAAAAAATCTGTGCATATGCATCCGGAAAATTCCCCAAAGTAAAATCAACCATTGATACAGAAATATATGCATGCATGGGAGCCTTACAGAATTTCAGAATCCATTACTTGGATAAGCAGCAACTTACCCTTAGAACTGATTGTCAGGCGATCATTAGTTTCTATAATAAATCAGTCCAAAACAAACCGTCGAGAGTTAGGTGGTCAAGTTTTACTGATTTTATTGATGGTTCCGGGGTAGAAGTTAAGTTTGAACATATTAAAGGAAAACACAATGTATTAGCTGACACGTTATCCAGATTGGCTCATGAAATTGCTTATGCAGGATGTCAAGAAGAGGATCCTCAAATTCTCAGTTTCCAGGAAGATCTACAGCATCTGGAAGGATCCCTAAAGGAGTTCCAGGAAGTTCCTCATCAACATCAGAGTCAGTACATGGAGCGGCTTTTCAGATGTACCCAGAAAATGTTCTGGACAACATTGAAATCATCGCAGAACTCTACAAATCATCCAGGAAGGAACAAAGCTCAAGGGAGTCAGGAGAGAAAAGATACTTGGCAGCACAAATTATCTCAAGACAAGCAAAAAGAACCATTGCAGAACTTAAAATCCTGCAACAAATGGCCTCAATCCGAACACAAGAATGTCTCATCAGAACATCCAAAGATAACTACTGCGGAGATCAACTACCCCTTGTTGACTCAGCAGTCATGGAATTGGAAGACATTAAGGACAAAATGGAACAGTGGGTCAAGGACCTCGAAGGAGCACATGTCTAAAATCAAAGGAGCCTGGTGAGCCCACTCAAGAAACGTGTGCGGCTCAGAATAAAAGGCAAAGCAACATCAACTTTTCAGATTCCCACTTTATAAAGTATTTTGGCATATTAGGGAAAGTAGATTCCCACTTAGCAATAATGGGTAATAATGCTTACCCACTTTTTAAAGTTGTTTGGCATGTATCAATCAGTGTGTACTTTAGTCAAATGGGCAAAGATTCGCAGAGATTTGAGATAATGACGATGGGGCCCATTGTTGTAACCGGTTGTCTCAAACCCTCATCAATCTTTTGCTATATAATAGGATTTCATGGTTCGTTTCAGATCATCGAGAATCACCACAACTCTCATACTCTGAAACATACTACAAACCATAATTTCCCTTCCTTGTATATTTGCGAAGTTTGCGTAATAAAAACTATGTAAAATATTTCAGTTTGAAGAAGGTATTAAATGTTCTGAACCTTTTCTTTTTACCTTTTTCATTATGTCTTTTATGCTTCCGCCCCTTTCTGGTATTAGAGCCTGAAAAAGGTTCTGATGGCCAACTAATTTGTTTATGGGGAAGCTAAGTAAGGAACTTTGGTGTTGGTCTTCTTATATTGGTTACAATTCTATTTGGATGAAGGAAAAAGGGTGTGGTATGGTACTGAACCCAGGAAAAGAGTTTCCGTTTGTGCTTCAGTAACCCATGCATGAGTCCAAATCCTTGTAACACTTGTAACTACTTATGAGAGAATAATACCAAGGAATCTGAAAGGCAAACCCAGATATTTCCCTAAAGGTCTAGAAATTAGTTAAGTTTATGTTTAATGAACTGGAGAATTACTTCTGAAACCTCCATTTACAAAGAAGCTGTAAAAGCAACTGAATCCATAGAAGAACCCTCTGTCAGTTTTGCCAAACCAACCGATCATCTCAAAGGAGCTACTATAGCTCTACTTAAACAAAACAACACAATCATCCAACTTCTAGTGCGTATCAGCGAAAAGCTAAAAGTCCTGTCCGAAGAACTACAACAATTAAAGGCACACACAAAAGGAAAAGCAACAGCCTCCGGAGGTGATAACTTTGAAGAAGCTCTTGAAGGTATCAGAAGAAACCTAGAAGGTCTTTCCCTCGGTAAGCCGGTAGGAAAGAAGCCAAAAGAGAAGGCCCCTTTTTACGTCTTCAAGGACCCCTTAAATATTTTCACAACAGAAAAGAAACGCGTATGAATCAAGGCTCATTCTTCTCTCAGAATTATCCGGGATATCTGAGAAGCCCGAGCGGAAAGATTGTGTCAAGATTTTGGAAGCTAAAACCATCCTACAAAGATAGAGTTGAAACAAAGTTAAAGATCAGGTGGTGCAGAGACGTAGCGGAGTTCTTCGACGGCATAGACAACGAACAAGCAAAGTCTTTAGCAAATTGGTACAGAGAATTTGCAGAAGAACTGAGCTCTGAACTCAGGAAGCTTGCGAGATGAGCAGGACACAACAGCCACCCCCTTTCACGGGAGTTAGAAGGAACGAACAAATACCCTCACAGGAGGACCAAATTCGTGATTACCGCCTAGGAACTAGGTTAAGATATGAAGCTCAAAGGAGAATACCAAGGATATTCGAAAACCAGTATCGGAGAAGCCTTGAAAGTCAGGTCGATCCAAACCAAGAGCTGGAGATGTCCCAAAGAAGAAGAGTCATGATGACGCCAGCAGAAGTGTTATATGATTCTAGGTGGCAAGAACCAAGGCATCGTGTGTACCAGCACATGTCAGATGAAAGAATCCTTGTAGCCGAGGAAAATCAACAGTTAGATCTGAATTTTGTAAATTAGACTAGCTACGAAATACTCAGAAGAAAAGGATTCCAACATATTCATCTTGGTCTCATGATGATCAGGATACACCCAATTCACAACAAAGTTGCAGGAACAAATGCGTTGATTGTACTGCGTTATACTCAGTGGAATGGTGAAAGATCCATCATAGGGTCTATGGAAATCGACTTATCAGAAGGAACACAATTAGTTTATATTGCTCCTAAAATGATGATAAGTATCCATGACTTCTATAATCATATCCAGCTGGCATCCAAACACATGGATATGAAGACTGGCAAGGAGCTGAAAGCAATCTGTTAATAATAAGATCTCTGATTGGCAGATTAACAAACACGAGCTATGCAGCGTTTAGATACAATGTTCAGAATGTATCAGATTACTTGGCCATCAAAGGAGTCAAAGCAATCCCAGGAAAAAAATTTACAGCCCAGGAGCTGCAAGGGAAAAGGTGGATGCTGAAACCACCCCAACAGCAAGGAATACAAGCACCAACTAGCGTGGATGTAAGAAACAGATCTGACGGGTACACTTCGTTAAGATTTGGGCGGCATAATCAACTACCTCCCAGGAAATCTTTCTCGGTTAATGAGTTGGATGAGGAGGACGTGTGTGAAGAAATCGCAGCAGCCTCATTTGAAGAAAATTGGGACACTCTGGGAGAACCAAGTGGAAAATTTGACTATCTTGTCAAATACAGTACTCCACCAGGATGGAATGAAGGAGTTGAAGACATACAACCCACAGGATGGGAGGATGATAACAACAACAAATAAAACGATGATGGCAACGAGGGAGACCTCATGATCGATGCGGACTTTGACGACTTTGAGGCATATTGTCAATACCTTGAAGAAATCTCCCCCAAGTATGAGGTAAAGCAAAAGAAAGACAAACTCGAGACCAAACTGCCCAATGACGGGTTTAACAACCCTTTCGCAGAAGGTGGAGGGGAAGAGTCTGAAAAAGAGTCTAAAGAAGACACAGAGAAGGACAAATTGCAAATTCCCGGTCATAGTATACCAGAAGCAGCATTCGCTGTAGGAGGTGACGAGGAAGACGATTTACCATACCCAAAACTCAGAAAGCATGAAGAAAAGGCTTACTCCTCAGCATCATCAACCTATAGGCTCCCAACAGAACCAGTAATGGGACCGGTCAACTATGGCCCTGCGGAAAGTAGCGCGGGAAGGATCCAACAACCTAGGTTTGGCGACCTAAAGACAGCGGTGACTAAGTTCAGGGGAGGAAATAATAATGAGCAATGGAACCTCCCTTCAGCACAACAAAACAATTGTGCCATGCTGGTACTACCCAAAAACATAGGAATGTATGAAGATGTGTTAGACAGATGGGGATCAATTACGGTAAATTTAGTAAATGAAAAGCAATTTGAAAGCAACAAAAACAAGATAGCTTTCATTGAAAATTTACTAGGAGAAGTAGAAAAGAAAGTCTGGATCCAATGGAGGATGGCCTTCCCAACCGATTACGAAACACTCGAGGCCATAGCAGATGACCCACAAAATGTGGTATCCCAGATCAGAAGAATATTCTTGCTTGAAGACCCATACCAAGGCTCGACTGAAGAACAAAATAGAGCATACGGAGACCTTGAAAGACTATCATGCGATAGTATGAAAGATATCATTAGATACATGAATGACTTCAAGTTTCTAGCAGCAAAGTCAGGAAGGCTGTATATTTCAGGAGAACTATCAGAAAAGTTTTTCCGAAAATTACCCCCTCTAATCGGGGAAGAAGTTAAAACTGCCTTTGAGGAGAAATACCCGGGAGCAACAACAGGTGTCATGCCACGGATACATTTTACGTACCAGTACCTCTCGGAATTATGTAAAAAGGAAGCATTACAAAGAAGTCTGAAGGACTTAACTTTCTGCAACCAGATACCAATCCCAGGATATTATAGAGAACCAAGAAAGAAGTACAGGTTGTGAAAGGCAACAAATTACAAAGGGAAGCCTCATGAGTCTCATGTAAGGGTGTTCAAAAGAAAACACCAAGACAAACAGAGAAAGTGTAAGTGTTACATCTGCGGGATGGAGGGAAATTTCGCACGAGACTGCCGAAACAAACAAGGTAACATCGCCAGGGCTGCAGTGATTCAGGACCTAGATCTGCCAGACAACTGGGACATTGTGTCAGTAGACTTAAATGAATCAGACAGCGATGCAATATGTAGCATGTCAGAAGGAGAAGCTGGTCAGACGAAAAATAATGCTAAAGCAGCAATTGAGGAATTGCCAATAGAGGAATTAGCCCTGATGCTAGGATCAGAAGAAGGAGGATGGAGGCATAAGGTTAAAATACCGGAGGAGCAGCAGAAATGTGAACACTATTGGACCAGAGACACTGTAGAAAAAGCACAATACTTTTGCATGACATACAAGGATGGGATTGACCCAAGTAGAAGGATGAGCTGCACCCTGTGCAAATTGGTGATATGCCTGCTCTGCGCCAATTTCTATTTTCAGATAAAACTCTAACCTAAAGGCGAGCAGAAGAAGTATATAGGAAACAAGTACGATCTCATTAAGGAGTTATGTCAATATGTTGACCACCTCCAGACAGAAAACGAAAGATTACAAAGGTTGGTAGATCAACAAATCCAAAAGGAAGCGGAAGAGGTAATCGTAGCATCAGAAAAGGAAGCTCAGAGAAGGGTTGAAGATGAAGATGCTGTATCAGAAACTGCGGCATTATGGCAAGAAGAACAAGTTCCGAAGGCTGCAGAAGTTCAAAAACCTGGGAGAATCAGGAACAAACTCTACAACATGGTGGTTAAGTTCGAAATACCAGGAGTAAAACCCTTCGAAGTTCAAGCCATACTTGACACAAGAGCAATATCTTGTTGCTTGAATGTCAGTTGTGTACCAAAAGAAGCTTTCGAACCCAATCCATACCTCACATATTTCAGTGGAATAAGCTCAACAAAACAAGAGGCAAAATGGAAGCTGAAGTATGGAATGATGAAGATAGGGGAAAATAAGCTCATAATACCATTAGTGCACGCATTTGACATGAGTACATTAGATGGCATTCAAATGCTAAACGGTTGCAACTTCAAAAAATCAATGTATGGAGGATTGAGAATTGAAAGAAACACCTTGACCTTCTACAAAAACATCACCTCCATAAGCACAAGTGAGGAAGCCACCGTAGCAGCAGCAATAGAAGAACTTGACATGGAAGAAGCAGAATACTTGGCAACAAAAGAAATAGTGCTATTCAACATAGGAGAAACAAAAACTTCCTTTTTGAATAAATTCTATAGGGAAATAGAAGTCCTAAAAACAGCAGGGTATATTGGAAATGAACCCCTGAAGCATTGGCAAAAGAACCAGATCAAATGTAGGCTCGACATCATAAATCCAGAAGTAACCATTGAGGACAAGCCCCTTAAACATGTGACACCAGCAATGGAGGAGTCCTTTAGGAATCATGTGGAAGCATTACTTCAGCTAGAAGTGATAAGACCAAGCAAAAGCAAACACAAGACGATGGCCATAATGGTAATCTCAGGAACAGAAATTGACCCGATCACAGGAAAGGAAAGAAAAGGAAAAGAACGTATGGTATTCAATTACCGTACATTGAATGACAACACTCACAAAGACCAGTATAGCCTACCAGGAATCAATACCATCCTAAACAAAATTGGAAATAGCAAAGTGTACTCAAAAATCGACCTTAAGTAGGGTTTCCATTAGATTGCTATGGAAGAAGAATCATTACCATAAACGGCTTTTATTGTTCCGGGAGGATTATACGAATGGCTAGTAATGTCTTTTGGTCTCAAAAATGCCCCTACGGTATTTCAGAGGAAGATGGATAACTGCTTTAAAGGAACAGAAAACGTTATCGCAGTTTACATTGATGACATTCTTATTTTTTCAGAAACAGAGGAAGAACACGCTCAGCACCTGATGCAGTTCGCCGGAATTGTCAAAAGAAATGGATTGATCCAATCCCCAACAAACATGAAGATAGCGGTTCAGGAGATCGAGTTCCTAGGAGCAGTAATATGCAAAGGAAAGATCAAGCTACAACCCCACATAATCAAGAAAATCTTGGAGTTTAAGGAGGAAAAATTACGGGATAAAAGGGGTTTACGAGGATGGCTGGGATTGCTGAATTATGCAAGGGACTATATCCCTAACCTAGGGACACTGGTTGGTCCTCTTCATTCAAAAACGAGCCCCCATGGAGACAAGAGAATGAAGCCAAGCGACAGGGAAATAATTAACAAAGTCAAAAGAATAGTTCAAAATCTTCCAGATTTAGAACTACCCCCTCAAAAGGCATACATAGTTATTGAAACTGATGGATGCATGGAAGGATGGGGAGGGATTTACAAATGGAAAAGGGCGGAAGGAGATTCAAAATCCGAGGAAAAAATCTGGGCATATGTATCGGGAAAATTCCCCAAAGTAAAATCAACCATTGATGCAGATATATATGCATGCATGGGAGCCTTACAGAATTTCAGAATTCATTACTTGGATAAGCAGCAACTTACCCTTAGAACTGATTGCCAGGCGATCATTAGTTTTTACAATAAATTAGTCCAAAACAAACCGTCTAGAGTTAGGTGGTCAAGTTTTACTAATTTTATTAATGGTTCCGGGGTAGAAGTTAAGTTTAAACATATTAAAGGAAAACACAATGTATTAGCTGACACATTATCCAGATTGGCTCATGAAATTGCTTATGCAGGATGTCAAGAAGAGGATCCTCAAATTCTCAGTTTCCAGGAAGATCTACAACTTCTGGAAGGATCCCTGAAGGAGTTCCAGGAAGTTCCTCATCAACAGCAGAGTCAGTACATGGAGCGGCTTTTCAGATGTACCCAGAAAATGTTCCGGACAACATCGAAATCGTCACAGAACTCTACAAATCATCCAGGAAGGAACAAAGCTCAAGGGAGTCAGGAGAGAAAAGATACTTGGCAGCACAAATTATCTCAAGACAAGCAAAAAGAACCATTGCAGAACTTAAAATCCTACAAAAAATGGCCTCAATCCGAGAACAAGAATGTCTCATCAGAACATCCAAAAGATAACTACTGGGGAGATCAACTACCCCTTGTTGACTCAGCAGTCATGGAATTGGAAGACATTAAGGACAAAATGGAACAGTGGGTTAAGGACCTCGAAGGAGCACATGTCTAAAAACAAAGAAGCCTGGTGAGCCCACTCAAGAAACATGTGCGGCTCAGAATAAAAGGCAGAGCAACATCAACTTTTCAGATTCCCACTTCATCAAGTATTTTGGCATATTAGGGAAAGTAGATTCCCACTTAGCAATAATGGGTAATAATGCTTACCCAAAAAGGCAAAGATTCGCAGAGATTTGAGATAATGACGATGGGGCCCAATGTTGTACCCGGTTGTCTCAATCCCTCATCAATCTTTTGCTATATAATAGGAATTAATGGTTCGTTTCAGATCATCGAGAATCACCACAACTCTCATACTCTGAAACATACTACAAACCATAATTTCCCTTCCTTGTATATTTGCGAAGTTTGCGTAATAAAAACTCTGTAAAATATTTCAGTTTGAAGAAGGTATTAAAAATTCTGAACCTTTTCTTTTTACCTTTTTCATTATGTCTTTTATTCTTCCGCCCCTTTCTGGTATCAGAACCTGAAAAAGGTTCTGATGGCCAACTAATTTGTTTATGGGGAAGCTAAGTAAGGAACTTTGGTGTTGGTCTTCTTATATTGGTTACAATTCTATTTGGATGAAGGTAAAAGGGTGTGGTATGGTACTGAACCCAGGAAAAGAGTTTCCGTTTGTGCTTCAGTAACCCATGCATGAGTCCAAATCCTTGTAACATATGTAACTACTTATGAGAGAATAATACAAAGGAATCTGAAAGGCAAACCCAGATATTTCCCTAAAGGTCTAGAAATTAGTTAAGTTTATGTTTAATGAACTGGAGAATTACTTCTGAAACCGCCATTTACAAAGAAGCTGTAAAAGCAACTGAATCCATAGAAGAACCCTCTGTCGGTTTTGCTAAACCAACCGACCATCTCAAAGGAGCTACTATAGCTCTACTCAAACAAATGAACACAATCATCCAACTTCTAGTGCGTATCAGTGAAAAGCTAGAAGACCTGTCCGAAGAACTACAACAATTAAAGGCACACACAAAAGGAAAAGCAACAGCCTCCAGAGGTGATAACTTTGAAGAGGCTCTTGAAGGTATCAGAAGAAACCTAGAAGGTCTTTCCCTCGGTAAGCCGGTAGGAAAGAAGCCAAAAGAGAAGGCCCTTTTTACGTCTTCAAGGACCCCTTAAAGATTTTCACAACAGAAAAGAAACGCGTATGAATCAAGGCCCATTCTTCTCTCAGAATTATCCGGGATATCTCAGAAGCCCAAGCGGAAAAATTGTGTCAAGATTTTGGAAGCTAAACCCATCCTACAAAGATAGAGTTGAAACAAAGTTAAAGATCAGGTGCTGCAGAGACGTAGCGGAGTTCTTCACCGGCATAGACAACGAACAAGCAAAGTCTTTAACAAATTGGTACAGAGAATTTACAGAAGAACTGAGCTCTGAACTTAGGAAGCTTGCGAGATGAGCAGGACACAACAGCTGCCCCCTTTCACGGGAGTTGGAAGAAATGAACAAATACCCCCACAGGAGGACCAAATTCGTGATTACCGCCTAGGAACTAGGTTAAGATATGAAGCTCAAAGGAGACTACCAAGGATATTCAGAAACCAGTATCGGAGAAGCCTTGAAAGTCAGGTTGATCCAAACCAAGAGCTGGAGATGTCCCAAAGAAGAAAAGTCATGATGATGCCAGCAGAAGTGTTATATGATTCCAGGTGGCAAGAACTAAGGCATCGTGTGTACCAGCACAGGTCAGATGAAAGAATCCTAGTAACCGGGGAAAATCAACAGTTAGATCTGAATTTTTTTAAATCAGACTAGCTACGAAATACTCAGAAGAAAAGGATTCCAACATATTCATCTTGGTCTCATGATGATCAAGATACACCCACTTCACAACAAATTCGCAGGAACAAATGCGTTGATTGTACTGTGTGATACTCGGTGGAATGGTGAAAGATCCATCATAGGGTCTATGGAAATCGACTTATCAGAAGGAACGTAATTAGTTTATATTTCTCCTGAAATGATGATAAGTATCCATGACTTCTATAATCATATCCAGCTGGCATCCAAACACATGGATATGAAGACTGGCAAGGAGCTGAAAGCAATCTATTAATCATAAGATCTCTGATTAGCAGATTAACAAACACGAGCTATGCAGTGTTTAGATACAATGTTCAGAATGTATCAGATTACTTGGCCATCAAAGGAGTCAAAGCAATCCCAGGAAAAAAATTTACAGCCCAGGAGCTGCAAGGGAAAAGGTGGATGCTTAAACCACCCCAACAGCAAGGAATACAAGCACCAACTAGCGTGGATGTAAGAAACAGATCTGACGGGTACACTTCGTTAAGATTTGGGCGGCATAATCAACTACCTCCCAGGAAATCTTTCTCGGTTAATGAGTTGGATGAGGAGGACGTGTGTGAAGAAATCGCAGCAGCCTCATTTGAAGAAAATTGGGACACTCTGGGAGAACCAAGTGGAAAATTTGACTATCTTGTCAAATACAGTACTCCACTAGGATGGAATGAAGGAGTTGAAGACATACAACCCACAGGATGTGATGATGATAACAACAACAAATAAAACGATGATGGCAACGAGGGAGACCTCATGATCGATGCGGACTTTGACGACTTTGAGGCATATTGTCAATACCTTGAAGAAATCTCCCCCAAGTATGAGGTAAAGCAAAAGAAAGACAAACTCGAGACCAGACTGCCCAATGACGGGTTTAACAACCCTTTCGCGGAAGGTGGAGGGGAAGAGTCTGAAGAAGAGTCTAAGGAAGACACAGAGAAGGACAAATTGCAAATTCACGGTCATAGCATACCAGAAGCAGCATTCGCTGCAGGAGGTGACGATGAAGACGATTTACCATACCCAAAACTCAGAAAGCATGAAGAAAAGGCTTACTCCTCAGCATCATCAACCTATAGGCTCCCAACAGAACCAGTAATGGGACCGGTCAACTATGGCCCTGCGGAAAGTAGCGCGGGAAGGATCCAACAACCTAGGTTTGGAGACCTAAAGACAGCGGTGACTAAGTTCAGGGGAGGAAATAATAATGAGCAATGGAACCTCCCTTTAGCCCAGCAAAACAATGGTGTCATGCTGGTACTACCCGAAAACATAGGAATGTATGAAGATGTGTTAGACAGATGGGGATCAATTACGGTAAATTTGGTAAATGGAAAGCAATTCGAAAGCAACAAAAACAAGATAGCATTCATTGAAAATTTGCTAGGAGAAGTAGAAAAGAAAGTCTGGATCCAATGGAGGATGACCTTCCCAACCGATTACGAAGCACTCGAGGCCATAACAGATGACCCACAAATTGTGGTATCCCAGATCAGAAGAATATTCTTGCTTGAAGACCCATACCAAGGCTCGACTGAAGAACAAAATAGAGCATACGGAGACCTTGAAAGACTATCATGCGATAGTATTGTCGCGGCCGGCTAAAAATTTTCGAGTCGCCATCATATTTTTTAAGGAAAATAATGATAAACCTAAAAAATACTAATCCTAAAGGTAGAGATTCCTAAGGTTCGGGAGTCGGTTAAGTGAGGGGAAGGTGTTAGGCACCCCTCACCTCCATTGTACTCAATGGGATCCTCCTTAGATTTTAGGGTATGCTTGTTTGTTTGTCTAATTTCTATTTATTTACAAAAGAAACCTAAATTTTTTATTAATTATACTCGCAAGGGTTCACAACCCTATGCCTACGTACCCTCATTTTGAAGGATCAGAGTAACCTAAGTTCACCTCCCCTATTCCTACCCTCTAACCCTATTCCTAATCCTAATCCCAAACTTAATCCACTATTTATACTCTTGGATAAAGAGTTCTATCCCTTAAATCTATTATTTATGCTCCTAGATAAGGAGTTTTATCCCTTATCCATTATATATACTCTCGGACAGAGAGTTCTATCCTTTATCCATTGTTTATACTCTCGGACGGAGAGTTATATCCCTTATCCATTGTTTATACTCTCGGATGGAGAGTTCTATCCCTTATCCATTGTTTATACTCTCTGATGGAGAGTTCTATCCCTTATCCATTGTTTATACTCTCGGACGGAGAGTTTTATCCATTATCCATTGTTTATACTCTCGGATGGAGAGTTTTATCCCTTATCCATTGTTTATACTCTCGAATGGAGAGTTCTATCCCTTGGCCTTTATTTATACTCTTGGAACCTAAGAGTTTTATCCCCATATCCAATCCCTTATTTAGGCTCTCGGACCAAGAGCTTTATCCCTTGCTTTTATATCCCAAAAAAATCCCTTTTTATCCTTGTATTAAAACCAAAATGCCATTTTGTGCTAAAGAAAATAAATCCCGAATTATTTCAAAGTGATTTCTAAATTTTCAATAATCCCAAAAAATAATATTTTAATCCCCAATTAATATCTAACCTAATTAAATAATTTAATTATCCAAAACCCTATTTCTAAACCCCAATTAATACTTAATTAAAAAATTAAATTAAGTTATTAATTTAATTAATTAAAAACCCAAAAATCCTATTTTTTAAAACCCTAATTAAAATTTTATCTAGTTAAACAAATAAATTAAGTTATTAATTTATTTATAAGAAAAACCTAAAATCCTATTTTCTTTAAAAACCTAAATCAATAATTAACCCCATTAAGTAATTAAATTAAGTTATTAATTTAATTACAAAGAAAAACCCTTAATTAAAAGGACCCAATTGCATAATTAAATTAAGTTGTTAATTTAATTATGAAAACCTAAACCCTAAGTAAAAATTAACTTAACCAACTAATTAAATTAAGTTATTAATTTAATTACATATATAAAAAACTAAAACCCTAATACAATAATTAAATTAAGTTATTAATTTAATTATCTAAAAACCTAATACCCTAATTAACATTAAAACCCAATTATCTAACTAAATTAAAATAAAAAGTTCAATAAAATCCGGGGGTGTATTTTCCACTTAAGAAGTCATTGGGCTAGGGGTGGGGGGTGCTAATAGTAATCAGGGCGCAAGGCCCAATTACTAAAGACCCTAATCAGAAAGAAAAAAGGAAAAAAACCAAAGGGGAGAGAGTCAATGGTTGACCCTCTCAGTACGCCTTGATAACGATCAAACGATGATCATCACTCAAGAATCCTGACCCTTGCTTTCAATTACCGGTCAAAGTACATGGAAAGGACGGACGAGATTTGCAGTCCACTGAAGGACACGGTACGCACGCGCCATAGGAATAGTCAACGTCTCCTAATCTGGTGGCCCAGGGACGGCCACGTGGGAGGATCGTGGGTGTCGGCGAGGAAGTATATAACCCCAATCCCTTCAGAAGCGGATCATTTGGATCCCTTCTTTCTCTTTCTAACCCTCTTCTTCTCTCTCTAATCCTCCAATTCTCTCTCGCCTCTCTGCTCCTTTCCGTAGCCGGTGGGCCTTCCGACCACTGTGCGCAACCCTCAAACCACCGCAAAGCCCAGAACTCCGGTTGCTATTCAACCAGAAAATTCATCAATTAAGAACCCTAACCCCCAGCCTCACCCAGAAAACCCCCTGTTCTTCAGGATTCGTTAGAACCCTATGAAGATAAACCCTAATCCCCATGAACCCTAACCCTAAACCTAAGAACCCTAACCCCAATGAACCCAAAAACGACCCAGTTCCTTAGGGTTTACGAAGAACCCTAGGAACCTTAACCCTAACCCGTATGAACCCTAACCCTAAACTTCCAGAAAACTCTAAAAACCCCAAATCGCGACATTCGACAATCAATCAACACAAAAAGCTAAGTGGTTTACCTTTCTTTGCCGTGACACTGGTCACAAATTATCCTATGGTCTCTACTTCTTTTTCTCTTCTAATCTCCTTCTCTTTTGTTTGCAGATAATGATCTGTGGAGGCCAAGGATTCACGTAGCAATTTTCCAGATTCCTCCCCCCTCTCTCTGATTCATTCTTAGTATTTATAAAGTTAGGGTTTTGGTTTTGAATTAAGTTAGATTTAGATTTTAATTTAGGAAGTTTTGATGTTATTTTTTATCTGATTTGATTTTGTTGTACAATTAGAATTAGGTTTGTAATTTTTTATTTGATTTATGTACTTTCTGAGAGATTTGATTTGTTGTACCAAATTTGATTTGGAAGATTAATAAACATGATCTTGTTTGATACGATCCAAATTCTGCGTACAGTTAGGGTTTGGATGAAATGGGGAAGAAGACGACCCATTGGGTCAACAATTTTGACCCAAACAAAATATAAAAATAATAGTATAATTAATGACTAAAGTAAAATAAAAATAAATAATAAAAAAAGACAATAATATAATAACCCTAATAATGTTAATAGACCGGTCCCTCTTGGCCATCCCTTAACTTAAGTTAATAAAATACAATTAATCCAAATTAATAATAGAAATAACAATCCTAGATGTTAACATTAATTCCACAATAACCCCATAAAAATAATAAAAAAATAAACATAAATATTATCATTAATATAAAAATAACCTAGTTACTAAATAAAAAGAAATAAAAATAGTAACCATAAATAATTAAAATAACCACAACCAGTCCCTATTTAAATCCATGACCCTAATTACCTTAATTACCAATAATAAAAACCCTAACTATCAAATAATTTTCATTGGCCCACTAAAACTTACAATTTAATCCTAATGGCCTTAAACACCAATATGAATTAACCACAATATTCAAAAAGAAGTTAAAAAATGACTAATTCTAAAATAAAACCTGGTTATTATACTAAAACACAAACTTCCTAATTCTCTAAAAATAAATCATCTCTAAAAATAAATAAAATAAACTTTAACAAAATAATAAAACAAATAATAAAAAATCTTTACACCGGACCAATTCCAAAATGGGCCTAAGAGTATTAGCAAACTCAGGAGCCTGCTAACATCTAACTGACACCCCCCTGGCAGCAAGAAAAAATCCAAAAACGGTAACAAATCCCTGGTCAAAATTTAGGGTACTACAGCTGCCCCTATTTAATCGTCTTCGAATCAGAAGGATGATGTCGATGAGCCCTCCTCCTTTGAGGTGGAGACGATTAAATATAAGAAGGACCCTAATTTTGACCGCAGAACCCGATAGGTACTAAGCTGATGTCCTAAAATCCTTGGTAATAGACCCATAGTGAAATATCCGACTGAACCCCTTGATAAATACCTTTGAGAACCCCCTCTGATAAAACCCCAATGATGAAATATAGTGACACCCCTTGCTAGAAGCCTTTTATGACAAACCCAATAAACCCTTTTGATAAACTGTCTGATGGAACCCCTTGAAATTTAAATAAAAACCCTTAACAGAATCCCCTTGATAAAATCCCTTGGTGATTATGAACCCTATGCATGTATGCATGTTTAAAAGTATGTGTGCTCTTATGCATGATGCATTATTTTGGGCTAACGTCTCTTTTATGATATGCAATGTATATCTTTGTCTGAAATAATACTTTCCATAACGTCCAGACTCCCTGACCCTTGAGACTTTGATAATTGTAGTAAGCCATGATATCCTTGATTCCTGTTTAATATGTAACATACAGTTAAAGAATCTCCCATGTTGGTTAGACTGTAACGTACATTCCTGTCAGTGTATAGACCCTATATCCTGCTTCGGAAGAATATGATCCCTTTGATGATTCCAAAAACCGAAGTAAAATCCATTTTCCCTTTTCAAAGCTTTTATTTATACCCGATATTTCAATGCATTATTTCACAATTAATCGACACCTTGTAATCAAGAGGAATAATTTAGGAGGCAAAGCAATATATTCGAAAAACAAATTTATTGAGAATTGGCCCGAAAATGGGCAATGATAAGTAAGGAGGGTAATTATCATAAGGAGATATTACCGTAAATCCAGAAAAATGTAAAATGGCAATAAGAAGACAAATTTATTTATGTTCCTATTAAATTTAACACCAGCAAATACCCCTAAGAGTCCAAGATCACGACACTTCGCTTCTGAAGATGATGGCTGGAATGATCGCTCCCTTCTGAATTCCTATTACGGGGTGACTTGAGTGTTTTCAGTCATATGCCTTTTGAATATCCCTAACTTTTGCCTGGACCACCTTTTTTAGAGTCTTAGTCCACCGGGATGATATACCATTTTTTTTTTCGACTAAGCCGCACTTTAGGGTTTCCGACTTGTCGGGTATCATTTTTTATTCAAGTCCCTAATTTTTGCCTGGATTGCTCTTTCGAGTTTTCAATCCACTGGGACGCCCTAATTTTTGCCTAAGTCGCCTTTAGGGTTTTCGACTTAGCGGGCTTTTATCCTCTTTTTCTAGACATAGCATTTTTGACCGAATCGGAGTTCACCGGTCGCGGTAAATCCGCTCCATCCACGGTTGTTAATATTAGGGCTCCGCCAGAGGAGGCACTCTTCACGACATATGGCCCTTCATAGGGTGGGGTTCATTTGACGTGGTGATCTTTATGGATGGGTAATATTTTCCTTAACCCCAAGTCTCCCTCTTCGCGTAGGCTATGACGAATTTCTTTGTCAAACGCTCTCTTAATTCCCCGTGGATATAACTGCCCACAGCCACACGTTTCCCTTATACGAGGATTAGCTGATCGAGCCTAGTTTGCACCCCTTCTGCCTTATCCAGTTTAGCTTTCTTTAAGATCCTAGATGACGAATTTTCACCCTAATTGATAGCCCCTCTTTGAAGCCCATATCCTTATGCAAATAGAAATTTCCATCGAGCTCCAGGTCCAGGTCCTTCATAGGAGTCCGAAGTTTCACAATCCATTGGATTCTCAAATATTGTTAAGTACATTATGAGTGGTCTCCTTGGGACTGGTAGCGGCAATATAGGTGGCTTTCATTTTGTCCTTTATTCCCTTTTGACTGACCATGGACCCTGATATTTTCCAGATCTGATTCCATAGGTACACCTTGTGGGCTTTAGCCGTAACTTGAATTTCCTTAACTGATCCAACAACTTTTGCAAGTTAGTTATGTGATCTTCTTCCTTTTGCGACTTGGTAATCGTATTATCCATATGAACCTCTATCTCCTTATGCCCCATATTACCATAGTCCTTTGATAAGTTACTCCTACGTTCTTTAACCCAACAGGCGTTGCCTTGTGACAAAAAGTTGAATTGCTTCTTGACTTCTTCCCTGATCTGGAGGATCATATCTGATCTAGTCTTCCTCATCTTTTGCTTGATTGGCGTGCATTCTAGTTTGAGTAGTGGCTTGTGCTTGCCGATGCTTGTACCAAGTCCTGGCGTATCTTGGTATGACCGTGCGAACACGTCGAAGTATCCTTGCAATAGCTCGATCAGTCTTTCCTTTATATCCTTATCCGGAGAAGCACGACTTTGACCTCTTTCCTATCTTCCTTAGTTTCCAGATTGATCACATCCACTAGTTCCTGGTGAGGTGGTATTTCCTTGTCCTCTTGCCTCAACAGTCTGGCTAACTCTTCGAGAAGCTCACACTCGTCCTCATCACCCTCTTCCGCTTGGTTAATAGGTAATTCGAAGTCATTCGAGATTATAGCAGTGTCATTTTTAATAGGTTCACTTTTAAATTTGCACGAGGAAAATTTTTATTAGTATCCCTTTTTAGAATGAAGTGCTAGAGATGAAAATATTGAAAGAAGGTATATTGCCATTTTGAACAAACAGAAAATGAAAGAAAAAGATCTCGATTGAAAACAAAATGCAATTTTATTGATAGAAATAATCCAATGAAATAAAAGGTGGCCCTACAAAGCTTTGTCCACTTTCCTTGGGCATAGCAAGGGACTTATTATTATTTTAAGGAAAAAGTAAATTACTTCGAAACAAAAATCATCTCAAAAATCCCGATAGTTCTCCAATTGTCGGAATTAGGCATTCTTTTCTTCCTCTTCCGTTAAGGCCACATGATCCCAAATTCCAAATCCCGCACCATGGAAATCGTCTTCTAATCCTTCATTAGTCGGTTTGTAACCCAGCCCAAACAAATCCTTCTCCTCAGGTACCTCCCACTGTTTGCCCCAGTTTGATGTGTCTCCCTTATTAATAAGGAATTCCTCTCCCATCCCTACCATGGTGCTGACTGTTGCCCCAATGTGCCCCAGTGATGCATGATCTCCCAGTTTTGGTCCTTCGGGGTCTACAACACTGACATCATTTTTCTTTGAGTTGTTCTCGGGATACCCCTTATTGTTATGTTGATCGGAGGATGACTGCCCAATCTTTCCTGCCTTTAGACCGTTCTCAATCCTTTCTCCAATGATAACCAAGTCAGTAAATCCTGTTGAGACTACCCCAATCATCCTTTCATAGTATAGTCCTTGCAGAGTTCCCATGAATGTATCCACTAGCTCGCTTTCCCGCAATGGAGGTTGCACACGAGAGGCTAGCTCCCTCCATCTCTGGGCATACTTCTTAAAAGATTTGCTCCCTTTTTGAGACATGTTTTGCAATTGTAAGCGGTCAGGGGCCATGTCTACATTATATTGGTATTGCCTTATAAAGGCACTTGCCAGATCCTCCCAGTTCTTGATGTGAGTCCTTTCCAGTTGCATGTACCAATCCAAGGATGCCCCACTAAGGCTGTCTTGGAAAACATGCATCATCAGCTTTTCATTTTTAGCATGAGCCCCCATCTTTCGGGAAAATATCCGGATGTGATTTTTGGGACAACTAACTCCTTTATACATCTCGAAGTTAGGTGCCTTAAACTTAGGAGGTATGACCACATCGGGCACCAGACACATTTCCAAGGCATCCACTTCAAAAATATTGAATCCCTCCACGACCTTCAACCTTTCCTCAAGTGCTTTGTACTTATCGCCAATCCCTATCCTTTCCCTAACAGTGGTTCCTTTATTTTCAATGGCCACTTGTCTCGGATTTTCACCCTCGTATGCGTAGTTCTCAGGCGGAGTAGGTCTGTAAGTAGTACGAGGTGCCCCATTGGAAATAGGTGGAGAGACGGTTCCCCTGAGATGTTGGTCAACAGTTTTGTGCTTAGCAGTTTCAGTCTCCTCACGTTCCAGATCGTGGACAAACCCTAGTAGGGGGTTGTTGTCTTCAACATGGGAGGTAGGAGTAGGAACCTTCCTTTGCTGGCTTGACTTGGTTCTTCTGGCTATCAAACTCTGGACGACAAGTGTCAGTTGATCAATCTGGCTTTTCATTTCTTCCACGTTCTCCTTGACAGTATCCATTTCTCCTCTTAGAGTGACCAGATCCTTCTCCATCTGATCCATAGCTTCCCTTTGGTACGCTCGAGTGCGAGGTCGGGAAGTCAGGTTGTTATGCTCAACGACTCTGAGACAAAGTTCGTAAAACAAAATGATTTTTTTTTGTTCCTTTTTCCTTATATTGAATGCATGCTGGCGATGAATGTATGAATATGCATGATGTATGCTAAATAATTTTAAAATTTTATTTGGGGGGAATTCCAAAATCCATTGTAGTTATAGATGAATTTATCCAAAGGATGAAACCCATACACATAGAATATCAAATCCAAATCCATTAGCCAATCCCAAATCCAAAATGCCTTCCAAACTTATAACACTAATTCCTCGGGAATAACCCAAAACAATAATCCCAAAATGGAAGCTCTTGAACTTAAGAAGGCGTAAACTAAGTAGATGCCCCCAATGCCTTCTTAAAACTCCTCTAAGTACCCTTGCATTTCCCTATCCTCCTTGTGGTGAGATAATAGGTCTTGAACCGGTACAGCTAAGTCCTTAGGCTTGACCTCTCTTTTTTCCTTTTTATTATTATTTTCTTTTTGCTGTTTTTTCCTTTTTTGCCCCCATGCCCCTTGGAAGTTTTTTTTCTTCTCCTTGTAAATCCAAGTATAGCGTAAGAGCTAGTTGAAAATCCTTGAAGAGGAAGTCACATAGAAAAGGATCATAAAATCGTGCAAAACCAATTATGGCCTCTACCTTCATAGGGATCCCTAAGAGATCGAGGATCCTTCCATACTTGGGTGTAAACATCCTTTGAGCAGATTTGGCATTAAGCCTCAAAGGTCTTTGAGACTTTGTAAATCAACACTTAGCACTTTGATGCGTAGGGTAGCCCTTTTGTTTGAATCCATCTTTCCAACACATCTTGAAATTCCCCACAAAAATGCATATATGCAAAAAAACGTTTTTAAATGCATGATGACATGGACACTTTGCTTTTTAGTTTTTTACTTGGTTAGGGTAAGGTGAAAATGCAAGCATGACCCTAACTAGGTAGGCTCCCTATAATAGGTTTAGATCTAAAGCTTATCTACCCAATCCCCTCACATGTAGGATATAAAGTTTGGACAGCATAACGACCCTATAATGTACAGACTATACCCTTGTTTTACCATGAGAAGGAGTAAGCCTTCCTATGGTAATCCTTCGGGATAAGTCTCATCTGGGTAGGACCCTAGTAACATCCCTTGACGGTTGAATACATAGGGTCTCCATGAGTTGGTAAGGGGTAGGCTAAAAGTTCTCAGAGTCTCGGACCACATCCAAATCATCCTCTACGTTAGGGGTTAGCCCTTTCATGAGGACACCTTTGGAAGGATCTATTCTGAGTGTGGCATCAATAAATTGTTGGGGATGTCGCATCCCCCCCAAAAACATTTTCGTTCCACGTCTTAATCTAGGGTTATACTCCAAGCTTGGGCTTTAGCTTCACACATTATTTGCCCCAATCCAATACATGATGACAAAAATAAAAAAAAATATTATAGACAGATATAATAAAAACAAATTAAAACATAAAATAAATCATAATAAATAAAAAACAATAAACAAACAAGGACCCTAAAACCTAAGGTTAGGAGGGACTCTCTTTAGGTTACCCTTCCCCAGCAGAGTCGCCAGTTGTCGCGGCCGGCTAAAAATTTTCGAGTCGCCATCATATTTTTTAAGGAAAATAATGATAACCCTAAAAAAATCCTAATCCTAAAGGTAGAGATTCCTAAGTTTCGGGAGTCGGTTAAGTGAGGGGAAGGTGTTAGGCACCCCTCACCTCCATTGTACTCAATGGGATCCTCCTTAGATTTTAGGGTATGCTTGTTTGTTTGTCTAATTTCTATTTATTTACAAAAGAAACCTAAGTTTTTTATTAATTATACTCGCTAGGGTTCACAACCCTATGCCTACGTACCCTCATTTTGAAGGATCAGAGTAACTGTAGTTCACCTCCCCTATTCCTACCCTCTAACCCTATTCCTAATCCTAATCCCAAATTTAATCCACTATTTATACTCTTGGATAAAGAGTTATATCCCATAAATCTATTATTTATACTCCTAGATAAGGAGTTATATCCCTTGATATATTATTTATACTCCTAGACAAGGAGTTTAATCCCTTATCCATTATTTATACTCTCGGACGGAGAGTTATATCCCTTATCCATTATTTATACTCTCGGACGGAGAGTTATATCCCTTATCCATTGTTTATACTCTCGGACGGAGAGTTCTATCCCTTATCCATTGTTTATACTCTCGGATGGAGAGTTCTATCCCTTGGCCTTTATTTATACTCTTAGAACCTAAGAGTTTTATCCCCATATCTCATCCCTTATTTAGGCTCTCAGACCAAGAGCTTTATCCCTTGCTTTTATATCCCAAAAAAATCCCTTTTTATCCTTGTATTAAAACCAAAATGCCATTTTGTGCTAAAGAAAATAAATCCCGAATTATTCCAAAGTGATTTCTAAATTTTCAATAATCCCAAAAAACAATATTTTAATCCCCAATTAATATCTAACCTAATTAAGTAATTTAATTATCCAAAACCCTATTTCTAAACCCCAATTAATACTTAATTAAAAAATTAAATTAAGTTATTAATTTAATTCATTAAAAACCCAAAAATCCTATTTTTTAAAACCCTAATTAAAATTTTATCTAGTTAAACAAATAAATTAAGTTATTAATTTATTTATACGAAAAACCTAAAATTCTATTTTCTTTAAAAACCTAAATCAATAATTAACCCCATTAAGTAACTAAATTAAGTTATTAATTTAATTACAAAGAAAAACCCTTAATTAAAAGGACCCAATTGCATAATTAAATTAAGTTGTTAATTTAATTATGAAAACCTAAACCCTAAGTAAAAACTAACTTAACCAACTAATTAAATTAAGTTATTAATTTAATTACATATATAAAAAACATAAACCCTAATACAATAATTAAATTAAGTTATTAATTTAATTATCTAAAAACCTAATACCCTAATTAACATTAAAACCCAATTATCTAACTAAATTAAAATAAAAAGTTCAATAAAATCCGGGGGTGTATTTTCCACTTAAGAAGTCATTGGGCTAGGGGTGGGGGTGCTAATAGTAATCAGGGCGCAAGACCCAATTACTAAAGACCCTAATCAGAAAGAAAAAAGGAAAAAAACCAAAGTGGAGAGAGTCAATGGTTGACCCTCTCAGTACGCCTTGATAACGATCAAACGGTGATCATCACTCAAGAATCCTGACCCTTGCTTTCAATTACCGGTCAAAGTACATGGAAAGGACGGACGAGATTTGCAGTCCACTGAAGGACACAGTACGCACGCGCCATAGGAACAGTCAACGTCTCCTAATCTGGTGGCCCAGGGACAGCCACGTGGGAGGATCGTGGGTGCCGGCGAGGAAGTATATAACCCCAATCCCTTCAGAAGCGGATCATTTGGATCCCTTCTTTCTCTCTCTAATCCTCCAATTCTCTCTCGCCTCTCTGCTCTTTTCCGTCGCCGGTGGGCCTTCCGACCATTGTGCGCAACCCTCAAACCACCTCGAAAGCCAGAACTCCGGTTGCTATTCAACCGAAAAATTCATGAATTAAGAACCCTAACCCCCACCCTCACCCAGAAAATTCCATGTTCTTCAGGATTCGTAAGAACCCTAAGAACCCTATGAAGATAAACCCTAATCCCCATGAACCCTAACCCCAAACCTAAGAACCCTAACCCCAATGAACCCAGAAACGACCCAGTTCCTTAGGGTTTACGAAGAACCCTAGGAACCCTAACCCTAACCCATATGAACCCTAACTCTAAACTTCCAGAAAACTCTAAAAACCCCAAATCGCGACATTCGACAATCAATCAACACAAAAAGCTAAGTGGTTTACCTTTCCTTGCCGTGACACTGGTCGCAAATTTTCCTATGGTCTCTGTTTCTTTTTCTCCTCTAATCTCCTTCTCTTTTGTTTGCAGGTAATGATCTGTGGAGGCCAAGGATTCGCGCAGCAATTTTCCAGATTCCTTCCCCCTCTCTCTGATTCATTCTTAGTATTTATAGAGTTAGGGTTTTGGTTTCGAATTAAGTTAGATTTAGATTTTAATTTAGGAAGTTTTGATGTTATTTTTTATCTGATTTGATTTTGTTGTACAATTAGAATTAGGTTTGTAATTTTTTATTTGATTTATGAACTTTCTGAGAGATTTAATTTGTTGTACAAAATTTGATTTGGAAGATTAATAAACATGATCTTGTTTGATACGATCCAAATTCTGCGTGCAGTTAGGGTTTGGATGAAATGGGGAAGAAGACGACCCATTGGGTCAACAATTTTGACCCAAACAAAAAATAAAAATAATAATATAATTAATGACTAAAGTAAAATAAAAATAAATAATAAAAAAGACAATAATATAATAACCCTAATAATGTTAATAGACCGGTCCCTCTTGACCATCCCTTAACTTAAGTTAATAAAATACAATTAATCCAAATTAATAATAAAAATAACAATCCTAGATGTTAACATTAATACCACAATAACCCCATAAAAATAATAAAAAAATAAACATAAATATTATCATTAATATAAAAACAACCTAGTTACTAAATAAAAAGGAATAAAAATAGTAACCATAAATAATTAAAATAACCACAACCAGTCCCTATTTAAATCCATGACCCTAATTACCTTAATTACCAATAATAAAAACCCTAACTATCAAATAATTTTCATTGGCCCACTAAAACTTACAATTTAATCCTAATGGCCTTAAACACCAATATGAGTTAACCACAATATTCAAAAAGAAGTTAAAAAATGACTAATTCTAAAATAAAACCTGGTTATTATACTAAAACCCAAACTTCCTAATTCTCTAAAAATAAATCATTTCTAAAAATAAATAAAATAAACTTTAACAAAATAATAAAACAAATAATAAAAAACCTTTACACCGAACCAATTTCAAAATGGGCCTAAGAATATTAGCAAACTCAGGAACCTGCTAACAACTAACTGACACCCCCCTGGCAGCAAGAAAAAAATCCAAAAACAGTAACAAATCCCTGGTCAAAATTTAGGGTACTACAAGTATGAAAGATATCATTAGATACATGAATGACTTCAAGTTTCTAGCAGCAAAGTCAGGAAGGCTATATATTTCCGGAGAACTATCAGAAAAGTTTTTCAGAAAATTACCCCCACTAATCGGAGAAGAAATTAAAACTGCCTTTGAGGAGAAATACCCGGGAGCAACAATAGGTGTCATGCCACGGATACATTTTACGTACCAGTACCTCTCGGAATTATGTAAAAAGGCAGCATTGCGAAGAAGTCTGAAGGACTTAACTTTCTGCAACCAGATACCAATCCCAGGATATTTTGGAGAACCAAGAAAGAAGTACGGGCTGAGAAAGACAACAAATTACAAAGGGAAGCCTCATGAGTCTCATGTAAGGGTGTTCAAAAGAAAACACCAAGACAAATAGAGAAAGTGTAAGTGTTACATCTGGGGGATGGAGGGACATTTCGCACGATACTGCCGAAATAAGCAAGGTAACTTCGCCAGGGCTGCAGTGATTCAGGACCTAGATCTGCCAGACAACTGGGACGTTGTGTCAGTAGACTTAAACAAATCAGACAGCGATGCAATATGTAGCATGTCAGAAGGAGAAGCTGGTCAGACGATAAATAATGCTAAAGCAACAGTTGAGGAATTGCCAATAGAGGAATTAGCCCTGATGCTAGGATTAGAAGAAGGAGGACGGAGGCATAAGGTTAAAATACCGGAGGAGCAGCAGAAATGTGAACACTATTGGACCAGAGACACTGTAGAAAAAGCACAATACTTCTGCATGACATGCAAGGATGGGATTGACCCAAGTAGAATGATGAGCTGCACCCTGTGCAAATTGGTGATATGCCTGCTCTGCGCCAATTTCTATTTTCAGATAAAAATCTAACCTAAAGGCGAGCTGAAGAAGTATATAGGCAACAAGGACGTTCTCATTAAGGAGTTATGTCAGTATGTTGACCACCTCCAGACAGAAAATGAAAGATTACAAAGGTTGGTAGATCAACAAATCCAAAAGGAAGCAGAAGAGGTAATCGTAGCATCAGAAAAGGAAGCTCAGAGAAGGGTTGAAGATGAAGATGCTGTATCAGAAACCGCGGCATTATGGCAAGAAGAACAAGTTCTGAAGGCTACAGAAGTTCAGAAACCTGGGAGAATCAGGAACAAACTCTACAACATGGTGGTTGAGTTCGAAATACCAGGAGTAAAACCCTTCGAAGTTCAAGCCATACTTGACACAGGAGCAACATCCTATTCCTTGAATGTCGGGTGTGTCCCCAGGTTAGGGATATAGTTCCTTGCATAATTCAGCAATCCCAGCCATCCTCGTAAACCCCTTTTATCCCGTAATTTTTCCTCCTTAAACTCCAAGATTTTCTTGATTATGTAGGGCTGTAGCTTGATCTTTCCTTTGCATATTACTGCTCCTTGGAACTCGATCTCCTGAACCGCTATCTTCATCTTTGTTGGGGATATGATCAATCCATTTCTTTTGACAATTCCGACGACCTGCATCAGGTCCTGAGCGTGTTCTTCCTCTATTTCTGAAAAAATAAGAATGTCATCAATGTAAACTGCGATAAAGCTTTTTGTTCCTTTAAAGCAGTTATCCATCTTCCTCTGAAATACTGCAGGGGCATTTTTGAGACCAAACGGCATTACTAGCGATTTGTATAATCCTCCCGGAACAATAAAAGTCGTCCATGGTACTGATTCTTCTTCCATAGCAATCTGATGAAAACCTGACTTAAGGTCGAATTTTGAGTACACTTTGCTATTTCCGATTTTCTTTAGGATGGTATTGATTCCTGGTAGGCTGTACTAGTCATTGTGAGTGTTGTCATTCAATGTACGGTAATTGAATACCATACGTTCTTTTCCTTTTCTTTCCTTTCCTATGATCGGGTCAATTTTTATTCTTGAGTTTACCATTATGGCCATCGTCCTGTGTTTGCTTTTGCTTGGTCTTATCACTCCTAGCTGAAGTAATGCTTCCACATGATTCCTAAAGGACTCCTCCATTGCTGGTGTCACATGTTTAAGGGGCTTGTCCTCAATGGTTACTTCTGGATTTATGATGTCGAGCCTACATTTGATCTGGTTCTTTTGCCAATGCTTCAAGGGTTCATTTCCAATATACCCTGCTGTTTTTAGGACTTCTATTTCCCTATAGAATTTATTCAAAAAGGAAGTTTTTGTTTCTCCTATGTTGAATAGCACTATTTCTTTTGTTGCCAAGTATTCTGTTTCTTCCATGTCAAGTTCTTCTATTGCTGCAACTACGGTGGCTTCCTCACTTGTGCTTATGGAGGTGATGTTTTTGTAGAAGGTCAAGGTGTTTCCTTCAATTCTCAATCCTCTATACATTGATTTTATGAAGTTGCAACCGATTAGCATTTGAATGCCATCTAATGTACTCATGTCAAATGCGTGCACTAATGGTATTCTGAACTTATTTTCCCATATCTTCATCATTCCATACTTCAGCTTCCATTTTGCCTCTTGTTTTGTTGAGCTCATTCCACTGAAATATGTGAGGTATGGATTGGGTTCCAAAGCTTCTTTTGGTACACAGCTGACATTCAAGCAACAGGATGTTGCTCCTGTGTCAAGTATGGCTTGAACTTTGAAGGGTTTTACTGCTGGTATTTCGAACTCAACCACCTTGTTGTAGAGTTTGTTCCTGATTCTCCCAGATTTCTGAACTTCTGCAGCCTTCAGAACTTGTTCTTCTTGCCATAATGCCGCAGATTCTGATACAACATCTTCATCTTTAACCCTTCTCTGAGCTTCCTTTTCTGATGCTACGATTACCTCTTCTGCTTCCTTTTGGATTTGTTGATCTACAAACCTTTGTAATCTATCATTTTCTGTCTGGAGGTGGTCAACATACTGACATAACTCCTTAATGAGAACGTCCTTGTTGCCTATATACTTCTTCTGCTCGCCTTTAGGTTGGAGTTCTATCTGAAAATAGAAATTGGCGCAGAGCAGGCATATCACCAATTTGCACAGGGTGCAGTTCATCCTTCTACTTGGGTCAATCCCATCCTTGCATGTCATGCAGAAGTATTGTGCTTTTTCTACAGTGTCTCTGGTCCAATAGTGTTCACATTTCTGCTGCTCCTCCGGTATTTTAACCTTATGCCTCCATCCTCCTTCTTCTAATCCGAGCATCAGGGCTAATTCCTCTATTGGCATTCCTCAACTGCTGCTTTAGCATTATTTATCATCTAACTAGCTTCTCCTTCTGATATGCTACATATTGCATCGCTGTCTGATTCGTTTAAGTCTACTGACACAACGTCCCAGTTGTCTGGTAAATCTAGGTCCTAAATCACTGCAGCCCTGGCGATGTTACCTTGCTTGTTTCGGCAGTCTCGTGCGAAATGTCCCTCCATCCCGCAGATGTAACACTTACACTTTCTCTGTTTGTCTTGGTGTTTTCTTTTGAACACCCTTACATGATACTCATGAGGCTTCCCTTTGTAATTTGTTTCCTTTCGCAGCCCGTACTTCTTTCTTGGTTCTCCATAATATCCTGGGATTGGTATCTGGTTGCAGAAAGTTAAATCCTTCAGACTTCTTTGCAATGCTGCCTTTTTACATAATTCCGAGAGGTACTGGTACGTAAAATGTATCAGTGGCATGACACCTATTGTTGCTCCCGGGTATTTCTCCTCAAAGGCAGTTTTAACTTCTTCTCCGATTAGTGGGGGTAATTTTCTGAAAAACTTTTCTGATAGTTCTCCGGAAATATACAACCTTCCTGACTTTGCTGCTAGAAACTTGAAGTCATTCATGTATCTAATGATATCTTTCATACTATCGCATGATAGTCTTTCAAGGTCTCTGTACGCTCTATTTTGTTCTTCAGTCGAGCCTTGGTATGGGTCTTCAAGCAAGAATATTTTTCTGATCTGGGATACCTCATTTTGTGGGTCATCTGCTATGGCCTCGAATTGGTTTTCATTTACCAGATCAAAAGAATATTCTTGCTTAAAGACCCATACCAAGGCTCGACTGAAGAACAAAATAGAGCGTACAGAGACCTTGAAAGACTATCATGCGATAGTATGAAAGATATCATTAGATACATGAATGACTTCAAGTTTCTAGCAGCTAAGTCAGGAAGGTTGTATATTTTCGGAGAACTATCAGAAAAGTTTTTCAGAAAATTACCCCCACTAATCGGAGAAGAAGTTAAAACTGCCTTTGAGGAGAAATACCCGGGAGCAACAATAGGTGTCATGCCACGGATACATTTTACGTACCAGTACCTCTCGGAATTATGTAAAAAGGCAGCATTGCAAAGAAGTCTGAAGGACTTAACTTTCTGCAACCAGATACCAATCCCAGGATATTATAGAGAACCAAGAAAGAAATACGGGCTGCAAAAGGCAACAAATTACAAAGGGAAGCCTCATGAGTCTCGTGTAAAGGTGTTCAAAAGAAAACACCAAGACAAACAGAGAAAGTGTAAGTGTTACATCTGCGGGATGGAGGGACTTTTCGCACGAGACTGCCGAAACAAGCAAGGTAACATCGCCAGGGCTTCAGTGATTCTGGACCTAGATCTGCTAGACAACTGGGATGCTGTGTCAGTAGACTTAAACGAATCAGACAGCGATGCAATATGTAGCGTGTCAGACAGAGAAGCTGGTCAGACGATAAATAATGCTAAAGCAGCAGTTGAGGAATTGCCAATAGAGGAATTAGCCCTGATGCTAGGATCAGAAGAAGGAGGATGGAGGCATAAGGTTAAAATACTGGAGGAGCAGCAGAAATGTGAACACTATTGGACCAGAGACATTCTAGAAAAAGCACAATACTTCTGCATGACATGCAAGGATGGGATTGACCCAAGTAGAAGGATGAGCTGCACCCTGTGCAAATTGGTGATATGCCTGCTCTGCGCCAATTTCTATTTTCAGATACAACTCCAACCTAAAGGCGAGCAGAAGAAGTATATAGGCAACAAGGACGTTCTCATTAAGGAGTTATGTCAGTATGTTGACCACCTCCAGACAGAAAATAAAATATTACAAAGGTTGGTAGATCAATAAATCTAAAAGGAAGCAGAAGAGGTAATCGTGGCATCAAAAAATGAAGCTCAGAGAAGGGTTGAAGATGAAGATACTGTATCAGAAACCGCGGCATTATGGCAAGAAGAACAAGCTCTAAAGGCTGCAGAAGTTCAGAAACCTGGGAGAATCAGGAACAAACTCTACAACAAGGTGGTTGAGTTCGAAATACCAGGAGTAAAACCCTTCAAAGTTAAAGCCATACTTGACACAGGAGCAACATCCTGTTGCTTGAATGTCAGCTGTGTACCAAAAGAAGCTTTGGAACCCAATCCATACCTCACATATTTCAGTGGAATAAGCTCAACAAAACAAGAGGCAAAATGGAAGCTGAAGTATGAAATGATGAAGATAGGGGAAAATAAGTTCAGAATACCATTAGTGCACGCATTTGACATAAGTACATTAGATGGCATTCAAATGCTAATCGGTTGCAACTTCATAAAATCAATGTATGGAGGATTGAGAATTAAAGGAAACACCTTGACCTTCTACAAAAACATCACCTCCGTATGCACAAGTAAGGAAGCCACGGTAGCTGCAGCAATAGAAGAACTTGACATGGAAGAAGCAGAATACTTTGCAACAAAATAAAAAGTGCTATTCAACATAGGAGAAACAAAAACTTCCTTTTTGAATAAATTCTATAGGGAAATAGAAGTCCTAAAAACAACAGGGTATATTGGAAATAAACCCCTGAAGCATTGGTAAAAGAACCAGATCAAAGGTAGGCTCGACATCATAAATCCAGAAGTAACCATTGAGGACAAGCCCCTTAAACATGTGACATCAGCAATGGAGGAGTCCTTTAGGAATCATGTGGAAGCATTACTTCAGCTAGGAGTGATAAGACCAAGCAAAAGCAAACACAGGACGATGGCCATAATGGTAAACTCAGGAACAGAAATTGACCCGATCACAGAAAGGAAAGAAAAGGAAAAGAACGCATGGTAATCAATTACCGTACATTGAATGACAACACTCACAAAGACCAGTACAGCCTACCAGGAATCAATACCATCCTAAAGATAATCGGAAATACCAAAGTGTACTCAAACTTCGACCTTAAGTCAGGTTTTCATCAGATTGCTATGGAAGAAGAATCAGTACCATGGACGGCTTTTATTGTTCCGGGAAGATTATACGAATGGCTAGTAATGTCGTTTGGTCTCAAAAATGCCCCTGCGGTATTTCAGAGGAAGATGGATAACTGCTTTAAAGGAACAGAAAGCTTTATCGCAGTTCACATTGATGACATTCTTATTTTTTCAGAAACAGAGGAAGAACACGCTCAGCACCTGATGCAGTTCGCCGGAATTGTCAAAAGAAATGGATTGATCATATCCCCAACAAAGATGAAGATAGCGGTTCAGGAGATTGAGTTCCTAGGAGCAGTAATATGCAAAGGAAAGATCAAGCTACAACCCCACATATTCAAGAAAATCTTGGAGTTTAAGGAGGAAAAAATACGGGATAAAAGGGGTTTACGAGGATGGCTGGGATTGCTGAATTATGCAAGGAACTATATCCCTAACCTGGGGACACTGGTTGGTCCTCTTCATTAAAAAACAAGCCCCCATGGAGATAAGAGAATGAAGCCAAGCGACTGGGAAATAGTTAACAAAGTCAAAAGAATAGTTCAAAATCTTCCAGATTTAGAACTACCCCCTCAAAAGGCATACATAGTTATCGAAACTGATGGATGCATGAAAGGATGGGGAGGGATTTGCAAATGGAAAAGGGCGGAAGGAGATTCAAAATCCGAGTAAAAAATTTGTGCATATGCATCGGGAAAATTCCCCAAAGTAAAATCAACCATTGATGCAGAAATATATGCATGCATGGGAGCCTTACAGAATTTCAGAATCCATTACTTGGATAAGCAGCAACTTACCCTTAGAACTGATTGCTAGGCGATCATTAGTTTTTACAATAAATCAGTCCAAAACAAACCGTCTAGAGTTAGGTGGTTAAGTTTTACTGATTTTATTAATGGTTCCGGGGTAGAAGTTAAGTTTGAACATATTAAAGGAAAACACAATGTATTAGCTGACACATTATCCAGATTGGCTCATGAAATTGCTTATGCAGGATGTCAAGAAGAGGATCCTCAAGTTCTCAGTTTCCAGGAAGATCTACAGCTTCTGGAAGGATCCCTGAAGGAGTTCCAGGAAGTTCCTCATCAACAGCAGAGTCAGTACATGGAGCGGCTTTTTAGATGTACCCAGAAAATGTTCCGGACAACATCAAAATCGTCGCAGAACTCTACAAATCATCCAGGAAGGAACAAAGCTCAAGGGAGTCAGGAGAGAAAAGATACTTGGCAGCACAAATTATCTCAAGACAAGCAAAAAGAACCATTGCAGAACTTAAAATCCTGCAACAAATGGCCTCAATCCGAGCACAAGAATGTCTCATCAGAACATCCAAAGATAACTACTGGGGAGATCAACTATCCCTTGTTGACTCAGCAGTCATAGAATTGGAAGACATTAAGGACAAAATGGAACAGTGGGTCAAGGACCTCGAAGGAGCACATGTCTAAAAACAAAGGAGCCTGGTGAGCCCACTCAAAAAACGTGTGCGGCTCAGAATAAAAGGCAGAGCAACATCAACTTTTCAGATTCCCACTTTATAAAGTATTTTGGCATATTAGGGAAAGTAGATTCCCTCTTAGGAATAATGGGTAATAATGCTTACCCACTTTGTAAAGTTGTTTAGCGTGTATCAATCAGTGTGTACTTTAGTCAAAAGGGCAAAGATTCGCAGAGATTTGAGATAATGACGATGGGGCCCAATGTTGTACCCGGTTGTCTCAATCCCTCATCAATCTTTTGCTATATAATAGGATTTCATGGTTCGTTTCAGATCATCGAGAATCACCACAACTCTCATACTCTGAAACATACTACAAACCATAATTTCCCTTCCTTGTATATTTGCGAAGTTTGCGTAATAAAAACTCTGTAAAATATTTCAGTTTGAAGAAGGTATTAAAAGTTATGAACCTTTTCTTTTTACCTTTTTCATTATGTCTTTTATGCTTCCGCCCCTTTCTGCTGTTTTAGTATTTTCTAAATCCTTAGAACAACATATTAAACACTTAAAATTTTTTAAGGGAATTGTCAAACATAATGGACTTGTTATATCGCCACCAAAAATGAAACTTTTCCAAACTAAGGTAAGATTTTTGGGTCACGAAATAAACAAAGCAACAATTGTCCCTATTAGCAGAAGCATTGAATTTGCTTCCAAGTTTCTAGATGTTTTATCTGAGAAAAAACAACTTCAAAGGTTTTTAGGAAGCCTTAATTATATTTCTGATTATTATAAAGACTTGGCCAAAGACACAGCCATCCTCTATAAGAGGTTGAAGAAGGTCCCTGAACCTTGGACTGAAAAACATATTTAAGCAATCCAAAATATTAAAGGCAAATTTAAATGTTTTCCTTGCCTTTCTCTAGCTAATCCCAACTATTTTAAAATTGTGGAAACTGATGCCTCTGATAAAGGTTATGGAGGTATCCTTAAACATGTCGATCCTGAAACTTCTAAAGAAGTTCTTGTTATGTTTACTTTGGGTAAATGGAACCAGACACAGTCCAAGTATTCAACTGTTAAGAAAGAGATGCTTTTAATTATTAAATGTATTTCAAAATTTCAAACTGATTTATTAAATCAAAATTTTTTATTAAGAATTGATTGTAGTTCAGCCAAATCTATTATTGAGAAGGATATTAAAAATCTTGTGTCAAAACAAATTTTTGCTTCTTGGCAAGCTCAATTAAGCGCCTTTGAATTTGATATTCAATATATTAAAGAAGAAAATAATTCTCTTGCTGACTTTCTCACCCGTGAATTCTTGCAGGGAAATGAGCACCCCTTATAGGGGAAGAGGCGGCCGTTCTTTTGGCCGAGGAGGAAGAGGGAGTAACAATATGTTACCCCAGGTAGAGAAAAACATTCCCCTAATAGGAGAATGGACGACTGTCAATCCTAATAAGCAAAGAATGCAGCAATTGCCTGCACCTTCAAAACCAAATAACAAGGAAAAATCCTCCTCATCCAATTCTAAGAACAATGATTCTTATAAAAATATTGTTGTTAATGACCCTGTGCAAGAACAAGCAGCAGAATACTTTGAAAATCCTACGGCTGAACAAATTATGTTCATCGAGGAAGAAGATATTCAAATCACCAACAATGATGGCTGGGCAATTCAAACCCGATATCTTGAATCAAGAGGATATCCGGGACTCTTTGGTAAATCAAGACCAAATCTGGAAATATTACTTCTTGTAACTGGATCAGTTACCATCACTCATCACTATCAGAATAATAATCCTGGTAGTTTTATAAATTTCTCAAAATGCCATATAAATAAGATATTGCAACCTAGAGAATGGGGATTGAATCCTAATGGAGAAAAGGCAATAAAAATTGCTGACGGTAAACATGTTTACTACAATTATTGGGACTATATCCAAGCCTTCTCCAAGGCATTTTATTATCAAAACCCCAAAATAAACATTCTTGGTTCTTCTCAATTGATCCAGAAATTCTGGAAAAACCTATACCAAATTGGTTCTTTAATTGGTGGTTAAAATTTGGATCATCATTAGAAATTTTACCAAATGAATTAATGAGTTTATATACCCCATGGTGTACTAATAGTCCTTTAATTACAAAGGTTTTATCAAAGAATTTGATAACCGGACAATGTCCGTTCATTTATTTTGCTAAATTTCAGCTCCCTTGGATTTGGAGATGGATCATTACCGTCTCAAGAAATAGCCACAATATTCCTATCTTGCAGAGAAACTTTTTCTGCAATGGTGGTCTAAAATGGATTCCAAAGATCTTAAAGATAAGGTGGATGTTATAACGACCACGATTAAAGAAGATCAAAATAATCAAACCAAGAGCCAAAGCTCTCCCCAGATGTCAATGACTCAATTAAAGGAATATTTTCAAAGAAAATTCCCCAAAGAAGACGAAGAAGAAATCATGGTCAGAATCCTGGACCACATGAAAGATCAATTTTTTAATGCCTTCCCAACAACTAAAGAAGATAACGTGTCAATGAAGACAAGCTCGTCACAAGGATCAATGGATACCATTCTAGCTGGCGAATCACAAGACCAAGACCCCACAACTGAAGACTTTTGGGACGCTCTGACCCATTCAATGACACAAAGAATCAGTAAAGGAAAAGGGCCTCAATAATCAAAAGAAGTTAAAGCCAGTGGGACCCACAACAATAATGTTTCCCACTTTGTCTCCCACTATCTAAAGATGATTTAGACGTCCACCCAACAAAAGCTGAAAAGGACTAGTGTAGAATCTGCTTTTACTTTATCTTTTTATCTTTTATTTTGTCTGTTATAATCATTTAGTGTCGATGGGGCCCATCAGTGTACCCGGCTAAAATGATTATTTTTCTTTTACCTGTTGTTTTAGGTTTAGTGTTTTGATCACCGGTTACAATAGGTAACCTTTTTCCTATATAAGGGACTTCAGTTCTCATTTGTAGGCACACTTCACTTTGTATTATATCCTCCATCAATATAATATCTCAAGTTTCTTCATATATTATCTTTAATAAAACTTCCAATATACACTTCAAATATATATCAACCTCATAAACTCTCCTACAAAATCACCTCCAAACAACCACATATTCAGGGCTGATCCTTGCCTTGCCATTGTTCCTGGTATCAGAGCCTTTTTAAGGTATAAAACTACTATTGGTAATGACTAATAGTAGCTAAACCAGTGTTATGGTAGCCCAGATGATAATCTAGATCTTTAAAGATTAAGTTTTTCATGTAATGATATTAGTACATTACTCTTATCTTTCCAACAAATCATCTTTGCAAACAGGAACTGTTTAACAATCAACCAAAAAATAGGGGAGTTCGACTGAGCCAAACGTCAACCCCAAGGTGATCAAAGGATTTTAATGATGAATTGGTACGGGGCGTTGTTACCTGAAGTTAGGCATTCAGTAGTTATTATTCCGAGGAACAAAACAACTACCTATTTGTAAACAGTCGCCAGAGTACAAGTTTCCAGCCAATATACCAATAGATCAAAATATTTTTCCTAAATCAAAGATGTAAAAGATGATCTCAGCAAAAGTTCCTTAAAATTGCTCAAAAACCTCCTTCTCCGGACAAAAGAGCTATAGAAAGCACTGAAAACATCTCTTAAGATAAAGAGATAAAAAAGATTATGTCTTTATATATAAGTCGCATGGTAATATTATATCTTTATACATCTTTATTATGTCTTTATATATATACTATCTTCATATAAAAAAGATTATTTAATACAATTGAGTTTATTTAATCATTATTTATTTTACAATTAAGTAACACATTATAAATTTATATGTGTATCTAAAAATATTTTATATTGTATCAAATTGAATATCATTCAATAATAGTGCATTCCACTAATTTTTATTTCATAGGTCACTATCCGGACATTCTCTATTTTACTTTAACCAACAATTGCTTTTAATTGAGAGATGAATTTTTTAATTTCAAATGTGAAAATTTTTTTTTTTTCTCCAAATTCTTTTTTCATTTTAAATTTACACGTGTATCTAGATCTTGAGAAAGATGTTATGACAATGAATCAAGATGAAGAAATGAAGTGTTAAAGAGAAAAATGGTGATAAGGAGGAGTGTGAAATTGATTCGGAGGATGATTCATCTACTTAGTCCCAGTGCTTGGTTGTTATTTTGTTGGTTGTTCTGAAGATTATTTATGGTTTTTTCTAGATTTTAATCTTTTTTTTTTTAAGTAGTATGGGCCAGTTTGTTTTAGTTTTAAAAAAATACATTATTTCTTTGTATTTTTGAAAATGGATTTTACAAAAATGTTTTTTAAAATATTACAAGGTTTTTTAAATTTGTTTTTAATAAGTTAAAAGACTAATTTTGACATTCTATAACATAAATATACATTATTGAAGATCAAAACATAGTCAAAATCATAATTTTTTCAAAAAGTTGTATTTCAAAAATAATTTTTATGAAAAACTATTTAAAATAGCTTCAAAATTAAGTGATTTTTTGAATTTTTGATATCCAAAAAAAATTTCGATAAAATAATAAAATGCCTAAAATAATATTTTTAGAATAACTATTCAAACTAAATTTTCATTTGACGTTTTTATGAAAATTTTCTTTGTAAAAATTTTTTCCACAAAATTATATTATATTCTAAAAACATTTTTAAAAAAGTCAAAACAAACTGACCCTATATCCTAATATGACATATTTTTTATTATGATTTTGGTCTCTTGTCTGTCTCTTTTGAGGCAAATAGGAGGAGATAAAGTACATTACATTATGATATGTTTTGGTGAATCTCATGCTATGTTTTTGTTGCTTTATAATTATTCGTTGCGTGTTATGTTATATAGAAGATTACGGGTTTGAAATTTGTGATCTGATTTGGACGAATGTGCTTACTATCTTTGTTTTGTTGCTATGCCTTAAAAATAACTAAAGGGAGATTTTGGTATTATAGTTGATTGGCTAATCTTTAAAGGCAACTTGTTAAGAAAGTTGTCTTGACTTAAAGTGAGTTATTGTATCTCTGTTTAACACGTAGTGCTCTGTCTATCTGAATATCGCTTCAACATTAATTTTCAAATTTGTCTTCTTTTTAGTTCAATAAGAGGTTTGATTAGAAGTGCATTTTTAAGAAAACCTTTTTAATATGAATCGGTTTGGTAAACATTTTGTTAAATCATAAATTAGTTTGAAAAATATTTATTTGGATTTAATTTAATAAAATATTCATAGATTCAGATTTAACTTTAAAGAAGAAGATTAAACTTGTGGTTTTTGATTTAGTTGGATTTGTCTTAGCGATTCTATGTATTTTATTGTAATACTTGATTCTTGATGGTCTTTATTTTATTTTCTTCCTTAAATGATACACTCTCTGGTCACTATTATAAGCAACAAAATTTTTTTTTGGGTCATTGAATATGTGATGTATCTAATATATAATAATGTCCAGATACATTATTTATTCAATGAATCTAAAAAGATTTTTGTTGCTTATAATACTGACCGGAGGGTGTAAAATATTTGGTCTGTAAATGTGATTTGAATCACGCCACATAAATTCAGGCGTAATCTTAATGAGAGTTCAAATGAGATCACTGTGAACTATTAACTCCTAATAAGGGCCGGCTCAATCAATTCAGATGTCCAATTTTAATTTTATATATATATATATATATATATATATATATATATATATATATATATATATATATATATATATTAGTGAGGATCAACTTATTTCAAGAATAAATTTTTTTAATTTATTCCAAATCATAGTTTTTAAATTGAATTTAGTCTAATGGTTAGATTAGTCTTTTACTTAATTAATCATTAGATTAATTTCAATTCAAAAGCTATGATTTGAAGTAAGTTAAATAAACTTATTATTGAAATAAGTTAATCCTCATTTTATATATATATATATATATATATATATATATATATAATTTTAATAACTAAAAATAACGTACCAAATATATAATTGTACATTAATTGAATCACCAAAAAATTATGTAAATTATAAATTATTTTATACAAATATTATATTTTTAATATTATTTATATTTGATTTTAAATTTTTTCTAATTATAAAAAAAAATTAGGCCGCCAAAAATTTGGGGCCACGTGATGTACAGCCCCTAAGTGCTGGGCCGGGTCTGCTCCTAATTAGTGTATTTTCTTCATTGAACTGATATCCTCTAAACATAGGTGAAATTGAATTCAATTGAATTGAGTTAACACTTTACTTATATTGTTAATTTATTCTTTGCTATTTTTAGATTGTATTGTCTCACACAAAATCTTAATATTGTGTGATCAAAAATATCGGTATTCAATTAAATTGAAAGATGTTAAAAAAATAGAAAGACAAGTTTATAAAAAATAAAAAATTTCCTAAATTAGAGCAAACCATGAAATTTCAATAAATAAAAAAAAAAGAACAAACCTTGAAATTAGAGCAAGTATGAAGATAAAAGCAGCGACAAGATCAGCCATAACTGATGCCAAAGTGGTAGAGCTATATCCAATTCCAGTATTCATTAAAATCTGCACTGAAGTTCTGCACATGTAGCTTTATCACTCTACACTGCCAAATTCAGATTCTCTCTCTCTCTCTCTCTCTCTCTCTCTCTCTCTCTCTCTCTCTCTCTCTCTATATATATATATATATATATATATATATATAATTTTTTGGTTATTTAGTTCATACCTTATACAAACGAGAAGAAATATTCTGCTGAAAATCGATGTTGAAATAGGAGGAGGAGCTATTTTTCTATGGTAGAAAAGAGAGGATGGTAATACGAAAAAGAGAGCAAAAAGGTTTGAGTAAACAATGAAAATAAAAATACTCATTCCATCTTTATTTGCAGATTTCATTAGAGTGTCACCACCAACTTCCGCAATTTCTACTGCAATCATTGCAGCTGCTACGATTGCTCCTTCGCTCAGCATTTTCTCTCTCTGCTTCTTTCGTCCACTTGTTCTTACTTTAATAATATCTTGCCTCTTTTAGAAATAAATAACTCTTCTGTCTCATCCATACATTGAATCATAATGCTATGCCCATACATACGTAAAGCAAACCATTTAAATATATGGATACAAAAATTTCAATCACAATGATATGGCCTATTAAAAGATTAGCAAATCGTATCTGGATATCAAAATGTGGGACACCAGAGAGATATTTATAGTAGCATATATGATGGTCATATAAGATGCCAAAAATATGGATGCTCAAATAGCATATCTCTAAAACATATTAGGCAAATTGTTAGTACCATCATAAATATTAATTTATTTTTAAATAAAATATATATAAAAAATAGGGTTAAATATGTTTTTAGTCCCTATAAAGCTTGAAATTTCATTTTTAGTCCCTCCTGGGTTTTGGCAACGGTTTTAGCTGGTTTTGGCAACGGTTTTTTTGTAAAAACCGTTGCCAAAAGGTAGGAAAGGACTAAAAATGAAATTTCAAACTTTATAGGGACTAAAAACATATTTAACCCTAAAAAATATATGATATTGAATATAAATATTTCGTTAGATAAGGGTACTGGATCTAAAAGTACAAGAGTATTTACCAACATATTATCTATGCTAGTGTCATTTTTTAAATTATTTAGAATTTGCTAAATTCAAAAAATTATTTAGAATTTGCTAAATTCAATTCCCCTTTAGTCTATTTAAAATAAATTAAGAATTTTTTTAATATTATTTAATGTTGAGCCGAAAAAATGGATGATTTTTTTTAAATAATCATGTTTTTCAACAATAATACTAAAATAACATGTTTCTTTCAATAATTTTAAAAATGCTTATGTATTAAATAAAAAAAATTATGCGCAGAGTTCAAGTCAATTGAATTGACGTTTGTCGCTATGCGAAAAACAACCGGCGAAGACAAAGAGTCGCCATCAAACTTTATTTATTCCAACGGGAAAAGGAAAACATCGAGAAAACCTCAGAAGACAAAGAACATGGTCTCGCAACTAATTTCGGAGTTCGGGAGTCGATTACGCAAGAGAATGATATTAGCACCCCTCGCGTCCGTTGTACTCAACGGGATCCACTCTTGTTGTTCTAATCAGAGGGTGTGTATATCTAAAGCTTACTTGCTAAGGGAATGCAGAAATGAAAAGGGAAAACAAAAGGGAGAAAAACAAAAGGGAGCTCGCTAGGATCTCGCAATCCTGTGCCTACGTATTCCCTTGTGCAATGGAAAAATCAGAGCAATCGTAGTTCGGAGGACTATGGTGAAAAATGGGAAGGTTGTAAAAAGAAAAGGCGGAAAAAAGAAAAGGTTGCTCGCTAGGATCTCGCAATCCTATGCCTACGTATTCTCAACGAGAATGAGAAATCAGAGCGTCTGTAGTTCGTAGGACTACGGTTTGTTGGTGTTTTTTATGGACGATGCTAACGTTCACGTTCTAGCAATTAGGTGTATTGTCGCACGCTCGCGGAGTCTTATGCATTACCTGTATTGCGGTAGAACGAAAATAACATGCCCTTTCTGAAAAGGTTTTGAAGAGAAAAAATCTGAAGGACAAAATGATTTGCATTTGTTGAAGTGCTTTTGTTAAGGTTTTGAAAAGAGTTTGAGATGCGTATTGTACTAAAGTCTATGACAGTAGGAGCAAATATTTTTTCACAGGCGATCCGAGACGGCACGCGCACAAAGCACTCTAATAGAGGTATGGAGAAATTCCCGCTCATCATTTTCCATGTACTTAAGGCTCGTGGTGTACTGCACGCATCGTATTTATTAAGTATTCTGGGGATTTTTATGCAAGAAAAGATTTGGATGCAAAAGTAAGAAAAATCTAAGGGAGACTGGATCCTAAATGTTGTTATGCAATGATGGTCTTAAGGTTGAGATTGAAGGGAAGTTCTATCCTAATCTGATCATGCAAAGATGGACCTAAAGTTAAGGATGAAGGAATTCTAACCTTAATGTTGTCATGCTTGGATTAACGCCTAATGTCTATCCTACTTCAAGCTTAATAAAAAAAATTAAGTTGAACTAGGAGATCCTAAGGGAACATGTGAACACACAAGCAAGCAAGTAACCAAGATATAACTCAAGCATCAAAAGGCAACAAGTTTGACCAATCACAAATCAACGTTCAAGTGTACGTTCAAAGCATGTCAAAGCAACATCAAAGGCACGTCAAGCCATGAACCAAAGTAAAAGAAACATGAATCAAGGGCATTCAATCATGAGAGAAATCTTGAGCATATGAGAAGAGGAAAGTATCAAATAACATCATGTGAATTCATGTATCTAGAATACTCATCTCAAATCATCAAACCCTAAACATCTTATCAACAAATCAAATGAAACAACAAGTCATGAGGCAAGCATACAAGCGTGATCAACATGTTCAAATGTCCATTTAAGTTCAACGTAACATAACTCAAAGCATCAACGACACCACAAGAATCATAATTCAAGAATATCAAATCTTAAATGAAAACAAAATAAATGCTACAAATAAAATAATAGAAGAGATACCATGACCACCAATATTTTTAACATTTTTGGTATTTAAAATAAATAAAAGAAATAAAGAAAATAAATTGTAAACAAAATAAAATGAAAAAAGAAGATTTTAAAAAAGAAAATAAAATGAAGTTTTAAAAAACAAAAAAAAAGGGTGTGCGTGTGACTAAGGGGTATAGGGAGGATATTGTGATGGGCCTAGCCCAGGAGGATTCAAAAGTAAAAAAAAAAAAAACAAAGCCATCAAAAAAATCTCAATGCCTTTTGTTTTGTTTCAGAGAAAATAAAACGAATCGCATGTCCTTCTCCTCCTCTCACGTCACTATTTCTCGCAGTCTCTTTCTCTTCTTCTCCTTGGTGTCTCTGTTTTCATGCGGCTTTTTCTCACTCTCATGCTCTCTCATGCAACGTTTCTCTCTCTCTGTTCTCAGATCGATTGTGCGGCGGCGTGGATTAGCTGCGCAGGCGGCTCGACGCGGTGGCTTTTGATGGTGCGAGGCGGCTGCTTGAGGATTATTATTGAGGTTGAGTAAGGTATTGATGATGCTGATGCGAGGTTGTTGTTTGGGGTTGTTTGAAATGGTGGTAGCTGTAATTTTGTGAAAGGTTGATGCGAGGGAGTTGTCACTGAGTGGCGAAACAAAGTGCAGAAAGGGTTGTGCTCAGGTTGCTGCAGGATCAGATCGAATTTGGTTTGCGAGCAAAGGGTGGTTGTTGAGGTTCGAATGAGATGTTATTTGAGGAGACGATTGAAAATTGGCTGAGGTTTGTATATTGAAGGGGTATGTTTCCTGGATTGTTGTTTTCTCATTGTGTGTCTGTGAAAAGAAGAGGATGAAGGCGAGGTTTTAAATGATTTTGCAAAGTGTTTTTCCCCCTCAATTCCTGTTGTTCTCTCCTTTTTTTAAAACCCCTCAAAACTTTCTCCTTAAGTTTGGTACAAAAATGATATGTCGTTTTCCTTTACAGGTCGCAGGCTATGTTGTGTAGCAGTGTTTGTGAAGTCGTTGTTGTGTTGGTACGGTTTGCAGAATTTGTTAAAGACTAAATGTGTTTTGCTTGCTGATTTTTTGGCCTGTTGCTATTGTTGTTTTGTGCAAGTTTGTACGATTTTGCAGTGGTTTTGTTTTGATGATACAGTTGGTTTGGTCGGTGTTGTAGCATGTGATACATATAGTAGCAGCGCATGTCTTGGAGTATTTTTTTTGAATTTTTTGTTGTAACAATGTAAAAAAATTGTAATGGGCTTTATGAATTGTGTTGGGCTTATGTAATGTGATGGACTTGCACTTTTGAATTGGAATTTTTTTGTGAAATATAAATATGGACAACTGGTTTGATGGACTAAATGAATAAATGGATATTTGGATCTAGGCATTAGATATGGTTAAATGGATTTGAAAATGGTTTTAATGGGTGGATGAAATGGTTTAATTAAACAAACAGACTTTTATAATGGATTTGGACTGGATTATGAATAGAATAAAATGGATTTTTATGGATTTGGTTAATGAAATGTGGATAAAAAATGGTTATGGGAATGAATGTGGGTAAGGAATGAGTTTTGTAATGCGCCTCCACATTTGAACAACACTTGAAACCTTGACAATTGAACTCGACTGCCACTAATCTTGAATGACATCATAACCTTGAATCCATCTTAAAATTATCTTAATTTGAACGACAAACTTGACGAATCCTTATATCAATGATGAGAACCTGAATCACACAACAGGCATAAAGCACTGAATTGACACGAAACCCTGATTTGATGATCTTCAAATATAAAGCACTGATCTATGCCAAATCGAACTTGAGAATGAAATAATTTCCCCTTTCTTGTCCAAGATCAGATCACACCCAACTGAACTAACACAATACTGCACACTTACTTGATCTGATATCCTCAAATGAAACCCAATTGAGCGACACTTACCCATCTTAAACACAAAGGGGTGAGAAACCCTAATCTTCTTGCCTTGGATGCATATTGATGAAACAATGACTTAGGAAGTTGATGAGAAAACAAAACCCTAATTCAAAGTCTTCCCAGTTAGGCCACTAATGAAACCATAAACAACTGATATCCTTGAGGAAACTCAGAGAAGCTGACATTGTGCTTTGATAAACCTCTGATAAAAGATTCTCATGATGAAGAAAGTCTAACACCTTATTTCAAACTTGAGCACAACAAACAAATGAAAACACCTTTGAATATGGGACATCCAAATTGTAATACCCCGTATCTTATTTTGCTCTGGATAATATTAGTTCTGATCAACTGGGTTCCGGTGTACTCTGAGAAATTAGTTGCAAAGATAATTAGAGTAACTGATGAGCTCAGAGCAGGTCAAATTAATATTATCTGACCCTGAGGTTTTATCAAGTGATACTTTAGAGACAAATTGGACATTTAAGCTAGTGTTACTAACTAAATGATATCTTTACATATCATTTCATTTCCTTTCCTTTTCATTTTGGAACAAAGATAAAAAGAAGTAGAGAGAAGGAGGAGCAAGAGGAGAAAAAGAGAAAGAAACCTAGAAGAAGAAGAAAGCTTGGATCTTCATCATCTCTTCTTCAAATCATCTCTCAATCTTCATCATCATCTTGCTTAGAGGTGGGTTCTAGTTAGAACTTAAGTTTTAGAAATATTGGAAATGTTAGAGTTTAGGTTAGAAATGTTGGATTGTGAATGGTAATATGAAATCGATGTTTCTAACGGTTAAAATGTAGAAATAGTCGGGTAGTATAGTCGGGTTATGTGTGTATTGAACTTGATATGCTTGCTTTGATGTTTCTATGAGTTTGGATGGGTTTTCATTGGTGTTTATGCTGAAAATAGCAGGTTTTTGGTTGCTGACTCAGTGGTAACCGGTTACCCATTCTGAGGTAACCGGTTACATGCAGGAAAAGTTGAGTTTTGTGGGAAAAATGAACTGAGTAACCGGTTACCCATTCTGAGGTAACCGGTTACCAAATTGTGCCTCTAAACATGATTTCAGTTCTGTTTTGAAAATTTGGCTTGAGTAACCGGTTACTCATTCTGAGGCAACCGGTTACCACTGTTGGTTGATGAAAAAATAATTTTTGAAAATTCATAACTTTTAAATCGTGATTCCGATCGAGGTGTTCTTGGTATCGACGGAAAGCTGTGGAAATATTCTGCACAATGAAAGTAAAAAATATCGGTTTTGTTACCTGATTAAATAATCGGAGGAAAATCCAAGAATGTATTAATTTTATGATTTGAACTACTATATGCAATTTTGCCATACTATTGTATTGTGTTACAATTAACCCCTTATTGTGAAAAGAATTGAGTGATAACATGTTTAAAATATGGAATAGGAAGAGTGAGGAACCATACCATGAATATATGTTAGAACCTAGTAAGGTGACTAGGAATTGGTAGATAATCTAGATGGCGATGCTCGTGCATGCGATGTATAAAGGTGCATCCGTGCCGAGTAATGGTCTAGAAAAGAGTGACACACTAGTATGGAACATGTGTGAACCTTGTGTTGGTGAAAAGGCGAAAGGGCCTTAAGGCGAATGTGGCCTTGTGATTGTCGAATACAATCACGTTTGTGTGTGAGATCACGTAATCGTAACGGTTTCCCTTGGTTGTCGTTTCATGAGCTTGGAGCTCCTCTAGAATGTACGCACAATTACTTAGTAGGTTTGATTCCCGCGTGTAGTACGAATAGAGCCTATATGGTAAAGCGACTTGTGATGGTTAACAGACCATGAGAAGTGACGGTTCACGGTTAACAGGTCGATGATCCCGAATCCATTTTGTATGCCAAGTAAGTTACAAGGATTCATGACTCGGGTCGCCTTCTAGACGTAGAAGTGGACGGGAAAAGAGGATGCCTTGGTAAGGTTATCGATTAGTGATATTTTGAGTTGGTGAACTCATGAACATGTTTCCATATAGTGTGAGATTGTGAACTCAAGTTCACTTCCCTTCCCCTTGACTTGAGTTAAGATTGATAGAACCTTGTAAAGTCGAGAGAATCTATAAGATAGGGAACTCACTGTGATTTAATATCTCACCCCATGTTGTTGATTATATTACAGGTACTACATGTTCCGCGAAGGGTAAGGATAAGGCCGTTTGATTATCCTTATTTATCTTAGCTTTTTGGAATGGCACGGCTTCCGTTGTGGAGATTTATTTTGAGATCGCTTTGTTGATCTAGTTCTTAGTGCATTGGAACATCTTGTATATATTATGCCATAGAATTTTAGTATTTTGTATTTTGGGCATGTAATGTATACAATGTGTTAACTAGGAACTTATGGTATTTCAATACCAAAACTTGGATTCATGTATAATATATATGCTTTGATGTATGTTGTTATATATGGGTGTTACACAAATCAACAGAAAACCTCTGATCACATGTCTTAAGAGCCTGGTGAAATGCATGTTATACTATACAGATGATGCAAAATGAAAATAAGTCAGATGAATGCAAATTTTAAAAAATGCTTGGTCAAAATTTAGGGTATGACAACGCTCTCATTAAACATTTTACAAGGCTAGTCATATAAATTGGCACCTCAAACAGAGCAAGTTAATTCAAAGGGGTCACCAATTCATTTACTGCATTCCCTTTTTGTATTTTTTTAAATTTTTATTTTAATTAAAACAATTAATTAATTTAAAAATGGATTAAATACTAATATTATTTAATTTAAATCAGATTACATGTAAGAATATTGTTTACACTAATGATAACGACCTGTTTGATGATGCAAACCATCGATTCACACCCCGATGTACCATATCTCGTACACGTCTCTGTTAATTCAACTGAGGTGTTTGATATGAGGTGTAACATGCCGAAATTTGATTAATCTATTCAATCAAATTATTCATTTTTTATTTAATTATTTAGTATGCGGTGCACTTTTAATTAAATATATCATGAGTTGTATACGTATGTGGTGTATGGTGGGGTGTATTGAGAGTATTGGTGGGTTGGTAAAATGATTAGAATAATTAGAAATAATAATTTTTTTAATTAATTAAAATAAATAAAAATAGAGGTTTTGAGTATAAAATAGAAGTTATGAAAAAATATGGGAAGTGGTGAGAATTTTAATAAGAGTTGGGCCTAAGTGTAATTAGTGATACACTAAATTAGGTTTTAGCGATAAATAAGGATCACTACAACAAAAAAACGCCTTTTACCTCGGTTGAAAAAGTGGTTTTACCTCGGTTTCACAGGCGAGGTAACGAAGGACGTCATGAAAAATGCACACTTTGAAGGTGACAAGAAACATAAGAAAGGGGGTTTGAATTGAGTTTCTTAGATAAAACTTTTTCGCATCCATGACACTCAAAGATGAAACAAGAACAAAAAAAAATAACATAATTTTTTTTATCCTGGTTCACTGTTAACGAAGCTAGTCCAGACCACCCGCCAGGTGATTTCGCTTTATCAACAAGGACTTAATCCACTATAATCAACTGATTACAGACACACAAAGACTACCCTTAAGTGTCGTCTCGAGAATCCTGACTATACCCTAGTCTCTCAAGGAATACAACCTCAAACAATGAGATATAAGAATTGTGTTTACAAAGTTGCTTCTAAGAAAGCAGATTACACAAAGTTTAAGTACAATGAAATTATCACACAAAAATGAACAAAATCTCTATGTGTGTTTTCTATTCACAAGAACAATATGTTCAGCAAAAGCGTTGTGATGTAGCGTTAACTCGGCAGCTTCATTCATTCTTCCAAGTCTCCTTTATATAGGCAATGAAAATATTCATTGGAGGGTTGAATATAAATCTTCACAAATGAGCTGTCACCTTGCATAACGGTCTACAATTGTGGGAGACAAAATGGTACAATAGTACAGTCCTTACTCCTAAAAATCAGTGTAGTGGAAGGAATATTTGATCTTTTATTATGTACTATTTTTCTCATATAAAACCTTTTGAACTTATTGTTAGATGTCAAACATGCTACATATTTGTATTTGATACTTGGCATTTTTCAACACTTTCTATGAATAATTATTGATTTTAGTGGTGAATTGTTGTTGTTCTTTAAACATTGTAATATACCTTTGGTGCTTGTAATATGTGTGATATTGTGTAGGAAAAGGCACTAAATGATCAAGAAATTAAGACACAAAAATATGATGCAAGTTGTCAAAGAAGGAGGAACACAATAGTTGGTTTGCTTTGCGAATCCTGGCGAATTCACCAGCGAATGTTCGCTTTACGAACGGTGGCGAAGCTCCCAGCGAAGAGCTCCAGAATGAGACAGTCGGAAAAGGGAGTAAAATTCGCTTTGCGAACAACCAGCGAGTGTTCGCTGCTTCACTCGCTGTGCGAAGGACCTGGCGAAGGACTCTTAGCTGAGGTAGTGGCTAAAGGAACCAAAATTCTCTTTGTGAATGTTTTGGCGAATGGTTCGCTTTGCGAATGAAACGTTCGCTTAGCGAACCCGCGATGACAGCCAAGGGCGGTTTAAGCTTTCAGAGGCACTTAAAGTGCCATTTTTCTTCATTCGCTGGGTGAAGGAATCATTCGCTAGGCGAATGCATTAGATCCTAAGTGTGTTATAAATAGATTTTTTAGTTTTCTTGGGATAAGAACTTGATACTTTGACACAAAAATGTACTTTTCTGAGTTTTGATCATCCAAGAGGGAATTTTCACATAGAGAGGCTGAAGTCACATCCGATCTTGATTATTCGACGAGGATGTTCTTTCATCTCCTCTTGAAACTTGTCATCCAAGCTACCATGACAATGTGTATCTAAACACTCTTGTGTTGAGATTAGAGGTAGTTAATCTTGCTTATATGTATTTCTTTTGATCTTTTGTATATGAATAAGGTTGATGATCAATATATGATGAAGTTGTTTATGCTTAATGATATATTTGTGGTTTGAATCACTCTAGACATAGGTTTTCCAAATCTTTCCCTAATATCTTCATCTCTTAAAAACCAAACTCTAGACATAGATTTGGGGTTCATTATTCGCTTTGTATTGATCTTAACGGTTGTTATTTCGATTGTTAGCGTGAGACATCATCTAACGGTCTAAACAACAATACTCACGAATTTGCTTTAGACATAAACTTATTCGAGAGGATACGCAATTGTATTGGTCGGAACTAAGTTCATATGCTTGATTAATCCGATATGTATGAAATGGATTAGCGAAATCTAATCTTGACATGCTTTCATAAAACCTACAACATCTTTGATATAGTTTACTTCTTTGCTACCAAAATTGATGTTACAAAACAAAGAACAAATTGAAAACCAATTACTTAAAACGTTTCGACTATTGAACGGCAAACATCAAAATATCGCACAATCCCTGCGGATACAATAAAAACACCCCCGAAATACCGTTTCAACCCTTCCGGGGTTGCCATTAGATACCGGCGGGCGGATCTGTAACCTTTAACTCAGCTCATTCTACTTTTTGTGATTACCAATATCAAGCCAAAGTCACATTCTTCCACCATCCCTATACCACTTGCCCACCTTGTCCATAGCATTCTTACAAATGTTCAGATCGACGTGGCCCGTATCATTGCTGATGAGATTAAGGCCATTGTTCTTAGTGGTCTTGGAGGTACTGCTTCTCGGGCGAATGCCCCGCTTGCTTTCCCTTGTCTCATAATGATGTTATGTGCACATGTTGGGGTTAACATACCCGCACGCCGTCAGGTCACTATTCCTTCTGCCATTGATGATCGTTACGTGGACAAGTTTTGTAAGCCCAAGGGGGCAAGGGGAGAGACATCTGGTGCTGGTACTGATGCTAACACATGGGGTGGTGATGCTTCTAGTTCGGGGTCACATGCTTTTTATCCTTTTCAGCAGGAAATATGCCAGTACAACTGGGACTGGATGGCGGCTTCTCAGCGCGCCATGACTGACTTACATGATTCAATGCAGGTTCTTCAGTTGCAGATTCGTGATCCTGCCGGTGAGCATTCTTTGATGTCTAGGGACCAGTTCCTTACACATGCTGGTTGCCTGAGGCCAGGCCAGTACTCGGAGAGGGTGAGGATGCAGCTGATGATGATGCTGATGAGGAAGGTGTTGATGTTGAGGCTGATGATGATGAGGTGACTGGCTCTGTCGATGGTTCAGAGGGCGAGGAGATCGAGGTGTCCGATGAGGACTGATTTTTGTTGTGATGATGTTGTACTTCCTTTGAGCATCAAAGTGGAGTTTTTCTTGTATTATGTTTTTATTTCTGTTTGTATTGATGTACTGTATCCACTTTGTGGATTATTTTGGATATGTGGATGTACTTGTACCCTTTGGTGGTACTTTTGACTTTGTAGGTGTGTTCACACCAGTACATTTTTATTAGTTTTATTAGTAATATTAGTTGTTTTTTAGTAAAAAAAATTCTTATTTTACTTTTACTAATATTTCGGTTTTAATTATTGTATTAAGTGTTGAGTTCTTCAGTTTACGAATGCTCAACACTTAAATTGTTGGTATGCTTTTGTGTTAAGAGTTGAATTCTTCAGTTTACGAATGTTCAACTCTTAAAATGTTAATATGCTTTTTATTGTTTTATGTTGGTATGTTTGTGGAAATTTAATATTTCGAACTTTTGGATGTTTTGTGGAAGAAACTTAGGTTGATGTTGATTATGCATCAAAGAAGATTCCTCCAAGATTGGATGGCTATGATAGTACTTTAAGCATGATGTTGTGGCAAGGTAAATAGTTACCTAGTTCTAGAATTTAGAATGTATTAGAACTTTGTTGTCTTTGTACAAATGAAAATGTTGTTTCTTGTTACAACTCTATTTGAGTGCTTGTGTCATTTACGTCCAAAAATCACAAAAGTGAGAAACCTCCAGGTTATACTATATGCTTTGAATTGATGATAAATTTTGTTTTATACTTTTAATTCATGCTTTATCTTGTGATGTGTGTGATTTTGTGGAAGTCTTAGAAATGATCAAGGCACTTGTTGATATTGAGCACAACCATGTCCAAACAGTAATTTACCCGTGAGTAGCGAGAATCCGTTACCCCCCTTTGCGCCTAAATTGTTTAGATCTCTTTTAGCGATGAACTTTGTGTTGTACATATTTTGAAAATCAAGTTCATCATTGATTTTTGAGAGTTTCTAAAAAAATTTCTTCTTGAACCTTGGAACTTTTGTTTTAATTGATTTCATTGCCTTAAAAAGCAAGGAACGTTCACTTAAGGTTTAGTCGAAAATAAGTTGGGGAGAATGAAAAAGAAGATTGATGAATTACTTAAAATTTTGAAAACATTTTAGCAAGCATGAAAAGAAAAGAGTATGTGAATATTTGTATATAAAAGAGAAAAAGAATGCTTGCTTGAATGAGAAAAAATAGGTCCAATAATTGTGCGAGGAAGTTTGAGAAGGTGTGATAAAGGAGGGAAATTGGTGAATAAAGTTGAGATGTTGTGAATACCTTGTAGAGTGAATGTTCTTTTGCATCGGCAATTTCGATTCAGTGGCCTTTAGAAATGTCCCTTTATTGTTAACCCGACCAAGCTATAACCTTAAAGCCCTTAGTGATATTTTGCTTCCATGATTTCTTTTGTGATCATTTAGATATTGTATGAATTGCTTAGTATTTGCATTATTTGTCATTTGAGTGAATTTGTCCCGTGCTTGCAGGCGCGTTTTCCTTCAATCCTTTTTCAAAGAGGAGTGTTAGAATGACATGTGCATGATGATTTAGTTGTCTCTGGAAACATCGTCTGAAAGTTGTTTAAGAGTCAAGTTCTTTTTCATTGTTGATTCTAGGATTGTGTAATTGTTGCCTTGTTGCAATTGTTGTTTTTTTGAGCCGTTTATCTTTTCTTGGTTGAATTAAATGCTCGAGCAAATCCGCATACTTTACTTGAGGACAAACTAAGAGTTAGTTGGGGAGAGTTTGTTAGATGTCAAACATGCTACATATTTGTATTTGATACTTGGAATTTTTCAACACTTTCTATGAATAATTATTGATTTTAGTGGTGAATTGTTGTTTTTCTTTAAACATTGTAATATACCTTTGGTGCTTGTAATATGTGTGCTATTGTGCAGGAAAAGACACTAAATGATCAAGAAATTAAGACACAAAAAGATGATGCAAGCTGTCAAAGAAGGAGGAACACAATAGCAGGTTCGCTTTGCGAATCCTGGCGAATTCACCAGCGAACGTTCGCTTTGCAAACGGTGGCGAAGCTCCCAGCGAAGAGCTCCAGAATGAGACAGTGGGAAAAGGGAGTAAAATTCGCTTTGCGAATAACCAGCGAGTGTTCGCTGCTTCACTCGTTGTACGAAGGACCTTGCGAAGGACTCTTGGCTGAGGCAGTGGCTAAAGGAACCAAAATTCGCTTTGCGAATGTTTTGGAGAATGGTTCGCTTTGCGAATGAAATGTTCGCTTAGCGAACCCGCGATGACAGCCAAGGGCAGTTTAAGCTTTCAGAGGCACTTAAAGTGCTATTTTTCTTCATTCGCTGGGCGAAGGAATCATTCACTAGGCGAATGCATCAGATCCCAAGTGTGTTATAAATAGATTTTTTAGTTTTCTTGGGATAAGAACTTGATACTTTGACACAAAAACGTACTTTTCTGAGTTTTGATCATCCAAGAGGGAATTTTCACATAGAGAATCTGAAGTCACATCCGATCTCGATTATTCGACGCGGATGTTCTTTCATCTCCTCTTGAAACTTGTCATCCAAGCTACCATGACAATGTGTAGCTAAACACTCTTGTGTTGAGATTAGAGGTAGTTAATCTTGCTTATATGTATTTCTTTTGATCTTTTGTATATGAACAAGGTTGATGATCAATATATGATGAAGTTGTTTGTGCTTAATGATATATTTGTGGTTTGAATCACTCTAGACATAGATTTTCCAAATCTTGCCCTAATTTCTTCCTCTTAAAAACCAAACTCTAGACATAGATTTGGGGTTTATTATTCATTTTGTATTGATCTTAACGGTTGTTGTTTCGATTGTTAGCGTGAGACATTATCTAATGGTCTAAACAACGATACTCACGAATTTGCTTTAGACATAAACTTATTCGAGAGGATAAGCGATTGTATTGGTCGGAACTAAGTTCATACGCTTGATTAATTCGATATGTATGAAAAGGATTAGCGAAATCTAATCTTGACATGCTTTCATAAAACCTACAACATCTTTGATATAGTTTACTTCTTTGCTACCAAAATTGATGTTACAAAACAAAGAACAAATTGAAAACCAATTACTTAAAACGTTCCGACTATTGAACGACAAGCATCAAAATATCGCATAATCCCCGCGGATACGATAAAAACACCCCCCGAAATACTGTTTCAACACTTATCTTCTAATCTTCATAGGCTTCAGAGTAAAGGTTGTTGAAGCATGTTCAAAAGGATCAAGAGTCTGGTTGAGAGAAACTTCAGAACATTGTCATTAGAGTCTTGACACAGTCCTCAAAACCCGGTGTTTAGAGTCTTCAGAACTTGGTCTTCAGAATCTTGAGAGTTTGATAAATCTTCAGAGTCTCTTCTATCAGAGTCACAGTCAAAATATTTAACGCAAACGTTCACATAACCATTGTTTAAGAGCATTCTAGAGCTTGACTTAATCTTGTAAAGCTCACTTTTGCATCTCTTCAGAGTTAAAGTTTTTTTAGTCCAGAATCTGATGACATCACACGCCAATTCTTCAGAGTCAAAACCTGTTAGCAAAAGCAACACACTAGACAAAACCATTAGGATACAAAATTATTATAAAAGATGTTAGACAATAGACTTCGATCTATAGGAGTGGGTGAATAGATGACAAATTTTAAATTCAAACTTTTGGCAAAAATGATTTTCAAAAGTTGTATAGCACAACGAAAACATCTCGAATTGAATTGTCTAACCGAACCTACTATTGAAAAGCTCGGATATGCATAAATTTACACAATTGAATGATAATGAACATAAATTTTTCAACAACAATTAATCACAACACAATCAAATGCTAAGCTATACATAGAGCTTATTTCCAATGATAAAAAAAAACCAATTAGAAACACAAAAAGAAATTTATCGAACATTTCATGTGAAATCGATAAAGTTTGGAAATTTAATTTCTTTTGTTGATATTAAAGCCAATCACAATCAAAGTGATTATGATTGTATAAAAAAAACCTTAATTCAAAATGTAATCAAAAGTTGATTTCCAAACGAATTCATCAAAACAACAATGAACTCGATAATTTGCAAACACAAAAACTAAAGAGAGAGAGACATACACACACACACACCAGGATTTGTTTAGGCAGTTCCCCAGTCGGCCTTGCTATGGGTATTATTGCGGTGAGAATCGGATAACAAGCTATTAATTAACTTGCATCACATTTCTTTGAATTCATCACCGACTTTGATTTATCCAAAGGAAAGGTTCAAGATCGAGAAAACCTAAAAGGGGGGAGATCTAAGGTTCGGGGGTTGGTTATACTAAGGGAAGGTATTAGCACCCTTAATATATGTAGTACTCTCCAGGAACCTCTTGTTTAGTTTGTGTTATGTTATGTTTGCTTGCTAAGAATATGTTAAAGGGTAAAGGTAAAGACCTAAGGGGTATGTACACTAAGTATGCTCGCCAAGACGTCGCATCTTGTGCCTACGTATCTGACTAAAGAATCAGAGCAACCGTAGTTCACCTAACTAATTAAGGGTGAGTTGGAGGAACCATTGACTATGGCCAAAGTTCCAAGGGGAAATGAGTGTGATCTCATTTATAGTTTAAGGAAACTCTCTTGATCTAAGTTATGGTGGGGAAAAGTGGATACTCAATGTGATGAGCCCACATAGAGTTTAGAAACTCTAACCTAGTTCTAAGTTATGATTCATGGCTCTCAGGAGGCCAAAAAAATAAAGGCTCTTAGGAGGCCTAGGGGGAAAATGGCTCTTAGGAGGCCAAGTTGGTATGTGAATTGTTTGTGACTCATGAGTCAACTTAGGAGAACTTTCCTTCGGAGTCAAGAGGATAAGAGTTTTTTATGAAACAAGAAGTTTTTAAGGATACTTACATGAAGATGCAACATTCAATAACAAAGTATTAAAGTGAAACAAAGTTTACAATGCCATACAAGTTTAGAACCAAATACATTAGGCATCACTAGGTCAAAATGAACAAGATAACATGATAAAATAATCAAAGATGTAAAGAGTATTCCTAATAGAAACCCTAAAAGTCCTTCCACTTCCAACATGAATAAGTACCTCAAAAATATTGATTTTCACCAATTCCTTTTTATGTTCAAAAAGTAGACACGATAAAGATTAATTTGCAAAAAGAATGGACAAAAAAGGATAAAAAATGATCAAGTTATGAATTGTAGAAATTAAAGCATGAACCATGAAAATACAAGACAACATGTGATAAAAAGAAATAGGAAGGGCTCCCCATGGGTATTGAACCCGTGTCTTTGGGGATGCAGCCCAAAACACTTGTCGACCATGCCATTTGCGCGCGTTTAACATGTATGGGCTACACTACAATATATGTGAAACAAATGCGTTTTTAGAAAATTAAAACAAAAGGACTGGGGCGAGGGGGATTCGAACCCCAGTCCTTGTGGTATGCACGCATATGGTCTCGCCACTGGGGTGGCTCTTACATCCGGTATTAAACACAACTCCATATCATTATAAACCTATGCGTGTGTAAAAAACTTAAGGAATCAAATCCTTGCCATAACATGTCTATGGTCTTTGAGAGATCAGATCCTAGTTACTACACAAAACCTCCTTACCAAATATTCAACAAACCAAACAGGTGGAATAACAAACAACAAATTTTATCAACTCATTTTCAAAACCAAAGCCAAAGATATAAATCATCTTCTTCTTGGCTTGTAGAACACGGGTTGCCAATGATTTATTGATGATTTGACAAAAAAAAAGAGCATACTCAAGATGAAAGAAAGGTATAGTCAAAGAGATTACACAATGATCATGCTATTCACAATAAAGGGCAGGGCTCTCAAATTATTGGAACAAAGCAAGGTTCAAACTTCAAGTTTCCAATTATCAGTCTATGCCATGAATATCAACTCATATGTTGATATATATAAGCAACATGCAATCAGAAATCACAACAGGAAAATGAAATTGAAGTAAGCACATGAATTGGCCAAGACATCCACCAACAAGTATATTCAACATAAGAGGTTCTTCAGAAAACATGAACTCTTGCAATCAATACATGAAGAACCCCCTTTTTTAAGACCTGTATCAGAAAACAAACATTGTTTTTCCCTGATAAACATGAAATTAAGAATGCCCCTACACCCTTTTGTGACTTGCATATGGACAAGGGATGATGGTTAACAGGTTCTGTACAAAACCTGTCAGATGGTATCAACAATGCTGCTATCTCAAACTCAAACTTGGCTCATGTTCACTAGTCAACACAGATAGAATTTCACAAACTTAATCAAGACTGCCCCAAGTTAATCACAACTGATAGTAATAAAAATATATTCTGAACAAAGGGTAGTAGCTTAAGCAAGACTGATAGACATACTTCAAAGAAAGGAGAAGGCAACAAAACAATACACATTCCCAACCAGAAATCATATGCATTTTAGGCAGAGAAGACATGTGGACATGAAAAGAGAGCAGAATGACAGCAGCTCATTCAAACATTAATATTCAGGCTAGACAGTCATACATTCATGGTATGGTGAAGACATAAGACAAAGGCATCAAGGAGCTAGCAGCTTCATACATCAGTAAAAACAGTTACACAAAATAACATAGCAACAAAAAGCTCTAAAAGTGATAGTGCCTACAAACATCATAGGCTCATGGTCATGTATTATGTAGTGAGTGCACTTGTCATGGCATTCATATCAATGATTCAGACATGTGAAGCAATCTTGAATTCTGGCACTGTAAACAAACTCAGGATGATAATTATGCCTATGGACATACAACAGTCAAGAATACCTCAAGAAAAGAAAACATGATCACACCTAACACCAACTTCAAACCAGATCTCTCCAGGTCAATTAGATTAAGACCAGCATAGCATGGCATAATGAGACAACTCAGGTACATAAATCTATGGCAAGAATACATGGACATCAAGGTAACAACTTTCAAACCCTTTATGCATATGATCTAGAGTATCAAGGTATTATGTTACCACAGTATCAGACCAATTATCATATTTTCACACATAAACTTAGGACTTGGCATGCTGATGGGGAAAGGAAAAAGTTTAAGGACTGACTTACATGAACTACATAGTCTTATCCACATGATTAATTGATCAAGATGCAAGAAAGCAATCAAGTCAAAATGGCAACAGTCATGAAGATGGCATGGTAAATATAAAACTTAGAAAATAAATGATCAGGCATTTATAGATGGTAATTGCAAGCACTTCCTCATTTTAGCATATACAAGTTTATGATAAAGACTACTAACACACCAATCCTGTATACAATCAATCTTGGTTCAGGACAGAACTGAAGGTGCAAGAAAGACACAAGAAAGGGGTTTTGAATTGTGTATTTACTCTTTCAACAAGTTTTTGCTTCGTGTCAATAAGACACTTTACGTTACATCAAAGTTAGTTGAGAGACTCTGACTTGCGAAGTTATATTCAGACTTGGCAATGCTTAGAGCGTGAAAAACAATAAGAGTCTGAACGCTATGTACATCATTCAGAACTTGTAGAGCGGAAGCTTATCAGAGTTGCAAGGTTTTGACTTGCTTATGTAAGGTTCTGATCCTCAATATAGAAACATAAACAAAGACATTAAGCATAAGAGTAAAGAACACACGATATAACCTGGTTCACCACAAAGGCTAATCCAGTCCATCCTCCTCAGGTGATTTCGCCTTGAACACAAGGTCTTAATCAACTATAATCAATCTCGATTACAAATGCACGGCAACAGCCGGCAACTAACAACTTGCACAGCCGCACTGTGACTAACATGCAATGAACCGTTCAGGGATTCAACTTAATGAATATAACGAACATTGACCTGCAGGTTCCAATCTCGCAAGATCTACTGCTAGGATTTCAACAGCTAGACGTTCAGGGATTCATCACAATGAATATAACGCTACTGACCCTATTTCAGGATTTCCCACAATGACATCTCGCCATTGTCTTCTCGAGTCTCCGGTCACACTGACCACTCAAGGAATCCTAATTCAACAAGAATTAGTTTTACCGAAGATTACAAAGATGCTTCTTAACAAGCATATTACTCCTAATGATTAAGTACAAAGAACACACAAGTATTCAAGCAAGATATGAGCAACAGCTCCTTGCTATCTTAATAAACTACAGAGATGTATAATGATTTGACAAATCTTTACATCTTGTAGATCTTCTTCTTCTTCGTCTTCTTGGGTGAGCAAGCTTTGACCAACAACTCCTTGCTTCAGATCTTCAATGTAGCACTGACGAGAAGGTGGTTGATGACTTGACTGATTTGTAATGTTGTCTTCTTCATCAATAGCTTCTGTACCAATTTGTTGTTGTTGTGTTGATTTGATATTTAAGCTTCAACAACAAAGGCCATGTGTAAATTGATGACAGCTTTGGATATTCTAAGTGTTACAACGAGAACTCATCGTTGTTGCTATCTTCACACAATGACTTGGTCAATTTGGTAAATAATACATTCAATTGATGATCTACCAAAATCGACACCTCAGAAGCGAGAACTCCTTTCTTTAAATAGCCAGTAGAAATATAGCCGTTGAAATACTGTTGGCGGTTAGAAAAGAGACGTTGTGTAATAATTAGTTGTACTGACATATCTCCTTTTTACTGTGGAGGAAGTGACATGATATTTCTTCTTGGGCGCAGTGTACAGTCATTTCACAACGGTAACATTTGTCTTCAAATCTTCAGAGGCTTCTGATGGTAATTAATTGAAGCATGAGTAGAGACTTCTTAAGAGGATATCTGAAACTCCAAGTCTTCAGTCTTTTGAAGAAGTCCATTAGGAATCCGTCTTCAGAACTTCAGCACTTGTCTTTAAGAACATTATCCTTTACTACTTCAAGTCTTCCGAAACTTCAGAACTCGTCCATTAGGAATTTATCTTCAGAGTCTTCAGTACTTGACCTTTGGAACCGTAATCTTCAGAACACATAAGTCGTCAGAGTCTTTCTGTACTTGGTCTTCAGAGTCTTCCGCCTTCAGAACTTCAAGTCATGAGAGTCTCCAGCACATCGGTTCTCCGGAAGATTATCTTCATGAGAAGCTTCGCAATCTTCAGAATCTCAACCACTTTCAGAGAGCATCCACAAGAGCATTGCAACAGCAATATCGGCATCCTTGGATCTGGCTGATCATGATCAGATACATAAGCGTTCTTGCTTCTTGCGACTTGTGTCACACATAGTAACTTTGCATATTATGAATTACGCACATCTGGCTGGTGCTTGTTGGATCTGATATCTTCTATGATTATGATTTGCACACAACACACGTTAAAACATAAAATAGTTCTTTGACAAATACATATTGTTATCATCAAAACATAGATTGACTTGTAGAGACAACTCTTGCTCTCACAATCTCCCCCTTTTTGATGATGACAAAACCAAGTATTTTGATTGAACATTTTATACAAGGTAATCACCAAACAAACATATTCAGAGTCTGGAACAACAGCTCCCCCTGAATGTGTTATCCTCAAAGTTTTATCTGTGATCATCTAGTATCTTATATGATCCAAAGATATACAGAATAACAACTTGAGTTGCCAGAACAAAGAATAGAAAACGATTACTTCTCTATCTTGTCTATAAGAAAACAGAGAGTCTTTCGCATCTGGACTAGTTCATCAGAACTTCCATCTTCAGATCTTCAGAACTCAGTTCCTTTATAGTCGTATCAGAGCTTATAATCTTCAGAGACATCTGAAGCATTTCTACTTTTCAGGAGATTCATTTAAGCACAAACGGAACAGTTCTTATCTAATAACATAGCATCGCTATTCATCAGAGACAGACACTGTCTTTTGAGAAACTCCCCCTGAGTTTCAGACTCTGTTAAGATTTTAGATTTTGCAATTGAATCTTCTGGGTAGTCTCCCCCTAATTTCCATAAGTCAGATATTGGGATCTTCAGAATCGTAATTCAGGAATATGAGTTTTTAATCACCAATATGGATCATGACTTTTTCAGAGTTTGACTTTTGAACACAGGTCTTCATCTCAGAACCTTTTTACTGTCATAACTCAGTGGTTCATCAAAGCTTGATTTTTTATCAGATACCAAATGAAGGTTAATTTTTGTGATCAATCAACGCTTGATTCTGAAACTGGTACACATGTTTTAATCTTAGTCTGATACTGAGTTATACCAGAGTATGTTGTGTCTGATTCCAACTGAAGGAATTCTTTTCATACCACTTGAAGGGTATTTCCTTAGTGTGCTGAGATTGATACCAATAAAGTTATAGAAAACATTTCACAGCTTGGCTCTGATTGATATTACTGCAGACTGGGTCTGATATCAATCTTTATGTATACTTAGTCTGATTACCAATTGTTGATTTAGTTTGAAACCAAATCATTTCTTCTTAATTGAGTTCATGGTAGACATCAGAACTACTTCTTCTTGGATCTTTAATTTGGATCTTCAGACAGTTCTTGACTTCTGATTTGCACAGTTCTTCTGAATAAGCATCTTGAGATGTAGACTTTGTCTTGACTGCTTTCAGAGTTTTCCTTCTTCTGATTCTTACATTCTGAATCTCATATTCTCAGATAGCTTACAGCTTCTGAACCAAGTGAGACAGAGATCAAGATAAACTTTGACTTTCAGAACGTTCTCAACTTCTGAACAGTACTGGGTGGATCTGATTCTGAACACATGCTCACGAAGTGTACAACTTCAATCATATGAACAAACAGTTCATAAGAACTTTTGGCAAGTTCTTCTTTCTCAACCTGTTCTTAGAATGCCTAGTGAACTTGTTCAGAGTTCCTCGGATAAACATCAAACAACAAACGTTAGTAGAAAACGCATTTTATATGATTAATGAAGATGAGAGAATGACACAAGAAAGGGGGGTTTGAATTGTGTATTTACTCTTTTATAACTTTCCACATCTTGTTAATTTGACGCTCAAGAACCTTCAATGTTCGTTGAGAGATTCTAATCTATTAACTATAGAGTATGAGAACCGTATAGGTTCTGATCATAAGATACGATACTCAGAACTTGCAGTGCGTAAGCTTATCAGAGATAGGCTGCAAGGTTCTGACTTTGCTTAATATGAGGTTCTGATATTCAATGTAGAAACATAAATAGAGATACTAAGCAAGAGAGTAAAGGACACACGATATATCCTGGTTCACCATGCGGGCTAATCCAGTCCACCCTCCTCAGGTGATTTCGCCTTGAACACAAGGACTTAATCCACTATAATTAAATCATGATTACACTTGCACGGGCAACAGCCGGTGACTAACCACTGGCACATCCGCACTGTGACTAGCAATCCAATGAACCATTCAGGGATCCAACAAGATATAACGTTCATTGACCAAGGAGACCCACTGCTGGGATTTCACAGCTAGCCGTTCAGGGATTCATCACAATGACTATAACGCTACTGACCATATTTCAGGATTTTCCACAATGACCCTCAGCCATTGTCATCTCAAGTATCTGATCCCCACGTGATCTGCTCAAGGGCCTCAACTCACAGCTGAACGGTTCAAGGATCCCATCAGGATATAACGTCCACTTGAGGAGTCTCAATTCATCTAGTTGAATTGGAAAACTGGAGATTACAAATTGTGCTTCTTAATAAGCAAGTTTCTCTTTGGTTTAAGTATAAAGAACACACACATGTGTTCAAGCAAGTTTTGAGCAATCAGCTCCTTGCTTTCCTAAGAAACTACAAAGATGTATTTGATATTATGATGGTAGACATCTTGTAGATCTTCTTCTTCTTCGTCATCTGGTTGAGCAAGCTTTGAGCAGCAACTCTTTGCTTCAGATCTTCAATGTAGCTTTGACGAGAAGGTAGGTTGATGACTTGACTGATCTTTAATATTGTCTTCTTCATCAACAGCTTCTGTTTGATTGTTGTTGTTGTGTTGATTTGTTCTTTGGAGATTCAACAACAATTGCCATGAGTGAAATAATGACAGCTTTGAATATTCTAAGTGTTACAACGAGAACTCATCGTTGTTGCTATCTTCACACAATGACTTGGTCAATTTTTTAGATGAACATTCAGTTCGTAATTCTACAAGTGATTGACACCTCAGAAGCAAAAACCCTTTCCATTAGATAGCCAGTAGAAATATAGTCGTTAGAGAATATTGTTGGCTGTTTGGAAAGGAGACGTTGTGATATAATGAGTTGTATTGACACATCTTCTTTTTGCAGAGGAAGAAGTGACCAGACATCTTTTCTTGGGCAGTGTGTACATTTAACTCACAATGGTAATATTTAGACTTCGAAACTTCAGTGGCTTCTGATGTTAATTTGATGAAGCATGAGTGGAGTCTTTATAGCAGAATATCTGATGCTTCAAGTCTTCCATCGATTGAAGAAGTCCATTAGGAATCACTCTTCAAAACTTCAGCACTTGGTCTTTAAGAACGTTATTCTTTTCTGCTTTAAGTCTTCCGAATCTTCAGATCATGTCTTCAGAGTCTTCAGAACTTCTTGTTTGAAACCTTGATCTTCAGAACTCGTCAGCCTTCAGATTCTTTCTGCACTTGGTCTTCAGCGCCTTCAGCCATCAGAATTTCAAGTCATAGGAGTCTTCAGAATTTCGGTTCTTTCTGAGTGTACTTCTTCAGAAGCTTCGCTATCTTCAGAATCTTAATCACTTTCAGAGAGCGTCCACAAGAGCATTGCAACAGCAATCTTGGCATCCTTGGATCTGGCTGATCATGACTAGATAATGAAGCATTCTTGCTTCTCGCGACTTTAGTCACACATAGTAACTTCGCATATGTATATATTCAATCATAGTACATCTAGCTGGTGTATGTTGGTTCTGATGTCTTTAGTTCTTATGATCTGCACACAACACACATTAGACCATAAAATGGTTCTTTCACAAATACTCATTGTTATCATCAAAACATAGATTGACTTGTAGAGACAATTCTTGCTCTCACAATCTCCCCCTTTTTGATGATGACAAAACCAAGTATTTTGATTGAACATTTTATATAAGGTAATCACCAAAGCAAACAAATTCAGAGTATGGAACAACAGCTCCCCCTGAATGAGTTATCCTCAAGGCTTTATCTGAGATCATCTAGGACTTTATATAATCCAAAGATATACAGAGTAACAACTTGAGTTGCCAGAACAGAAATAGAAAAGAGTTACTTCTCTATCTTGTCTTTAGGAAAATGAAGAGTCTTTAGCATCTGGACTAGTTCAACAGAACTTTCATCTTCAGATCTTCAGAACTCAGTTTCGTTTGTTGTCATATCAGAGCTTGTTATCTTCAGAGTCGTCTGAAGCATTTCTACTTTTCAGTAGATTCAATTGAGCACAGAATTAGAGCAGTTCTTCGACTGATAAACATAGCTTCGCTGTATATCAGAAACTATCTTTTGAGACACTCCCCCTGAGTTTCAGGCTATAAGAAGATTTTAGATTTTGCATTTTAATCTTCTGGGTAGTCTCCCCCTAATTTCCATAAGTCAGATATTGGGATCTTTCAGAATCGAAATTCAGAGTTTCTAAATTTAATCACCAGTATTGAGCATGACTTTTCAGAGTTTGACTTTGAACACAGGTTTATTTCAGACCTTTTATTGTCACAACTCAGTTGAATTATCAAAGCTTGATTTTTTTATCAGATACCGAATGAAGGTTAAAACTTGTGATCAATCAACGCTTGATTCTGAATCTGGTACATCTTGTTTTAGTCGGATGTAAAAATGATGTGCTGACTCTTATACCAGAGTTTGTTGATTCTGATGCTGAAGGAGTTCTTTTGATATTACTTTGAAGAGTATTTCCTTTGTGTGCTGATAGGATACCAATGAAGGTACTTTGACAGTAATCTACAACTTTACTTTGATTGAGAGTCTGATACTAATCTTTGTGTACTGAATCTGATTTCCAATTGATGATTTAGTCTTATACCAAATCGTCTTTATTTCAAATGGTTCCTGATAAACATCAGAATGGTTTCTTGCTTGGATCTTTAATCCGGATCTTCAGACAGTTCATGACTTCTGATTTGCACAGATCTTCTGAGTGAGCATCTTGAAATGTAGACTTTGCCTTGACTGCTTTCAGAGTTTTCTTCCTGATTCTGATTCTTCTTAGACAGCTTTTATTCTATGATCGTAGTTCTTCTTCTTATCCTGTCTTTAGAATGCCTAGTGAACTTGTTTAGAGTTCCTCGGATAACATCAAACAACAAACGTTAGTAGTAACGCATTTTATAAGAGTACTTTGTTTGAGTTCTGCATTCTTTCAGATTTCCTTCTTTCAATCAAAATCAATCAATATATCTCTCCCCCTTTTTGACATCATCAAAAAGTGTCAGGGCATATGAGCAATTTAAGCATGGAGTCATTTATATTCAGATATAGAGTCACAGAGTCATTTAAACATTTAGAAGCATTTAGACTCATTTTAGGGAAACACATCTATACTCAGTATATATTTAATTGAAGGATGGAGGCCAATTGTGAGAGACGTGAAACCAATAAGAAGCTCATTAAACAGGCTAACTGTAGTCAAACATAGATTAGATAAAGATTTAAACACAAACATATAGATACAGATTTGGACTCGACAAAAACAGGTTCTTATAAGAGAAAAACTTTTAAAGTTACGTATTTCCATGTTATGAAGGATTGAGATGTTCCTTACTAGTTTATTAGTCGAACGACTGTATGCGTATTTCAAGAGAGTTGAACAGCTGAGAAATTTCTAGAAAGAAATAAGGAAGTAGCCTTTTGTACACGATTTCCTAGATGGGATAAATTAATGAGTTTCTTTTAATTTAGCCATTTTGATTTCTAATACTAGTTAAATTATCTAAGAGACAAATAAGACATTTTCATTAATTAAATGGTGATTGTACATAACGAATTAAAGAAAAAACATAGCAACTGCTCATAGCCTTTTGACCACCAATGAACATCACCACCTTAATCATCAGAATCCTCAACACTGTTCATAGTTTCACAACTGATTTCGACATGAGAAGTACGAGGTTCAAGCCTGATAATTAAATCCCAGGCCCTTTCTTTTAGAAGAATTTCTGAGATGATTCTTCCATATGGAATGAAAGCTTGCACTTTGTTTCTGGAGATTTTGATGGAATGACTCATATGGTTAAAAATGGTTTTAGGGAGATCTGTTGTAACATGATGTGTTAGAAGAAAGATAAAGATTTTGTCGCTATGTGTCAGGGTGCTTATAGCATCTCCACGAGGACGAAGGTTGGTCAAAGAAAATTTGAACCAGGTTTTTGGAGATGGGAGAAGCTTCTCCGGGTTATTTGGTTCATATGGATCCGAGTTATCGAACAGGATTCTGCATCTATCCACCATACTTAGATCAGATTGAAAGTCTTCAATCGTGACTCCGTCAGAGACACATTCTATGATTCTCTCTATCGAAGAGACAGAGATAGCAATGGGTTGATAGTGAACTTCTGACCAGATGGTTTTGCCATCATTGCTGATTCTGGCATATTTCCAGAATTCTTTAACAAGGTTTGGATAAATGGGACCATATAGAAGAGCATAATAGCTTTGCCAAGACTGAGCTTGCATGCTTCTGAGTATTTCTAAACCATTGTTTCCAGGATGGGCAAGGTTGAGTTTCTTTTCCGGAATAAGGTGTAGATTTTCATTGTTTCCAAGGAAGGTTGGTCTAATCCTTTGAGAGTTCATTGTTCTTAGTGAATTTAGAATTTTGTAATTGAGAGAGGAATCCTACCTTTTATGGGTGAGTTAGGATGAAGTGTGATGATTGCTTTTGGGGATAGAATTTGATTTGTTATTTCCTAGATATTTAAATTTTGGGTATATGGAAAGATGTAGACGCGTGTAGCTACAGAGACGAGTTAGTTGTTTATTTATTAGAAAGGATACTAGAATTAATGATGGCTTTTTGGTGAGTGGTCAATGAGTCGGGTACATTAATGATGGTAATAAATTCGAATCACAGAAAATCCTTAATGAATTAATATTCTTAAGTTTTAACTGTAAAATTCTAACAAAGCTTATTATCTATGTAACATTTTATTGTTCAAAGAGAGACTTTAATTAATGATTATAGATTTGACAATACGTTTTTCTTAACAAAAAAAATTTAAAGCATAGTTAGCATAGTTTCTCTAGTCACTAAAGACTTCACATTTTATCTTCAACAGACAGCTTTCTGGAAACTCATCAGGACCATCTTCTTCAATTCTTTCTTTGATCATGTCTATAATTCCATCTCTGAAGAAAATCTCAGATAATACTCTTCCATAAGGAATGTAGGATTTTGTGAGGTTTCGAGACTCAAGGATGGTTTTCCAAAGGCAGTTGAAGATTGAGTGTGGCAGATTTATCCGAAAGTCATTCATTAGTAAATAAATAAACTTATGGTCGTAAAATTGAATTAGATTATTGCTATCTATTCTGGGAAGAAAGTTTGACAGCATGAGTTTGTACCAGGCCTTGGGAGTAGGTAGGAGATTCTCAGGATTGTAGGGTATGTATCTGGAAGATAGGTTGTGAAGGGATGCAAAATTTCTTGCAGGAAAGAAATTGTGGTTGTCAAAATTGACATGAACTCCAGCATCCTCACATCCAGTTGCAAGGATCACTGAGAATAGGTTGATGTCAATAGGGATTTCAAAAACATAGGAAGTGATGCAATTTCTTTCAACATCAAGATCGGCATGTTTCCAAAATTCTTTGACCAGGTTTACATAGATAGGCTTTTCTAGCATCATGGAGTACCTAGTCCATTGTTGAGTATACAAAATATCTGCTATACTACATGCAGTGTCTCTTGAGAGTGAAGGAGTACTGAATGAGAATCATTTCTCAGGAATAAGTTCAAGAAGATTTGGATTACCGAGAAAGGTTAGTGGAGGCATGATAGTGGATGGACAAAGAGGCTTAGAGTTTTAGGGTTTTGAGTATAGGAGTATGAAAGGAAGACGTGACTTTATAGAGTAAGTGTGTAGATTGAATTATGCTTAGTCTAGGGAAGATATAAGACAGTTCAAAAGATTTTAGTAAGATCTTATTAAGTTGTCAGAGATATGTTGTGGTTTCAATAGATTCGCAATTATTATTGTATTCTTTTGCGTGTAGTTTTTGTTAAAGGGTTTACTTGTATTTAACAATTTCTTTCATCTATGCTTAACAGATTTTCTATTGGTTGAATATTTCCCTAAAGAAACATGTAAGGATTCCTAAATAATTACCTAGTAAAACATGTTATGACAAGTTTGAAAGAATTCTAATTAAGGCATCTCATGAGTTTAACAGATTATTAGTGAAGAGAAAAGTGTACCTTAGATTTTTCAGACTTAACTGAGTGCTTTTTGTCTTGACTTTGGTCTTCATTCTGATGAATTTTGAAATCTTCGTATTTTTACATGAGTGCATTCTTCTGAGCTTTTGATCAACTTCTTTCAGACTTGGCTTGCTTCTGAGAGAGAGTTGAAGGTTCTGAGATTCTTCAAGATACACCTTAGGGATGCTTAACCTCTTTGAAGGAAATCTTTTAGCTAAGACTTTTCGTGAAATCATTCCTTTCAGACTCCTGAAGCTTTGAGCATCTTTATGATTCTGCCTATTTCCGAGTAAGCTGCAGATGTTTCTTGGATTCTTCAAGATAAGCTTGTCTTCTGACTTCTGAAGAGAATATTTTCTTGGAAAGTGATCCTAGTTAGATTATAGCTTTCTCTCTCTTTTCCTGTTCAACCTTGTCCTTTAATTTTCTAGGTTACAATAACCGAGATTAGGACTTAGCATTATCAGAGTGACCATTTTAATTGAACTTAGCCAATTACATGCAATCCTTTTTTATAAGGCGACACTCATATGCGTGGGAGCATTACTGAGTGAACAGTAGATTTCATTTGATGACCTCATTCGTAAACAACAGATTACATCTATTTTTGATTGTTTCTCACTTCTCATTTCCTTGATCCATAGAACCTGTTTAGTTCCGATACAGTTCCTAAGATATGGATTTGAATCTTAAACGACAAACTTTGAGAATTGGTTGAGTTCTCCTTTCATAGCCCGAATTCAGTTTGCGTTTGTGAGAGTTTCTTTTCTTTGTGAGATGATTGATTTCATCAGTTCAGTGAGAACCTTTAAGAGGTTATACGAGGAGGAATTATCATATCAGTATCTGACTTGTTCCTCAAGGTTGTTTCATAACTTGTTCAAAACCAAAACATCATCATGCCCCATGTGTACATCACTAGACATGATTTGCATGAACATCTTGTTCTTACAATGATGATCAACTTATTTGGGGTTGTTCACACATATCTATGAGTTGACTAATTTCTTCAAACGAACATCATTAACGTCATCTTAGTTGGAGAACCTAGATACCTGAAATGATAGCATCTAATTTCATAGCACAAGTGGTTCTGAGAACACTTGATCTGTTGAAAATCAGATTATCAACATTTGATGTTTACTAGGATGATTTCAGGTTGTTGGAGCTTGATCACTGAACCAGTTAAGATCTTAAGAGTTCGCTCGGAATCAAGTAATTATTGAATCTTTGGGATTCACTTCTCCATTGAATATTTTGATCATTCCAGATTCTGACATTGAATAATTTCTAATAATTTGAATTTTTCAGATTCTGAGTTTAATAGATTTATTTCTAAAATTCAAAGTCTTAGAACATCAATCTTCCTTCTTTACATGAAGAGATACAGAATAAGTTGTTTTTTAAATGAGAAAGTCAAGGGTGCACCTAATCCGTTTCTTGAAAACATCTAAAAAACTCATAAAGAATTAATCTTCAGCAAACAAGATTTCTTGCTTTCGGATGATTCATCTTTTAATCATATACGTGGTTTTATCCACACGTATTTTCCAGAATGAGCATTCAACAGATACTACCTTTCATCTGATGAATTTATCTTATCAACTGATTCTTCAATCTTTAGTGAGGCTTCATCTAGAATCAGTGAATTGCTCACGAAGCAATCAGATTGATTACAATTTTGTACACAGTTAACTGCTGAACTGTTACAGAAATTGTAAATGGATTTCAATCTCACCAAGAGTACTTCTACGCACCACATATGAATATTTTTCTGACACTGTTAAGTGTTTGATGTAAATCAATAACAGAACCAGAGCTCTGATACCAATTGAAGGTGCGAGAATGACACAAGAAAGGGGGGTTTGAATTGCGTATTTACTCTTTTATAACTTTTTCGCATCTTGTTAATTTGATGCTCAAGAACCTTCAATGATCGTTGAGAGATTCTGATCTATTAACTATAGAGTATGAGAACCGTATAGGTTCTGATCATAAGATACGATACTCAGAACTTGCAGTGCGGAAGCTTATCAGAGATAGGCTGCAAGGTTCTGACTTTGATTAATATGAGGTTCTGATATTCAATGCAGAAACATAAATAGAGACACTAAGTAAGAGAGTAAAGGACACACGATATATCCTGGTTCATCACGCGGGTTAATCCAGTCCACCCTCCTCAGGTGATTTCGCCTTGAACACAAGGACTTAATCCACTATAATCAAATCATCATTACACTTGCACGGGCAACAGCCGGTGACTAACCACTTGCACAGCCGCACTGTGACTAACAACCCAATGAACCGTTCAGGGATCCAATAGGATATAACATTCATTGACCGACCAGACCCACGGCTGGGATTTCACAGCTAGCCGTTCAGGGATTCATCACAATGAATATAACGCTACTGACCATATTTCAGGATTTTCCACAACGACCCTTAGCCATTGTCATCTCAAGTATCTGATCACCACGTGATCTACTCAAGGGCCTCAACTCACAGTTGAACCGTTCAGGGATCCCATCAGGATATAACGTTCACTTGAGGAGTCTCAATTCATCTAGTTGAACTGGAAAACTGGAGATTACAAATTGTGCTTCTTAATAAGCAAGTTTCTCTTTGGTTTAAGTATAAAGAACACACACATGTGTTCAAGCAAGTTTTGAGCAATCAGCTCCTTGCTTTCCTAAGAAACTACAAAGATGTATTTGATATTATGATGGTAGACATCTTGTAGATCTTCTTCTTCTTCGTCATCTGGCTGAGCAAGCTTTGAGCAGCAACTCCTTGCTTCAGATCTTCAATGTAGCTTTGACGATAAGGTAGGTTGATGACTTGACTGATCTTCAATGTTGTCTTCTTTGTCAACAGCTTCTGTTTGATTGTTGTTGTTATGTTGATTTGTTCTTTGGAGATTCAACAACAATTGCCATGAGTGAAATAATGACAGCTTTGAATATTCTAAGTGTTACAACGAGAACTCATCGTTGTTGCTATATTCACACAATGACTTGGTCAATTTTGTAGATGAACATTCAGTTCGTAATTCTACAAGTGATTGACACCTCAGAAGCAAAAACTCTTTCCATTAAATAGCCAGTAGAAATATAGTCGTTAGAGAATACTGTTGGCTGTTTGGAAAGGAGACGTTGTGATATAATGTGTTGTATTGACACATCTTCTTTTTGCAGAGGAAGAAGTGACCAGACATCTTTTCTTGGGCAGTGTGAGCATTTAACTCATAACGGTAATATTTAGACTTCGAAACTTCAGTGGCTTCTGATGTTAATTTGATGAAGCATGAGGGAGTCTTTATAGCAGAATATCTGATGCTTCAAGTCTTCCATCGATTGAAGAAGTCCATTAGGAATCAGTCTTCACTTCAGCACTTGGTCTTTAAGAACGTTATTCTTTTCTGCTTTAAGTCTTCCGAATCTTCAGAGCCTGTCTTCAGAGTCTTCAGAACTTCTTGTTTGAAACCTTGATCTTCAGAACTCGTCAGTCTTCAGATTCTTTCTGCACTTGGTCTTCAGCGCCTTCAGCCATCAGAACTTCAAGTCATAGGAGTCTTCAGAATTTCGGTTCTTTCTGAGTGTACTTCTTTAGAAGTTTCGCTATCTTCAGAATCTTAATCACTTTCAGAGAGCATCCACAAGAGCATTACAGCAACAATCTTGCCATCCTTGGATCTAGCTGATCATGACTAGATAAAGAAGCATTCTTGCTTCTCCCGACTTTAGTCACACATAGTAACTTCGCATATGTATATATTCAATCATAGTACATCTAGCTGGTGTATGTTAGTTCTGATGTCTTTAGTTCTTATGATATGCACACAACACACGTTAGACCATAAAATGGTTCTTTCACAAATACTCATTGTTATCATCAAAACATAGATTGATTTGTAGAGACAATTCTTGCTCTCACAATCTTGAGATGTAGACTTTGTCTTGACTGCTTTCAGAGTTTTCCTTCTTCTGATTCTTACGTTCTGAATCTCATATTCTCAGACAACTTACAGCTTCTGAACCAAGTGAGACAGAGATCAAGATAAACTTTGACTTTCAGAAAGTTCTCAACTTCTGAACAGTACTGGGTAGATCTGATTCTGAACACATGCTCACGAAGTGTACAACTTCAATCATATGAACAAACAGTTCATAAGAACTTTTGGCAAGTTCTTCTTTCTCAACCTGTTCTTAGAATGCCTAGTGAACTTGTTCAGAGTTCCTCGGATAAACATCAAACAACAAACGTTAGTAGAAAACGCGTTTTATATGATTAATTCATTTTTTGTGTTTGCATTCTTTCTTCCTTTTAAGATCATCAAGAAGTTCATCAAAATCATACTTCTATTTCTCCCCCTTTTTGACATCATCAAAAATTTTAGAGCATTTAAGCATTAAGCAAATATAGACCAATATGACAATGAGCTATAATACAGTATTTTTAGAGATCAGATAAAGCATTATCATTGATTAACCATAAGATGGAAATAGAGTTGCAAAATAGTTTCAGAATTTAAAGCATAGGTTGATCTTAATCCTAACATATCAAAACATAGACTTAATGAGAATAGGTTCCTAGGGGTTAGACTAAAAAGATCCTAATGATGAGGAAGTGGATAAGGACGAGTTTTCAGACTCATTAGTTCTTGAGGCATGCAGCTGTTTTTCTTCTGCTTGTGTGACAACCAATCTTTTGCTCTTCACAAATTCCTCTGAGATCCATCCATGGAACTCAGTCCAGCTGTTTCCTATTTCTAAGGGATCTATGCTTGAACTGGAGGCATCTACTAAGCTTTGGATTCTTGTGATGGCATTATCCTTAAAGGATGTTAATGCATCATTCACCGTTTTTGATCTTTTTGATGAAGGTTCTCCATCATCAGTATCCTTCTGCTTCTTACTTATTCTCTTCCAATCTGAGAGCTCTTGAAGTACATCAGTAATATTCTTCATATTAATCCATACACTGATGTCTTCATCCTTAAATCGTTTCAGATAGTTCCCGACTTCTGCCTGATTGTAAGTGGCGAATTTTGGAAATCCTTTAACCAAAACTCTGGGAGACAAAGTCAGTTCCCTAAAGGATGTATTATCCAGAGTGGCGTCTTCCTTCTTGAGATCCTCAAACCTGAGAATCTTCCCTGCACTTTTAAGCAGCTTCCTTGATTCGCCTTCATTGATTAAAATATCATCAACTACTCCTGATTCAACCAAAATGTCAGAGATGAGTCTTCCGTGAGGAATAAGTTTGATTTCCGGATCAGAACCAGTTCTGGAGTTTCTTATGGCTTCCTTCAGAAGTTTGAAGAGAACGGAAGGGAGATGGATCTTAATTCCTTTAAGGAGAAGGAACAAGACACACTTTTGGGTGTCATTAAGTTGATCTGAAGGAAGATGGTGAAAGACACTTCCTTGTAGGATTCTGAGCCAAATTTGTAGTGAATCCTTCAGATTTGGGAAGATTTGATTCTCAACTGTAACTTTATTTTTAAAAATAGAAGCCATGACCTCAACCTCTCTTTCTTAACTAAGCAGATTCTTAGTGATTCTGAACCCGTTGTTCTCATGCATCAAGAGATCTGCGATAGTCTTCTCAGAGATGAAGACTTTTCTTTCAAAAACGAAGGAGACAGTGAGGGTATTGGATGTGTTGGCGTGGATCCATAAATCCTTAACCAGATGACTGTAAGTTGGTCCTTTCAACCTCTTGAAATAATTACTCCATCCTTGAGTTTCCATTGAAAGAGTAATATTACATCCATTTTACTTTAGATAGTTGAAGTTTACAATCGTTTCTGACAAAACGACGAGGCTATCAACTGGAATTTGTATGGTTGTGGGAGTTGAAACATTTTGGGAAACGAAGGCCATTGTGGAGGATGATAGGATGAAGAAAGTAGAAGGTATTTAGGCAGAGGATTCAGATATGTAAGAGTTGAGTTGGTGACTTAGGGTTTGATGCCTTTTTATAGAGGAATGAGTGAAGTAATTTCCGTGGAACATTTGAGAGTGCAATGGTTGAATTTTACTAGAAGCACCACGGGACGTGGGAAAAGAGGTTTAATGATTTGATTATTTAATAGAGGCAGATTATCCTATCAGGAGTCGCGACTTAACTATAATGAGTTGTAATAGAACCGTTACTTAATTATGGTCTAAAAGGGATTCGTGGTTTCTAGATAATCCTAAACCTTTTCGTGTGAATTTTAAGAAGTACTTATTATTTTGTTTCAGTTATTAATTCAATGCATCATGATTATCAGAGTCATTCATTCAGGGTATGCGTAAATCACATTTAAGGATACTTTAATATTTAATAAAAAATATATAAATATCAAGTTTAACATAAGTGAAGTCAGATAGGAACTTCAATTAACCTATGAATCAGGAGAGACTAACTTCCTATCTTAAACTAAGAACGTCATAGGTTGACAAAACTCAGGAAGGATCTTCTCAGTCATTCCATTTCTTCTGCAATGACCAACTACTCCTTGAAGATCAAGAATGTGGGAGATGACTCTACAATATGGAATTTGATAGATTGTGTCTTCCCTAGACAAATTGATTTCATCCTTCAGATGATTGTACATGGATTGGGGTAGGTTTATTTTGATCCTGGACACTAAGAAGAAAATAAGTAATCTTTCTTTATCCGATAGCCATCCTCCTTCTCTTTCTCTTGGTCTTAAATTAGTTACCATTAGCTTGTACCAATCTTTAGCAAATGGAGTGAGGGTGCATGATTGAGTGGGGCGCCCCTCAATTTCAAAAATGGCGTGCATGTGCCTGTCAAAGCTATGACTGTTGATATTTCTTTCCACAGTCACACCATCTTTAACACACCTGATGGCTTTAGCTATGATGGTAGGTTGATCAAGACTGGACAGCCAACAACCACAGATAAGATAGCATTTTTTCCATAGTCATATTCTAGTACTCGAGCATTTGCCCAGAACTCAGTAACAAGAGCAGGAAAGATTGGTCTAACAAGCATGGAGAAGTAGCTTTCCCAGTTCTAAAATTTAATTCCAGAGAAAACGCTTGTTTTGTTGAGTTGAGGTAGATGGTTTAGGTTTAGAGTGTATTCTTTTAGGAGTTCGAGGTTAGCAGTTTCTCCTCTGATATTGTGTGAAGACATTTTGAGCAATTTAGTTTGAGGAAAGAGGTTCTAAGCTACTGGATAGTTGGATAGTGATTCTTCCTAGAGAAGGGATGATGATGTGAGGAGAACTTAGGAGTGATAGCTATTTATCAAGCTGGAACACGCGGGGTCATCATTTCCGAGACAAGCTATGAATAGCTGAGGTGGTCAACTGAGAGGACATACGATAGACTGAATCGCCGTAGACCTATGGGTAGTAGAGTAGTAGCTGACACAACATAATCATAATAGTTTATTTAATTCTTGTCTAATCTTAATTACGTGAGAATCTAGTTCTATTTTTAATGATTCTTATAAAACTTAAAGTGATAGTAAATGGTCAGTGGTTAAATAAATTGTTTACTGTTTAAAAATAATTAAGAATAAAAGGAACCATACCTTAGAGACACTAAATCTTTTTGCAGAGATTCTTCAGCAAGATTTTTCTAAGAATTTTCTTGTGTCTGACAGGAGTGACATTTGGAAGAACTTTCGATCAGTCTTGTTCAACATTTAATAAGGCATCTTTTGATTCCAGATTTAAAAGGTTCTGAGAAACTTATCAGTCAGGACCTGACCAATAATATTTGATTCAACTAAGATATATTCTTAGTTATAACAGAACTTAATCATCTGAGTTAATTCAATCAAGGCTTAGAGTTCATTCTCAATCAGGTTCTTAATGAATCTTGAATATCCTCTTTCTGAATATTTCAACTGTTTGATTAGTTAAAATTTAGATGTTGAATCGTTTCTAACAGTTTGAATTCTTCAGTTTTCTGACTTCAATAGACTACATTCTGAAGTTCAAAATCATAGAACAACAATCTTTCATCTTTACATGAAGAGGTTCTGAATGAGTTTTTATACGAGAAAGTCAAGGGTGGACCTAATCCGTTTCTTGAAAACATCTCAAAAACTCATAAAGAATTAATCTTCAGCAAACAATATTTCTTGTTTTCTGATGATTCAACTTTGAGCAAATACGCGGGTCATCCACACGTATCTTCCAAGATAAGCATTCAACAGATATTACTTCTTATCTGATGAATCTATCTTATCAACTGATTCTTTAATCTTCATTAAAACTTAAGTGAGGAAGATTTAGTTGTTTGACAACTGCAAAAACTTCTAGAATCAATGATTTTCTCAAGTACTCAGATTGATTACAATGTACACAGTCATCTTCTGAACTGTTACAGAAATTGTAAGTGGATTTCAATCTCACCCAGAGTATTTCTACGCACCGCATCTGGATCTTTTTCTGACACTATTAAGTCTTTGATATCCATCAATAACATAATCGGGGCTCTGATACCAATTGAAGGTGCGAGAAAGACACAAGAAAGGGGGGTTTGAATTGTGTATTTACTCTTTTAACAACTTTTCACTTCTTGTCAATAAGGCACTTCACGTTACATCAGAGTTAGTTGAGAGACTCTGACTTGCGAAGTTATATTCAGACTTGGCAATGCTTAGAGCGTGAGAACCAATAAGAGTCTAAATGCTATGTACATCATTCAGAACTTGCAGAGCAGAAGCTTATCAGAGTTGCAAGGTTCTGACTATCTTATGTAAGGTTCTGATCCTCAATATAGAAACATAAACAAAGACATTAAGCATAAGAGTAAAGAACACACGATATATCCTGCTTCACCACAAAGGCTAATCCAGTCCACCCTCCTCAGGTGATTTTGCCTTGAACACAAGGTCTTAATCCACTATAATCAATCTAGATTACAGATGCACGGGCAACAGCCGGTGACTAACAACTTGCACAGCCGCACTGTGGCTAACATGCAATGAACCGTTCAGGGATTCAACTTAATGAATATAACGAACATTGACCTGCAGGTTCCAATCTCGCAAGATCTACTGCTAGGATTTCAATAGCTATACGTTCAGGGATTCATCACAATGAATATAATGCTAATGACCCTATTTCAGGATTTCCCACAATGACATCTCGCCATTGTCTTCTCGAGTCTCCGGTCACACTGACCACTCAAGGAATCCTAATTCACCAAGAATTAGTTTTACCGGAGATTACAAAGATGCTTCTTAACAAGTAGATTACTCCTAATGTTTAAGTACAAAGAACACACAAGTGTTCAAGTAAGATATAACCAACAGCTCCTTGCTATCTTAAGAAACTATAGAGATGTATAATGATTTGATAGTTGTTGACATCTTGTAGATCTTCATCTTCTTCGTCTTCTTGGGTGAGCAAGCTTTGAGCAACAACTCCTTGCTTCAGATCATCAATGTAGCTCTGACAAGAAGGTGGTTGATGACTTGACTGATTTGCAATGTTGTCTTCTTCATCAACAACTTCTGTACCAATTTGTTGTTGTTGTGTTGATTTGATCTTTAAGCTTCAACAACAAAGGCCATGTGTAAATTGATGACAACTTTGGATATTCTAAGTGTTACAGCGAGAACTCATCGTTGTTGCTATCTTCACACAATGACTTGGTCAATTTGGTAAATAATACATTCAATTGATAATCTACCAAAATCGACACCTCAGAAGCGAGAACTCCTTTCTTTAAATAGCTAGTAGAAATATAGTCGTTGAAATACTGTTGGTTGTTAGAAAAGAGACGCTGTGTAATAATTAGCTGTACTGACACATCTCCTTTTTATTGTGGAGGAAGTGACACGATATTTCTTCTTGGGCACAGTGTACAATCGTTTCACAACGGTAACATTTGTCTTCGAATCTTCAGAGGCTTCTGATGGTAATTAATTTAAGCATGAGTAGAGACTTCTTAAGAGGATATCTAAAACTCCAAGTCTTCAGTCTTTTGAAGAAGTCCATTAGGAATCAGTCTTTAGAACTTCAACATTTGTCTTTAAGAACATTATCCTTTACTACTTCAAGTCTTCCGAAACTTCAGAACTCGTCCATTAGGAATCTGTCTTCAGAGTCTTCAGCACTTGACCTTTGGAACCGTAATCTTTAGAATACATAAGTCTTCAGAGTCTTTCTGTACTTGGTCTTCAGAGCCTTCCGCCTTCAGAACTTCAAGTCATGAGAGTCTTCAGCCCTTTGGTTCTCCGGAAGATTATCTTCATCAGACGCTTCACAATCTTCAGAATCTCAACCACTTTCAGAGAGCATCCACAAGAGCATTGTAACAGCAATATCGGCATCCTTGGATCTGGCTGATCATGATCAGATACAGAAGCGTTCTTACTTCTTGCGACTTGTGTCACACATAGTAACTTCGCATATTATCAATTACGCACATTTGGCTGGTGCTTGTTGGATCTGATATCTTCTATGATTATGATCTGCACACAACACACGTTAGAACATAAAATAGTTCTTTGACAAATACATATTGTTATCATCAAAACATAGATTAACTTGTAGAGACAACTCTTACTCTCACAAGAACAGGTTACATGATATGGTATGCAAGTATATGGTCACTCAAAGTAAGATGTCAAAAGATAACTAAGTGGTCATGTGCAATATCAACCAAAGCAAGCGATCAAATGCCTGTTTGTAGCAAGAAGGTAATATAGACTAAGGCATGAGCATGTGAATCAGTAGAAATAAACACTTATCATGACAACAGTAATTATGACATGGTGAGCATTCAAACTGATAATTATCAGTAAAGAGATAGGGAAAAAAGAACTTCTCACACTCAAACATGTTTTCATCAAAACCTTCATGCTACCTTAACATCATATGAGAAATTTAAGAACAAGGCAAGCATGCACACTCTAATCAGATTATCACAAGTTAAGGACATATTGACGTTCCTATTTAACAATGAGTACATGTTGAAATAGTTCAAGCCAGGTATGAATACACAACACATATTATGATCTTAGCAACAACTTAGCAACACCCAGAATACACAACATTATGAATACACAACACACATGTTGAAATGGTTCAAGTCAGATTATCACACACACCCTGAATACACAGCCTAGCAACAGTTTTCACACTCACAACTTAGATACACATCAGGTGGCATATTAAATGTTTGTACACACATCTTGAACACAAGCATAGCATGACGGTAGCAGGCACACAATCATATGTAAGACAACCAAGACAAGTGACTCAGACCAAAACAGTCATTGCTACAAATGACTTAGGTTAATCATAAAAGGGGCAAGCAATTCAAAAAACAATTTTACAAACACATCAAGCTAACCAATGTGAAATAAGTCTTGACACACAAATTCATCTGTTCTTGTTCAAACAATAACATCCAAACATCAACAAGATAGGCACATGGCTGTTGGCATGATAACTTAACTTTGGCAGTGGAACATCAAGGGGAGTTTATGTGATCCTAACAGTCAGTCAGTGAGTATCACCCAAGGATTTGGTTACCATCTCAGGCATAGTGTCAATAACAAAGGGCAATACCAATACCTACCTCAGTATGTCTGCAAAATACTTACATTGACTTTACCTCCATGTGGTATGCCATAGATAGATAGTTAAGAACCAAGCTCAAGCATAAAGTCAAAGACACGTTATCTATATATCATGAACATATGTAAAGAAAACTAAAACACCTTATGTGAACATTTATTACAGAGATATGATGATGATAGCAATATACATGAGCATGAATATTGAGTGTGAAGAAGAAATGTTACCAAGTGGAATATATCCACTGCACCCTCAAGTGTATGCTAACTTCTTCCTTGCTGAACTAGCAAAAGCCCCCAAAGCAAGTTTCCTTCTCCTTCTTCACTTGTAAAACTTTAAACTCAAAAGTGTTTTAGAGTGTGTTGTGAAAGATGTTGGTGTCAAATGAAGGAAAATAACCTGCTATTTATAGGAGAGGATTGAGAATTCAAGGCATGGCCAAAATTGCACATTATGCAAACAATGCCCTTTTTCCATCGTGTGAAATCTTGAGCTTGCTAAACCAAAATTTCCAAATCTCTGAACATTGATGTGGTTAGGCCTGCATCATCTGGTGAGAAGTGATTGGTGAGAGGTTCAAGGAATAAACAAATACTTGTTGCTTTGAAAAGTTTCTCTCTCCATGTACCACTTGCATAAACATGACATAAACTAACATTTTAAAGCAAACCGAGTTGAAATTTCGTGACAAAGCTTGGATTAAGTTTAAATCCATCATTAGAACTCGAAAACATGTGGTTTTGGTGGTTAGAGAAGGTTTTGAGTCATTACACAAAAGTTGGTTTCTTGAGTTTTAAGAAACGAAACCCCTATCTTTGGAGCTTTGAAACTCCCAGCTCACTCAATGGATTGAGGAGTTCTAGTACTTTTTGGAAAGCCCTCAATTCCCTCTACAACTTTCATGTCCAAATATTTTTGAGTTGAGGCTTCGAACGTTATGAAAAATTGGGTTAAAGTTATGTGCAAATTAAGGGAAAAAGGCTGAAATTTCACCAAGTCCCCAAGGGTGATCTGTCTTCCAAGTCTTGTAACTTAAAAAGCATGCACTTTTTGAAAGAGGGTCCTCTAATATGTTTTGAAGATCATGGAAAGAGCTTCCATTTGAGCTTTGAGTCACTTAAATTGGATGTGTGGTTTGAAAGTTATGACTATTTCAATTATTGCACAAGTAGTGAAATCTCCACTTTTGAAATGCTTCATGAACCTATCCTTGCTTACTTTGCAAGAAAGCTCTTAGAACTTGATCTCTCATACCTTAAACCATCAATGAGACATGCCATGATGGATTAAGGCCTTGGATGTTTCATTCTGGATCAAAGTCTCAAGGATTAGGGCTTTAATCAAAACCCTAATTTTAACTGTGAATGCACTGGAATAATCTCTTATGATCTTGCTTCTTCCATCGTATTTAAGGCTCATAGATGGTCTCTAGGGATGTCTACTATCTCATGGAGTCATGTCCTAGGGTTTGAGAATAACTCTTGATTAAAATCAGAGGCCATGAATAACTTGTCTTGACAAAAACCCTAACTTGGAGGCAGGGTGGAATTGTGGCTCAAGCTGCTTATGATGAGAGCCAAATGATCTTGAATTCTTGTTGAATGAGACTTCTTGGATGTAGGTAAACTCAATTGGTTGATGAACCAATCAAATTTTTACTTGTCATGGCAAAACCCTTCAGTGATTCTTCAGGTCAAAACCCTAATTCCACAATTTGGCCCGGTGATCCTTTGTTGACTTGACTTGATTCAAAGTCTTGAGATCTTTGTACCCATCAACTGTGGAACCTTTGGGAGGATTGTATGGAGTCATAGAATGCAGATGCTAAGGACAAGCGACAAACATGCAAATGCTGACATGCCATGAACTTCTAGTATGATGATATGATGTCATGATAGTGCAAAGATGCAAACAGACCGGACACCAGAGATAAGGAGCAAACAACCACAGGTGAGTAACACTGGGGAAGGATGAAGGTTAGCACCCATGAGGCAAACTCACTGGGGGATACAGGTTGACCACAAAAAGAGACTCGCCCGGGAGACTCTGAGGAAATACTAGGGATAGAAAATAAAGGTGAGGAGAACCCCAACAGATCCTTACTGTGGACAGGGGCCAAAGGGGTGTTCTCCACTGGGGAAAGAACCAGGGAGATGGACGACAGGTTCATATGTGACCAGACGACAATGGGGAAATAAAGATGTACTCTTACTGGGCATGAAACCAGAAAGAAGGCATGATCTCCACTGGGGATCAATTTAAAATAAAAGGATACACATCCTACAAAGGATTTTTTGGGGATTTCTTATATTGAAGTGGTCAAACGGGATCTTCAAGAAAAATATAGAAAAGGTAAAAATGAACTCGTGCGCCAAACAATAAAATATGACTGGACTTTAGGTTAGGGGTAAGTTTAAAGAACCAATATGAGTTGGACAAGAATTGAGGTTCACAGTTGACCTGAAGTTTTGGTTCATAGGTGACCGAGGTTCATAGTTGATCTGAAATTTTGGTTCATAGGTGACCAAGGTTCATAGTTGACCTGAAATAATCAGTGCCCGTGATTACTGGACTTTAGGTTCATAGGTGACAAAGGTTAAGGTTCATAGTTTACCTGAGATTTTGGTTCATAGGTGACCAAGGTTAAGGTTCATAGTTGACCTGAAATTTTGGTTCATAGGTGACCAAGGTTCATAGTTGACCCGAGATTTTGGTTCATAGGTGACCAAGGTTCATAGTTGACCTGATGCTTTGGTTCATAGGTGACCAAGGTTAAGGTTCATAGTTGACCTAGAATAAGCAATTCCAGAAAATACTGAACTTAAAGTTCATAGGTGACCTGAGATTTTGGTTCATAGGTGACCAAGGTTCATAGTTGACCTGAAATTTTGGTTCATAGGTGACCGAGGTTCATAGTTGACCTGAAAGTTTGGTTCATAGGTGACCAAGGTTAAGGTTCATAGTTGACCTGAAATAAGCAATGCCAGAAAATATTGGACTTAAGGTTCATAGATGACCTGAGATTTTGGTTCATAGGTGACCAAGGTTCATAGTTGACCTGAAAGTTTGGTTCATAGGTGACCGAGGTTCATAGTTGACCTGAAAGTTTGGTTCATAGGTGACCAAGGTTCATAGTTGACCTGAAATAAGCAATGCCAACGATTACTTGACTTTAGGTTCATAGATGACAAAAAATGTTTAGGTTAAGGTTCATAGTTGACCTTAAATTTTGGTTCATAGGTGACCAAGGTTCATAGTTGACCTGATGTTTTGGTTCATAGGTGACCGGAAATGTTTAGGTTCACAATTGACCTGAGATAAACAATGCCAGCGATTACTGAACTTTAGGTTCATAGGTGACCTGGTTTCAAACGACGGGTTCATATCTGACCTGAAGTTTAGGTTCAAAGTTGACCTGAGATTTTGGTTCATAGGTGACCAAGGTTCATAGTTGACCTGAGATTTTGGTTCATAGGTGACCAAGGTTCATAGTTGACCTGAAAAACTATTTAGGTTCACAGTTGACCTGAAACAAACAATGCCAAAAAATACTGGACTTAAGGTATCCATATGAGGAGGTTAAGTATTAGATAGGTCAGTACCGGGGTTGCATAAATAAAGATTAGACTTCCTGGGGAACACTACATGAAGAGTCGAAATCTGGCGCACGAAGGTGAAGACCTGACGTAAGCGAGACAAAGACAAAACTCCAAAAACCAGCGAATGGAGATAAAGAGAGATAAAGTCCTCACAAGCAAAACACCCAAATGCCCAATGTCATGGTATGATGCATGTGTTTTAATGATATGCAAGAGACGAATCTAACGAGAGACGACAGACTGGGAATAGTGAGTGGATGGATGACACATCCACTACAAGGAATCACACTGAAATCTGAAGATAATCAGTCTTGGAACCAATCAGGGAACGTCCTCATTTCACTGGGGAAATAAAAATTCACATTTTCAACAAACATCTGTGAAGATACTGGGGAGAAGTCTTTTGTATCGGTAGTCAGTCATTACTAAAATGTCTGATTCAGGAAGTATTGCCACTCTCTTTAATGATAAGTTCATACCAGATGGTTTATCAGTGTTTTCATTACAACCAGAGTTTTTTTAGGGAGGCAAATGATTTCACTAAACCGTCTCTAAAGCCAAAGCAAAATATATATTTTCGTTGTGTTTTCTCAAAAGATTTTTTTTCAAAACATTTTCCGCTTTCAAAACCATTATTAATGAATAAGTGAAGTTTCACATAACAAGGAAAATATCAGAGCAATGATAAATATCAAACAAAGAATGGCTCAAAAATTGATTTCATTATAATGGTAACTTGCCAATAGCGAAGTTCCATGGAATATTACAATTGAAAAATGGCAATTTGGGAAAAGGTTACATCATATTCAATGACCACTACCATCCTTAATGACTAAGAGTCCTAAAGATCTTCGCTGCTGATAAAGGCGACTGAAACTTGAATTCCTTCATGAATCTCTGGATGTAGGTGGCGACCCTATCTGACACAGTGAAACACCTTTGTCCCTAACTTTTGCTTGGACCGCCCTTTCGGGTTTTCAATCCACCGGGACGCTCTTTTTTGCCTAGGCCGCCCTTTCGGGTTTTCAACCTAGTGAGCTCTTTCTTTTTATTTAATCCCTAACTTTTGCCTGAGTCCCCTTCATAGGTTATGACCCACCGGGATACCCTTTTCTTGCCTAAGTCTCCATTTCTGGTTTTCGACTTAGCAGGTTTTTTAGGCGTAATATTTTCGTACTGAGTCAGCATTCACAGGGTGTGCGAGTTGTTCACCATCCATCGTTGTGAGGAATAAGGAACCTCCTAAGAACACAGTTTTTACCACAAATGGACCCTCATAGTTAGGCGCCCATTTTCCGCGAACATCCCTTTGAGATGGAAAAATCTTCTTGAGTACAAGCTCTCCTTCTCGGAATTCTCGAACACGGACCTTCTTGTCAAATGCTCTCTTCCTTCTCTTCTGATACAAGTAACCATGACACATAGCAGTCAATCATTTCTCATCAATGAGGTTCAGCTGATCATATCTCCCTTGGACCCATTCTGCTTCATCCAATTGAGTTTCCATCAGGATTCTCAAAGACGGTACCTCAACCTCAAAAGGAAGAACATCATCCATTCCATAAACCAGAGAAAAGGGAGTTACCCCTGTCGAAGTTCGAACTGAAGTTTTGTACCTGTGCAAAGCATATGGTAACATTTCATGCCAATCCTTATAAGTCTTGACCATCTTCTGTAGGATCTTTTTGATATTTTTGTTAGCAGCTTTGACAGCTTCATTCATCTTGGGACGATAGGGTGAAGAATTGTGATGCTAAATCTTGAAATTGTCACACAACTCCTTCATTGTCTTGTTGTTCAGATTCGTCCCATTGTAAGTTATGATCTTGTTAGGGATTCCATAACGACAGATGATGTTATTTTTGATGAAACGGGTAACCACTTGCTTGGTCACATTGGCATAAGAAGCAGCTTCAACCCACTTGGTAAAATAGTCAATGGCCACAAGGATGAAACAATGACCACTAGAAGCTTTCGGCTCAATAGCCCCAATCATATCAATGCCCCACATAGAGAAAAGCCAAGGAGACGACAACACATTCAGCAAAGTCGGAGGAACATGCATCTTATCAGCATAGATCTGGCACTTATGACACTTTCTGGCGTATTGGATACAGTCATCTTCCATAATCAACCAATAATAACCGGCTCTCAAGATCTTCTTAGCCATAACATGCCCACTGGCGTGAGTACCAAAGACTCCTTCATGAATATCATGAATCAACAGGTCTGCTTCTCGTTTATCAACACATCTTAGCAGGACGATGTCGTGATTCCTTTTGTAAAGTACATCATTGCTGAGGAAAAACTTGGATGACAGCCTCCGCAAAGTTTTCTTGTCAAGACTAAAAGCATTGGCAGTATACTCTTGAGTCTTCAGATAATTCATAATATCGTGAAACCACGGTTTACCATCTACCTCTTCTTCAACTGACTGACAGTAAGCTGGTTCGGTCTTGCGCTCAATACTGATGAGCGGTACTTCATTAACAAAGTTAACTCTCCACATTGAAGCTAACATTGCTAAGGAGTCAGCTATGTGGTTCTCTGAGCGAGGAACATGACAGAAGGTAATCTCATCAAAGTATTTGATCATTTCCACAATATAAGCATGGTATGGGATCAACTTCTCATCTTTAGTCTCCCATTCGCCTTTGCCTTGGTAGATAACCAAGGCAGAATCACCCATGACTTCTAGAATCTTGATTCTAAGATCAATTGCAGCTTCCAAACCCAAGATACACGCTTCATATTCAGCAACATTGTTTGTACATCCAAAGTCTAACCTTGCTGTGAAAGGAGTGTAACCGCCATCAGGGTTTATTAACACCACACCCACACCATGTCCTTTGTAGTTGGAAGAACCATCAAACATCATCTTCCATCTAGAACCGGGTTCAGGACCTTCATCAGGGCCTGGCTCTTCACAATCCTTTGCCACCATGATATCTTCATCGGGAAAATTAAACTTAAGAGGTTCTTAATTTTCAACAGGCTGATCTGCAAGGTACTCTGATAAAACACTTCCCTTGAGAGCCTTCTGAGTAACATATTGGATATCATACTCTGACAAGAGCATGTGCCAACGAGCAAGTCTTCCTGTTTGAGCAGGCTTCTCAAAGATATACTTTATTGGATCCATTTTTGAAATCAACAAAGTAGTATGACATATCAAATATTGCCTCAAACGTCTGGCGGCCCATGCTAAAGCACAACAGGTCTTCTCAAGCAATATCCACGAACTTTTTGCTCAAATAATAAATGGCATGCTCCTTGCGACCAGTTTCATCATGTTGGCCCAAGACGCAGCCCATGGATCCTTCTAAAATAGTCATGTACATGAAGAGAGGTCTTCCAGGAACAGGGGGAACCAAGATCGGTGGTTCTTGTAGATAATTCTTGAGTTTATCGAAGGCTTGCTGGAAATCAGAATTCTATTCTACGGTTTGATCTTTGCGGAGCAACTTGAAAATTGGTTCACAAATAGAAGTCATGTTGGAGATGAATCTGAAAATATAATTCAAACGGCCCAAGAAAACTCACTTGAGATTCAGTCTGCGGAGCTGGTATCTCTTGAATAGCTCGTACCTTATCCGGGTCTACCTCAATTCCTCTTTGACTGACGATAAAACCAAGTAACTTTCCTGATCTGACACCGAAAGTACATTTAGCAGGATTCAACTTCAGCTGATATTTCTGGAGTCTCTTGAATAACTTCAGAAGATGGTCCAAATGTTCCTCCTCACTCTGAGATTTAGCAATCATATCATCCACATACACTTCAATTTCTTTATGGATCATGTCATTGAATAAGGTCACCATGGCTCTTTGATAAGTTTCCCATGCGTTTTTCAAACCGAAGGGCATGACTTTGTAGCAATAGGTTCCCCATGGGGTGATGAATATAGTTTTATCCATATCAGCCAGATCCATTCTGATCTGATTGTAACCTGAGAAACCATCCATAAAGGAGAAAACTGCAAAACTGGCTGTATTATCCACAAGAGTGTCGATATGCGGTAGAGGGAAATCGTCCTTAGGACTGGCTTTGTTGAGATCTCTGTAACCTACACACATGCGCACTTTACCATTCTTCTTCATTACTGGCACGATATTGGCTACCCATTCAGGATACTTTGAAACTTCCAAAAAACCTGCATCCAGTTGTCTTTTAACCTCATCTCTGATCTTGAGAGCCATGTCAAGTCTACTTCTTCGAAGCTTCTGTTTCACTGGAGGACATTCAGGTTTGAGCGGTAGCTTATGAACTACTATGTCTATATCCAAACCAGGCATATCCTGATAAGACCAAGCAAACACATCCACATATTCTTCAAGAAGTAGTACTAGCCGTTGTCTGATTTCTGCCCCAAGTGTTGCCCCAACCTTAACCTCTTTCTTCCTTTCTTCGGTACCAAGATTGATGATATCAACCTGTTCCTCATGTGGTTGAAGATTCGTGTACTCATATTCACACATTTATGCCAAATCATCAGACATCCTCATGTGGTAGGGTCATTGAATACAACAGGTTTGGGATTTATTCTGCATGATGGAGGGATTTATTTTATTAAAATGCACAAAAATCAAATGCAAGAAAAAATATTTTTGTAGTTTTTGAAAAGATTGCCATTTTTCCTTAAAAGCAAAAATAGTAAAATAAAGACAGAGAATTTTAGCAAAACATAACTTTCATTAATTAATAGGACATAAAAGTGGTGTCCCATACAAAATAATCCAATAGCCTCGGGCAAGGCTAGGGAATTAAAAACAACAACAAAAGCAAACAAATTACTCTGGCATAGGGTACAAGACAGGGATCTCAATAGCCTCCCAATTACTCAATGCGGCGTCACACTGAAAAACCAAGTGGTTGATGTCTTCGTCTTCAGTGTCTTCAATGATGGCATGGACTTGATGTCCTCCACTGGCTCCTTATCATCGAGCATAACGACATTTGCTATCTCAAGAGCCTGGAAGGAGGTTTCCAGAGCGTCCTCATCAGCTTCAATATAACGGAAAGAGGACAAATTGCTGACCATCAGATCTTCCTCACCGTGTATAATAACCAATTTCTCTTGGGTCACAAATTTCATTTTTTGATGCAAAGTTGAGGTCACGGCGCCGGCCCCATGGATCTAGGGTCTGCCTAACAAACAACTGTAAGCAGGGTTAATGTCCAGGATTTGGAAAAGGATGTTGAATACTTGAGGACCAATCAAAATAGGCAACTCAATTTCACCCATCACTAATCTTCTCGAGCCATCAAAGGCTTTAACAACAAGTGAAGTGGGTCTCATCACAGCTCCTCGGTAAGATAACTTTTCAAGGGTTCTTTTTGGTAGAACGTTCAAAGAAGAACCGGTATCCACAAGAACTCTGACCAATGTATCCTCTTGACATTTTACTGACACGTGTAGGGAAAGGTTATGGTTCCTACCTGCTCGAGGAAACTCCTCATCACTGAAACTAAGTGTGTTGCAAGCTGTGATGTTAGCAATGACATGGTCGAATTGTCCCACAGTAATATCTTGGGCCACATGTGCTTGGCCCAGTGTCTTCTGTAGGGATGATCTGTGAACAGGTGAATTGACTAGCAGAGACAAGATTGAAATCTTGGATGGAGTCTGATGGAGCTAATCTATCACCTTTTAATCACTTCTTTTAATAATCCTTAGGAACTCTTCATCTTCTTCTTTAGAAATTACCTCTTTTCCTTTGTCTTTAGGGGGTATGAAAACAGCGGTCTCTTTGGGTGTAATTTCTTTGAAAGAAGGAGTGTAAACTCTGCCCCTTCGGGTTATCTTTCCTGTTCCAACTATGTTTGTCACATCTTCAACAGTGGTTCCCACCTCATTCCTTGGAACCACGTCTTTAACAACGATTCCCACCTTATTCCTTGGAATCATGTATTCTCATCTTTTGTTACCCATAACATTCTCATAAATCCACGGTACGACTTTTGTCCCTCTGAACCTGAATGGAATAGGTTGTCTGGTGTCGTATTGCTTGGAATGATTGGCAGTGGAAGTAACAACAGGCTCAGAATTGTTGAAAACCGATACGGGTTTATTAAACACAGGAACCACAGAACCTGACTTAGGCATGTTGAACACAGGTACCTTCTCTCTTGACTTTGGTAGGTTAAACACAGGTTCGATTACTGCAATCTTACTCTCCTTTTCCTTGCTGAATACTTGTAGAAAACCTTCGTTGATCAAACACTGAACATCGTCTTGAACCAAACTGCAGCCCTTGACACTAGTATTACATTCCTCACAATCGTCATGACAAACTTTGACCAACCCATCCTTGAACAACTTAGCATGAAAGGCTTTGATAGGAGTTTTGATCTTTGTTGCGTCCAAAACTAACACCTCATTATTTTCATCTTCAATAGCATTAGTAGTCCCATGGGTGGGCAAAGGATTGCTTTTCACTTTCGGCTGATTGTCTACGAATGATAGGATATTCTTCTCCATCAATCTCTTCACTACATTTTTCAATGCTAAATAACTGCCAGCGGTCGGGTGCCAGGTCCATGTTATACTTGTAATGCTTTACAAAAGCGTCAGTCACATCCTGGAAACAATGGACCTGGAACTGGTCCAGACTTAAATACCATTTAGCAGCAACCCCCTTTAAACTATCTTGAAACTAAGTGTGTTGCAAGCTGTGATGTTAGCAATGACATGGTCGAATTGTCCCACAGTAATATCTTGGGCCACATGTGCTTGGCCCAGTGTCTTCTGTAGGGATGATCTGTGAACAGGTGAATTGACTAGCAGAGACAAGATTGAAATCTTGGATGAAGTCTGATGGAGCTAATCTATCACCTTTTAATCACTTCTTTTAATAATCCTTAGGAACTCTTCATCTTCTTCTTTAGAAATTACCTCTTTTCCTTTGTCTTTAGGGGGTATGAAAACAGCGGTCTCTTTGGGTGTAATTTCTTTGAAAGAAGGAGTGTAAACTCTGCCCCTTCGGGTTATCTTTCCTGTTCCAACTATGTTTGTCACATCTTCAACAGTGGTTCCCACCTCATTCCTTGGAACCACGTCTTCAACAACGATTCCCACCTCATTCCTTGGAATCATGTATTCTCGTCTTTTGTTACCCATAACATTCTCATAAATCCACGGTACGACTTTTGTCCCTCTGAACCTAAATGGAATAGGTTGTCTGGTGTCGTATTGCTTGGAATGATTGGCAGTGGAAGTAACAACAGGCTCAGAATTGTTGAAAACCGATACGGGTTTATTAAACACAGGAACCACAGAACCTAACTTAGGCATGTTGAACACAGGTACCTTCTCTCTTGACTTTGGTAGGTTAAACACAGGTTCGATTACTGCAATCTTACTCTCCTTTTCCTTGCTGAATACTTGTAGAAAACCTTCGTTGATCAAACACTGAACATCGTCTTGAACCAAACTGCAGCCCTTGACACTAGTATTACATTCCTCACAATCGTCATGACAAACTTTGACCAACCCATCCTTGAACAACTTAGCATGAAAGGCTTTGATAGGAGTTTTGATCTTTGTTGCGTCCAAAACTAACACCTCATTATTTTCATCTTCAATAGCATTAGTAGTCCCATGGGTGGGCAAAGGATTGCTTTTCACTTTCGGCTGATTGTCTACGAATGATAGGATATTCTTCTCCATCAATCTCTTCACTACATTTTTCAATGCTAAACAGCCATCCAAATCGTGACCGGCTCCTCCTTGATGAAAAGTACAATTCACATTGGGATTGTAGAACGGCAAAGACTTCTCAGTCAGTGGTCCCAAGGGTCTAGTAATGATCAGTCCTTGCTCCACCAAGGAAGGTTAGAGCTCAGTATAGGACATTGGTATAGGTGGGAATGTGGTCGTTGCCCCCTGCCTTCTGTGGGGAGCATTCTGCTGTGGAACTTGTTGTCTCTGCTGTTGATAATTCTTGGTTTTTGGCCATTTCTAATAAGCTGGCTGTTGATGAGTTGGCGCCTGTTGCGCTGCTTGATGATTGAAAATAGGTGTTACAGCTGCTATATAAGGTTGTTACGTGTACTGTATATGGTAGATCCGCTGTTGAGTAAAGTTTGGAACCGACTGTTGTTGGAACATAGGCTGTTTCCACCTTGGGTTGTTTTTCTTCCCCGCCATGATGGTATTAGTCTCTCCCTCTTTCTTCTTGTTGAAGTGGCTAGGAGATTTCTTGATACTGGTATTGGTATTGGTTGAACTGCTTGAGGAACTGACTACTTTTCCATTTTTCAGCCCTGCTTCTACTTTTATGCCTACAGCGACAATATCAACGAAGTTAGCGCTGACACTGCTGATCATTCTGTCATAGAATTCTGGCTTCACCATATCTACAAACCAATCGGTCAATTCTTTCGCAGTCAAGGGTGGTTCAACTTGAGATGCCGTCTTTCTCCATCGCTGTGCATATACTTTAAAAGATTCAGTACTGCTCTGGGCCATGCTCAATAACTGCCAGCGGTCGGGTGCCAGGTCCATGTTATACTTGTAATGCTTTACAAAAGCGTCAGTCACATCCTGGAAACAATGGACCTGGAACTGGTCCAGACTTAAATACCATTTAGCAGCAACCCCCTTTAAACTATCTTGAAAGAAATGGATCATCAATTTGTCATTATGCATGTAGGCAGCCATTCTCCAATAGTACATAATCAAATGCGACCTGGGACATGTGGCACCTGAGTATAGGTCAAAATTTGGCATTTTGAACTTGGGTGGAATCACCAAGTCTGAGACCAAGCACATGTCTCTAACATCAGTGCTAAATACATTACTTCCTTATATCGCCTTCATCTTTCTCTACATTGTCTCGACACTTTCTTTCAGTTTTTCGTGTCGATCATCCCCTTCTTCTGACATATCAATGTAATCATACGGAGGAGGGTTCTGGAAAACCGGGTGTACCTGTGTTTGTACCGTTGCTGGAGTGAATATGGGAACAACTTGCAAAGTTTCATTAATCAAAGAAACCGTTTGCTGAGTAGACAAAGGAACCGTGGCACGGATAAAATCAAAGGGCATGCCCAAAGTGGGGTTCACGGTAGGGATAACAGGGGGTTCCACCGTTGTAGTGATGATTTCAGAAACCACAGTGGCCTGGGTGTCCATTTTTGCTCTCATGATATTAATAGCCTCTAGGATCTGTCCCATCCCTCCTCGTATCTCATTCAATTCGTTATTGACTCTATCCATTTCTCTGTACTCTTTTGTCATCCTTAGTCGAGCTTGGGCTCGAGTGTTGCAGCTGTTTCTGGGATTCAGTGTGACGATTCTGGAGAGAACATAGTGACATGAGATAAGGACAAAGAAGAAAATACACATGTTATGACATGATGCAAATGAAGATGCAGATGCAAATGCAAGCTAAACTATCAAGAAACCAAAGAGATTTTTCAAATATTGTAGACATCAGGATGTTCACCAAAACATGCTTCTTCATTAGATCTTGCAAATATTACATTAGGAGTAGTACATTCTTCATAATTCCAGTACATAAGGGGAAATGAAAATACAACAAAAGGAAACAACAACAACAACAAAAGGCAACGGAAACAGCAACAGAAACAGTAAAGGAAACCGCAACAACAAAAGGAAACTAAGGGTTGGATCCACTGGTAGATGGCCCTTCTCCTCCGTTGATCTTTCTCATGAGCTCTTTGATACACTCTTTGGTTCTTACCTTTTTAAGAGCTAACTCACCCAATGCCTCCACCATCTTCTGCCTTGCCTTTGTGGGTGACTCATGGTGAGGAAAAGGCTTTCTCATCACGAGAGCTATCTCGCGAGACCAATCCACGTGTGTCTCAGTGACATTGCATTCAGCAGTCCACAATTGTCTGTTGATTTGGTTCCAGGCGCGTTCAATTCTGGCTTTGGTGTCGAAACCTTCCTCTTCTTCGAGATAAAGCATCTGTAGGTTCTCATAATTAAGAGGTACCTCTTTGAGATGGCCTAGTTGGCGGCGAGCGAGCACCGGATTATAGTTAATGCAGTCATTCCTACCCATAATGGGTACATTGGGGAAGTCCCCGCAGTTGTGAATCACAAGGACTCCTTCATCAGTTGAGTTGTACCACTCAATATCAGTGTGCTTCAATTCCATCAGCTTCTTCGACCAGATCTTACTGTCTTCAACTTCCCAAAAGGCCGATGTCTTCGGTAAGTATGAAATAAACCACTTATAGAAAAGGGCAACACAGCAGACAACGAGTCCTCCATTCCGCATATACCTGGTATGAATAACGTGATTGACATCTGCCAACAGTGTAGGAACTGGGTTCTAGATCAAGAAGATTTGGATAGCCTAATCATCAACAAAGTGCTTGGCATTTGGGAACAGGAACAACCCATAGACAAGCAGAGCAAAGGTTGATTCGAAAAGTGCAGTGTTTCCTCTATCTTTAAAGTAAAGAGCCTTTTCAAGCAATAATTGGACGGGTAATCCGCGTCGCCCTCCCTTGTTGGTTAACTGAGCTTGAATCTCAGACAATCTGATCCTTGTCCCTTTGGCAATGTCTTTGACAGAGAGTCTTTCCTCTATTCCAGAAAATGGAGGAGAGTCTTTGATAGGGATGCCTATCCAAGCAGAGTATTCTTCCAAAGTTGGAAACAGTTAATACTCTGGGAACACGAAGCAATGGTACACAGGGTGATAAAGTTGAACCAGGGTTTCAAGTGGTCCTTCTGTCACTTGAAGTCTTAGCAGTGATAAGAGTCCTCCATATTTGTCAGTGAAAGCTGATTGGTCTTCGATCATATCCCCCAATCCCAACAGTTGCTCTACTTCAGGAATCTCGAAGACATACGGCCAAGTTCTAGCAGCATCCATTTCTACAAAATCTGCAAAATAAAGTTAGTCTCTTGATAGTTTAACGAAGAATGCAAAATGCAATGCAAATGACATGCACAATTCAGGGAAACTCAAAATTGTATTTTTGCAAACACTATTGATTAAGGAACAATTTGTAAGATTAAAAGAGAATCTCATTTCATTAATAATGGTCTTTTTGGATTACAAAAGAGATGATTACACCTTCAAAAAAAGAAAAGTACAACATAAAAAGAAACTAAGTCTTAGGCCCTTTGATCAGTCTTCTCCCATTAACCTCATTGTGAGCTTCTGGATCTCTTTATGCAACCTTTTATTCTCAAGAACAACTTTGTCCACATATGGCTTCCATGGTCCAGATGATGTGCCAGGAGAAAATAAATCCCCTTGCGCCTTCCTCTTCTTGGCAGACTCCTCTTTCTCTCTTCTATGGATCTTTTGGAGTTCATTCATCTCATAGTCGAGGATCTGGTATTTGTTCTTCCATGCGTCCCTCTCTCGTTCTGACTGAGCCAACTGAATCTTCAATTCTTCCTCACTGCTTATGGAAAATAGAACAGGGTCACGAGGAGCTAGTGGAATAGGTTCATGACAGTTGTAGGGCATCTTCAAATCAACAGCCCTTTCCTGTACCCAACGGGTATAAGAATCTGAAGCCACACACTCGGGTTTTCCTAAAGTAAACATCCTTTTCTTGTGTACATTACGCCAAGTGTGCACGATCTTCTTCTTGAGCACGGGATCCTTGTTTCCTTCAAATAACAATCCCTCCAAGTAAATGTTACTAGGTTTGGCCTCCATAGAGTAACCATGTTGACGACGGGACAAGGCTGGATTGTAGCTTACACACCCTTCGAGTGTCGGATTATACCACTCCAAATCAGTATTTGTGAGGGACATAATCTTCTCTGACCATAGAAGCCCATCTTTGAGATCCCAAAAGGTTGTCGAACAAGGTAAGTGAGAATAAATCACTTTATATAACAATGTAGCACAACAGGTTACCATCCCTCCTCCATGGGAGTTCCTCAGTTTAGCGGCAAAATCGTGAGTGTAAGCTATTGATTAACTTAACTCGAAAAAGCAAGAGTCGCCACCGCACTTTTATTTTATCCAAAAAGGAAAGGAAAAAGAGCGAACAAAACCTACACAAGCTCTACAACAAGAACAAGTGAATAGAGACTGGATAAGGGGGGTTGGTTACGCAATGGGAAGGTGTTAGCACCCAAAACATCTATAGTACTCTATAGGAACCCTTTGAAATATCTACCGCTTTTGGTCTGAAAAAGTTTGCTTGAAAAGTGATTGAGGAGATGGGAAGAGAAATTGTTTTTATGATTTTTGTGTTTGGAGAGACTTATCGCCTCATGCCTACGTACCCACGATATGCAATGTAGGATCAAAACCCCGTAGTTCGTGGTACAAAGAATGAAAATTGTTTGTTTTGGTTGTTTTTAAATGTAAAGACAAGTTGTCATTTCCAAGCAAATAATTTCGCTTAAAGAAATGAATCATGTCTAAACTTATGAAAAAGTTAAAGGAAAAAGTGCACGAGGGCACAAAAAGAGAGTTTGATGAGTTTGATGTTTTTTAAGTCTTTTGAAAAAGGGTGTCAACATGCTTATGTAGTTTAGCATTTTTTAAGAAATGAAAGGAAAAAAGTAAAATCACTTGACAAAGTCAAGGTTTGATTATGAAAGATGTGATAGTTTGAAATCAAGAAAGTTTTGAAAAAAGGGAGAGAGTTTTGAAAATTGAAGAATGGGGAGGAGAAGAAGTGACTATCCTAAAGCATAAAGTAAAAGCTAAGGATAAGAAACATCTAACCACAAAAGGAAGCTTCCAATTCTTCGAACCATAATTCCAAAGCAAAGGGAGAAAGGTCCTAAGTTCTAAGGCCAAGGTTCCAAGAATTGCATTGGATGTCCAAGGTCTAGGTGTAAAACTCCATGTCCATTGCATAGGATAGTAACCATAGTCCAAGATTAGAAGCACAAGTTTTTTTAGAGGTTTTAGCCTTTATTAATGTTTTTGGTCCAAGTGGACAAAGAGAAAACAGCATAATCATAAACATATGTCCAACGGACAAAGGAAAAATTGCGGAAGCATAAACATGATATGAAATGGTAAAAATGAAGCATAAAAGTAAAAGAGATAAGGAGCGAGAGGGAATTGTAAATGATTAGTACAATAGTAATGTTAGTGACTTAATGATTAGTTATTAGAGTAAGTGATCAATAATAATTGAATTATTGCACTTAGGCTAAGATTAATGAAAACTCATTAGAGGATTGATAAGACCAAAGCCTCCTAACAACAAGTTTCATAAGTTTTGAACCAAAAGACAAATAATCAATATTCTTGATAGTTTTCCGATACGGGACAAATATTACGCTATGTTAAGCAATCGCCGAGTAATTTACGGAGTAATTACCCTACAAATGAGGCCGGTCAATAGCTCTTTGTACTAATGCATGCTAGATGAGCGATATGTAAATCGTCATCCGAAAGCAATACCGCACGAAAAGAAAAAAATGGTAACGATCTAGTCTTGATCGAAATTCAATAAAGGAATTCCAAGATCAATTAGACTTTCATCGACCAAAAAGAAAAAAATAAGAAGAAGAGAAGTGGATCTAACATGTTATGATCCACACAACCAACAATAATGAAAATGAAAATAAAATCAAGACTATTTTTAATAATTTTTCAAGAAAATGTTTTAAAACAAAATTCAAAAAAAAGTAGTAGATCCAAATTTAACTAAAAAAAAGATTAAAAAAATAAATTAGAAAGAAAAAATTAATTAAAGCAATTAAAAGAAACTGAAAAAAAATAAAAGAAAATGAGGGAGGTTTATATGGAAAATGGTGGTGGTGGTGAAGGAGTATTTTTCACGGGCCCAAAGCCCAAGCAACACATAACATCTCTTTTTTTTAAAGAAATATACAAAAAAAAAAAAGAAATGTGATATTAAAAGAAAAAGAAAAAGAAAGGAGAATCAGAAAAATCCATTTCATCATCTTCATTCTCTCTCCGTCACTATTCATCGGAGAGGGGAGAGAGCATTGAATTCACTCACGGTGGAGCAGCGGGATCCAAAATACACACGGTTGCGATCGGAATTGAATGTTCTTCGTAATGGTGTCATCGATTTCAAGAACCACTCAACAACAATTCGAGTCGAAAAATGCGAAATCAATCTGATACCTTCAAAACAAGGTTTGTAAGGCTTTGAATCTTGTTCCTCTCTTCTTTTCTGGACTGAATGTTGTTGTTTTTGTTGCGTTGATGCTTTGTACGGTTTGTGTTGTTGATGAATTTGGGCGAAGTTTTGTTGAGTTTTGAAGATGAAAAAATTGGATTGAATTTGTGTTGCAGGTTAGAATTGATGAAGGTTAGTTTGAATTGAAATTGAAGATAGTTGAATTTGAAGGTTTTGGTTATGTGGAGATGATGAATTGAATTTGGAGATTGAAGGTGGTTGAAGGTTATTGAAGAGCAATGAAGCTTTGGTGTGATTTTTGCACGGATTTATTGGCTTTTAAAGCTTGAAGAAGAGAATGAACAAGATGCTTTATTTATAGAGGAAATTGGATGAAATTGAATGTCGTTTTCAAATGTTCATTGCGTTTTGATTTTTCAACTTGGATGCGTTTGGCTGCAGTGTGTGATGCCGTTTTGTAGTTCATACTGATTGCGTGACTTTTTTCTGAAAAAAAAAATGGTGTCGTTTTGTTCTTGTGGTGTCCGCGTTTTGGTTCAGTTTGCTTGGGGAATTGATGCGTTGCGTTTCGCTTGCTGCAGTTGGCTGGAAGTTTGGACGACTTGCTTGGCTTGGAAAATGATGTTGCAGCTTGTCTTGGTGTGAGGCTTGCTGCGTTTTGGATGAGGTATAGTGTGCTATGATTGTATGAGGAACTGGCTTTTAACGTGGCTTGTAAAGTGAACTCATGTGGAAGCTTGACTTGTAATACCGTGCAGATTCATTACGCAGCAGCTGATGGCTTATGGAAAGTATTTTGCGTGGCTGGAATCATCTTAAAAGGAAGGTGGGCCGTGTGGCTTTGAAGACTCATGAAGCTTTGCAAATTTTAGTTGTAATTGGAAATGGGCTACCAAAAAACATGATGGGCTTTGTAATGTCTTGTTTCAACTTTTTTTTTATGGTGTAAAAAAATATGGATATAAAAGAAATGTGGATATAAAAAAAATGGATTTAGGTGAAGATAGAATGGACATTTTATTTGGTAATATGGATTTGGATAATGGATTAGAAAAAAAAATGAATTGGATAAATGGTTTAAGTGGATAATAAAAAGTGGATATTTGGAAAAAAATGGATTAAAAAGTGGATATTGAATAGGTGTTAAAAAAAATGAAATTTGGAAATGGAAATGGTTATTTGGATAATGGATATGAATTGGATATTGGATGGATAATCGTTTAGAATTTGGAAATTGATTTGAAATGGATATGATAAATGTGGATATTTATGAATTAATGAATGGTTTAGAAAAAAAAAAGGATCAAAATATGGATAAAAGAATTGGTTTAGAAAAAGAAATGGTTTAAAGAAAGGAAATGAAAATGGATCATGAATAGCAGATCTTTATTTTTAGCCCAAAACCAATCTTGTCTTTTTTTTTCACAAGCCTTTGATAAACTGAACACAACCGATGAAACCAATCCTGAACCACTGAATGTCTTGCAACTTAAGCAAAGGCCATTTGAATCTGTTTGAACTTGTCTGAATCAGTAATCTGGGAAAATAAATCCACAGATAAACACAGTTAAGCCTTGAACTCTGATCATGATGAACTTGACTTTCTAAATATAACCACACAACAACTTGACAGTCACTGCTTTGAGGAATAACCCATTGAAATAGATATCTTGTACTTGAGACAATTGCTTGATAGTTTGACCAAGATCAGGTCAAACACCCATCTAAACTGAATCACAACTGAATAGCCACAACTGACTTGAAATTAGGCCCTTGCTTTGACAAACCTGCAAAACAACATATTTTTGGTATTTTGGTTAGAGGTTAGCAAACGAGAAATACACAAGTGCTCAGGAGAAACAAAGATTGCGATCTTGTTTGTGGTAATGAGATGCAAATGAGATGTGCGAAATCTTAGGGGTAAAAATTAGGGTCTTACAGCTGCCCCTATTTAAGTTTCTTCTATCAGGAGATATGAAGGTTGAAAACTTTATCTCGACAAGATTGAAGATACTTAAATACAGAAAACCAAATTTTTATCCCTGAGATGCCACAAGATGATATGAATGCAAATGATGAAACAAACTGCGGGGAAACTTGAAACAAGAGAGTTACGGTAGATTAAGAGAGATGACGCGAAAAGACACGCTGGGGAACACAAGCTATTTCTGGAGATCTGTCAGGGTGACAAAAAGTATCCATCAATAGTTGGAAAGAGATGGACAAGACCCTGGGAAGACAAGTAGTGACATCCAAGAATAGCATTGGATGGAAACTACAAACGAGACAAAAGGTATGTCAAAAGATGTCCAAGAATGGCATCAGAGAGCAACAAGAAAGTTTCTGGTAAAAGCAGCAACGTCATCCAAGAATAGCATTGGATGGAGGTGAAAAACACTCTATTGAGGATAAGGTATCCAAGAATGGCATTGGATAAAAAGAACCATAACATTCAAGAATAGCATTGAATGGGGCAACAATAAACATCATAATCATCTAAGAATAGCATTGGATATAAACAAAATTCCATTTGAACAACTTCACTGGGGACATCCAAGAATGGCATTGGATGGCAAGGTCAAACATCAGAGATATCCAAGAACGACATTGGACTCAGTTGGGGAAAAGGTGTCCAAGAATGGCATTGGACAAAAGTAATCTCAACATCCAAGAATGGCATTGAATGTAGTGAGAAAAGTTCTGGAAAATACATCAGAAGTATCCAAGAATGGCATTGGATAAAAAGAGTTCACAATATCCAAGATTGGTGTTGAATAAAGTGAGCAGAGACTTTCAGGAATAGCACTGAAAGGTAAAGGTAAATCACTACATTCAAGAATGGCATTGAATGATAGTGAGAAAGAGCTTCCAGGAATGGCACTGAAAGGTAAAGGTAAAACCTCATTAAGGAATGACACTGAATAAACAGATAAAAACTTTCAGGAATGGAACTGAAAGTAAAGGTAAACTCATTCAAGAATGGCACTGAATGAACAGATAAAACTTTCAGGAATGACACTGAAAGATAAAGTAGAAAAATATCCAGGAATGACACTGAATGAACGGATGAAACTTTTAGGAATGGCACTGAAAGGTATCAAAGCAAATATAATGGGGATTACAGAAGAGAGAAAAGACTTCCAGGAATAGCACTGGGAGAAATGAGAGGAACAAGATATCCAGGAATGGCACTGGAGATCAAAAGAAGCAGACATCCAGGAATGGCACTGGAATGAAAGAAAAACAAATATCCAGGAATAACATTGGAATGAAAGAAAACAAACATCTAACAACAGGATAAGATGCACAGGGAAACGACAATATCCAGGAGTGGCACTGGAAAGAAAGAAAATAAGCAGGACATCCAGGAATAGCACTGGAAGACAAACAAGACATCCAGAAATAGCACTGGAATGAAAGAAGACATGTAAACGACAACATTCAGGAATTGCACTGAATGAGAAGACAGGTAAAAGTTTTGGTAGGCGCCAAGTAAGTTGGACTTTAATCACAAGGTAAGATGTTGAAAGCAACAAGACCTCGGAAAAATGCATATGAGCACGAAGCACACTTCGAGCTATGAAAATATTTCTATGTATGATATATGAATGATTAATGTATGCAATGCAAATGATAGGGACAACCAAGATAGACTCTTTTGTGAGGGAAGAAAGGAACTCTGATTCCTCAACACAGGGAACACTGCTCACTCTGCTTGAAGAAAAGATGTTGAACATATCTCTATCACACTTATGAATTGTATCAGACTGATGGTCTTTTGAGGAAAGACATCTTGAGGATTCTTGGAGAAGACTGCCCCAGATTGATTAACTGATGAGGATAAACTGATTATAGCTTCAGTTTGACTGCTGCAGGGTAAAAATGAACTGATCATGGCTTCAATTCCTGAAAAGACTGTTGAGATTAAATTGATCATTACTTCAGCTTGACTACTGCTGGGATGAACTGATCATGGCTTCAACTCTTGAAATGACTGTTGAGAAGGTTAAACTCAATATGGGTCTTGAAGGAGATCTTCTGGCTAACCAAATATGAGAATAACTTGCACTGAGCAACAAATCTTGAACTAATTCACAACAGGATCTGGAAGCAATGTGCCCCTAATAGGATCACTGGCCAAGTTTCTCAACTATTTGAAAATTCTTGATGAGGAAATTTTGCCTGCAAATGAGATCATTCAAACAAACATGGTAATTTTAATGCAAAGTGTAACGCCCGGTTATTTAATTAATTATTTAATTAAATATCTTCGTATTATTTGTGTGATTTGTGTTGGTTGTCGAAAATGTGGTGTTGAGTTGCTATGTCGGTTTTAGTTGAATTAATTATAAAATGTTGATTTAAGTTGTGTTGTTGTTAATTAATTAATCAAGCTGACTTAAGTGGTAATTATAGTATTAGAAATAATACTAGATTATATTATTGGGCTTTTTTAGATGGTGAGTGAAGTAGTAATAGTGGGAGTGTAGAAATGAGGCCCAATAAGTTAATAAAACATTAGTGTTTTATTATTAGGTATGGAGAATTATGAGAAGGAAAAGAAAGTAGCAGTAAGAGAACAAGAACGTGGAAGTAGCAGTTACGGAGAAGAGAAAGAGGAACAAGGGTTTGAGAGGGAATACGTAGAAGCTACTAGAGGGAGAATCCAATCGGAGAGTAGAGAGACCTTCAATCCAAGGTAAGGGTGGGGTTCTGATTCTATAGTGGGGTATTTGATGAATGATATGTGGGGGTTGGGTTTGTAGAATTACCTTTGTCTGTGTTGTAATAGGCTGTCGTGGATATTGAAAAACGTTTGATGTTGATGAATTGGTTGTAGGCAAATTAGTCTATGTTGCTTTAAGTGTAATTTTATTGCGTTTATGTTGCACTGTAATGGGTGAATGTGTGGAATTGTTTGGAATCAGAACGAATTAAGGAGAACTGGAATGAAATGCACTAAAACGAAGGAAATTGGGAATTGGGGGTATGACGACCGTGATGGAGAGCGTGACGAGCGTCACGCAGGTCGTGTGCGAGTGACGACCGTCACTCATGTGTTACGACCGTCACGCATTGTGACGAGGGCTAGGAAGTTATGACGAGCGTCACACGGGCCTGCTGTGTAATTGTTTCTGTTTTCGTTTCTGTTCATTTTTGTCTGCTAGGGCTTCACTTGGTCTGATCCATTTTAAGTTAGTTGAGAGGGATGATATATATATATATATATATATATATATATATATATATATATATATAACTGTTTGGCAGAGATGAATTTAATAAGTTGCAGAATTGGCTTCATTAATTACAGTAGTCTCCCTTTTGATTAATTTAATTAATTTAGCAGATAATTAGTAGTATTATTATTGGTAGCAGAGAATTATAAATAGTAGATGAATGATACAGTGACCAGTGCCAATAGTTATTAAGTGAATAACAGAACTAGTAATATGGGCATAAAATAATAGTGACTGAATTATATGTTTTTGGTTGTAAGGCAGTATTAATTTTACAGAGGACTAATAAGAATAGTAGCTCGGAGTAGAAATATTAGAATTTAGCCGATAATTAAGTAACCGGTTTTAGTCGAAGACTGTCCGAATAATTATGCGATTTATTTGTAGCTTATTTTGGTTGATTCGTTGGGTTGTGTACCTTGCTGAAAAATATGAATTTACAGGCGGTGTTGAATTGTGAGGCCTACGGCCAATGTTGTTTTGTTGTTGATTAGTTGCTGTTAATTATTGATGCTGATATGTTGTTGCTGTTGATGATGCGAAGTTGCAGGATATTTGTTGTTGTTGAATTGCCTCTATTAATTGGCAAATATTAAGTTGTAGGCCGGTGGCCAAAGTTGAAATTGTTGTTAAGTTGCAGTTGTGTTGTTGTTGAATAAGTTGATGCTGTAGTTGTTGTCGCATGCATAGCATAGCATACCAAGTTGGCCTGGATTGGCAAAATTATTAAGTTGGCTTGGATTGGCAAAAAGTTGAAAGTTGAAGGCTTATACCTTGTTTGATGCCTCTATTACTTGGCAATTCCTAAGTTGGGAGTTCTGCTCCATTTTTAAGTTGGGAGTTCTGCTCCAATGGTTCCACATGCATGTGCATTGTATGAGTCACATTCTAAGCTGCATATTCCAGTGTTGTGATGATATATTCGTTGTTATTATATTGTTGACTTATTGTGACAGGTACTATCTGAAACCTATGAAAATGTTGTTATAACCTGTTGAGGGTTTTGTTGTTATATTTGTGGTTTGAAAGTTGTTATATTAAGTTGGTTAAATTGCCGTGATATTAAGTTGATGGCTTTGTTGTGATATTATACTGATGACTGGTTGTGCTAATTGTTGTTATAAGCTGTAAAGTGGTAATTTTATATGATCTAAATCCTAATATATTATTTATCATACACTTTATTATATTGTTAAATATCTCACCCCTTCTGCTGATATTTACCCTACCATGGGAAATAGGCAGGTACTCAAGAATAGCAGTGGCAGTTCGGAATAGCTTTTTGGAGTCCTTATGTTGCTTTATTGCAAGTCAAGAGGGTCTTGCTCTGATACGTAACACTCGGGGGGGATGAACGATCGTTGTTTTATAGTTGTTATATTTCAGTTGTTGAATTATAAGTTGATGTCATTGATTACTTGTTATGTTGCAGTTGTTTTCGGATGAACAAAAGATGTTATGCCATTGAGTTAAAAAGTATGATTCTGCTATTTAGTTAATAAAAGTTGTTTTATTTTAAAGACTAATTTTGTTGTTATCGGTTCATCCGAGTTAAAGTGTTATGTATCTGATTAACATGCGATAATATGAAGTCCTTTTTAAGTTGAAAGTGTAGCATCTCATTTGTATGTTGAATTTTTGAAACTCTGATTTTATAATTATCCGTCGGGTAGAAATGGGTGTTACATTAGTGGTATCAGAGCAGGTCGGTCTGTCCGGCCAAGTTGCCTAATGTTGTTTATCCCTTAGTACGCGAAAGTGTGTGGAACACTGTCGGTACTTGTTTGTTTTCCTAATCGATGGTATACATGAGTAGGTTTGAAGATAAGCGGGGAAGAAGATTTGCTTCTCGGATGTGTTTCGGTTGTAAGATGTTGGCTCAGTATGCTGCTGATGGCGACAGTGCAAGTATTGTTGAAGTATGTTGTTTCCCGAATCCGGAGGAGACATGGATTCAAGATTTTGTTGTTAATCAAGTTAGAGCGTATTGAGAAAAGATGATTAGACGTTGTTGATGTTTACTTCTTGAAGGATGAGGAGCAATGTAACGGTTGTTGATATACGAGTAGAGAGAAAATCCCTGATGTTTCTGAAGGCGATTGTTAAGTAACAAGGATAATTTTTAGAAGATGGAATTTAGAAAGTTGCGATATTTCAGCGTTGCTGGTGGACTGTGAAGTTGTCGGTTTGATTAGCCGTTGCGTAAGATGTCGACGTTTGAACAGTGATGGAGTAACAGATTGCTGTAGACCGTGTCGTGGGATCCTTGCGAGTGATAAAAAAAAAGTTGTAAAAGTTGTTGGAATATTTGAATCGTGAGTCAGAGTCGAAAATGCGAGAAGATGAGTACGATTTCAAGAATGATAAGTGTTGGTACTGGTACGAAGAAATTCTGTTCCGATGTTATCGTAAGGCGTGTATAAGTATGTTGTTGCATGACGTCGGTGTTCACATTTTCGGATAACTTTGGAAATTCATATCTTGTGTCCCGAGTATCGGATTCATGTTCCGTTTGAACCTATGAGGAGATAAAAATATATTCTATCCTATGAAAGTGTTTTCAAATACGGTAGATGCATTCCTATATGGAGGGACTCTAAAGTCGGTTACGGAACTAGAGGCTTTTTGGGCATAAGTGGTTGTTATCGCAGTTGTTTGAGACAAGGTCAAGCGTAATATGTTGTTGGCAAATAAGTGGAGAAATGAGATGTTCGACATTAAAAAGGATGTGAAAGTATTGGCGAAGCGCATATAGATGCAGCTTATGATGATTAACAACGATTAGAATGAAGATGTCCTTTTAAAGGAAGATGCTTTTATGAGGAATTAGAGTCGTGTTTATGATGCCAAGGTAGTGGCATGTGTAAAAGAAGAATTGGAGAGGTTCTATCACCAAAGCGGTGTGGAACGACATTGTTGAGATTTCAATTGGAACGAGACGACGTGTAATGTACTAGTATAGTAGTAATTCTTGAGTCAGAGAATACTTAACCTTCGTGTGAGGCTAAGTGAGTGTAACGTGGACTGTGTAATGTGTTGGACGTTGGTGTCTCATCGACAAGATCGAATGAGATGGAAATTGTGGGTGTATTTGTAAACCTCATTGGAAATTATTGGGTTATGGTGCTTTAGGTGATTTGTGTACATGTTCTAAAGGAAACTATTATAGTTTGGTAACGAGGGCGTATACTCCATTATGGTTGTCGGCTATCTATTGACAAATTAAGGAACTGATCACCCTTAATCTCTTGTTGATAGTAGACGAGATCCTGTTGGATGGTATAGACTTGTCTTACTATCTTAATCGTGTGTAAATTGATTGATGTTATATCGTGAGGATAGTCGCTCACCAGTTGGTGTGGATTAATAGAGGAGTGGCTAGGAAAGAGTTGAGACGTATTGAACAATTTGGAGTAGCGGGTTTATATGCGAGCTAACGTCGCAAGGTGAAAGATTGAGAATATCAAGTGAACGACGATTTTATGGTGGATGTTAAAGAAAGTCCAAAACTAGATTGAAACTTGTAAACCATATAGTTGACGGAAATTTTAATAAGGACGGTGACTTAAGATGGATGATCAGAGTTGCGCAGCTGAAGCGTGATGTGGCGCATTTGTTATGCGTGTACGACTCGTTAGAAGTGAAGGACTAATTATCAGAAGCCTAAGGGAATGATAGGTCTTGATCTACATGTTTGATAGGGTGGATTGTTGATATAATGGTGAGTAATACTGCATGGTATGACGAAGTTGATTATGTTGGCTAGGTTGATGTCACTATAAGAGTGATACGACGATATGAATAAGTTGTTGACATTTTGTTGATGAGTGACATACGCATATATGAGAATGAGATTGTGGATGTGTTGTAGTGTTGAGAATGTTGATAAGATGGTAATGTGACTATGTATATCCAGGTATAAGTGTGTATGGATGTGGCTACTGAGATGTTGATATGTCAAGATATTATCGAGTGGTTGATAAGTTATTGACGATTATGTCGCGAAGATGTTGAATAATTAGCATGTGTGTATTGGATTGAAATCATTTTGAGTTGTAGTTATGTCGGAAAAGTAGGGATCGAAGTGTTGCCAAACACGACTTGAGGATCAGAGAGTTGGATGCGGAATTTGCATTAGAAGTGGTAGTATCGAATAGATTTTCGAGGACGAACATATTCTAAGTGGGGGAGAGTTGTAACGCCCGGTTATTTAATTAATTATTTAATTAAATATCTTCGTATTATTTGTGTGATTTGTGTTGGTTGTCGAAAATGTGGTGTTGAGTTGGTATGTCGGTTTTAGTTGAATTAATTATAAAATGTTGATTTAAATTGTGTTGTTGTTAATTAATTAATCAAGCTGACTTAAGTGGTAATTATAGTATTAGAAATAATACTAGATTATATTATTGGGCTTTTTTAGATGGTGAGTGAAGTAGTAATAGTGGGGGTGTAGAAATGAGGCCCAATAATTTAATAAAACATTAGTGTTTATTATTAGGTATGGAGAATTATGAGAAGGAAAAGAAAGTAGCAGTAAGAGAACAAGAACATGGAAGTAGAAGTTACGGAGAAGAGAAAGGAACAAGGGTTTGAGAGGGAATACGTAGAAGCTACTAGAGGGAGAATCCAATCGGAGAGTAGAGAGACCTTCAATCCAAGGTAAGGGTGGGGTTCTGATTCTATAGTGGGGTATTTGATGAATGATATGAGTGGGTTGGGTTTGTAGAATTACCTTTGTCTGTGTTGTAATAGGCTGTCGTGGATATTGAAATACGTTTGATATTGATGAATTGGTTGTAGGCAAATTAGTCTATGTTGCTTTAAGGTGTAATTTTATTGCGTTTATGTTGTACTGTAATGGGTGAATGTGTGGAATTGTTTGGAATCAGAACGAATTAAGGAGAACTGGAATGAAATGCACTGAAACAAAGGAAATTGGGAATTGGGGGTATGACGACCGTGATGGAGAGCGTGACGAGCGTCATGCAGGTCGTGTGCGAGTGACGACCGTCACTCATGTGTTACAACCATCACGCATTGTGACGAGGGCCAGGAAGTTGTGACGAGCGTCACACGGGCCTGCTGTGTAATCGTTTCTGTTTCCATTTCTGTTCATTTCTGTCTGCTAGGGTTTCCCTTGGTCTGTTCCATTTTAAGTTAGTTGGGAGGGATGATATATATAACTGTTTGGCAGAGATGAATTTAATAAGTTGCAGAATTGGCTTCATTAATTACAGTAGTCTCCCTTTTGATTAATTTAATTAATTTAGCAGATAATTAGTAGTATTATTATTGGTAGCAGAGAATTATAAATAGTAGATGAATGATACAGTGACCAGTGCCAATAGTTATTAAGTGAAGAACAAAACTAGTAATATGGGTATAAAACAATAGTGACTGGATTATATGTTTTTGGTTGTAAGGAAGTATTAATTTAACAGATGACTAATAAGAATAGTAGCTCGGAGTAGAAATATTAGAATTTAGCCGATAATTAAGTAGCCGGTTTTAGTCGAAGACTGTCCGAATAATTATGCGATTTATTTGTAGCTTATTTTGGTTGATTCGTTGGGTTGTGTACCTTGCTGAAAAATATGAATTTGCAAGTGGTGTTGAATTGTGAGGCCTATGGCCAATGTTGTTTTGTTGTTGATTAGTTGCTGTTAATTATTGATGCTGATATGTTGTTGCTGTTGATGATGCGAAGTTGCAGGATATTTGTTGTTGTTGAATTGCCTCTATTAATTGGCAAATATTAAGTTGTAGGCCGGTGGCCAAAGTTGAAATTGTTGTTAAGTTGCAGTTGTGTTGTTGTTGTATTGTTGTTGAATAAATTGATGTTGTAGTTGTTGTCGCATGCATAACATAACATACCAAGTTGGCCTGGATTGGCAAAATTATTAAGTTGGCCTGGATTGGCAAAAAGTTGAAAGTTGAAGGCTTATGCCTTGTTTGATGTCTCTATTACTTTGCAATTCCTAAGTTGGGTGTTCTGCTCCGTTTTTAAGTTGGGAGTTCTGCTCCAATGGTACCACATGCATGTGCATTGTATGAGTCACATTCTAAGCTGCATATTCCAGTGTTGTGATGATATATTCGTTGTTATTATATTGTTGACTTATTGTGACAGGTACTGTCTGAAAGCTATGAAAATGTTGTTATAACCTGTTGAGGGTTTTGTTGTTATATTTGTGGTTTGAAAGTTGTTATATTAAGTTGGTTAAATTGTCGTGATACTAAGTTGATGGCTTTGTTGTGATATTATGCTGATGACTGGTTGTGCTAATTGTTGTTATAAGCTGTAAAGTGGTAATTTTATATGATCTAAATCCTAATATATTATTTATCATACACTTTATTATATTATAAGATATCTCACCCCTTCTGCTGATATTTCCCCTACCATGGGAAATGGGCAGGTACTCAAGAATAGCAGTGGCAGTTCGGAATAGCATTTTGGAGTCCTTATGTTGCTTTATTGCAAGTTAAGAGGGTCTTGCTCTGATACGTAACACTCGGGGGGATGAACGATCGTTGTTTTATAGTTGTTATATTTCAGTTGTTGAATTATAAGTTGATGTCATTGATTACTTGTTATGTTGCAGTTGTTTTCAGATGAACAAAAGATGTTATGTCATTGAGTTAAAAAGTATGATTCCGCTATTTAGTTAATAAAAGTTATTTTATTTTAAAGAGTAATTTTGTTCTTATCGGTTCATCCGAGTTAAAGTGTTATGTATCTGATTAACATGCGATAATATGAAGTCGTTTTTAAGTTGAAAGTGTAGCATCTCATTTGTATGTTGAATTTTTGAAACTCTGATTTTATAATTATCCGCCGGGTAGAAATGGGGTGTTACACAAAGCTCATGCAATTTTTTGAAATCAAAAATCATTTTTGGAATGATATTGTTGATGTAAAGCAAAATGAATCACTTGTCAAAACACGGCGGTTTAGACATGCAAAGTGAAAGAGAAAGCAAAGGTAAGACATCAAAGCAAATGATTGGCAACAAACATGGGAGTCAGTTTACGCAACCTTGCTGTAGTATGCTTTCAAAAGAAACCTAGCTTCAATTAGGTCTTTTGAAGGTTGTAACGTGGTCTGGTTCACAGTTTTTTGAAACAAAGGAGATAGGCTCAAAGTTTATTTGTACCCAACCCATTCTTCGTGATGATCTCCAGTCCTATGCTCAGTTAATTCAAATTATGCATTCAGGTTCCAGGTATTTTGGAATTGCAACACTGTTATGATGATGGCTCAAGGGATTTTTGAGATGGCAATCACTCTTTCTTACAACATTTTGTTGTTTTAGATGAGGACCATAGTCAACTCGTTTTGTCTTTGAGGATTTTGGTGACCTCTTGATTTTTCTTTTGTTATCCCTAACTTTTGCCTGAACTGTGTCATTTGAGTTTACAGTCAGCGGGATGCCCCAATTTTTGCCAAAGTCTCCTTCATAGGTTTTGACTTAGCGGGCTTTTCATTTGATTTTTTTTCATTTTTTTTAAAGATAGTGACTGCCTGGCTTAATGATTTCGGTGAACCATCATTGGCTTTTGATTTGAAAGACATCTTCGACACTTCTTGGATGCGTGCGAAGGAAAGCTTGTGATTGCAACCTTTATTGGAAGGTGTCTTGAATGATTCACTTGAATTTGAATGCATAGCCAAATTAACTGAGAACTACACATCCCCAGGTTAAGATTGCGGGTTTTTTCGTACATAAAGAAACTCCAACTTCTAGGCTCAAAGGGGTTGACAAGGGATTAACTTCCTTATTTCTCCAGTGTTTGGGAGTTGAAACAATGCATGTACATCATCAGCCAAGTTTTAATTGAAAGCATACAATCCAGTAATTTCTGGACTTTGTGCATCTTTATGCATAAACAAAAGCTTGATAAAGAAAGTGAACAGGAGATATATATTTTTGTTTTGTGAAAAAGAAAGCATAAAGATGCACACAGTGGACATAAATGAATTGAATCAAAACATTGCAATGCTCATTTCATTGAAATTACCATGAAAGTACAAATAAAGTTCGAAAGCAAACAAACAATACAATCAAAGGAAAATGCAAACAGAAAGAAACAAGGCCTAGTGATTAATCAGTAACAAGGATGAGTTGTCCTGTCTGAAACACTGGCTTTAGGAGATGATCCATCTGAACTGACTCAAACTTCACTTGGCATGCTCTGGCAAAGGATTGTTGACAACATTGGGATTATTATCAACAAAGTCCAGAATTTTTAAGTTCACCAATTCTTGTACTCTAGCTTTCAATGCAAAACAACCTTCCAAGTTATGGCCTGCCCCACCTTGATGGAACTCACAGTGAAGATTAGCCCTATAGCCGGCTGGGAGAGGATTTGGAGGAGGAGGTAGAGTCCTTGTTGTAATCAAACCTTTCTTCATAAGATCTGGATACAGCTCAGTGTAAGACATCGGGATAGGATCAAAGTTAACCCTATTGCGATTCTGATTCTGTCTAACAGCCTGACGAGGAGCTTGAATGTTTTGAGCATTGATAACAGGAGCAACTGCAGCTACATATTGTTGTCTGCAACGAGGTTTCCCTTCAACTGAAACAGCATGGGTATCACCATCCTTTTTCTTTTGAAAATTCCCAGCATACTTTTTAGCACCACTGAAGGCTTCAGCATTAGCAATCCTTCCTTTCTTAATACCCTCTTCTAGCCTTTCTCCAATAGTGACTAGGTCAGCAAAACCAGATGATACACTGCCTATCATCTTTTCCCAAAAGAGTGGCTGAAGAGTGTCCATGAGCAATCCAGTCAATTCTTTTTCAGCCAAGGGTGGCTCCACCTGAGCAGCTAGCTCTCTCCAGCGCTGAGCGTACTCCTTAAAGGATTCTTTTGCTTTCTGAGACATGTTTTGCAATTGACGGCGGTCAGGTGCCATGTCCAAATTATACTTATATTACTTTAAGAAAGCACCAGACAAGTCCATCCAGCTTTGGATACGGTTCTCCTTAAGTCCCATATACCATTTCATTGAAGCCCCACTCAAGCTGTCTTAGAAACAGTGAATGAGCAGTTTGTCATTTTTGGCATGAGCAGCCATCTTGCGACAGTACATCACCAAGTGGGTTCTGGGACAGGTGTGCCCCTTGTACTTCTCAAAATCAGGAATTTTGAATTTTGGAGGAATAACCAAGTCGGAAACCAAGCACATGTCCATTGCAGCACCACTAAAGACATCACTTCCTTCCACGACTCTTATCCTTTTGTCCAGAGTTTGCCATTGCTCTCTGACTTCTTCAATGTATCTAGGTTCTCCCTGACTTTCAGATTGTGGACCAGCAGCATGGTACACGAAAGGATTCTCAGGAATAGCTTGAGCAACAGAATGCACAACAGGTTGAGGTTCAGTGAACAATGGAGCTGAAGATACTGGCGAGACAAACACAGGAGTAGTTGCAAAGGGTGGCGAGTAATTCGGAGGTAACCCAAATTCTGGCCAAGTAGAAGCTGATTGCTGAGTCAATGGAGGGTCAACAGCAGCAGGTGAAGTTTCAACAATCACAGTCCTCTGAGGTGGTTCACCTCTAGCAATCAGAACTTGCAGCATTTCTGTGAGCTTGGTCATACCGGCCTTCAACTCATCAATTTCCATTCTGACTTCGGCGTTGTGTTGTTCTTGGTTTTCCATTCTCAATCTAACGGCAGCTCTAGTTCCGTAGTTATGTTGAGGAAATGGCTTGACGACGAACAGATAACTGAAGAAGGAGACAACTAAAATGAGTTTCTGAGGCGACTTGGAAGAATGCATATGTATGCTCATGGATGCAAGAGTGCATGGATGCAATAACCACAAACAAGATCACTCAAAACACACGGGTTCAAAGGTTCGAGTCACGAGCATGAAGTCGAGGGTAAGAAACCAATCCCACAAAGGTATGTGCTAAGGGTGTAACACCTGCCGAACAAGGTTCTAAAGAAGTTCCCAGAGTCTACAACCCATCTTTCGGATATTATCAATTTCCCAACTGCTTGGTAGTCAATAATATTCTCAAGAGAGTCTCATCTGAGTGTGGTATTGCGTAACAACTGATTCAAGTTTGCACCTGAATAGCCACCGCACCACGTCCTAATAAGGCCAAGATGGGTTAAGGGTTCTAAAGTTCTCAGCTTTGGGTCCTCGGATCAAGAAACATAACGGGTTTGCCATTTCTGGTCTGCCATTATTGCCTCTTGGGAGGAGTGCCTCTACTGAGTCCTCGGGAATGGTCACCATAGTGGACAACTCTCTAGATCAACACCCCGAAATGCGCAAGACACGCACGTCAGAATATCTCCCAAGAAAACCTCATCTGGATGTGAATTTCATGAACACCAAACGTACCAAGACGGCGCGTAGGTCCCACTACTTTCCACCCTAGTCTTAGGTGTACACTCAAGCCTGTGTATTGGGCTTATCTCACCACACAAAAGAATTCCCAAACAGAACACACAAGTAACAAGCAAATTAGGAAAAAAGAAATAAATAAATCAAAGTAGGCTAAACCCCTCAAGGGAGAACTTCTCCCTAGCAGAGTCGCCACTTTTCTGTAGCGGCAAAATCGTGAGTGTAAGCTATTGATTAACTTAACTTGAAAAAGCAAGAGTCACCACCGCACTTTTATTTTATCCAAAAAGGAAAGGAAAAAGAGCGAACAAAACCTACATAAGCTCTACAACAAGAACAAGTGAAGAGAGACTGGATAAGGGGGGTTGGTTACGCAATGGGAAGGTGTTAGCACCTAAAACGTCTATAGTACTCTATATGAACCCTTTGAAATATCTACCGTTTTTGGTCTGAAAAAGTTTGCTTGAAAAGTGATTGAGGAGATGGGAAGAGAAATTGTTTTTATGATTTTTGTGTTTGGAGAGACTTATCGGCTCATGCCTACGTACCCACGATGTTCAATGTAGGATCAAAACCCCGTAGTTCGTGGTACAAAGAATGAAAATTGTTTGTTTTGGTATTTTTTAAATGTAAAGACAAGTTGTCATTTCCAAGCGATTAATTCCACTTAAAGAAATGAATCATGTCTAAACTTATGAAAAAGTTAAAGGAAAAAGTGCACGAGGGCACAAAAAGAGAGTTTGATGAGTTTGATGTTTTTAAGTCTTTTGAAAAAGGGTGTCAACATGCTTATGTAGTTTAGCATTTGTTAAGAAATGAAAGGAAAAAAGTAAAATCACTTGACAAAGTCAAGGTTTGATTATGAAAGATGTGATAGTTTGAAATCAAGAAAGTTTTGAAAAAAGGGAGAGAGTTTTGAAAATTGAAGAATGGGGAGGAGAAGAAGTGATTATCCTAAAGCATAAAGTAAAAGCTAAGGATAAGAAACATCTAACCACAAAAGGAAGCTTCCAAGTCTTCGAACCATAATTCGAAAGCAAAGGGAGAAAGGTCCTAAGTTCTAAGTCCAAGGTTCCAAGAATTGCATTGGATGTCCAAGGTCTAGGTGTAAAACTCCATGTCCATTGCATAGGATAGTAACCATAGTCCAAGATTAGAAGCACAAGTTTTTTTTAGAGGTTTTAGCCTTTATTAATGTTTTTGGTCCAAGTGGACAAAGAGAAAACGGCATAAGCATAAACATGTGTCCAGCGGACAAAGGAAAGATTGCATAAGCATAAACACGTGTCCAACGGACAAAAGAAAAATTGCGGAAGCATAAACATGATATGAAATGGTAAAAATGAAGCATAAAAGTAAAAGAGATAAGGAGTGAGAGGGAATTGTAAATGATTAGTACAATAGTAATGTTAGTGAGTTAATGATTAGTTATTAGAGTTAGTGATCAATAATAAATGAATTATTGCACTTAGGCCAAGATTAATGAAAACTCATTAGAGGATTGATAAGACCAAAGCCTCCTAACAACAAGTTTCATAAGTTTTGAACCAAATGACAAATAATCAATATTCTTGATAGTTTTCCGATACGGGACAAATATTGCGCTATGTTAAGCAATCGCCGAGTAATTTACAGAGTAATTACCCTACAAATGAGGCTGGTGAATAGCTCTTTGTGCTAATGCATGCTAGATGAGCGATATGTAAATCGTCATCCGAAAGCAATACCGCACGAAAAGAAAAAATGGTAACGATCTAGTCTTGATCAAAATTCAATAAAGGAATTCCAAGATCAATTAGACTTTCATCGACCAAAAAGAAAAAAATAAGAAGAAGAGAAGTGGATATAACATGTTATGATCCACACAACCAACAATAATGAAAATGAAAATAAAATCAAGACTATTTTTAATAATTTTTCAAGAAAATGTTTTAAAACAAAATTAAAAAAAAAAGTAGTAGATCCAAATTTAACTAAAAAAAATTAAAAAAAGAAATTAGAAAGAAAAAATTAATTAAAGCAATTAAAAGAAACTAAAAAATAAAATAAAAGAAAATGAGGGAGGTTTATATGGAAAATGGTGGTGGTGGTGAAGGAGTATTTTTCACGGGCCCAAAGCCTAAGCAACACATAACATCTTTTTTTTTTAAAAAGAAATATATAAAAAAACAAGAAATGAGATATTAAAAGAAAAAGAAAAAGAAAGGAGAATCAGAAAAATCCATTTCATCATCTTCATTCTCTCGCCGTCACTATTCATCGGAGAGGGGAGAGAGCATTGAATTCACTCACGGTGGAGCGGCGGGATCCAAAATACACACGGTTGTGATCAGAATTGAATGTTCTTTGTAATGGTGTCATCGATTTCAAGAACCACTCAACAACAATTCAAGTAGAAAAATGTAAATTCAATCCGATACCTTCAAAACAAGGTTTGTAAGGCTTTGAATCATGTTCCTCTCTTCTTTTCTGGACTGAATGTTGTTGTTGTTGTTGTGTTGATGCTTTGCACGGTTTGTGTTGATGAATTTGGGCGATGTTTTGTTGAGTTTTGAAGTTGAAAAAATTGGATTGAATTTGTGTTGCAGGTTAGAATTGATGAAGGTTAGTTTGAATTGAAATTGAAGATAGTTGAATTTGAAGGTTTTGGTTATGTGGAGATGATTAATTGAATTTGGAGATTGAAGGTGGTTGAAGGTTATTGAAGAGGAATGAAGCTTTGGTGTGATTTTTGCAGGGATTTATTGGTTTTTAAAGCTTGAAGAAGAGAATCAACAAGATGCTTTATTTATAGAGGAAATTGGATGAAATTGAATGTCGTTTTCAAATGTTCACTGCGTTTTGATTTTTCAACTTGGATGCATTTGGCTGTAGTGTGCGATGCCGTTTTGTAGTTCATGCTGATTGCGTGACTTTTTTCTGAAGAAAAAAATGGTGTCGTTTTGTTCTTGTGGTGTCCGCGTTTTGGTTCAGTTTGCTTGGGGAATTGATGCGTTGCGTTTTGCTTGCTGCAGTTGGCTGGAAGTTTGGACGGCTTGCTTGGCTTGGAAAATGATGTTGCAGCTTGTCTTGGTGTGAGGCTTGCTACGTTTTGGATGAGGTATAATGTGCTGTGATTCTATGAGGAACTGGCTTTTAACGTGGCTTGTAAAGTGAACTCATGTGGAGGCTTGACTTGTAATACCGTGCAGATTTATTACGCAGCAGCTGACGGCTTATGGAAAGTATTTTGCGTGGCTGGAATCATCTTAAAAGGAAGGTGGGCCGTGTGGCTTGGAAGACTCATGAAGCTTTGCAAATTTTAGTTGTAATTGGAAATGGGCTACCAAAAAACATGATGGGCTTTGTAATGTCTTGTTTCAAATTCTTTTTTTTTTATGGTGTAAAAAAAATGGATAAAAAAGAAATGTGGATATAAAAAAAATGGATTTAGGTGAAGATAGAATGGACATTTTATTTGGTAATATGGATTAGAAAAAAAATGAATTGGATAAATGGTTTAAGTGGATAATAAAAAGTGGATATTTGGAAAAAATGGATTAAAAAGTGGATATTGAATAGGTGTTAAAAAAATGGAAATGGTTATTTTGATAATGGATATGAATTGGATATTGGATGGATAATGGTTTAGAATTTGGAAATTGATTTGAAATGGATATGATAAATGTGGATATTTATTAATTAATGAATGGCTTATAAAAAAGGATCAAAATATAGATAAAAGAATTGATTTAGAAAAAGAAATGGTTTAAAGAAAGGAAATGAAAATGGATCATGCATAGTGGATCTTTATTTTTAGCCCAAAACCAATCTTGACTTTTTTTTTCACAAGCCTCTGATAAACTGAACACAGCCGATGAAACCAATCCTGAACCACTGAATGTCTTGCAACTTAAGCAAAGGCCATTTGAATCTGTTTGAACTTGTCTGAATCAGTCATCTGGGAAAATAAATCCATAGATGAACACAGTTAAGCCTTGAACTCTGATCATGATGAACTTGACTTTCTAAATATAACCACACAACAACTTGACACTCACTGCTTTGAGGAATAACCCATTGAAACAAATGTCTTGTACTTGAGACAAATGCTTGATAGTTTGACCAAGATCAGGTCAAACACCCATCTAAAATGAATCACAACTGAATAGCCACAATTGACTTGAAATTAGGCCCTTGCTTTGACAAACCTGCAAAATAGCATATTTTTGGTATTTTGGTTAGAGGTTAGCAAATGAGAAATACACAAGTGCTCAGGAGAAACAAAGATTGCGATCTTGTTTGTGGTAATGAGATGCAAATGAGATGTGCGAAATCTTAGGGGTAAAAATTAGGGTCTTACACTCAGATGTACTGAATGGTAAGCGTCGGCAAGCAGAGTTGGAACTGGATTTCCAAGAATGAAAATTTTGATTGAATTCATGTCTACGAAGTTGTCGATGTTAGGAAACAGAAATATCCCATAAATGAGTAGAGCCATAACAGCTTCATAGTCCCCCATGTTCTTCGTACTGGCATAATGATGAGCTTTCTCCATTAGAAACCTGGCAGGCAAACCGGATATTCCTCCCTTAGTAACCAAGTTAGCTTTGACACCTGACAACTTGAGGTGAGCAGCTTCTGCAATGTCCTTCTCCGTAGGTGTCCTTTCCAAACCAGAGTAAGGAGGATTTGGAGTAATGGGAATACCAACCAAGATAACATACTCCTCAAGAGTAGGCATTAACTGATAATCTGGGAAAGTAAAGTAGTGGTACAAAGGATCATAAAACTGCACAAGAGTGAGAAGCATCCCATCTACCATCTTTAACTTCATCAAGGAGAAAATCTTCCCATACTTGCCTCGAAAAGTTGATGATTTGTTGATTGGCTCACCTAGACTCTTCAGATTTTCCAACTTTGGACTAATGAAGGTGTACTTCTGTGTTTTCTTCCTTCCAAAATCCATCCTATAGAGTTTGCAAAACAAAAATGAGTTCCTTGAATATGGCATGGAAATGATGTATGGATGAATGTATGCAACACAAAACACACATAGAAAGATAGGCACATATATACATGCAACACAAAGAGCCTAGGGTCGGAGATCACGAGCGTGGAGCCATGGTCCACCCTTCCCATATAGGTGTGTGTTATGGGTTTATCAACTGTAGAACAGGGTTCTAAAAAATGCCCAGAGTCGACAACCCATCTTTCGGATTTTATCGACTTCCCAATTACTTGGTAATCAATAAAATTCTCAAGAGAGTCTCGTCTGAGTGTAGTATAGCGTAGCAACCATTTAGGGTTACTCCCTCATAGTCATCGCACTACATCCTAAATAGGCCAAGTGGGGTAAAAGGGGTAACTAAAGGTCATCAGTATCCCTGGCACCAAGGTCGAAAGTGGTAACGCATTCACGATTGCTCGTTCAACATATACCACCTCCAAGAGGGCCTCAACTGAGTGTGGAACTTCAAGTCAACTCCTTTGGGATTACTCCCTCGAAGTCTCCTTGACTATGTCCACGATCCTAATCAAATGTACTCTCAAGTCCGGGTTAAGTCTTATCTCACCATTCAATAGCAGCACCCTACCAAACAGAAAATCCCAAGCAGAATGGATATACAGATATATACAAACATGTACAAGTATAGCAACCAAACATGAATAATATAAACAAAACAAGGTGGGATTAACCCTAAAAAAAAGTCTCCCTAGTGAAGTCTCCATTTCTGTTGCGGTGAGAATCGGATAACAAGCTATTAATTAACTTGCATCACATTTCTTTGAATTCACCACCGACTTTGATTTATCCAAAGGAAAGGTTCAAGATCGAGAAAACCTAAAAGGGGGGAGATCTAAGGTTCGGGGGTTGGTTATACTAAGGGAAGGTATTAGCACCCTTAATATCTATAGTACTCTACAGGAACCTCTTGTTTAGTTTGTGTTATGTTATGTTTGCTTGCTAAGAATCTGCTAAAGGGTAAAGGTAAAGACCTAAGAGGTATGTACACTAAGTATGCTCGCCAAGACATCGCATCTTGTGCCTACGTATCTGACTAAAGAATTAGAGCAACCGTAGTTCACCTAACAAAGGGTGAGTTGGAGGAACCATTGACTATGGCCAAAGTCCCTAGGGAAAATGAGTGTGAGGTCATTTAGAGTTTAAGGAAACTCTCTAGATCTAAGTTATGGTGGGGAAAAGTGGATACTCAATGTGATGAGCCCACATAGAGTTTAGAAACTCTAACCTAGTTCTAAGTTATGATTCATGGCTCTCAGGTGGCCAAAAGAATAAAGGCTCTTAGGAGGCCTAGGGGGAAAATGGCTCTTAGGAGGCCAAGATGGTATGTGAATTATTTGTGACTCATGAGTCAACTTAGGAGAACTTTCCTTTGGAGTCAAGAGGATAATAGTTTTTTATGAAACAAGAAGTTTGTAAGGATACTTACATGAAGATGCAACATTAAATAACAAAGTATTAAAGTGAAACAAAGTTTACAACGCCATACAAGGTTAGAACCAAATACATTAGGCATCACTAGGTCAAAATGAACAAGATAACATGATAAAATAATCAAAGAAGTAAAGAGTATTCCTAATAGAAACCCTAAAAGGCCTTCCATTTCCAACATAAATAAGTACCTTAAAAATATTGATTTTCACCAATTCATTTTTATGTTCAAAAAGTAGACACAATAAATATTAATTTGCAAAAAGAATGGGCAAAAAAGGATAAAAAATGAGCAAGTTATGAATTGTTGAAATTAAAGCATGAACCATGAAAATACAAGACAACATGTGATAAAAAGAAATAGGAAGGGCTCCCCATGGGTATTGAACCCGTGTCTTTGGGGATGCAGCCCAAAACACTTGTCGACCATGCCATTTGCGCGCGTTTAACATGTACGGGCAACACTACAATATATGTGAAACAAAGGCGTTTTCAAAAAAATTAAAACAAAAGGACTGGGGCGAGGGGGATTCGAACACCAGTCCTTGTGGTATGCACGCATATGGTCTCGCCACTGGGGTGGCTCTTACATCCGATATTAAACACAACTCCATATCATTATAAACCTATGCGTGTGTAAAAAACTTAAGGAATCAAATCCTTTCCATAACAAGTCTATGGTCTTTGAGATATCAGATCCCAGTTACTGCACAAAACCTCCTTACCAAATATTCAACAAACTAAACAGGTGGAATAACAAACAACAAATTTTATCAACTCATTTTCAAAACCAAAGCCAAAGATATAAATCCTCTTCTTTTTGGCTTGTAGAACACGGGTTGCCAATGATTTATTGATGATTTGACCAAAAAAAGAGCATACTCAAGATGAAAGAAAGGTACATTCAAAGAGATTACACAATGATCATGCTATTCACAATAAAGGGCATGGCTCTCAAATTGGTTGAACAAAGCAAGGTTCAAACTTCAAGTTTCCAATTATCAGTCTATGCCAAGAATATCAACTCATGTGTTGAGATATATAAGCAACAGGCAATCAGAAATCACAACAGGAAAATGAAATTGAAGTAAGCACATGAATTGGCCAAGACATCCACCAACAAGTATATTCAACATAAGAGGTTCTTCAAAAAATATGAACTCTTGCAATCAATACATGAAGAGCCCCCTTTTTTAAGACCTGTATCAGAAAACAAACATTGTTTTTCCCTGATAAACATGAAATTAAGAATGCCCCAACACCCTTTTATGACGTGTATATGGACAAGGGTTGATGGTTAACAGGTTCTGTACAATACCTGTCAGATGGTATCAACAATGCTGCTATCTCAAACTCAAACTTGGCTCATGTTCACTAGTCAACAGAGATAGGATTTCACAAACTTAATCAAGATTGGCCCAAGTCAATCACATTTGATAGTAATAAGAATATATTCTGAACAAAGGGTGGTAGCTTAAGCAAGACTGATAGACATACTTCAAAGAAAGGAGAAGGCAACAAAATAATACACATTCCCAACCAGAAATCATATGCATTTTAGGCAAAGAAGACATGTGGACATGAAAAGAGAGCAAGATGACAGCAGCTCATTCAAACATTAATATTCAGGTCAGACAGTCATACATTCATGGCATGGTGAAGACATAAGGCAAAGGCATCAAGGAGCTAGCAGCTTCATACATCAGTAAAAACAGTTACACAAAATAACATAGCAACAAAAAGCTCTAAAAGTGATAGTGCCTACAAACATCATAGGCTCTAAAAGTGATAGTGCCTACAAACATCATAGGCTCATTGTCATGGCATTCATATCAATGATTCAGACATGTGAAGCAATCTTGAATTCTGGCACTGTAAAAAAACTCAGGATGATAACTATGCCTATGGATGTACAACAGTCAAGAATACCTCAAGAAAAGAAAACATGATCACACCTAGCACCAACTTCAAACCAAATCTCTCCAGGTCAATTAGATTAAGACCAGCATAGCATGGCATAATGAGATAACTCAGGCACATAAATCTATGGGAAGAATACATGGACATCAAGGTAATAACTTTCAAACCCTTTATGCATATGATCTAGAGTATCAAGGTATTATGACAGCACAATATTAGACCAATTCTCATATTTTCACACATAAACTCAGGACTTGGCATGCTGATGGGGAAAGGAAAAAGTTTAAGGACTGACTTACATGAACTACATAGTCTTATCTACATGATTAATTGATCAAGATGCAAGAAAGCAATCAATTCAAAATGGCAACAGTCATGAAGATGGCATGGTAAATATAAAACTTAGAAAACAAATGATCATGCATTTATAGATGGTAATTGCATGCACTTCCTCATTTTAGCATATACAAGTTTATGATAAAGACTACTGACACACCAATCCTGTATACAATCAATCTTGGTTCAAGACAGAATAGGTTACATGATATGGTATGCAAGCATATGGTCCCTCAAAGTAAGATGTCAAAAGATAACTAAGTGGTCATGTGCAATATCAACCAAAGCAAGTGATCAAAAGCCTGTTTGTAGCAAGAAGGCAATATAGACTAAGGCATGAGCATGTGAATCAGTAGAAATAAACACTTATCATGACAACAGTAATTATGACATGGTGAGCATTCAAACTGATAATTATCAGTAAGGAGATAGGGAAAAAAGAACTTCTCACACTCAAACATGTTTTCATCAAAACCTTCATGCTACCTTAACATCATATGAGAAATTTAAGAACAAGGCACACATGCAAACTATAATCAGATTATCACAAGCTAAGGACATATTGATGTTCCTACTTAACAATAAGTACATGTTGAAATAGTTCAAGCCAGGTATGAATACACAACACATATTATGATCTTAGCAATAGCTTAGCAACACTCTGAATACACAACATTATGAATACACAACGCACATGTTGAAATGGTTCAAGTCAGATTATCACACACACCTTGAATACACAGCCTAGTAACTGTTTTCACACTCACAACTTAGATACACATCAGGTGGCATATTAAATGTTTGTACACACATCCTGAACACAGAGCATAACATGATGGTAGCAGACACACAATCATATGTAAGAGAACCAAGGCAAGTGACTCAGACCAAAACAGTCATTGCTACAAATGACTTAGGTTAATCATAAAAGGGGCAAGCAATTCAAAAAACAGTTTTACAAACACATCAAGCTAACCAATGTGAAATAAGTCTTGACACACAAATTCATCTGTTCTTGTTCAACCAATAACATCCAAACATCAACAAGATAGGCACGTGGCTGTTGGCATGATAACTTAACTTTGGCAGTGGAACATCAAAGGGAGTTTATGTGATCCTAACAGACAGTCAGTGAGTATCACCCAAGGATTTGGTTACCATCTCAGGCATAGTGTCAAGAACTAAGGGCAATACCAATACCTACTTCAGTATGTCAGCAAAATACTTACATTGACCTTACCTCTATGTGGTATGCCATAGATAGACATTTAAGAACAAAGCTCAAGCATAAAGTCAAAGACACATTATCTATATATCATGAACATATGTAAAGAAAACTAAAACACCTTATGTGAACATTTATGATAGAGATATGATGATGATAACAATATACATGAGCATGAATATTGAGTGTGAAGAAGAAATGTTACCAAGTGGAATATGTCCACTGCACCCTCAAGTGTATGCTAACTTCTTCCTTGCTGAACTAGCAAAAGCCCCCAAAGCAAGTTTCCTTATCCTTCTTCACTTGTAAAACTTTAAACTCAGAAGTGTTTTAGAGTGTGTTGTGAAAGATGTTGGTTTCAAATGAAGGAAAACAGCCTGCTATTTATAGGAGAGGATTGAGAATTCAAGGCATGGCCAAAATTGCACATTATGCCAACAATGCCCTTTTTCTATCATGTGAAATCTTGAGCTTGCCAAACCAAAATCTCCAAATCTCTTAACATTGATGTGGTTAGGACTGCTTCATCTGGTGAGAAGTGATTGGTGAGAGGCTCAAGGAATAAACAAATACTTGTTGCTTTGAAAAGTTTATCTCTTCATGTACCACTTGCATAAACATGACATAAACTAATATTTTAAAGCAAACCAAGTTGAAATTTCGTGACAAAGCTTGGATTAAGTTTAAATACATCATTAGAACTCAGAAACATGTGGTTTTGGTGGTTAGAAAAGGTTTTGAGTCATTACATAAAAGTTGGTTTCTTGAGTTTTAAGAAATGAAACCCCTATCTTTGGAGCTTTGAAACTCCCAGCTCACTCAATGGATTGAGGAGTTCTAGTACTTTTTGGAAAGCCCTCAATGCCCTCTACAACTTTCATGTCCAAAGATTTTTGATTTGAGGCTTGGAACTTTATGAAAAATTGGGTTAAAGCTGTGTGCAAATTAAGGGGAAAAAACTGAAATTTCACTAAGTCCCCAAGGGTGATCTGTCTTCCAAGTCTTGTAACTTAAAAACCATGCACTTTTGAAAGAGGGTCCTCTAATATGTTTTTAAGATCATGGAAAGAGATTCCATTTGAGCTTTGAGTCACTCAAATTGGATGCGTGGTTTGAAAGTTATGAATGTTTCAAGTTTTGCACAAGTTGTGAAATCTCCAATTTTGAAATGTTTCATGAACCTAACCTTGCTTACTTTGCAAGAAAGCTCTTAGAACTTGATCTCTCATACCTTAAACCATCAATGAGACATGCCATGATGGATTAAGGCCTTGGATGTTTCATTCTGGATCAAAGTCTCAAGGATTAGGGCTTTAATCAAAACCCTAATTTTAACTGTGAATGCACTGGAATAATCTCTTATGATCTTGCTTCTTCCATCGTATTTAAGGCTCATAGATGGTCTCTAGGGATGTCTACTATCACATGGAGTCATGTCCTAGGGTTTGAGAACAACTCTTGATCAAAATCAGAGGCCATGAATAACTTGTCTTGACAAAAACCATAACTTGGCGGCAGGGTGGAATTGTGGCTCAAGCTGCTTATGATGAGAGCCAAATGATCTTGAATTCTTGTTGAATGAGACTTCTTGGATGTAGGCAAACTTAATTGGTTGATGAACCAATCAAATCCTGACTTATTATAGCAAAACCCTTCAGTGATTCTTCAGGTCAAAACCCTAATTCCACAATTTGGTCTGGTGATCGTTTGTTGACTTGACTTGATTCAAAGTCTTGAGATATTTGTACCCATTAACTGTTGAACCTTTGGGAGGATTGTATGGAGTCAGAGAATGCCTTGGGAGGCCTTGGATCTCTGTGCAAACCCTAATTTTAAACATAAGAGAAACAAACTGACAAGATGTGGGTTAGTTAAATAATGCATATATGATTGATCCTAAATGTCTATGCAAGATGTTATGATATCTAAGAGGTAAAATTTTGGGTACAACAGGTATGTCTTCCCTCAATTCTAAATCGAATTGAGATACTTGTAATTAACCTTACTTTGCAAACAATGTATATACAAGAGATGAAAAACTCTAACCTTACAAACCCTATGGTTTTTTATTCTGCCACCTCCAAAACCCTTGATCAAAGATTGATCAAGCCATCAACAACGCCTCTTCAATTCACTAGTTCTTGTTACTACCTTGCAAGACCTCCCGTCTCAAGATTTTCACTCGGTCTAATTAATTCCAAGCGCACTTGTTGAACCTGAGATTTATGAACATGATCCATCGTCTCACACTACTTCCTTGCAAGGAACCACCTTGATCCAAGGCCTTCACTCGATCGAATCCATATTTGCATAATCTTATCCAAAACCTTCAAATCCACTTTGGGACCAACACCCACACCCTTACCAATTTCCTGGCACACCTTGCTAACGACGACATCAGAATCCACCTGAAGCGCTTGAATATCTTTTAAACTCTTCAATCTATGAAGTTTGACTTTATCTTTTTTAAAGCAAACTTCTTCACCTCCACGCATCCTGACAATTGCGGACTCTAAGACATCTAGTCGATTCCCCTTTTCACCAACCTCTATCGCCTTATCAGTTAAAGCCATGTCCCCTCCAACCTCCAACTCCTTAATAGGCATGACAAATAACTCATTTTCCCCATCAATTTCAAGAAAAACTTTCTCCATGATAGTACTAGGCCCCTCATAAGAAGAAAGGATAATAACTTGATCAAATTTATCTGCTTAGTCTCCATCACCTTCTTCGAATAATGAGCCTTTTTCTTCGTCCCCTAACAAAGTTGTCGGAATGTCATCATCATCTGATTTTGAATCCTCCTTCACACCTGATGTAACACCCTGATTTTCGTAAAAATATTTATTTAATTTATTTAAATATTATATTCGTGAATTTTTGTGAATTTTGGTGATTCGTGTCGATGTCGGTGTTTTGTGAAGTTTTGGTTATTTAATTAAATAATAGTATGTATTACGGAATATATTGTATTATTATTTATTTTAAATAATATTAGGGGAATTAAGGGTAAATTGGACATTTGAGGAGAATTTGTGTGGGCATTATGGAGAAAGCCTAATTTTGAGACCTAAGGGTTAGGGTGAATATAAAAGGAGGATTTTGAGAATGGGATTCACTTTTTGGTGAACCGTGAAAAGAAGGAAAGAAGGAGAGCTCTGAGGAAAAAGGGAAAGGCGAGGATTTTCGTGGAGGTTTCCAAAGGCTCGGTAGAAAAGCTTCGAATCGACAATCTTAGGTATAGGGAGTAATTACCTTCATTGTTTTCATTATATGATTCGATGTAATTAAAGTGGATGGTTTGTGTTTGAGGGTTTATGGGGTTTTTGTGACGAATTGATGATTTAAGGGTATTTTGTGAATCGACTTAATAAGGCTGAATTTAATTGGGTAAAATAAACCTTGGGGCTGATTTCCCTGTTGATGTTGTGTCGACTTGGTGGCGAAAGGGATTTAGGGAGTTTATGGGATGCTTGAGAGTTGTGAAGGTTTAGGGAAAATAAGGTTTCCGTAGTGTCCTGAATCGACCTAATAGACGTAGGTTTTATGCCTTTGAATCCCGTGATGCATTTGGACTGTTGTAGGGATGTTTTTGGGTCATTTGGGGCTGTAATCGCAGGTACCTTTGAGGCTGTGGAGCTACTGATGCGTAGCAGCGATTTGCTGTAATCGCAGGTTCGCTAAGCGAACCATTCCTTTGCAAGGCGAATGTTCGCCAAGGCTCGTAAAGCGAGCAGCGCAGCGAATGCGCGATAACCTGAGTGTGGGTACTGAGATGATTCTGAAGTGGAATTGGAGATTCGCTGGAAGTCTCGCAAAGCGAATGAACCATACTGATTTTGTTTTCATTAACAGGCCAGTTAAAGGTTTTGTTATTTTGGAGAAGTCCTTGATGAAACGACGGTAGAATCCAGCGTGTCCAAGGAAACTTCTAACTTCCCTGATAGTCTTGGGTGGTTTTAGGTTCTCTATAACTTCTATTTTTGCTTTATCTACCTCTATACCTCTTTCGGAGATTATATGTCCTAAAACAATTCCTTCAGTCACCATGAAATGGCATTTTTCCCAATTCAGCACAAGGTTCACCTCCACACATCTTTCCGGGATTTTCTCAAGGTTGATAAGACAATTTTGGAAATCAAAACCGCAAACCGAGAAATCATCCATAAATACTTCCATGATTCCATCTAGATAATCTGCAAAGATTGACATCATGCAACGTTGGAAAGTAGCAGGGGCATTACAGAGTCCAAAAGGCATTCGTCTGTAGGCAAAAGTTCCAAAAGGGCATGTAAAGGTAGTTTTTTCTTGATCTTCTGGATGTATAGGTATTTGGAAGAATCCCGAATACCCGTCTAGATAGCAGAAGTAAGAATGTCTGGCAAGACGTTCTAACATCTGGTCTATGAACGGTAAAGGGAAATGATCCTTCCTAGTTGCTTTATTTAACTTTCTATAGTCTATGCACATACGCCAACCTCCTTCTATCCGCTTTGCTATTTGTTCGCCTTTCTCATTTTGCATAACTGTGATGCCTCCCTTCTTGGGTACCACATGCACAGGGCTCACCCACTTACTATCCGAGATCTGATATATTATACCTTCTTCTAGCAACTTCAGAACTTCCTTCTTGACAACATCACTCAGTATAGGGTTTATCCTTCTCTGGTGCTCTCTGGAAGGTTTTGAATCTACTTCGAGCGAAATCCGATGCATGCATACGGATGGACTTATACCTTTCAGATCAGAGATATTATATCCTAAGGATGAGGGATATCTTCGTAGAACGTCCAAGAGTTGATCTGTTTCTTTTTGTCTCAAGGCAGTACTAACTATAACCGGACGATTCATTTCTTCATCAAGAAACTCATACCTCAGGTTCTTAGGCAGTTCCTTAAGTTCCAAGGCTGGTTTAATAGGGCAAGGCATAGGATCTGGGGTAAGGGATAAACATTCGTAAAGGTTATCATCGATGTAGGGTTTCTTATAATTGTCATCTTCCAAAATAAGAGTTGATGGCAGCTTAATTGTTTCAATGACTTCTTCTTGCTCTAACTCCCTAACACATTCATCAATGATATCTATTGCATAACACGCGTCTCCTATCACAGGTGCCATAAGAAATTTTGAAAGTATAAATTCTATCTTCTCGTTCCCTACCTCAAAGGTTAGCTTCCCCTTTTTGACATCTATTATGGCTCCAGCAGTCGATAAGAATGGTCTACCTAGAAGAATTGGTATGTCATCATCTTCTTTAATGTCCATGACAACAAAATCAGAGGGATAAACAGCTGACCTATCCTAACAGGGACGTCTTCAAGTATGCCTATCGGATATTTAACAGATCTATCGGCTAATTGAAGTGACATCTTGGTAGGTTGCAACTCTCCTAAATTTAACCTTTCGCAAATCGCTAAGGGCATTAAGCTCACACTAGCTCCTAAGTCTAGAAAAGCTTTTTCGATGACATGACTCCCCAAAATACAAGGAATGGAAAAGTTTCCAGGATCTTTATCCTTTTTTGCCAATTTATTTTCGGCAATAGAATTACATTCCAAGGGTTTCAGATCATCCAGTCTACGTTTATTGGTAAGGATGTCTTTGAGAAACTTTGCGTAGGATGGTATTTGGGTAATGGCTTCTGTGAACGGGATTTCTACGTGAAGTTTTTCTATAACTTTAATGAATTTCTGATACTGATTATTGATCTGGTTTTGTTTAAGTCTTTGCGGATATGGTATTGGTGGTTTGTATGGCGGGGGTGGTATTGTGGTTTTGTCTTTGGGTTCTTCTCCTTTTTCTTGACTTTCCTGGTTTACAGATTCCTATGGTTTCTTCTTTTTATCTGGGATGTTGTCATCTTCCTTAGAATTTTTGGGATCACTCAACCTTGGGTTACAAGGTTCATCATAAGCGGTCCCACTTCGTAGGGTAATGGCATTTGCTTGTCCTTTCGGGTTTTGTTGAGGTTGTCCAGGGAATTGTCCTCCAGGTGTGGTCTGAGGGGCTTGGTTTAAAGCTACCTGCGAGATTTGGGTTTCAAGCATCTTATTGTGAGTGATTATTTGGTCAACCTTGGTTCCTAACTGGGTAATTAGTTCGTTAACATGAACGTTTTGGTTCATGAACTCCTTGTTTTGTTGGATTTGAGCAGCGACAAAATTATCCACGATTTTCTCAAGGCTCGGTTTTGGTGGTACAGGTTGCATAGGTTGATTTGATCTTGGGGCTTGATAACTTGATTGTCTCGGAGGGGCAGTATTTTGGATAGGGTTATTATTCTTATAGGAAAAGTTTGGGTGATTCTTCCATCCAGGGTTATAGGTATTTGAAAATGGGTTCCCTTGGGTGTAGTTCACTTGTTCAGAGCTGGTCTCGTTTAACAGACTGCATTCTGCAGATTGGTGTCCTTTCGTCCCACATATCTCACAATCTGACGAAACTGCGGCTGCAGTATTCGGGGTTGTACACATATGCTCAACTTTTAGGGATAATGCATCCATTTTAGCTTGCATCATGTCTATAGAGCTTAACTCATGTATTCCTCCTTGGGCTTCCTTCTTTTCCACTGTCGCTCGTTCTACTCCCCATGATTGGTGGTTTTGGGCCATATCTTCGATAAGGGCACTAGCTTCAGGGTAAGGTTTGTTCATCAGTACGCCACCTGCGGCGGCGTCGATGGTCATCTTAGTGTTATAATGAAGTCCATTATAGAAGGTTTGAATGATTAACCAATTTTCTAAACCATGATGTGGGCATGCTCTTAATAGCTCTTTATATCTCTCCCAGGCTTCGAACAACGATTCTCCTTGGTTTTGGGTAAATCTAGTTATTTGGTTTCGAAGAACAGCGGTCTTACTCGGGGGAAAATATCTAGCAAGGAATACTTTTCTAAGGTCTTCCCAACTTGTTATGGAATTTGGTGGAAGGGAATCTAACCAAGATAGGGCCTTATCTCTGAGGGAAAAAGGAAATAATCTTAAGCGAATCGCCTCAGGAGGGGATCCATTGGTTTTAAAGGTGTTTGCTAGTTGGAGAAAGTTTTTCAAATGTTGGTTTGGGTTCTCTGTAGCAAGACCTGCGAATTGTCTCTGCTGTACTAACTGCAGCAGGGATGGTTTAAGTTCAAAATTGTTAGCTGGTATGGCTGGATTTACTTTACTAGAACTAGGTTCCTCGTTGGATGGTTGGGCGAAATCCTTAAGAGGTCTTTGATTTTGATCTTCGGCCATAGCTTTCCTAAGTTTACGGAAATATAAACGTGCGCGAGCGTAACGTTCTGGTTCAGCTAGAGGGTCTACTAAACTACCGGTACTACGAGTTTTTCGCATTGACCGGCGGGTAACTTCCTTAGTCTAAACGGTATAACAACAGGGTACGAAATTTGATGAAATTGGTCCCCGGCAACGGCGCCAAAAACTTGATGCGTGTTTTTTCGCAAGTGTACGAACGCGTCAGAGTAATATAAAAGATTATCGTATCCACAGAGACCAAGTGTCAATCTATCGCTATCTATTGTTAAGGTGTGTATCTAAGGCGATTGAAAATAGTAGTTTTGAAGAGTGCACGGTAGTAAATAAAGTAATTAAAATTAATTGATAAAGACAGGTTCGAATGCAATTCACACAACCAATTGATAATCCAAGTACTTGCCAATAGAACTACTTACGGGCAATGTTTTCTACTTTGAAAAGAACTAATTTGACAGGAACTGTCGCTTTCGCGTATTCAGAACCGAGTTGTACCCCCTAATCAAACCCTCTTATTGTCACGGATAAAAAGGCGCGCATTGCGTTAGAGTAGTAAACCTATTTTTAAGAAATATAGTATCTTGACCAAGTTGAAAAGTATTTTAACCTGGATTTTCTAAAAAAAAGAGGTTCTTACGAACCAGACTTTAAACTTCTTAACGCGTCCGAAAATGGTTTTAAAATCTCTTTTCCTTTTAAATTAAAAACTCCTAATAAACTAGACAAAGCGCTTTCGCTGTTTTTGAAATAGTTTAAAAACAATTAAGTTTAGATAGGCGTTGGACGACTTTCGATCTTACCCAACGGATTTTAAGAACAGGAAAACTTATATTGAAAGTTAAAATAGCCCTTAAGTGTTTCTACTAACAATTGTACAGATTATCGGTTCAGTTATGATCTTCACATTCTAACCTTTATAAAATTAGCCAGACATGGTAAAGTAAAAGTTCATTTTTAGATTTTTCATAAAAAAGTATTTAAGTGCGAGTGCGGAAAGTAAATGAAAGTAGTGCGAGTGCGGAAAGTAAATGAAAGTAGTGCGAGTGCGAAAAGTAAATGAAAGTAAAGCAGTGCGGAAAATAAATGAAAGTAGTGCGAGTGCGAAAACTAAATGAAAGTAAAGCAGTGCGGAAAATAAATGAAATTAAAAGGCAGTGCAAGAAATAAAGTTGACAAAAGGTAAAGTAATAAAAACCTGCTCCAATCGGAGTGGTTGAATAAAATGCGAACTGAAAGTAAAATGGCGGCAGGATTAACTTCCTTCCAGAGTGCTCCAAGACTCAATCTCACAGGCTCTTATAGACTCGATCTCTCGAATGTAGTAACACCTCGATGTGAAGCGATTACCACTATTACACTGATATATGCTTATGAACAACTAAGCTTGGATGAAGAAAAACGAAAATCTAAAGTCCTATTTATAGGCAGGGAAACATGTGGAAACGACAAGGATGCCCCTAGCATTTGAATTTGGGAGGGAACTCGTTTTGTTCTTGTGGCGCCCGCCACAACACCATGGCGCCCGCCATGAGTGTAAACTTGCTTGGGCAGTTGGAGATCGTGGGGAAAATCAGTTGGGAGGAGTTTGAGACATGGCCACGTCATGGAAGACCCTGTGGCGGCCGCCATAGTGGATGCCATAAGTGCAAAATGCTGATTTTCTCTATTTTAGCTCATTTCGGCTCCTTTTTCGCTCCTTTTCTCGCTCGGGGCTCCGATTAGACTAAAAACCTAAAAACAAAGAAAAACATAATAATAACATAATAAAATGACATTAAAAGACTAAGAATGCATGCGAAATCGGAGTCAAAAATACGGTGAAATTCAGTGTCATCAATCATTTCCTATCATAATTGCACTCAAGTCCGAGTCTAGGACTCCTCACAACTCAAGAACCTCTGCACACAGCAAAACCAGGCACAACAGATATAAACAAGCAAAATAAATAAGCAAGAAAAAATAAGAATACTAAACAAGTTAGGCCTAACCCTCTAAGTTAAGATCCCCAGCAGAGTCGCCATTTCTGTCGCGGTGAGAATCGGATACCAAGCTATTGGATTAACTTGAATCACAAATTTTGAAATTCACCACCGGTCTTTATTTTATCCAAAGGAAAGGTTTAAAGAACGAAAAAACCTAAGAGAATCTAAGGTTCGGGGGTTGGTTACGCTTAGGGAAGTATTAGCATCTTAAACGTCTGTAGTACTCTACAAGAACCTCTTGTTAGTATTTATGTTATTTATTTGTTTGCTTGCTAAGGGTATGTGCTAAGGTAAAGACCTAGGAGGTTAGTATCTAAGTATACTCGCCAAGACATTGCATCTTGTGCCTACGTATCCTGACGGGAGTGGAATCAGAGTATTCGTAGTTCCCCTCAAAGAGGGTGAGGAACTCTTGACGAAGGTCAAGGTTCCAGGGGGAGGTAGCGTCTATGGCAAGACACTATATAGAGTGCGGTGACTCTAAAGTTAAAGTTGAGTTATAAGGGAAGAAATGTTCGCGGAGAAACACGTGTAAAGAGGGCGGTGACTCCGATCCTAAGGTTAGGATAAATGGGAAACCTAAAGTTAGGCTAAGCTGGGACATGTCAGTCAACAAGGGATCCTTTCCTTTGGAATAAGGCATAAGAAACAAAGGAACGAGAAGGAAACCCTCCAGGGTCAAGTGTATGATAAACATCAATATATACATCAAATGTAATACGAATTAAATTGAAAATTGAACACTAGAAATTAACTAAAACAAAAATCATGGATTGTTAAGATTAACTGAGAAACTAAGTAAAAATTCAATCAAACAAAATCTACTTAAAAGTTAACTAACTAATTAAACTAATTAGTTAAAAGCTAATTGATTAAATTCCCACTAAATAAACAAAAGTCTACTTGATAACAATTTCTAATAATAAGAAAAAAAAATAATAATAATAATCACAAACTAATTAAAAATTAATTAAATTTACTTTACACGACCAAACTAATTGAGTTCTAAAATAATTAAAGTTAAAAAACTAATGATGTTTTTTTTGGGTTTAAAATAAATTAGTATAAATCTAAGGGACATAGATCAACATGGCAAATAAGTTGCCTATTTAACAGCACGAGCCAGGTCTGGTTTGAAAGGAAAGTATGAAGCCCAAAAAGGGCATTAAAAAAAAATGAAATAAAAAAAGGCTCTTGAATTGGGTCGGATCGGACCCAGCCAACTATACACCAGCAAGACCTAAATTGTCTCCAATACTTGAAGAACAGAACAACAACAACAACCACCTCTTTTTAGAACTAAAATCGCTCGCAGAAAAAGAGCTAAACATCACCGTTTCGAGGATCGTATCTACTTCCTCTGTCTTGTTCTCGCTCGGTTTCGCTCATCCGTCTCTCTGTCTCGCAAGCTTCATCATTGTACACGGCTTTCCGATTCCGCACTCACGTCGTCTATCACCTAGCTCGCGCAAGAATGCTTCTCCGCCAGCAGCAACGTAAAATCAACCGCACCATGTCCTTCAGGCCGGCTACGGTGGATGTAATTCGTAACTCTCTCTCGGTTTTCGCGCTCAATTCTTCTTCATCGCTCGCGCCGTCGGAAATGGGAAGTTCGTATCTCTTACGATTTGTTGCTTTTGCAACACTTTCGACAGCGAGACGGAGATTAAATACGGGTTTCAAATCGAAAACATTGAATTGAAGGATTACAAGCTCACAGTTGAATTTCACAAGTATAAGAATAAAGAATCGCGTACCTTCGAGAAGTTCGACGCAACGACGATAATCTCCAGGTATGATTTCTCCCCTCTGATGATTGATAATGCTCAGTGCGAGTTGTTGTTGTGTCTGCGAGTGTTGATGTTTTCCTCTGTAAACTCTGTATCTGTGAATCCCCTTTGGTATGACTTGCTGCTGAACTGGTGTGTGTTTGTCACTGATTTTTCTGCTCACTATCTATCGATATTTCTGAAAATGTGGTTTTTTTCTGATGTGGTGTGATTTTTGTTCTGTGTATGAACGTTAGTACTTGTCTCTCTCCGTGTGATTTCTTTTCTGGTTTTTCTCTGATGAATACCTCTCCTCCATGTCCTCCGTGCATATGTGCCTTTTATAATCCTTGTGCGATGAATTCGAAAATGAATGCGAAACAATTTCTGCCGATTCCTTTCCGTTTTCGTCCCGACATGCTTACAAGCTGCTTTGGATATATCTCGAATCTGCTTGAAACATGTTTTTACATCACCGATTTTGTTTCCGTTTTCAAGCTGTTATGTCTGATCCTAACATTAAATGCCGAATATTGTGTCTGATCATGTCTGTGAGTTATATTTGGAAATTGATTACTCTCTGATCTTTGATTATGCTGTCATACGATCACTTCATAACTTTCCTATGATTGTCCCTCAGTCATGTAATTGGCAGGTTTGGGTAAACATTATGAAGCTCCACTGGATCGAGGAAACACCGACGACGGCACCATGAGAAAATATAGTTAAGTTAGCTCCTTGGGCAGTAGTAGAAGCTACGATTAAGTATGAAGCACGGGAGCTTGTTGATAGCTGGGAGTAAAACATCATCCTTATCATCATTCAAATTAAAAAAGTGGAAGTTTTCTATTTAGGAGGCAATCTGAACTTGTTCATAAAGTAGAATGTTTCAATAGCCTTAGCAGAGTTATTTGCAGATGCACATCTATCAATGATAACAAGCATAGCCTGATGCGTGGAAAAAGGAGAGTTGTGCATATCTCGAACAATGGATTATGCAGTTGAAAATTTCCCATGAGTTCCCAAAACCCAAATCATCAAGTTGCAAGCTTTCTCATCATTACAAGAGTTATTCAATCCGAAGGCACACAATGCGGAACATATCAAATCTTGGTTCCAGTGAATGTTCGTCATCTTATAATCCATCGTGGTTTTGAGACCTATGACCTTGAAATTGAGGTTTATGAGGAGTCTTTTTTATTTGAATCTTGTATGAACTAAAAAATATTGGCATGAAATCACTTGGGATATTTTTAGAATTAAAGAACATCCAATTCTGTGAGAGAAATTGAATTTGCACATTGAAGCTTGAATTTTAAACTTGGGAATTCAATCTCAAAATCTTGAATCTTCTTGTAACTATCACCCATAACTTATATTTGACATGAGCTCTAACTTCTTTATAATGAACCTGTGAATTCAATTTGCGAACCTTGGAAGAATTTGCACTTGAATTTGTATTAAATTGGTTAATTGGCATGGGACCTTTTTGAATGAGTTTTGAATTAACAAACTTGACATACACTTCACCTTGAAAACTTTGGGTTCCAAAGGGTCCGTTTGAATAATCTTGAGACAACTTAAGAATTTGATTGTCACTTTGAGAATTTATAGGAAAACTTGATTCAAGATTCTCATCCAACTTTGCCACTTCAAACATATTGGTCACAATCAACCAACAACAAAATCCAAACTCTTTCCCTCAAGATCAAAGTGGAAATAAATAATGATCTACTTTCACTAATAAATCCAAACTATGCCTTGAGAAATCCTTTGAAATTGATGATACCACTCGTAATACAAAACACCATGAAATTCCAACCAATTTTCAAATAAACATGCCCAACAGGACATAAACCATAATCCTCCTTGAATCTTTGCGAAATCTTGAGACAAGATGTCGTTTGCATTGACCATATGACCGTAAGAATGAGGGCATATCCTTTCACAGGAAATCAACATAAACTTGCAAGGACTGGAATCTCCACAAGCACGCATACACACAACTTCCATGACTTTTGAATCAATAACCCTGCATTTCACACACAACAACAACCAAGCAGAACATAGTAAAATGGTTAGCTATGCATGGATGATGCACAAAGATGGTGGGATCTTATGGTCAAAATTTAGGGTATGACAGGTCCCAAACCTCATTTCTCCTGAATTGATTTAGTTCATCTTGCATTGACAAAAACCAATGCTCATCGAGTAACGCCTCCTTTGCGTTTTTAGGTTCAACTTGGGACACAAAAGCGGAGTAATAACAAAACTTACTAAGTTTAGAGCGAGTGGTTACTCCCTTAGAGATATCACCGATGATATTGTCGATTGGATGGTCTTTGGAAGACTTCCATGCTGAAGGAAGGTCATCTTTATTAGATGGATGATCCTCCTCACTCTTCATAGGTTGGTGATCCTTTTCCTCCTCAATACGCATTGCTTCAGGCTGATCAGTTCCCTTATCAGTGTCCTTGAGTATGTCTTTAGAAGATACACCTACACCATGAAAAGAACTACCGTCTCCGACATTTTTCGGATAAGACTCATCAAAAGTAACGTGTAGCGACTCTTCAACAATACGTAACCTCTTTTCCTATATTTGTCCCTTGTTTTTGTCTCTGTAGGTAACAAACCCCTTTTTCTTCGCCACACAGTCGCTAAAAAGAGATATGTCTCCTGTCATATGTCTTGAGCAACCACTATCTAGAACCCATCTTCTTTCGGTGGTCTCAAGACATTATACCTACATAGTCAATCAAGGGAAAGTAGGTACCCAATTCTCATTGGGTCCTTTGTGGTGAGTGAAACCAAGGTTGCATTTGGGCAACCATTGATAAATGCCTTTTGGAACAAGAAATCTTCTAAAACGACATTTAGCAAAAGTATGACCAGGCTTGCAACAATATAGGCAATCACGGTTCATTTGGAATTTACCTTTGCTATCTCTATCTCGAATCACATACGTATACTTTTGATACGGATTGTTCATACTTTCTCGATAATGTGATCGATCAATAGAAAACGTAACTTTAGGCTTAAGAGCCTTGTCTAATTTGGTCTTAAGGGTTCTCACCTCTTTTTGCCAAATATGATAAGTATCACAACCCCCAAACTTGAACCATGGAGACTTATTCTCATCAATCTTAGCTTTTGATGCATCCACCATGGAGTTTTTAAGAGCTTTCAATTCCTTTTCGGAATCGGAAACCTTTCTCTCCAAGTATTTAAAAATCTTTTTGTTCGAGGCTAAGCGTTGAAAAACTTCCTTAGCCTCGTGGTGCAACATATCAAAAGCCTTTTGTAATTCTAAATGAGACATACTTTTAGAGTGATCGTGTTTAGAGTGTTTTACCTATTTCTTCTTGTTTGGATGTGCCGTAAGACATAGATTAACAGATTCATTTTCGTCACTAGAGCCGTCATCTTTTTCCGACTCGCTATTGCTGTCCCAAGCGATGTATGCTCGTCTAGACTTGTTTGACTTTTTGTGTTGACGACTCTTATCCTTGTCTTTCTTAAGTGATGGACAATCCGGCTTGTAGTGCCCGGATTTTCCACAGTTGTAACACGTTCCTTTAACCTTGCCATTCTTATTGCCTTCCTTTTTAGATTGCCTTCTAAATTTGATGAGAGTTTTATCCGAGTGCTGAATTTCATTCTTTCGAATGTACCTATTGTATCTTTTCACAAACAGCCTCATGTCATCACTCGAGTCATCATCTTCATCATTGTTGGTTTCACTGTCACTTTTCTCTTGAGATGTGGACTTTGAACAAAAAGCCTTAAGAGCAATCGACTTCTTTTCCGTATCTTTTGTTTTCTCTTTCTTTATACTCTTCTCATGTTTTTCCAAGCTAATGAGCACTTGCTCATGCTCATCGAGCTTGCCAAATAATGTCGTTAGGTCCAAAGTAGCTAGATTATTGGCCTCCTTGATCGCGGTGACCTTCGGCTGCCATTCCTTGTTAAGACACCTTAAAATCTTATTAGTAGCAACCTCATTTGGAATTGGTTTACCAAGTACATGCAATTTGTTGATAATATGAGTAAATCGTTTTTGCATATCCGCAATGGTTTCCCCTTGGTTCATGTAAAAAAGTTCGAACTCTTGCGTTAGTGTGTTGATATGGTCCATTTTAACATCATTAGTGCCTTCGTGGGCTACTTGTAAAGCATCCCACATGGCTTTGGCCGTTTCACAATGAGAGACTCGATAATACTCGTCAACTCCCAAAGAGGAGATCAACATATTTCGAGCCTTCCAATCATAGTTGTACTTTTTCTCGTCCTCCTCATTCCATTGAGCTTCGGGTTTGGGAATGACAATGCCTTCGGCATTGGTCATTGTAATTTCCATAGGACCGTTTAAAATAATGTTCCAAACCTTCTGATCCATAGAATTTATATGGACGCGCATACAATCCTTCCAGTAGCTGTAATTCTCGCATGTAAAAACTGGAGCTCTATTATAAGCCCCTTTAGGTTTGTTCGCCATATTCCAAGAAGTTTTACCGAAGCACCAGATAAACCGGAGCTCGTGTTACCACTTGTTAGATGATGGCTAGGATCTAGAAGGGGGGTTGAATAGATCCTTCGAGTTTTACACGCAAATGGCTTTCCAAAAAATTTGTTTTAAAAATTTTGGCGGAAGCGGCCACTGAATTACGTCTACAACGAACCTCTACTAGAGGGATCAGATAAGCACGATTATATTGGGAATGAATTATGGATGAGAAAAATTCAGATTGATTAACACAGTTTAAACGCAATCAACAATGTTTTATTTGCTTGATAGTTAATCCAACCCAACGAGGTAAATCGACAAACAATTAATTGCGAATACGTTCGATTTTGCGTTGAAACAAAATTATCGAACACTTGGTGTGCGTTAACACACTAAGTGCAGATTTCAAAGTAATGTGATGTTGAGCTGCTCCTAAATACAATCTAAGGGATTGTATTAGATTTACAAAATAATTTAACAGCTCAATATAACACCAGCTCAGAAATTTCGATCAATTCAAACTTCGCAAATTTGAATGATATCAAACGTAAAGAGTTAAGGGAAAGAGAGAACAAATGAGATTTGATTAGACAGTTCTCCAATCGTCCTCGCTTTGGGTACCTCTGCCCCTAATTCTACAAATTGAATTGAGATATATATATATATATATATATATATATATATATATATATATATATATATATATATATATATATATATGTTGCTGTTTGCAAATTGTTTATACAAGAGAAGAACTATGAACATCCAAACTCTCAAACGTCTTTGATTGTTGATGCAGAGTCTTCTCTCCCCTTGATTCAAGACGAATCAAGTGCCTCAAATTCGGTTGAACAAGTCACCGTCCCACGCTACGAGACTGCAAGAAACCACCGTTCGTCAGTCACCTTCACTCAGCCGACTTAAATTCTCCGCAATTCAATCCCCAAACCTTTCTTCTACGATCCTCCGACTGTAGCTACTAAACCGAAAGAATACTCTGTTCTTCGATTACCTTCGCACGACTGAATCCCTGTAGAACGAAACGATTTGTGCCAAAAACCCCCAAAATCTCCTTTGATTCTTGGAGGATAAAACCTAAGGTTTTATTCAAGAAACACCTACCAATTCTCAACCCAAAAATGAAGATCACAACACTTCCTAATTCTAAACGTTATCACTTCAAAACAATGGACAACACAAGCAAAAATGATTATGTGTAATTGTTGGTTGACTCAAGGATGAAGATGAAGATGAAGAGAAAGATTGGTGTAAATTTTCACGTTTCTTGTTGTTTTTTGAAATGTGAGCTGACCCAACTATTTATAATGAGTAATGTGACCCACAATATGAAGTAACAGAAATAACAGAAAAAATTAATGCAGAAAAATCAAATTTCCAGAAGCATGCGTCGACTCATGCAGCAGGGGGGTCAGCATGCGCTAACCCGAACATTTCACAAAACTTGTCCAAGACAGCATGAGTCGACTCATGCTCACCTTGTGTCGACTCATGACATGCAGATTTTCAAAAACTCAAACTTCCAGAAGCATGCGTCGACTCATGCAACAGGGGGGGTCAGCGTGCGCTAACCCGGACATTTCACAAAACTTGTCCAAGACATCATGAGTCGACTCATGCTTACCTTGGGTCGACTCATGACATGCAGATTTTCAAAAGCTCATTTTTTTGTATGTTTTTGCTGACCAAGACTCGAAACAAGAATACCAAACATCAATATTATGATCATGCACATGTAAAAATTGTGTAGACTTCTTTCTATATGTTTAGACACATGAACATTGATGGTTAGATGCAATTTGCCGGAGAATGAAGTGATACCACTCAAATTATAATCTAATGACTATCTTATTTATTGACATCATTAAAACCAAAATAGATGAGAGACCTTAGCCCTCACACAAACATCATCACCACAATTAACAAGTGATACACAAGGTATCAACACAATCCAATCTCAATTCACAAAATATATATTGCCGACTAAATACAAAATAATTAATCCATCATCAATAATTAAAAATTCAATATTCACTAAATATTCACTATTCAATAAAAAAAATCAATATCCAAATTGAATAATCAATATTTTAATAAACAACCAATACTTTAATAATTAGTCAATACTTAATAAATAATTCAATATTTAAAATCAATATTTCAACATTTAGTAAATATTCAATACTACTCAATATTAATAATTATTTAGTAATTATTAAACATTTTAATAATTATTTCATATTCAATAATTAATCAATATTTTAAACAACAATCATTATTTTAATAAATAAATCAACATTTTGATAAATAATCAATATTTGAATAATTAATTGTTATTTAAATAAATAACCAATATCTAATTAAATAATTAATATCTAATTAAGATTTCAATATTTTAATAAATAATTAATAATTAAATAATAATCAATAATTAAACTCAGTATTAATAAGATGACTAAAAAAATATTTAATAATTAAATTTAAGAGTTATTATTATTATCAATATTATTAGTTATTTAGTTATCCTAATAAAAATTATATATATAGTTTCAGTTACTTTAATGTATACTAAAGAGAGAGTATTCTTTAACTTTCTTACTTGATTGGTCGGTCTATTACAATTGCTAAAGCCCTGACACTTGTTGGCAATGTAACCCGACATTAAAGTGAAGAATTGAAGTGAAACAAGTAGATAGATATCTATTTGCATTGCGTTATAAAATTTACTAATGGAGAAATGCGGCAATCATAGTATCAAATAACTATGAGACTCATATCGCAAGCAATAAAAAAATAGAACACGGCTTCTTTTTCCACAATTTTTAATCATTTCTTTTTACTCAGTATAGTATATATAATCTAGCACAGCATTAACAAAGGAGAAGTGATCTAATTAAATTTCATTGCCTATGTTAATACTACAAGTCTATGCTACCTAAACAATATGGCCACTTAATTATCATATTTTATTGATGGAGGGGCCACATGCCACTACTATTAGAAATAAATTATCTTGTTCTTTCCTACCAGTCCCTGCGCAGCATAATAAGAATAGAGGCATTACATTGGCACACATTCATTAATGAATAATAGCTACTTAATATTTTGTCTATCATCCATCCCTTCAGCATGCTTATTTCTAAATAAATGTATACCCACCTTTGATTTAAACGAAATGTGATATTCAAAAACTAAAGTTTAAGGATCAACATCTCACTTAATTCAGTTTAGCTTTTTCACTCATCAATTTACTAGCAGGCACACACATCAACCTTGGGCTGGAGTTTAGAGCATTGAATCAATAAATGAATAAGAGAATGGAAATTATAAACATGGGGTTACTTCCATTAATAATTATCCATTAATAATTATAGTATTACTGATTAGTAATTGCTACAGAACCTCATTAAAGGAAGGATAGGCATGGCGCTACAGCAAAAACTCCAATATCAATATTCCAAATTTTTTTAATTTCAATGGGTTCCTTAAATATTAAATTGGTCTCTATTCTAAACCAAATATCAATTCTAAGCATACAAAAATTAACACTTTTCAAAAATTAATATCAAAACTTAACATTTTCAATCTCATAGAAAATTTGGGGGTTTTTATCCTAATCATATTTCTACCCACTAATCATTATTAAACAATCTCAATAAATAAGTAAAAACTCACCCTTACCTCGATTTGATGAATTCTTGAGCTTTCTCTTCTCTTGGTTCTTCTCTTCTTCTTTTCTCTAAACTTTCATTCTTTCCAATTTTTTCTCTCTTTCTATCTCTTTTATTAAACCTTAAAATTGTCTTAAAACAAATTGTGTCTAACTCAACCCAACTCACTTACTTATTACACACCACATAAACCCAACTAATAATTCTAGTAAGTCTATAAAATTCTATCAAATAAAATAAATTAAATAAATTACTTAATTTAAATAATTCAAATAAATTAAGTAACCAAATAAATTAATTATTTCAAATAAATCCAAACAAATTCATTATTTCAAATAATTCAATAAATCACATTTTTCAATTAAATCAATTAATTCACATAAATTAAATAAACTAATTAATTTATATAATTCCAATAATTCATATAAATCAAACAATTCATATAAATTCAATAAATCAAGTAAGTCAAATAAATCACATAAATCAAATAATCGCAAAATCACTCAATTAATTAATATAAATAAATAATTATTAAATTTGGGGTGTTACGTACATAACCTTGGATAGTGGATGTTTCTTTTGCATTAGCACTTTTGAATCCATGGCCTTATAAATGTCCCTTTGTTGTGAACCTAACCAAGCTACAACCTTTAAAGACCTTAGTGATCTTCATGCTTCCATTAATTCTTTGATGATTGATTAGATAATTGTATGAATTGGATTGTATTTGCATCGTTTGTCAGGTGAGTGAAATTGCCTCACGGTTGCAAACGTGTTAATTTCTTCATTTCTTATTCGAAAAGGAGTGTTAGAGTTATTCAAGCATGAGAATTTAGTTGTTATTTGAAGCATTGCATGATATTTGTTTAAGAATTAAATTCTTTTGCATTGTTCGATTCTAGGAAGTTGTTAACATTGCTTGTGTGCATTTGTTTGTTTATTTGAGCCATAAATACATTCTTGGTTGAATTAAATGCTCGAGCAAAATTCCTCTGGTTTTCAATGAGGGGCATACTTTGCTTGAGGACAAGCAAATATCTAGTTGGGGAGAGTTTGTTGAATTCCAAACTTGCTTTAAATTGATCCTTATTTATTAGCATTTTTCAACTCTTGTGTTTTGTTTTTTTGGATTTACTCCATGATATCATGCTATTCTTCAATATTGTTGAAAATACCTTTGGTTGCTTTGATTTGTGTGTTATTGTGCAGAAATTAGGCATAAAAATATCAAAGTGTAAGACACAAGTAATTGGACAAGGAAGTCAAAGGAATAGAAGAGATTCAGCATGTTCGTTGTGCGAACAGCCATCGAGGAGTAGCAGTGAATGTTACCAAGCCGAACTCATGGAGAAGCCCCAGCGAACCATCTCAAAATAGAGTTAGTAAGAAAAGGACACTAAGTTCGATGGGCGAACTGGTAGCGAATGTTCGTTGTGGCGAGGTTTCAGCGAATGACCAGCGAACCATCCCAGATTAGAGTCAGTAGCTAAAGGACCATAAGTTCACTGTGCGAACTTGTAACGAGGTAGTTCGCAGGGAGAATAATTGCTCGCACAGCAAACTTTAGATATTTCTCAGGGGAGGTTTAACTGTTCAGAGGCACTTCAGGTGCCTAAAAGAATGTTCACTGGGCAAAGAAATGGTTCACAATGCAAACATGACAGATTCCAAAAGTACTATATAAGTACTTTTCACAATTTTTGGGGATCATAACCCATTTTTCACACCAAAACTTCATTTCTCGGCATTTTTTCACCAAAAGGTGATATTTTGCAAATAGAAGTTGGATTCGCATCCGAGTTCGATTCTTCGACGTGGATGCTGTAACACCCTAAACCCCTGAGACAATTAATAATAAAATAAAAGAAAATATCAGAATAAAATAAAACATACAATCAGTTAGGATGCTACATTCAACAAACACCTGCTCATGCATGCGATGTGTAACACATGGATATTATCAATAAAAGCATACTTGATTAATCTTATCATATAGCAACGAAATTTAACTAAAACATAACATACTCAGTACCACATAATCCTCATCAAGTAAATAAAACAATGACAAATAATAAAACAAGCAACGACAAGCGTTCCAAAAACCCAGTGTTAAAATCAGAGCAGACGCCGACTCAACGAAATAAAAGAGAAGACTTTGTCTTCACTAACTTCAACTCTGCACTAATCCTGCTTATCTGCACGTTACCCACGTAGAGGTAACATTCAAATAAAAAGGGTGAGATTCTCAAATCAACATAAGAAAGGCATAATATAAATATGAAAGCATGAAAATATTACACGATTCACCCTATCATCGCAACATCAATACAATAAAATTTTCCACACAAGCATACAGTCAACACAACACAATGCAATGCAATGAGACCCACGACTTGACTCGATGCATGTGGTACCAATTCGATCCCTGTTTCATGATCATAATTCCCGTCAGAATTTCCATATCAGTCGCTCACACCCCACATGGGCACACGACATCCGTGAACGCTCACACCCCACATGGGCACACGATCACCTCAACAACAACAATAACATGATTCTATATTAAAGAATCCCGATAAGACGCTCACACCCCACATGGGCACACGACTTATCGCACAACTTATGCAACATGGCATGCATACAACGACAACATACAATGACAACTAAATGCATATGACTATCAATCCGTCAATACATCATACTACAATTATCCAACACGCAGCCCATACCTGTCAACACATACAACAACAGCAATCCACAATCATAACACGCATACACACCACCGAATTCATCATTTCAACTTACAACACACAACACATACACGAAAACCCAAATGACACATCAAATGGTTGGAATTCTGGTATTGAAATTAATTTTAGCAAAGAGTATGTGAAACCAGTTTTCCAACGATTCGAACGGCGACTGAAACGGACCTACGGATCAAAAGATACGAATTTTTAAAGTTTTAGAAAGTTCGGTTCGTTTCAGCTCTGCTCGCGTGATGCTCGCCCAGCGAGGCATCAGCGAATCCCCGTTCGCCCAGTGAACTCCTCTTTCTTCGGGTGAATTCCCTTTTCTCCTTATGCTCTCCTGGAGGAGCAGAAGCGAATTTCTTTCCCCATACAAATTCCAACAACCCCTATTTTCATCCTTTCACTCGCCCCCCCCCCCCAGTTCGCCTGGCGACCTACTAGCGAATTCATATTCGCCCGGCGAAACTATGCGAATCTGCAATCCTGCGATTGCGATTCCGCACGAGTCAGGTCAATTCTTCTCCGATTTCACTCATGATCAGTCCAGAAATTACACAGTAATTCACAGATTATCACACAATCGATTAGAAACACATAACTCACATTTCAATCGTTAGTTTATGCATTTTATTCTCTAATCAAAATCTCTGACACGCGACAAACTCAATTTCAATTCAACACAAACAACACATAGGGATGATCCTAAGATTTACCTACCCTCATACAAACATTATACAACCCTTAAGAGATGAAAGAACCTCACCCTTACCTTAGTGACGATTCTCCGATGGTTCTCTAAGCCCTAGCTCTGCTTCTTTCTTCCATTCCTTTTTTCTCCCAGAATGCGATCGTTCCAACTGATTCCCTCTTCCACTTTTCTTCTTTTTCCCACTATAACTCTTAGACCCCTAATATACTTTTTCCTCTTTACCCTTACTAATCCTCATGAATTGACCACCTTGCCCTTACTATTCTCCACTCATATTATCCAATTTTTTAAATAAATAAATAATTAAACTAATTATTCTAAATCTAAATAATTCCAACTAAATTATTTAAATTAATAATTACTTACTAACCACACCACATATTTCTATACAATTAGTCACACACCCTCTGATACCTTATTCTCTATAATTCTAAGGTCACTACCCCGTACTAAGGGCAACCCAACCTCAACCAAAGCACACATAATCATACACATATACACAACATTATACAATTTAATTACGAAAAATAATTAAAATAAGTCGGGGTGTTACAACTCTCCCCCACTTAGAACATTTTTGTCCTCGAATAACTCCGTATATGACTCTCGCATTCTACTCTCTAATTCCCAAGTCATATTTCCAACAGCAGCGCCTCCCAACACTACCTTCACAAGAGTGATCTCTTTACCTCTCAATTGCTTTACCTCGTGGTCTTCAATCCATATTGGTAAGGCCTTGACCGTAAGGTTATTCCTTACTTCCACATTATCCATCGGGATCACGTGTGATGGATCCAGAACATACTTCTGAAGTTGTGACACATGGAACACATCGTGCAAATTCGACAAATTGGGTGGCAATTCCACTCTGTAGGCAACAATTCCAACTCTTTTAGAAATCTGATATGGGCCAATAAACCGAGGAGTAAGCTTCCTCGACTTCAACACACGTCCAACATCGATCACCGGGGTGACTCTCAAAAACACATGGTCTCCTCCTTGGAACTCAAGATCTTTCCTCCTCATATCATGGTAGCTCTTCGCCTACTTTGCAAAGCTTTCATCTTCTCCCGAATCAGCTTCACCTTTTCGGTAGTCTGCTAAACAATCTCAGGTCCAAGTACCACACTCTCACCAGATTCATGCCAACACAAAGGCGTCCGACACCTCCGACCATACAAAGCTTCAAAAGGCGCCATCCCAATACTGGAATGATAACTGTTATTATAAGTGAACTCAATTAGCGACAAATGTCTATCCCAAGCACCTCCTTGTTCAAGCACACAAGCCCTCAACAAATCCTCTAAATATTGTATAGTCCTCTCTGTCTATCCATCCGTCTGCGGATGATAAGCCGAACTCAATATCAGTCTCGATCCCAAGGCTTCTTGCAAACTCTCCCAAAATCTGGAAGTGAACCTTGGATCTCGGTCTGACACAATACTCAACGGAACTCCATGCAACTTCATAATCTCCTGAATATAAATCTTTGCCAGCTTCTGCAAAGGAAAACTGGTATTAATCAGAAGGAAATGTGTCGACTTCGTCAGTCTATCCACTATTACCCAAATGGAATCATGTTCTCTCGGCGTATTAGGAAATCCAGTCACAAAATCCATAGAAATACTGCCCCACTTCTACTCTGGAATATCTAACGGTTGGATCAAACCAGCAGGTTTTTGATGGTCCACCTTCGACTTCTGACAAGTCAAACAAGCATATACAAACTTAGCCACATCACATTTCATTCCAGGCCACCAAAATATCTTCCTCAAGTCTTGATACATCTTCGTAGCTCCTGGATTGATACTGAAACTACTCCTGTGACTCTCTTCTAGAATCATTCTTTTTAACTCAGGATCGTCAGGAATACAAATCCTATCACAGAATCTCAACACGCCTTGTTCATCTACTCTAAATTCATTACCTTCCGCCTGGTCATTTCCAATCATCAAATCCACCAGTTTCACATCCAACTTCTGACTTTCTCTGATCCTATTAAGAAATTCATTGTTGATCTTCAGCATACCCAACATCACACTATGCGGTGTCTGCTCACAAACCAAACTCATATCTCTGAACTGTTCAATCAATTCCAACTCTTTAACCATCATAGCAGACATATGCAATGTCTTCCGACTCAAAGCATCAGCCACGACATTAGCTTTACCGGGATGATAGTTCAAGCCAAAATCATAATCCTTCAAGAACTCTAACCACCTTCTTTGCCTCATATTCAATTCCTTCTGATCAAACAGATACCTCAAGCTCTTATGATCACTATATACTTCAAATCTGGAACCATAAAGATAGTGCCTCCAAATTTTCAATACGAATACCACTGCAGCTAATTCCAAGTCATGAGTTGGATAATTCCTCTCATGGACCCTTAACTGCCGTGAAGCATAAGCCATCACCTTACCATCCTGCATCAACACACCTCCTAAACCTATCAAAGAAGCGTCGCAATACACCACAAATGGTTCATTTGGTTTGGGTAGAATTAAAACTGGAGTTGTAGTCAATCTCTTCTTCAGCTCGATGAAACTCTTCTCACAATGAACATACCACACAAACGCTTTACCCTTACACGTCAACTGAGTCAACAGAAGTGCCAACTTCGAAAAGCCTTCAATAAACCTACGGTAATAACCCGCCAAGCCCAAAAAGCTTCTAATCTCAGTTACTGACTTCAGAGCCTCCCATTGTAGAACTTCATCTACTTTGGACGAATCCACAGCAATACCATTACCTGAAATAACATGCCCAAGAAAACTTACCTCTCTCAACCAGAATTCACACTTAGACAACTTAGCATAGAGCTTCTTCTCCTTCAGCACTTGCAGCACGATCCGCAAATGTTCAGTGTGTTCCTCTTCTGACTTAGAATAGGTTAGAATATCGTCAATAAATACAACCACAAATTGATCCAAGTAAGCATGAAAAATTCGATTCATATACTCCATGAATACACCAGGTGCATTAGTAACTCCGAATGGCATCACCATATACTCATAATGTCCATATCGGGTTCTGAAGTCCGTCTTTTGAACATCTTCGCCCTTCACTCGTATCTGATGATAACCCGACCTCAAGTCAATCTTGCTAAACACACGGGCACCCACTAACTGATCCATCAAGTCATGTATTCTTGGAAGCGAATACTTGTTCTTAATCTTCACTTTATTCAGCTGTCTGTAATCGATACACAACCTCATACTTCCATCCTTTTTCTTCACTAGCAACACCGAAGCTCCCCAAGGCGATACACTTGATCTCAAAAATTTCTTTTCTAACAACTCTTCCAGTTGCTTCTTCAGCTCTGTCGATTCTGATGCCGACATCCTGTATGGTGCCATAGAAATAGGTCTGGTATCAAGGACAAGATCAATAGTAAACTCCACTTCTCTCTCTGGCGATACATCAGCAATATCATTCAGAAACACTTCTGGAAATTCACGTACTACATGTAATTCATTAATCACCGACTCACTCTCCACTGACAAAGATGCAAACAATGCAAGCACTTGAGCCTGTTCCTCTAAGAGCTCTCTCAACTCTCTAGCAGATAGAAAACCATCTTCTTCCTCTTCCTCGAAAGCAAGAAATCCCACTAACTTGTTAAAACAATTAATATGAACATAATTGAACTCCAACCACCTCATACCCAAGATCACATCGAGACCTCCCAACGGTAAGCAAATCAGATCCACACCAAAGTCCTTATCAAAGATCGATAGTGGACAATTCAAACAGACTAAAGAAGTGGTCACTGATCCCTTTGTAGGAGTTTCGACAACAATCTCTCCCTTCATAGGAGAAACAACAAGGCCTAGCCTTCTCACACAATCAGCAGCAATAAAAGAGTGAGTAGCATCAATATTAATAATAGCAATTAAACACGTATTATTAATATAACATGTACCTCTGATCAGTCTGTCATCACTGGAAGTCTGAGTCCCTGTCAAAGCGAACACTTTTCCCCCAGTTGAAGCTTGCTTTGGTTTCTGGCAACGAGTACTAATATGGACCTATTCTCCACAGTTGTAACAAGTCACCACATTAACCTTGCAGTCTGCAATCAAATGTCCTGCTTGTCCACACTTGAAGTATTTCTTCACATCACTCGTGCGTTCACTGACACGATGACCTAGTTCACCACACCTGTAACACTTAAGAGGAGCAGAGGCACCTCCCCCACTTAGCTTCTTTCCATCAGCGTGTTTCTGTTTACCTTTCTCAGTTGGAGCTGCATAAGGCTTCCCATGGTTCATCGGTTGTTTTCCCCTCCTCTCGGCCAGTCCTTTGTAGTGAGCCGATCAAGCCTTGCTATCTTCCTCAAAGATCCTACAACAATCCACCAAATCTAGAAACCTTCTGATTCGCTGATAGCTGATTGCCTATTTGATCTCAGGCCTCTATTCGTTCTCAAACTTGACACACTTTGAGAATTCAGCAGTTGTCGCACTGTAGTGAGGGTAAAACTTAGACAGATCAGAGAATTTGGCAGCATACTTCGTAATCGTCATGTTACCCTGCTTTAGTTCCAAAAACTCAGTCTCTTTCTTTCCTCGGACATCTTCAGGAAAACATTTCCTCAAGAACTCCCTACTGAACACAACCTAAGTGATTGCCTCTCCTGTTGCTCCCAAAAGTTGACGAGTGCTAACCCACCAATCATCAGCCTCCTCAGCTAGCATGTGAGTACCTAACCGCACCTTCTATGTTTCAGGGCATTCCATAACCTGGAAGATTCTCTCGATCTCCTTGAGCCAAGCTTGTGCTCCATCCGGATCATATCTTCCCTTGAAGGTAGGTGGTCTGTTCTTCCAAAACTCGTCATTCACATTAGAGTGAGGCGGGTTCTGTACCGCCTGAGCAACAGCCTGCAAAGCAGCAACAATAGCATTATTGTTCCTTCCAACCATTCTAAATCTGTTACACGTCAACAACAGAACACAATGGTTAAGGAAACGACATCGACAGTAATCAAGTGTCACACGACAACGACTCGATAACTTGGTCGGACGAACCGACCTGCTCTCATACCACTATGTAACACCCTAAACCCCCGAGACAATTAATAATAAAATAAAAGAAAATATCAGAGTAAAATAAAACATACAATCAGTTATGATGCTACATTCAACAAACACATGCTCATGCATGCAATGTGTAACACATGGATATTATCAATAAAAGCATACTTAATTAATCTTATCATATAGCAGCGAAATTCAACTAAAACATAACATACTTAGTACCACATAATCCTCATCAGGTAAATAAAACGACGACAAATAATAAATCAAGCAACGACAAGCTTTCCAAAAACCCAGTGTTACAATCAGACAGACGTCGACTCAACGAAATAAAAGAGAAGACCCCGTCTTCACTAACTTCAACTTCGCACTAGTCCTGCTTATCTGCATGTTACCCACGTAGAGGTAACATTCGAACATAAGGGGTGAGATTCTCAAATCAACATAAGAAAGGCATAATATAAATATGAAAGCATGAAAATATTACACGATTCACCCTATCATCGCAACATCAATACAATAACATTTTCCACACAAGCAGACAGTTAACACAACATAATGCAATGCAATGAGACCCACGACTTGACTCGATGCATGTGGTACCAATTCGATCCCTGTTTCATGATCATAATTCCCATCGGAATTTCCATATCAGTCGCTCACACCCCACATGGGCACACGATTACTTTAACAACAATAACAACACGATTCTATATTAAAGAATCTCGATAAGAGGCTCACACCCCACATGGGCACACGACTTATGCAACATGGCATGCATACAACGATAAAATACAATGACAACTAAATGCATATGACTATCAATGCGTCAATACATCATACTACAATTATCCAACATGCATCCCATACCTGTCAACACATACAACAGCAGCAATTCACAATCATAACACGCATACACACCACCGGATTCATCATTTCAACTTACAACACACAACACATACACGAAAACCTAAATAACACGTCAAATGGTTGGAATTCTGGTATTGAAATTAATTTTAGCAAAGAGTATGTGAAACGAGCTTTCCAATGATTCGAACGACAACTGAAACGGACCTACGGATCAAAAGATACGAATTTTTAAAGTTTTAGAATGTTCGGTTCGTCTCAGCTCTGCTAGCTTGATGCTCACCCAGTGAGGCACCGGAGAATCCCCATTCGCCCGACGAACTCCTCTTTCACCAGGCGAATTCCCTTTTCGCCTTATGTTCGCCCGGCAGAGCAGAAGTGAATTTCTTTCCCCATACAAATTCCAGCAACCCCTATTTTCATTCTCACACTCCCCCTCCCCCATGCGTTCGCCTCGCGGCCTACCAGCGAATTCATATTTGCCCGACGAAACTGTACAAATATGCAATCCTGCTATTGCGATTCCGCACGAGCCAGACCCCAATTCTTCTCCAATTTCACTCACATTCAGTCCAAAAATTACACAGCAATTCATAGATTATCACACAATCGATTAGAAACACATAACTCACATTTCAATTGGTTAGTTTATGCATTTTATTCTCTTATCAAAATCTCTGACACGCGACAACCTCAATTTCAATTCAACATAAACAACACATAGGGATGATCCTAAGATTTACCTACCCTCATACAAACATTATACAACCCTTAAGAGATGAAAGAACCCCACCCTTACCTTAGTTACGATTCTCCGATGGTTCTCTGAGCCCTAGCTTTGCTTCTCTCTTCCGTTCCTCTTTTCTCCCAGAATGTGATCGTTCCAACTGATTCCCTCTTCCACTTTTCTTCTTTTTCCCACTATAACCCTTAGACCCCTAATATACTTTTCCCTCTTTACCCTTTCTAATCCTCATGAATGGACCACCTTGCCCTTACTATTCTCCAATCATATTATCCAATTTTTTAAATAAATAAATAATTAAACTAATTATTCTAAATCTATATAATTCCAACTAAATTATTTAAATTAATAATTACTTACTAACCACACCACATATTTCTATACAATTAGTCACACACCCTCCGATACCTTATTCTATATAATTCTAAGGTCACTACCCCGTATAAGGGCAACCCAACCTCAACCAAAGCACACATAATCATACACGTATACACAACATCAAACAATTTAATTATGAAAAATAATTAAAATAAGTCGGGGTGTTACAGATGCTCATTCATCTTCTTCCAAAACTTGTACAGTAAGTTACCATGGTTATGGGTAGATAATTTTCTTTGTATCAAAGGTAGAGGTAGTCTACCATTAACTTGTATGTATTTCTTTTGATTAGCCTTGTATGTGACCAAGTGATGATTAATATATGATGAATATTTTTGTTCTTAATGATCCATTCTTGTTTTGTAAAACTCTAGACATAGATTTTGTGAAACTTGACCTAAAATATTCATCTATCGATTTAGAGATTGGAGAAATCGGTCTATGGTCGATAGTTGTTTTATGTTGAACTTAAAGCTTACTATATTGGTTGTTATATGGAGAAATCGTGTAGCGATGAATACAATATTTCTCACGACGTCGCTCTAGAGATAGACGGTGTTGAGAGAATGTGCGACGATATTAATCGGATCCGACTTCACATGCAAGATTGAAAGAATACATATAAGTTAGGGTAGATGAAAACTACTTTTGATATACTCTGTTAATCAAGCTCTTCGGAATTTATAAGCTTTGCTACTAAAAACGTGACAATTTTATGAACAAAACTTTGAAAACCCTTTTTCTTGAAACAATAAACTGTTGAACGGAAAGCATCAAAATATCTTCAATCTTTGTGAAGACGATAACATAAAACCCCCTTTAACTACGATTCAACAACTTACTCCAATAGGTAACTCCATACACTTCTGCAACTCCATTATACTTGCATCATCTTCATTCATTTGAGTTACCAAATCATTTTTCATAATGTAGAGATCAAAAACCCCTTTCCAATTAGACTGAATCAATGTTTTGTGTGATTTCATTTCAATTTTCATTTTAGGGTTCATACTGAGTTCTGATTGATAGTTTACCATAGGTTGAAAATTAATGCAATTAATTGGTACCATTAAAATCCTGGTGAAATTCTGAGCATTTTTCATTTTTACATCATGTGATTTCATTGAGAGATGAAGGAGATAGGATTCTCAGGAGTTTGAAAATGGTGGAAAAGAGTGTGAGGAAGAAGATGATTCTGGGGTGGCGCAAAAATCCATTTTAAAATATTGTTTTATTACATTATTAATTGTTTATATCTTGTATACTGAATTGGCATTGCGTCGTGTTGGTTAGAAGCTTGGTTTGTATGTGTTAGCAAGCCCAAGCTTTGGGGTTCGAATCCCCCTCGCCCCAGACCTTTTGGTTATTTTTATTTTGCATATTTTCAATGTGAGTTTCATATATTATATGTTGTGCGCATAATATGTCACGTTGTAGCAATTGGCCTGGTGGTAGGATTTTTAGGCAGCATACAAGAGGGCGTGGGTTCAAGCCCTACCAACCCCACTTCCTTATTTTTATCACTTGTTCTTCTTTATTTTTCTCTTTATTTTATTTTTCTTTTCATTTTCATTTAATCCATGATTTTCCACTTAATCTTTTTTATCCTTTTATTTTATCATCCCTAACATTTAAAATATCAAAATTATTTTTATAAAAGTCTTGATTTATATTTCATTTAGCATATTTATTAAAAAAAAAGTTTGTTAATTATTTCTTTTCAATTCAAAAAACCCTAAAATATTTCTAATCCCTTCTTGCATTTATTTGTGAACTTGTGTTGATGTCATCTTTAATTTTTGTCATGTTTAAACATTCTTGTTCATGCTCATGCTTTATTATATTTCTCTTTTGTTTAGAAGTATCATGTGTGGTGTTGATAACCTAAACCTTTTTAAACTTTGCCAATGTGTTGAACTTGTTCCCTTAGCCTAAACTGTTAAAACCCTGCCTTTAATCTTTGGTCCTCATGTTGATGAATGTCTTGGTGTTGTGAATAATGTGTTGTACTATGTTTACTTCAAATCATACCTTGATTCTCAAATTTGTTCTTGTTGAAACTTGTCTTGTAAATATGTGTATCCATGTTCTTCGTATCAACATGAATGTTGTATACCATGATCAAGTTTGTTTGTTTGTGAACCTTGTATATACTTGTTGATCAATGTCTATCCATGTGCTCATGTTTACCTCTTTGGTTGAATGATTGTTCATAATTGTTTACCATGTTGCTTAATCCAAGGGAGGGGTTTATTGTTGACATCTTTGTAATTTGCATTTGTATCTTTACATCTTTCTTATACATATATCTCTTAACTTGTAATCCTAGAACTTTCTATCCCTTAGAAAGTCTCCCTTAGGATTACCTTCAAATTTGACATCTTTAATTGGGGTCTCCACTTTTACAAACTCAAAACCACTTTCAATAAAAACCTTGACCTTAGGTCATTGATCTTCTCAAACTCATTTTCTTAACAAATGCTTCAAGTCATCGTAAGTATATTCAAACCTTTTTTCACAAAGACTAAAAAACACAAACTCAATTAAAATATTTTGCCATTTTGGATTTTCAATTTAAAACCTTTACAAATAGATTAGACATTAGTCATCCTTAGTTGAGATATAAATCTCCTACCCCATAACATTGTGAGAAAGATGATTGATTCTTTTCCACTTGAGAGAGGTATATGGAATACTTGTTGATACATCCAAGTTGGAGCCCTTCTCTCAATGTGAAGCAAATATCCCTCTTCCACATGTTTGCGGTGGTTTAGACGAGTATTCTCCTTAAGATGACAACTTGTCTCTTCGATAAAATCCACCATAACAAACCCTTTTCAATTTGTACCCCGAACTACGAGGTTTTGATCCTTTATTGGCACGTAGGCACAAGACTTTGTGTCTTGCCAAACACAAAAACAATAAAAAAAAACAATTCTCTTCCCATATCCCCAATCAATCCCAATTAGCAAACAACTTAACAATAACAAAAATTCAACAAGAGGTTCCTATAGAGTACTATAGATACTTAGGGTGCTAATACCTTCCCTTAGTATAACCAACCCCCGAACCTTAGATTCTCTTTATTGCTTTGTCTTTGCATTGCATGTTTATGGGTTATTCTTTCTTTATCCCTTCCCCTGGATAAATTAAATATCAGTGGTGATATCTTAAGTTTTGTGAAGCCTAGCTAACTTAATAGCTATGGTCTCCGATTCTCACCGCGACACTTATAACTCAAAAACATCAAATAAAACATAGCCATAAACTCTTTTGTAACTAATCCCATAGAGAAAAGAAAATGTCCTTTTAGAACAACCCTATTAAAACCAAAAGTTTGAATTCTTCTCTATCTCTTGACAAGAATCTTGCTCCCAAGAAAAATCAATATCGACTTTGTTATAAAAGAGGATTACGTCTCTCTTTTCCTCCTCGCACAAAACATTCCAACAAACTAGGTAGATGGGGTATTTAATCACATGTCCCACTCAAGAGAAAAACCTTCAACAGAACTTCCATATGGGGAAATGGTTTCAAAAATACTAAGAACTTTCAACATTGATACTCTAAGAAAAAACTAAATCTCATCCAGCAACAAAATCGATTATACCAGCCTCAAAAACATTAAGATCAACATGAAATATAAAGAACTAAGGGACGACTAGGAAGAAGAAGAGAAAGAAGAAGAAATAGAAGAGACAAAAGACAAAGACATAAAGCAAGTTTGGGAAATTTGCCAAAGCATAGCTAGATAAGTTAAAGATATAAAGGAAATAATCTCAAGAGGATGATGATACTTATAACAATACATGAACTCACTTATGTGTTATTTTTTTGTTCAAGCATTATCTTATACTTTCAATTCCGCAAATTTCCTTTTTGTAATTTAAATTTCTTAGTAAAAATATGAATTTTGGCTCTCCCTTTTTCTAAATTTGTAAATTGCTCATGTTTGCATATTTAGTTTTGCAAAGCATATTTACTCGCCGTTTTTATTTTGACAAAGGGGAAAAAATATACTCTCAGAGGGAGTAGGGTATACTCTGTATATAACTCAATGGGATTTTAATCACTCCAAATATATTTTTATTGTTTTTTTTACCACCTCCCAGGAGAGATGTGTTGTCGCCATCAAAAAGGGGGAGAATGTGGAACCTTGTTTTGCAGGTGATATGCTTTTAACAAGGAAATCAACTTTTGATGATGACAACTAATGTCTTATGATAAGTCAAGCATGAACAATTATGCGAATAAAGATGCAAATATAATCTTTAGGGTTTGATATATTTGACTAGCTGATGATGGCAAACAAATGGAATAGAATTTAAAGCCTCATGTCAAGCTACTCAAGCAAGTGTCAACAAAAGGGAAAGTATATGGAAAGACTTGAAGTACTAGAGAACCTCGTAATTTAGTAGTGAGTGAACAAATTGTAAAGCATAAGCACTTTACCGTAAAAATGCGTGGATAAAGCACACACACACACTAAAATACATTTTCATAATATTTTTACTACAGAAAATATTTTTTAAAACATCTTGAAGTTGTGCCAGATGGATTAGAAACTGTAAAATTTGTTATACGCAAAGTTTTGACTTATCTAATCGATTGTGACTTTTGTGTAATCGAATATCTTAGTTCAAAATTGAGTCATAAGCGATTAGGATAACTCTTTAATGATGTACAACATCTATATATATTTTCCTTACTTTTTAAAACTTACAATAAATTATATTTCAAACTTCTAATCGATTGTGAATATGTGCCAATCGATTAGATTGTCATAAAAAAACATTTATTGAAATTTCTTTGAGACAACCTCTAGCCTTTACATAGAAGTCCCTTTTCTCATTTCATATCATCCAAAATCATCTTTTGACACTTTCAACTCTCTCTCTCTCTCTCTCTCTCTCTCTCTCTCTCTCTCTCTCTCTCTCTCTCCACTTTTCCTTCAACTTTCTCTCGCTAATATTTTAGCCTAAGATCTTTTGTGAGTGAGATTATGTAATGTAGCTTTGGAAGTGTAGAATGGTAAATTCACCAAGGGAATCTTTTATATACACCTCGGTTGAATATTATTCATTTAGAGATTATTTGTGGGCTAGAATATATATATATATATATCCCATCGGTTTTGTTATTAAAACGAGAGGTGTATGATGCTAGTTTGGAAGATATAAAAAAATTATTGTTGGGGATCGAACTTATGATCATATCAATTAACCCCTCGATTATTTTTAAACCAATGGGTAAAGTAGCAGCTTTTTATGACGCCCTTCGTTAACTCACTTCTTTAACTAAGGTTAAATCAACTTCACATCTGAGGTTACTTGTGTTTTTTATAGTAGTGAATGTTGAGATAAAATTTGTGACATTTGGTATAATAAAAATTATTTAAAAAATCAACAATAGTAGAGTTTGTGATTAATTTGCAGTAAATAAGTTTCCTACAATATCAATGAAAGGATTCTTTTACCATTTTTTTAATGAAACAAAAGCAAATTACAATTATTTTAAAATTAATCTAATTAAAGGAATAGAAAAAAGTAACAATTACATAAGGGAGAATTTAAGGGGGGATAAAGTATAGCTTTAACAATTTCGTTCATCCTTTGTCAATGTTAAATATTTCGCTCTTACAATCATACAAAAGGGAAGTCACCTAAAGACTCATGCTTTTGGTTGACAAAAGAGGGGCCAAAGAAGATGTGGAAACATTATTTTCGTTTGTGTTGTGTTCCTCTTGAGCTTGCGCCCACATCACAGCATAAAATCCAATGGCTATTATAGCAGCTCCAATCATGCTGCAGCAATAAGTAAAACCAATTTTTAAATAGAAAGATCAATCTTCAATTAATACATTGTTTAAATCATTTTTCACATATTTGTTGTTCATTAATTAGATATATTTATTTACCTTCCAAGATAAAGATTGTCTCCCAAAAATATTACCCCCATGACAAGTGCAATGATCATTCCCAAAGGATTGAACATAGCTACATATATTGGTCCTTTCTTACGAAAAGCCCAGGTGTATACAACACTCCTCATTGAAACAACAAAAATTGCCTATAAATGAAACAACCAAAAAACAAAACCAAAAACATTATATGTAAACTATTTGCACCTGCTTTTTTTAAATTGACAACAATAAATTGTATACTTACTGAATAACATATAGATATCAACTCCTTATCAGGTCTCAGTATCCAAACTTTAGAATTTCCCTCTGCAATGAAAGCTACAATTGCAGATAGGATTACCACCAAACTGCAACAAATGGTTGTTACCACTAACTCTTCAGGATAATCCCTGATAATCCAAGTCTGTATATAGATGAAAATTTTAAAATGAAATAAGTTTTAGATTTGGTGGAAGATAAGTGCATTGTATGTAATGTTTAACAAAATTATATCAATGATCGCCATTTAGCCAACAAAGTCAAAGTTTTTGATGTTTAAACTATAATCGTTAAATCACATTCAACTACATTAACATATGGTTATATATAAATTGAAACTATAACTACAATTTATTACTTAGGTTATGTAATTGTTGTTGGGTAATTCATCTATAGTTAGATAGTTAGATGTTGTTAATAGTTATTTAAAAGCATAAATACATGTTTATGTGTATTGTATATCAAATAGGTTTTGGGAGAGAACACTTAAATTTATCATAAAAAGAGGAATGTGGACTAAGGTTTCTTACCAGAATAAGAAAGGTAAGAAATGGGATGAAGAAGGAAGAGTTAGGGGGATGAAAGTCAAAGATTCTACTTCTTTTTACATTACTGAGTTCCCGGAGAAGATGAGGGCTAAAGAGTTGTATAAGATTTTTTCTGATTACGGCGATGTGGATGAGGTTTTTATCCCTCAGAAGCAAGATAGAAGGGGAAAAAGGTATGGTTTCGTTAGGTTCTTCGGGGTGGAGGACATTAGGAGATTGGGTTTAAAGCTCGACAACATTTTCATACAAGGAAGGAAATTGTTTGAAAATGTTCCAAGGTTTGCAAAGATCTCTAAGACTTTCAAGACAAATGAGGGTATGTTTCATGACAAAGGAAATGAGAAGGAAGACCTCGGGGGAAAGAAGGGAGACAAGACTCATTCCTTTCATCATCATGAAACGTAGAAGATAAACCTTCATTTGCAGAAGCGGTCCAGGGGGTGGTAAGGAGAAGTTATGGGATTTAAAATATGTAGTAGGGGAGGAAGAAATGAGTAGATTCAGAAGAGCTTACGTTGGAAAAGTATCATCATCAGGGAATGCTTATAATATTCAAATATGTTTCTTCATGGAAGGTTTTTTTGGGGTCAAGGTCACTCCTTTGGGGGTCAACCTTTGTCTCTTGGAGGAGAAAGATGAAGGAGAAATAGAAGAGTTGCTTTCCAGTGAAAAAAGTTGGCTAGATCAGTGGTTCGTAGAGGTCAGAAGATGGATTCCTGGAGACATCGACCATGAGAGACTAACATGGTTAAGGGTTTATGGGATACCATGCCATGCTTGGTCGGTGTCGTTCTTCGAGTTCTTGGCTTCAAGAGTGGGTAAATACGTCAGTTGCAACGACGACTCAACGAGCTTCTCTAAGATGCATATGGCGAGTGTTATGATTAGAACGTCGTGTGGAATGATTATCAACGAGGTATTCAAGGTTTCCATCAATGGTGTCATTTACAGGATTATGATGATTGAGGAAACTATGGGTCCTCTTTGCAAAACAATTTCGAAGAAATAAGTAGAAGCTTCGGATTCGGACTCAGATGACTCCTTAGTCCAAGAGAGTGGGAGATGGTGGAGCTCCGGTGAAGAGTTAGATGGTGAGGACGGAGAAGCTAGGCGTGGTTGTCGAGATTCATCTTTGTACAAACCTACACTTATAGTAGGTTGCAAAAAGAACTCATTTATTTCTTCTGAGGTGGGTAAAGGTGTGTCATAAGAAGCTTTTAGTGTGAAAAGCGATGGGCTCGAGGTCAAAGGGATGAAGTATAAGCAGGTGGTGTCAGAGAAGCGAAAAATGGCTGAGTTAGAGAAGTCTGAGGATAATTTTGAAGGTTCAGCTAGATTGTCAAAGGAGAGGAAAGTTCATCATTTTACTAACTCTGGGTCCACTGGTATTGAGGTTTCTTTTGATGGGCAGATAAGGGCCCATTTAGATGCTAAGACCCAAGGAAAGTGTAATGGGTTGGGTTGTAAGGTGAGTTCTCAATCTCTTTTTGTGGATAAGAATTACTCTCCCTCTACATCATACGCTAGAGATTTGGGGCTAGGGATTTCTTGTGGGCTGGCTTCAATTATTCCACTCAACGGTCAAGTCCTAAGGTCGAAAGATAATAATGTTCATACACCAGATGGTTCCTCTGAAGATCCTATAGAAGATATCCAAGAGTTGCCTATTCCTTGTCTTCCTGTTCCTAATTTGTTTCCAAAGAAAGCTGGGAAGGAAATCGAGCAGACATCACGTTGCCACTCAGTTACAAATTCAGAGGTCATGCAAGGGTATAAGAGATTTTGGGAGGAAATGGAGAGAAAAGTTTCGAAGAAAGTGTGGGAGATTATGGATTCCTTAGGAGTTATAGGGGAGGTAAAGAAATTGATTTTGAGGAAGAAATAAAAGCTCATGAGAGGAGAGACGAGGAAGCCAAGTGTAAGAGGGAGGTTAATGTCAAAGGTTTCTTATGAATATCTTATCCCTTAATACGAGAGGATGTGGCAGTGTTGTGAAGAGAAAGAGGGTAGTAAAATTAATACAATCTGTTAAAGTTGATATTTGTTTTATTCAAGAAACTAAAATGGAAGAGATTGATAGTAATGTTGCAATATCTCTATGGGGTAGTGCAGAAGTGGAGTGGTCGGAGATGGGAGCTAAGGGGAGTGCAGGGGGTATGGCCATTATGTGGAGGAAAGACTCTCTGAAGCTAATTTGTAGTTTTAGAAAAGATGGTTTTATTGGGCTAAACGCGATGTGGAAGGGTAAGGAGTTATTCTTTGTTAATGTGTATTCTCCTTGCAAGTTGGAGAAGAAGAGAAAGTTGTGGTTAGATCTTGTTGAGGTTAAGGAGAGGTTTAGGAGGGGAGATTGGATCATTAGCAGTGATATCAACTTGGTAGCTTTCAAAGAAGAGACGAAAGGAAATATGAGAGGTGGGAGCAGTAAGGAAATGGAGGAGTTCAAATGTTTCATTGATAACTTGGATTGTGTGGATGTTCTGTGTGAGGGTGGTATCTTTACTTGGTTTAATAGATCTGGGAGCTCTATGAGTAGAATAGACAGGTTCTTGTTGTCTGATAACTTAGTTGAAGATTTGAAGATCTTGGGTCAACATATTAGGGAGGTGTCTGACCATTGTCCAATATGGCTGATGGCTAATTTTCTAGATTGGGGTCCCAAACCCTTCAGGTTCAACAACTCTTGGTTGAAGCACCCAGATTTCAAAAAGTTTGTTGAGGGGATTTGGCATTCTACAGAAGTGAAGGGGAGAGGAGATTATGTGCTGAAAGTGATGTTGGGCAGACTTAAGGAAAGTCTTAGGAAATGGAGTACTGATGTTTTTGGTTGGATAGATTTAAGGGTGGAAGAAGCAATTAAAGACCTCAATGTTCTTGATGGGGAAGCCAGTAGGCTTGGTTTCAATAACTTTGATGAGATGGTAGCGAAGAGATCGAAGGCGACTGATAATGTGTGGAGATATTTGAATTTGAAAGAAGGAATGATTAGGTTGAAGGCTAGGGAGTTAGGGCTGAAGGAGAGAGATAGTAATTCGAGTTTCTTTCACAGTGCAATGAGAGGGAGGAGGAGGAGGAGTAACAACATATGGTTTATCAACACAGATAGGGGGAGAATAGAGGATGTGGAAGGCATTAAGGTAGAGGTGTGCAACTTCTTTGAAGACAACTTTAGAGAAATTTCTCATGCTCGTCCATCTTTTGAAGACCTTGAGGTGAAGAAGTTGTCAGAAGACGATAAAAGCAGGTTGGAAGCTGATTTTTCTAAGGAAGAAATTAAGGAAGCGGTGTGCGGTGTAATGGAGGAAAAAGTCCTGGGCCAGACGGTTTCACTTTTGTGTTCTTTCAAGATTGTTGGCATATTGTTAAATGTGATTTCATCAGGTTTGTCTTAGATTTCCATAAGAAACGAGTTCTCACGAAGGCAGCATCAGGTTCTTTCATCTCTTTGGTGTCCAAAACCAAGAATCTGCAAGCTCTTGGGAATTATAGGCCTATTTTCTTAGTTAATTGTTACCAGAAAATTTTGTCTAAGATTGTAGCAGGTCGGCTGAAACTGGTGTTTAGTTCTATTATGTCTTCAGAGCAAAGTACTTTTGTTCCTGGTAGGTGCATTTTTGATGGAGTTATGGTAGCGAATGAGGTGATTGACTTGACTAAAATGAGAAAGCAGAGTTGCGTGGTGATGAAAATAGATTTTGAAATGGCATATGATTGTGTGTCTTGGGAGTTTCTTCAGAGTTTGTTAGAGAAGATGACTTTGGTACTAACTGGTTATCTTGGATGCAATCTTTTGTCTGTAACGGTACGGTGTCTGTCATGGGAAATGGAAGTGCAACTAGAGACTTTAAAGTCAACAAAGGACTTCGACAAGGTGATCTATTATCACTTTTCCTTTTCATATTAGTCATGGAGATCCTTACTCTATTGGTAAAGAAGGCAGAGGCTTGTGGTTTATACAGAGGATTCAAGGTTCCTTTTAATCTCCATTATAGCATAACTCAATTTGTTGATGACACATTAATGCTGGGGGAGGCAAAGTGGAGTAATATATGGAGTATAAAAGCAATACTTCGTGGTTTCCAATTTTTAACGGGTCTCAAAGTCAACTTCTACAAAAGTAGAATTGGAGGAGTTAACATAAAGTCAGATTTTTTGGAAGCTGCCTCTACATTCCTACATTGTGAGGTTCTGAAGATGTCGTGCATTTACCTTGGAGTGTTCATAGGTGATAGTCCTAGAAAGACTTACTTGTGGAAGGATGTCATAGCTAAAGTGGGGAGTAGACTTGCATATTGGAGAGGGAAGAAGATGTATATTGATGGAAGAGTTATTATAATTAATTCCATCATTAATGCTTTACCTTTGTATGCTTTTTCATTTTACAAAGTTTCAGCTGGTGTTATCAAGATATTGCAGGGTATTCAAAGCAAGTTTTTGTGGGGAGGTAGTGACACAAGGAGGAAAGTACATTGGGTGGACTAGAAAATGATATGTTTGCCTAAAGAAAAGGGAGGCTTGGTTATTAAGGATTTAAAGATTTTTAACAAGACTCTTATTATGAAATAGAAGTGGAGGCTACTGAACTCTCAAGATTGTGTGTGGAAGGGGATCATTGAGAGTAGGTATGGTAAGAAAGGTCTTGCTTTGGAAATTACTAGTTGCGAAGGGAGGAAAGGCAAAAGATCAGAATCAATTTGGTGGAGAGACCTCATGGGAATCAATTTTGACAGAAGGAAAGAAGAAGATTTTTTTGTAGACAATTTAAAGTGTAAATTGGGGAATGGAGTTGGAATATCTTTCTGGCACAGCAAGTGGGTTCTAGATGTTCCATTAAAGGTGATGTTCCATAACTCTTTTATGTTTGCTGTAAATTCTAGTGTTTCTGTTGCAGGGATGAGAGCATGGAGAGGGGAGGAGTGGGATTGGAATTTGAGTTTTCTAGATTTCCCTCCTGATTCTATTATGGCTAGGGAGAGAGAGGATTTAATTGATATTTTGGTGATTGAGAAGCCTTTGATAGGTGGTGCTGATAATTTTTTGTGGGATCCTATTTCATTTTCATCTTCTACATCTTCTTTTTCAGTAGCGTCATGTTACGAGAGTCTATTTCATGATAGGTTGTTCAGCTGCGTGGGGGAGGAAGTGTTACGTGGGCTAAAGAAGGTGTGGTAGGAGAAGTTTCCTTCCAAGGTTCAGATTTTTTAATGGAGGTCGTTTAGGAATATGATATCTTCGAAGGATTTATTAGCTCAGAGGAATATTATGGTTGGAGGGGGGATTTGAATTGCAATTCTTGTTCTTGTTCTGTTGAAAACATAAAACATGTGTTTTTGGATTGTTCTGTTGCAGGTGGTGTTTGGAAAGGGATAGAGAACTGGCTTGGTTTAAGATTCAGTAGAAGTGATACTTGTCTTGTTTCCTTTCTGGACTTTGATAGAGTTATTAAAGGAGCTTTGGGTAATTCGAGAGGCTTAATTATTTGGGAAACGACGGTGTGGTTTCTTTGGTACGGTAGAAATTCTGTTGTATTTGAAAATAAAGTCAAGTCAGTTGAATATATTTTGAATTCCATTAAGTTTGTTACCTGGAAATGGTTATTTGTAGGTAGATCAATTAATGGTAGCTCATTTTATGACTGGTTTACATCTCCTTTTGAGTGTGTCAAGAGGCTGTAGTTGTTTGCTTTGTATTGGGTTGTTGCACCCCTTGTGCAGTTTATTAATATCATTGCTTAAAAAAAATCATATTAATACAAACACAAGTTCAGTTCATTATTTTTCTCATTGAATCTGTACATCCTAGAATTCCATGAAATCGAGTTAGTGGGAAAGTCAAGTATGATGAGGCTAGCAATTCGGATAATTAAGTTCATACCTACAAATCGGAATCTGGTTAGGGGAATTGAAATAAGCAAGACGGAGCCGACCTCATACAAGTCGGAAGCGACCTCGTTCATACAAGTCGGGTCCGATGACCATACTAGGATACCATTTGAAGGGTTGTAAGATACATTAACAGAATGGTACATGATGACATGAGAGTTATAAATATAGAGGGGATAGACGTTACACGATAATTATAAGGGCGAGAGACGTTACTTAAGGATGTATTTATAAGAAATATGAAGAGTAAAACATGGAGGTAGGAGGAGAAGGTTGAGACATAAATAGGAGATTGCTTGGAGGGTAAAAGAGAGGCAAAAACCAGAAAAGAAACACACAACAGACACTCCAACCATTAGTTTTAGGCTCTCCTTGACTGATAACAAGGAACTCAGCCTTTTAGTGTTTTTTAGCAAGAACATAATCCTTCTCTTTTTAGTATTTAAAAGTGTAAGATGCCCCTCACACTAATATTTATGTATCTAGAGCCCTTTGGTTTGTGTGTCTTTCAACAAACATTTTGGTACAAATTTATTATTCCTTGAGCAAAGATGATTAAATGTAACAGCTTTCATGACACTCTTCTTAGGCTTGATGGTAAGAATTGAGAGCGCCCACAAATCTAATCATATATATTTAGTTTTCAAGATTTTCTAAAGGTGGTGCCAAATAGAATTAAAGAACTGATGAAAATTCAATTGAGGATCAAATAAGTGCATATAGAGATTAAAAGGAAAAATATTGCAAGACCACTTTCTTCCTTCATCAAAGTGTTAATGATGGAAACTTTAACAAGATATTTCATGCTACTAGCTTGAAGAAGGCATAGAATTTTCTTGTAAGATATTGCATAAGAGGTTACAAGGTCAATAAGGCAAGGCTTCATTCCCATAGGAGATTATATGAGCTGATGTAAATAAGGGAGATTATGAAGGTTGTAGTTTACGTGCTAAGAATCTAAAAAATTGGTGAATTCATTTAAGAACTCTAATGAGATCCTAGTTGATATGATGATCGTTAAGAAGGACGTGTCATGAATTTTTCACGAATCGTGATGATTATGAATGAAAACAAAGAAAAGAGATGGATGGAAGCAAAATTTTTATTCATTTTATTTTTCAAGTTAGTTACAACCAGTGGTTATATAGAAGTTTAGAATCTAATAACCTTTAACTAACTCTAACAAACTTTAGCTTAGGTGGAATATAATATGGCAAGACTATACTAAGTTATGGTGTTTAGCTTCTGAAAGCAACTTCTCAATGCAACATCTGAATGCATCTTCTGAAGGTTTCGGCTTCGGAAAGTTTTTGCAGGTTTTGAAGGACTCGGTGAAAATCTGAACCTCTGAAGGCTTCAGCCTCTAAAAACTTTAGTTTTTGAAAGCTTTAGCCTCTGAGAGCTTCAGCTTCTGAGAGCTACATCTTCAACACCCTCCCTCGAGCTTATCATGACACAAGTTAAGCATGTTAGGCTTGGAAATAAAGTGATTTAAGCTTTTGGGTGGCAATGGCTTTGTGACGAAGTCAACAGTTTGGGTTTGAGATTTGAGAGGTAGCAATTTGAATACTCCTTGCAGTAACTTGTCTTTCATGAAATGACAATTAATCTCCAAATGCTTTGTGCGCTCGTGAAAAAATAGATTAGTTGCAATATGGATCGCACTTTGATTATCACAATACAATACAAGTGGCTTAATACATTGGACTCCTAGATCTTGTAACAAATAGATAAGCCATTGAAGTTCACAACTTGCAAAAGATAGAGCTGGATATTCAGCTTCAAAAGAGATATGGGAAAGAATTTGTTGTTTCTTAGCCCTCCAAGAAATTAAGGAATAACCAATGAAGAAATAATAGCCTGAAGTAGATCTCCTAGTATCCAAACATCCAGCCCAATCAGCATTTGTAAATCTAAGAAGTTTTAGATTTGATTCTCTTTTGAACAATAACCCTCTCCCAAGTGAACCTTTTAAGTATCTCACAACTCTACAAGTTGTGTCATAGTGTGTAGTGGTTGGTGATGCAAGGAATTGACTCAACTGCAGTGTCTAAAAAGCAATGTCAGGTCGAGTGGTTGTTAGATAGAGCAATTTCACAACCAATCTTCTATAACAAGGTACGTCTTCAAAAGGTACACTTGAGTCTTGATATAATTTAACAGGTGGATTAAGAGGATTTTTGGCAAGCTTGGAGCCATGAAGACTTGAATCTTTTAACAAATCCAAATAATACTTTCTTTGACATATGCTAATTCCAACTTTAGAATGTGCAACTTATATGCATAGAAAATATTTCAGCTTTCAGAGATCTTTTATTTAAAATTTAGTGTCAAGTGTGATCTTCACCCTGTTGATTTCATCCATAGAGTTGCCAGCTAGGATGATATCATTAACATACACTAATAAGGAAGTGAAACGTGAATTTGTGTGAAGAGTGAAAAGAGAATGGTCAGAATTTGATTATTTATAGCCTTGAGTAATAAGGACACCATTGAGCTTCTCATACCATTTTCTACTAGCTTGTCTTAAGCTATACAAGGTCTTTAGAAATTTACATACTTGGTTTGGTTTGGGACTAGCAACACCATGTGGCATTGACATGTATACATCCTCATATAAGTATCCATGTAGAAAGGCATTATTTACATCTAACTGATGTATATGCCATGAATTTATTGATGTTAACGCTAATAGGGTCCTGACAGTAGTGATCTTTGCCACATGTGAAAATGTGTCAAAGAAATCAAGTTTCTCAATTTGATTATAATATTTAGCTACAAGACTTTTTATGGAGCCAATAGATTTATGTTTCACTTTGTAAGTTTTGACATGTGGTGGAGGATCAACAAAAATACAAGTATTGTTATGCTCTAAAGCCTCTAGTTCAGAGTTCATGGCTTTGATCCAACATTCGTGCTTGCTTACCTCTTTGTAACTATTTGGCTCAGTTGGCACAGTGATAGACAAAGAAAAATGATATTGTGCAATAGAAAAATTATTTAATGAATGAAAGTTTTTAATAGGATAAAGTATACCTGAAGAATGATGATCAACTAATTTCTTTAAAAGATTGCATATGAAGTATGATAAATGGCTAGGCTTTTGAGTAGGTCTATTGGATCTTCTCAAAATGTGTGGCTCAGGAATGGTTTCGGGTTGAGGTGTGTTAATGTTGGTGGGTTCAGGAGAAGCATCACTAGAGATGATGTCCTGTTGAGATGTATGATAATCAGGTATTAATATATGATCAATATCATTTTGGTCAATAGGAATTATAGCTTGGTGATCAGTAGCATTAGGAATTATGATAGAGTCTGTATAACCATTATGATCATGGTGATATGTCCAATTGAATGAGATATTTGAGTTAGAATAAGGAAGAACGTGATCAAACTGGATAACATGTGGAGAGACAAACATGGATTTTGTGTTTAAGTCAAGAATTACCACACCTTTGACATTTTGCTTGTATCCCAAAAAAACACATTTTCTAGCTCTAGAATCCAGTTTGATTCTACGGTTTTATAAAGTGGTAGCATAACAGATGGATCCAAAAATGTTTAACTCAGTTAAGTGAGGTCCAGATCCAAATCTATGAAGGAATGGTGAACATAGTACACATTTCCAGGTTGATGCGACAGATCTTGAATCGGAGCACCGGCGAAGACGTTGGGGCCAATATTGGCACTACCATGAACCATTAGAAGAAAGTGATATGCAATAGAGCTCAAAAGAGCTATAATACCATCATGAAGTTTTCACGAATAATGATGAAGATGAATGAAAACAGATAAATGAATTATATGGAAGAAAAATTTTCGTTCATTTTATTTTTCAAGTTAGTTACAACCAGTGGTTATATAGAAGTTTAGAATCTATCAACCTCTAACTAACTCTTACTAATTGTAAAGACTTTAGCTTAGTTGGAATATAATATGGAAATACTACACTAAGTTATGGTATTCATCTCTTGAAAGTAGCTTCTAAAAGCATCTTCTCAATGCAACATCTGAATGCATCTTTTGAAGGCTTTAGCTTCTGAAAGCCTGTGCAGCTTCTGAAGGCCTTAGTGAAATCCTCAGTCTCTGAAAACTTCTACTTCCGAATGCTTTAGCCTCTGAGAGCTTCAGCTTCTGAAAGCTTTAGCCTCTGAGAGCTTCAACTTCAACAATGTGAGAACACTAACCCCTCAATTTGATCATGTAGTGGTAGAAATGGAGGAATAAAGTGATATGGGAGTATTGAATATTGAAGATCTTTAAGGATAATTAGAGGTCTATGAATTAAGAATTGTTTTTAAGAAAGGTGTTGAAGAATTGGTTGCAACCTTGAAACCCCAAACAATGAAGAAGAATGGTTAATATGAAAAATTCAAAGGCAAGATGGAAAAAGGAAATTTGTACTAACTCAAAGGCAACATAATAATGGAGAAACTTGAATCCACTAAGAGAGTATAAGAGACATCAAATTAAAATGATCTAGAGAACAAGCATATTCACTGTTACAACTATGAGAAATGGGATCATTATAATAATTATTACTGGTATGAAAAGGGAAAAGGAAAACAAAAGATAAAGATGATGGAAATGGTGCACAATATGGTTTAGATGATGAACTTGTGATTTTTATGACACTCGTTTATAAGGAAGGCAAACAACCCTATGTCATGAGAGAGGGTGCTCAAGTTGTATGACTGGCCAGAAGGATTCGTTAATGGAATTTGATAACAAACCTCAATCAAGGTCAGTTTGATAAATGGAAAATCCTTTAAATATGCACATGTAGGAGATATTGTTACCTAGATAGGTGATGGTAAGAATGCAATTATAAAAAATGTGTTGTTTATTTATGGTATCAAGATAAAACTATTAAGTTTTGCTAGTTGATTGAAAATGTTTCCTACTGACCATAAAGAATTATGCACTAGAGTTGTTTGATCCTATAAATATGATCATCTTGAGGTCGCTTATAGCTAATAATAGAACCTTATAAACAAATATTAGTGCAAATAAATTTCATTGTCTTCAAGAAGTAGGGAAAAACAAGATAACTTGGTTCTTTCTGGCATATATGGTTTGGTTCCTTAAACTTTAGATCTATAATTTATTTAGTATTTCAAGGAATTGTGACATGTTTTTCCAAGATTTTCAATCTTAGAGAAGATGTATGGAGGTTTCTTGGTTATGAATCAAAATATAAATATACTTTCAAATTCCATGTTTGAGTGTAATAATCTAGTTGTTAGAAGTGGTTCGCTCTGAAGTATGTGGTCTTATCAAGATAAATAACTAGAAGAAAACAAATATGTCATTTCTTTTGTTGAGAAGTACAATATGAAATTTTGGATCAATTTGATCAAATTCTAAGATGAATTGTTTGATATGTTCAAAAGGTTCAAGGTGTTAGTTAAAAATCAAAGTGACGAGAAGATAAAGGTGATGGAGGTAGTGAGTACACATCTAAATCATTTGAATCATATTGTATTAATCATAATTTTAAACACGAGGTCACAAATCAATACACACCTCGACAAAATGGCTTGGTAGAAAAAAAAGAGCATAATTATTTTAAACATGGCTAGATGCATATTGAAGCAAATGAGCATGCCAGATTAATTTTGGGAAGTGTTGAAGAAATAAACTAGTTGACAAAAATGAAGAAATGATTCTTGTTGGCTATCATGCAACTAGAGCCTATAAATTGTACAATCCAAAAACTGAGAAGATTTTCCTTAGTAGAGGTATTTTCTTAATTGAGTTTGAATCATGGGATTAGAAATTGAAAGTCGCCTCAAGTAAGCCAAATTGAACTTATTATTGTACGCTGACAAAGGGATCTCATCTTATGAAGAAGAAATTGTTGATAGAATTGAGAGGCCTCGTAGAAGAAAAGTGGCGTCAACTAGAATATAGCATTCTAAGATAATGGGTTAAAATAAATATGAGATAATTTACATGGAAAGAAATTAAACTTGAGAACTTGTCAAGTTTCACTGAGACAAGAAGGTCAGTTGAATCAAACTGGTGTACATAAGTGAAACAAAATCTTGATGGATCCATTGCAAAATACAAGGCAAGAATGGTACTAAGAGGAATTCTTAAAAGATATGACCTTGACTACTAAAATTTATATACACTAATTGCATAGACTGAAACAATAAGGTTAGTTGTTGCTTTGCCTTATGCAAGGGATTGATCCATGTTTCACTTAGATGTAAAGTCAGCCTTTCTAAATGGTCTAATCGATGTAAAGTCAGCCTTTCTATATGGTCTAAACAATGAAGGGGTTCCGGAGTTACGTGACTGGACTAGAAATATGAAACAGACTTGAAGAAGGTAACATTGATCAATATGAGGTATTGTTATAAAGTAGTTAAATAAAAACAATAACCTTTTGGGGATCGATGATAACCAAGAAAGACACACTTTAGTGATTGAGCTTATAATTTAACAAGTCCGGGAGAGAGATTGTGTACAAAATATGTAGACCTGAAGACTCGGGGAGGAACTGGGTGAAGGGAATAATGTAGAAAAGAATTAAATGAGGGATTTTATTATTAAGGGCAGATGAAGGCATGCGATTTATAGGGTAACATGCCATTAGCATAATATTCCCCCAAAACCGGAGTGGAACATTACCATAGATAAGTACGGTCCAAGTGGTTTCTACAAGATGTCGATTTTTACGTTCGGCTACCCCGTTTTGTTGAGGTGTATGAGGACAAGATATTTGGTGGAGAATACTATTGGATGATATAAAATTTTAAAATTGTTGGGATAAATATTCACGGGTATTGTCACTTCTTAAGGTACAAATAGACACACCAAATTGAGTTCTTATTTCTTGATAAAATTGTTCAAAAATAAAAAATAATTCAGTTCTATGCTTCATTAAAAATAACCACGTATAACGTGAAAAATCCTCAATAAAGCTTACAAAATACCTAGACTCTAAAGTACATAAAGTATGTGAAGGACCCTAAACATCGGAGTGAACTAAAGTGAAAAAGCTTGTTTATTGACTAGATCGAGAAAGTGACTACAAGTGTGTTTCCCTTATTGGCATGACTCACAATGTAAATTATATAATTTTGATAAACTTGCCACCAACTTTTGTAGTTTGGGAAAACCTGGATGACCTAACTGAGCATTCTAACACCCTGATATTTTATATTTATATTTTAATTGAATAAAATTAATTTTTATTTGATTATTGGCGTAATTGGTGTGTTTAGGTATTTTTGGGGATTTTTGGTAAATTGTGATAATTAATTAGAATTATAGTTAATTTTAATGAATTAAAATAATGAGAAAATAGGAATATTAAGAGATGGGGTAGGGTTTATAATGGATAGAGGATGGAGAAGATGGGTTAAAAGTGGGATTTCTAGAAAAATTCCAGGAACCAATCGATTGGCTCCCTTAGAACAATCTATTAGCTCGCCAAACTGAGCAAAAAAATATTGGACAGGAAGCTCAGACCAATCTATTGGTCCACCTAAAATGATCTATTAGTTTCCCTGAAACCAATCAATTGGTCCACCAGCAGCAATATATTGGTTCCTCTATTAGTTTTGCCATAACTTGAGTTTCGTGACTCCGTTCGAGGCGCGGTTTGAATATTTGAAAGGCTAATGCGTAGTAATACATCATGGTAAGGTCCTTAGAGGTTAATAGTTTACTTGAGGACGGGATAATATATGGTGTTACTTGTTATGTAACGATACTTAATGGTTAATGACAATGAAAACATTTTTTTTATTGTTGTGAGTGATTGAATTAATGAATATTTTGTGAGGAGTAATGTTGATGTTGATGTTGATGTCGATGAATGAATGATTGTTGAGAATTGCATGTATAATTATGTGAACTGTTATTTTTAATTGCATAATTATGATTGGTAAATTATTGTTATGCATAAATATTAATATATTATGTTAATATGTATGTTGTTGTCATGTTCGTGTGAATTATGCAATGGCGAGTCATAACGTAAGCATGAAGATGATGTGTCGTGTTGGTGGCCTTATTTGGCATAATTATGCATTTTTCATGCATCATTTGTATGTGAACTTCGGTTCAGTGGAGTGCTCTGGTTCAGTGGTGGAATAAGGAGCGAGTAGCTAATTCCCGTATGATGGGAACAATGAAGCGTTTCTGATTCAATGGTGAGTAATCAGTAACTATTTTGGGGTGCTCTGGTTTAGTGGTGGAATCGAGAGCTATTATCTAAATTCCGTAAATGGGTATTCGGTAAAGCGTTATTGTTTCTATGGTGATGATAATTAACGATTTTGGTGTGCTCTGGTCTAGTGGTGTGATCAGGAGTGAGTTGGGAAATATCAGTAACAAACATTTAATGTCCAAATGAGTTGGTACCGCATTTGTATATATGGTTGAGGTGTTGTCGCATTGCATATATACCTGCATTGTGATTGATTGATATTACTGTTATGATAAATGATGCATGTGGTTTATGAATTGATAATGTGTGGGTGATTGATGGATATGTGGTCCTGTTATGAACAGATTATATCAATGATTGTGATGTGTGATTTTTAGCCTTATTATGTTTTGCACCGTTAATTAATTGAGTGTATTCTCACCCCTTTCTGTTTCTTATTCTATTTATGCTCCTCTGAGGGACAGACAATCACGTACAAAAGTAGATGATTGATGCTAGAGGATGGCGATGTGCCTCTTTGGTTATTTATCGTTTGGGTCTTAGTGGAGTTTCTATGATATGTAGCACTGAAGAACGAGTTGTTCTATGTTTTCTTTTGCTGCATGTCTTATTTCTTTTAAGGATTGTTGAAGCATTTTCTCATTTATTGTTGTTGATATTTATATGTTAAACTTTTTGGTTTTCCGTTACTTATTTCTAAAAATTTTAATTGTGGTTCTTTTATGCTATTGTAAAGCATGGGTGACACTCCATTTTTTTAGTTATATCGAATTATTTAATTAAATGCTGATTTGGGAAAATAGGGTGTTACAAGAATGAATAGTGAGTGGAGAATCTGTGGCTGAGCATGTCATAAATGACACATAGAGGTAGTAAAGGCCTTGAGACTCACATTCGACTCCAACCGTCCGTCCTGAACTCTGATCTCGTAGGGTAACATTATCGTTAGTGAAAGTGACAATATAATCAAAAGAACCAGTTAAGTGACTGACTGAAAGTAAATTAAATGGACAATTAGGTACATAGAGAACAGAAGTAACACACACACACACACACACACACACACACACACACACAGAGAGAGAGAGAGAGAGAGAAAGAAGGTAGAATTTGAGCGGTATCAATCCCTTCGAATCAAGTTTGAGAACCATTGGCATAAGTTGTAGTAGGTAAGATACCAGAGGTAGAGAGGGAAGGGAAAAGACCTTTATTACTGGTAACATGATTAGACGCACTAGAATCATGGACCCAACGACCAAGAAAATACGATTGAGAGAGGCAAACAAATGAATTACTAGTCTGTGGAACCGAAGCAGTAGAACTAGAGCTTTGATTATTCTGACACCATTTAATGAAATCATGATACCTTGACGTAGAGATCAAAGGAGTAAATGAGGTCTGAAGAATGTTTGAATGATAAATTTGAGTCACATTCACTTGGCACGGAGGTCTGCCATGCAACTTCCAACAATGGTCAATAGTATGCCCAAGTCGGTAACAATGTCCACACTTGGGATGAGGTTTTGGGTTGGATGACCCTCCTCGAATGCGATTTTGATTGTTTCCAATGGACACAAGGGCAACATTGCCAATTTGTGTTGGGGCAAAAACAGATGGATGAGCAATAGGAGGCTCAAGTGACTGTTCTGTAGGTACTCAAAGAAGGATAGCAGAGACAGCAGACAGGTTTTGTATTGTATCAGAACTTAGAATCTGATCACAAATGGCAGAGTACTCTAGAGACAAATCATGTAGAGCAATAAGCATGAGGAAGGTGTCATGTTATTCATATAACTTCTCTTGTTCAGATGTGGTGCATTGATAAGTGCAAACTGTACCTATTTTTGTATATATGTTTTGTTGCACTTATCAATGCTTTATGGTAAATATCGTGCGAATAAAACCCGTTTTGTTTGTAAATGCGTTTACTTTATGTTTTAGTGTATATATTGCGTATCATGTAAATATCAATGAGTTTAATTGATTTTCTCTCATTTTTGCAGGTATCCAATCAAGGATGTCTTGCCATTGTTAGATAGAGCATTAAATAAGCTTTTCATCGCTTCGAACCGGGCGAAAAACGGAGTTACGGTTCAAAAGTTACGAATAAAACTGTGCAGAATTTTCTGGTGTGATTCGCCCCTTCTGCGCCGGGCGAAAAATCCGCCGGGCGAAACTTCAAAAGCGTCGGGCGAAGCCAAAATTCCGCCGGGCGGAACTCAGAGGCACAGCAGTGTCACAATTCTGGAGCTTGCAAAAATAAACCGCCATAATTCCGCCGGGCGAAGCCAGAATTCCGCCGGGCGAATTTTGACGGGCTAAAACTCCATTAAAGGTCCTAAAACACAATTTTTAGGGATGGGTTTTGATATTTTTAGTTCCAAATCCATCCAATAGCATTTTTTGAGTAGATTTAGGCTAGAAAACACATTGGAGCATGCATTAGGATGATCCGGAGTCGAATCCTTCATCAATCGGAGCCGACAACTCATGAAATGTTTGGTTTTTCTCCATTTCTTCTCTATGTTTTTCTCTTTTTGTTGGGTGTTTGTATATTTACTATGAACATATGTATCTTTGTTGATCATAATATTGTATAAAGCTTTCTTTACAAATCATTATCGATGTCTTCCTTGATCTTTTTGCATTTATGTTTAGATTTGTGTTGTGTTAGAGATAAACTTCACAAATCTTGATTAGGGATGGATATATATTGTCTAGATGCTAGAGATAGATTTAGATGATAATCTTTATGGTGTCTGAACTTAAATGCCTTCCGTGTTTCGAGGCTTCGTGCGCGAGAGTGACGAAGAGAGTGATACGGTTGCTTCTCAACTCAGTGTGCCAGAGATGGACACTGTTGTGAGCGATATTGGATGATTTTGACGAGTATTGCAGGTGGAGTATAATTGGTCGGTAAATTTATGTTTGTGACAAGTGGAATATATACATGCTTGATACGTCTTTTCTCTTCGAATAATGAATTGTTTTTATGTTTATATTTACTTTTCCGCATTTAATTCAAACCATTTAATCCAAACTCATTAACAATTAAATTGTCGAACGGCAGTTCAATAGCACCGATCTCTGTGGACACGATAATTCCCAGAAAAATACTTCCAAATCTTTTTGCTTGCTTGCCGCTATTCCGCATCCAACAAAATGGCGTCGTTGCCGGGGATTGGTTTTTATTGTTATCGCATTGCGATAGTTTCGTTGTTTTTTAGTTTTGTAGATATCGTACATATTGTATATTTTCACTTGTTTATATTGATACTTGTATATTTTAACGTTTGTTCAAGTGTTTGGTTAGGACGCTTGCTTTTGGTTGCGCGGTGAGACATCACCATGGCATGAAGAGAGGAATTTCTAATTAAGCACCGTAAAGGTGTCGAGCTTACGACGTAAAACAAGCATGTTTTTATTGTTTTTCATTTCTAATGTTTTTGGTTGTTGTTTTCTAGCAAATTTTGATTGACTTATTTGAGGATGCTTTGGTGATTTTCCAAGTTGGTTCGTTTCAACTTGCGGATGTATGGTAATGATTTTGTTAAGTTTTGTACACGTCTGAGGTATGTATTTATCGCTTTCTTGACTTTAGCATATTCATGTTACTTAGGCATTTTACAAAATTTCATGCCATTCATTCTTTTGTATACTTGTTCTTGTTGTGAATCACTTTAGTTCCCAACCTTTTTGTGAGGAAGCCTTTCATTGTTCATATATGCTCGGAGTTCCAACATTCTTGTTCTAACTGGATTTTATTATGTTGAATCTGTTGTTTGTGTTGTGTATATGAATGCATGAAAAGGATCAAGGCAATTGTTTCATTTTGAGCACAATCACCCTAGCCAAATAGTCAATTCACCTTGTAAGTGTGTGATCATTTGTAACCCCTTTGAGCCTTTGGTCATTATCCATGTTGTTTGAGTTTGATGCTTGTCTATGAGTGTCAAATTTACTTTTTGTATGGATTTTGATTGATTATTTTTTCTTGAACCCTCAACTTTGTGTTGTTGTATGAGTTTTTTCCTTGCCTTAGAAAGTAGGGAGTATTCACATGATGGTGCGGTTGAATTCAAGTTGGGGAGAGGATGATTGTATACTCATTGGTTAGATTCTATGAGGATTGAAAAAGAAAAGAAAAAAAAGAGAAAAATTTGTGAAAGAGAAAAAGAAAGAAAAAATAAAGAAAAAGAAAATCCTTGAAAAAGGAAACAAAAAGAGTTTCAATAATTGTGCTAAATAAGTATTGTGTGTTGTGTAGCACTTGGGATGAAAGAAGAAGTTCGATTGAAATTTTGTGTGTGAATCTTTGTGAGTTTTCACTCCCTTAGGTTTAGGCAAGTTTTTGTTTCGATTAGCTTTAGGAATTGCCCCTTGTTTGTTTACCCGACCACGTTACAACCATGAAAGTCCTTGTTATTCTTGCCTTTGTATGTTCAATATGAATTTGTGGATGTATGCATAATTTAGTCTTTTGTTTGCAGGATTGTTGTGTGAGTGAAGAATCCCTCATTTTATGTTTTTCATCTACCGATGATTGTTTTTGCTAGGTGTGATTCACATTTGAACTTGTGTTGTTTTAGGATGTTTGGCATGATTTTTGTATTTTGCATTTGTTTCTGACTATGTTGTCGCCGTAGTTTAGTGGTAAGTATTTACTTTTTTGTGTGTACCGTTTTCATTTGAACCATTCATTCGTTTTCGTTTTTCAAAACCTGTTGATTTGTCTTTCTTTGGATATCGCTTTTGTGTTTTCAAGTTTGTTTGATTCTTGTTTGTGGACAAACAAGTATGTAAGTTGGGGAGAGTTGATAAGTGCAAAATGTACCTATTTTTGTATATATGTTTTGTTGCACTTATCAATGCTTTATGGTAAATATTGTGCGAATAAAACCCGCTTTGTTTGTAAATACGTTTACTTTATGTTTTAGTGTATATATTGCGTATCATGTAAATATCAATGAGTTTAATTGATTTTCTCTCATTTTTGTAGGTATCCAATCAAGGATGTCTTGCCATTCTTAGATAGAGCATTGAATAAGCTTTCCATCGCTTCGAACCGGGCGAAAAACGGAGTTACGGTTCAAAAGTTACGAATAAAACAGTGCAGAATTTTCTGGTGTGATTCGCCCCTTCTGCGCCGGGCGAAAAATCCGTCGGGCGAAACTTCAAAAGCGTCGGGCAAAGCCAAAATTCCGCCGGGCGAAACTCAGAGGCACAGCAGTGTCACAATTCTGGAACTTGCAAAAATAAACCGCCATAATTCCGCCGGGCGAAGCCAGAATTCCGCCGGGCGAATTTTGACGGGCTGAAACTCCATTAAAGGTCCTAAAACACAATTTTTAGGGATGGATTTTGATATTTTTAGTTCCAAATCCATCCAATAGCATTTTTTGAGTATATTTAGGCTAGAAAACACATTGGAGCATGCATTAGGATGATCCGGAGTCGAATCCTTCATCAATCGGAGCCAACAACTCATGAAATGTTTGGTTTTTCTCCATTTCTTCTCTATGTTTTTCTCTTTTTGTTGGGTGTTTGTATATTTACTATGAACATATGTATCTTTGTTGATCATAATATTGTATAAAGCTTGCTTTACAAATCATTATCGATGTCTTCCTTGATCTTTTTGCATTTATGTTTGGATTTGTGTTGTGTTAGAGATAAACTTCACAAATCTTGATTAGGGATGGATATCTATTGTCTAGATGCTAGAGATAGATTTAGATGATAATCTTTATGGTGTCGGAACTTAAATGCCTTCCGTGTTTTGAGGCTTCGTGCGCGAGAGTGACGAAGAGAGTGATACAGTTGCTTCTCAACTCAGTGTGCCAGAGATTGACACTGTTGTGAGCGATATTGGATGATTTTGACGAGTATTGCAGGTGGAGTATAATTGGTCGGTAAATTTATGTTTGTGACGAGTGGAATATATACATGCTTGATACGTCTTTTCTCTTCGAAGAATGAATTATTTTTATGTTTATATTTACTTTTCCGCATTTAATTCAAACCATTTAATCCAAACTCATTAACAATTAAATTGTCGAACGGCAGTTCAGTAGCACCGATCTCTGTGGACACGATAATTCCCGAAAAAATACTTCCAAATCTTTTTGCTTGCTTGCCGCTATTCCGCATCCAACATGCATCAAACTTGACGTAGAAGCTTATTAATATCATGGAGTGCACTGTACACCTGACCAATATATGTTGACATCGATCCCTCAATCTTTTTGGAGTAATAATATTCAATAATCTGTGACACGCTTAATAAAGACATTGGGTGTCATTTGTATAAAGTTTCTTTACATGCGTTCAAACCGATTCACACATCATATGAGAACGAAAGATCGGTTTGATATCAGGATGAATGGTGGACTTGATAACGATGCATATTTAATCATCGATCTTCTCCTATTTTTTCTTTTCAGTTGTAACCATTGTGTCAGATTTTGTTGTGAGGTGATCCATGTAGCTTTGATCATGCATCTATAATTCGATATCACTAGCCCAACTATCGTAATTGGATCATGTCAACTTTTCTGATAAGAGTGGAGAGGTGACATAGTTGGTGAAAATACTTTTCAAACAAGAGGAATAAGCAAAACCATCCATAAGTTTACGAAAGAAGAGAAATATCACAAGAACGGGAAGAAATAGGGGTTGTTTGAACAAGTAGTCGTATTTCCTTTTATGAGAAAAAAATATTTGAGGGCAGATCTGGACCCCTGACAGAAAATCGAGTACAGCGGCGAAGGAGATGTCTTGATCAGAGGTGAGATGTGTCATCACGCGCGGCAAAGAAAGGTGGCACCTGAGGCCCATGCGCAGAGGAAGAAGCGGCGTGTGTGGGCGCGTGCAGAAGAGGTTTATGAAAATTTTCTGAATATAGATCAGATCTGAGCAGACGCTTCTGTCTATGGAGATGGTGTGTTGAAAATTCGTCGGAATCACTAGAAGCGGTGGCGCCAATGTGATGGTGACTGGAGAATTTTGAAAAATTGATGTCAAAATGAGTGACGGCAGTGGATGGAGGCAAGTCGAAGTTAGGATACGGTTTGCAGAAATAAATTCTCACTAGAAGACAGTGAGTCAACTAGGTAAAACACGGTGAAGGGTTGCCTCTCAGTAGGCTCTAGATACCATGTTAAAATACAAAAGGATAAAAGGCATTTAAATAATTTGTGTGTTTGAATAGCACTACGAAAGTTATATTATATGGTAAATTATACATCTTGTCGTATTAATCTTATCGTATTAATTACATAGAGAATATACTAAGATATATTATATTCTATTCTAGAATATTCTATAGAATATTATATATATGATTGGAGAGAATACCATTTCAATAGTAGGAATATTCAAATTATTTAGTTACCTGGACGATAAATAAAACAGAAAGGCAAAAGCTAGCCGCGGCAAGAAGAAAAGCCCCTAGTATCCATTGTGAATTCCCTGTAAGGTACGTATCACTTGCTCCCATTTTTATATTGTGAAAAATATCAATAATCAATGGTATTCCTTTATATAATGTCATCGTTAATGCTCCTGCTATGGACACCACTGTACCAATAATTTTTGCATGGCTGCTATGCTGTTTCAAATTTAGATTTTCCATCCTACAAGATTAAATATATTTTTTATTTTTCGGAAACTCATAAAGTTCACTTCTTTTTTAATTTTCAAATTTAAATAATAAAATATTTATTTTAATTTTTTATAAAGGTAAATTATTGAATAAAAATAAAAAACAGAAAATAATGAGAGATATTAAATTTAACCCATCAAATAGTTAGGAAAAACAATAATTTGACACATCCAACCTATCCCTAAAATAAGAAGTGAATCCCACCAAAGGTCATAATAAATAAAAAAAGTTGCATTGACTATTCTATCTACGCATGCAATTCCTTCTCTAAAAATGTGAGATATCTTAAATCTAAAGAAACGTATAGTGTGTAAAGTATTCTTCCATTATTTAAAAGATGTCAAGGGACAATATTCACAGTAGAAAATGTACGAATGACCAACATTGAATTAATTCAAGCCAAAGATTTCTACAATTCCTTTTGTTAGCATATTCGATAGCAAATATTATTTCATGCAAATCAGCTTGAAAGAAGGTGCAGACTCCAATCTTAGTTGAGAAAACTCCCAATAATGTTTCTAAATTATCCCTACATATGTCACCACTCACCACAAGTTGATATTCCAAGATTTTCTCTTAAACCTCCATCTGTGTTGCACTTAATTCAATTATGATTAGGAAAGTACCAATGAACTTGCATAATTTTAGGTGCAAGAGGAGGTCAACATTTGATGTCAAAGCATTTAATAATTGTAAACTCGTGAATTAAAGAGTACATGTGCTACTTGAGAGAAATAGATGTCATATATACCAATTGTTTAACATGAAAAATGTCATTATCAAAGACAATTTGACCGTTTTGAATTATGATATTATTTCTTGTGTGCCAAGTTTTCCAAAAATAAAATTATTATGATGAGAGTCATGATCAAATTTTGAATTTTAGAGTTTCAGCTTCTACCAGCAAGTTTGAATAAGCTTTCATAACTAGTTATATCAATGTTCATGCTAAACAATTGATTCATCTAATGCCAGAAAAGTAAAGTGTACTTGCATATAAGAAATAAATGGTTTACGATTTCCACATCATGATTGTAGAGAGAGCACCTCGAAATCATATGCATTCCCCTTGAAATCAAGTTGTCTTCTATTGCAATATTATGCATTAGCTTCAAAGTCACTAATGACTTAACATAAGGTATATACATGTGTCAAATAAATTTTGTCTAAGAAGGTTCAATGTGATCCCTCTTGATACAGTTGTAAGCATCTTTAAAAGATAGATCACCATTTATAGATCTTGTCCAAATGAGTTCATCGCCAGTAGTATTATCATATGAAAATTTAAGCTTCAAAATGTCTTCAACAATTTGAGGATTCAAAATGGATAACCATGAGGAATGTTCCAATTGATATCTTCGATAATAGAATTAACCTTAGTAGTTTAGATAAATTTAGAATATCCATTGGAATACTAAGTGTAAATCTTTAATTTTGTATCCCAACTAATTGCCAGACCCAAAATTAATGTCCTTTTCATTACCAAAATGCCATCTACTACCTTCCTCTAGAAAAAAAAATGAGTGATTAATGTGAGGTCATATTGAAGAAGTAATATGGGGCATGATTGGTTTTTTGTGTATGAAGTATCAAATAATAAGCATAGAAGACCATTGATGATTGATAGTCGACAACTTCCAACAAAGACATAATCAACCTAATTTGTTTATTGTCTTAATATCTCTCAAACCAATACCTCATTTAGACAAAGGTGAGGAAATAACCTTGCAAGATGTGGTAATCATATTTGTACTGTCTATGCTACCTATCCATATACTTTTTTATGCAAGAAACCAGTTTGTTAAGAATATTGATTGACCAGTAACAAATCTTAAGGTTATACAAAAACACGTGTTATATGACTGACTACACATCTGTTATGATATGAAGATAATGAGTTATAGGCTTTTCTTTGAAAATAGGAACTCCAAGATAGTTTAATGGTGTTTGTCTCACAATGAATCCAAGAATATCTGCAATGTGCGTCAACCTAGATCCAAAACTACCTCAACCATAAAGCTTACACTGGTTGATGTGTTGACAAGAACTCTGACCATATTCCTGAAGGAGATGGTTAATGACTTGTGCCTCTTTCCTAGTAGCTTTGCAGAATATCATAAGGTTATCTGGAAAAAAACGGGTGGCTAGGAATGGTTGTCTTAACAAGTGATATGCTTGTCAACTTTCCATGATCCACTAACATAGAGAAGTGCCTATTAAGTGTCTCTTTAGCAATGCATAAGAGCAAAAGAGACACAGAATTTTCTTGCCTCACTCCTCTAAAGCAAGAAAATAATATTTCAACTTTCCCATTTATCATGATTGATAAGTTGGCTGAGTGTATAATAGTAAAAATCCAATTACAAAACTTTTGATCAAAGTCAAATTGAACAAGGACTTTTAATAAGATATTGTCAATCTAAACTATCAAAGGCTTTTCTAATTTCTATCTTCAAAGTCATACTACCTCCAAAGGAGTTCTTGTCTAACATATTAATGGCTCTTGAAGTAATCCCAATGCACTCATAAATATGTTTGTCTTTAATGAAGCCTATTGGTGCTCTGGAAAAAATTCGGAGCTGAGATGGTCAACCTGTCTGCAATAATCTTAATGATGATTTTAAATTGAAAATTCGCAAGTGCAAGAGGTCTATATCGCTCAATAGAATCTATTTCATTTTGTTTAGGTATCAAAATCATATTGACTTATTTGAGATTATGAATGATCAAACTTTTTCAAGAATTGATCACACCAGTCTGTACTATATCCAAATAAGCTTGGAGAAAACATTGCCCAAGCCATCAAGGCTTGGAGAAGAATTATCATTCATATTGTGCACTACATTCTTAATTTCCTCTAATTTAGGCATTCTAATGAAATATTCATTATATGCAAGAGTTATAAGTTGTGGGATAATTCTCTCCACAAAATCAGTATAACTGCAATTTTAAAAACATGTTTATCTAAGTCAGTGTCATCCGACAAAAAACATTGTCATGCCTCATTCTAGTGATTTTGTTACTAACATATCTCAATTTAACTGTATTGAAAAAACCTTTGTTTTTCTATCTTTAAACTTAAATCACTTATTTCTTATCTTGTTTCTCTAAACTGGTCTTATATATGCAATGACACACGTGTGTGTGTGTGTGTGTGTGTGTGTGTGTGTGTATATATATATATATATATTCAAAGATGAAAGATGATGGTTGAAAATTATCAATCTTGCTGAAAAACATAAGATAAATTTAAAAGACTGACCTTGAAATTAGAGCAAGTATGAAGGTAAAAGCTGGGACAAGGTCAACCATAGCAGATGCCAACGTGGGAGAGCTGCATCTAATTCCAGTGTTCATCAAAATCTGCACTGAAGTACTACACACACATGTTGCTCGTCATCAATCAAACGGGATAAATTCTGATCAGTACAATAATAATTATTTCCGCATACCTTAGGCAGCTGAGAAGAAACAATCTGCAGTAAATTGATGATGAAATAGGAGGAGGAGCTCTTTTTCTATGGTAGAAAAGAGTGGATGGTAGAAGAAAACATAGAGCAAAAAGGTTTGAGTAAAAAGTGAAAACATAAATACTCATTCCATCGTTGGTTGCTGCTTTAATCAGAGTGTTACCGCCCATTTCCAGGAATTGAGCTGTAACCATTGCTGCTGTTACAGCTGCTCCTTCGCTCACCATTTTTTCTCACTCTTTTTCTTTTTCTTTGACTTTTTTCCTTTAACGTATATAACTTTATTGTCTTTTGCGTTTTTCTATGATCACATGTGCTAGGCTTGTTAGATAAATTAACATAACTATTGCAGATATAAGCTGTCACCAAATTATTTTATCCCTAACTAACGTGGCAAAAAGAAATTATAATAAGATAAACTAATTTCAAAAGAAAATATATATAATGTATACTACTGATTTAAAAAAAAAAAAATCTATATTCTTTAAATATGTTTGCACGTATTAAGTGTGGCCGCAATTGAATATTACAATCCTTTAAAAACAGTCACACACAGCGTGGCCTCAATTGAATAAAAGGCATGTTGTCTTTTTTTATGAGAACGGTTTTAAGGTCTTGTCAAATTGAGGCCGGTTGACAAGAGGACAACCTGACAGCAAGTTGAACAACCTATATTCAACAAATCAGCGAGTTTTTTTAATAAAGATATTTGAATTAATAATAAATTTATTCTCATTTATAAAAATAACATAGTTTATAAAAGTATTTGGACCAATAATATATCTTATAGCTATATAAAAACATTTGGTTCAACAACAAATTTGTTATCATATTCATAATTGGAATTTATATATTATCTTTTTAAAAAAATATCAAATAAATAAATATTCTTTATTAAAGAATATGAACTAACACTATAAAAAAAGATGTCATTACCCATGTCATTTAGTGACGTGATATACATGTAGCGAAAAATGGGAGTTGCGACGTGTATATCACGTTACTAAATATTTATTAATTAAATAATAGGGATAACGTCTGAACATGAGAAAGTCATAAATTTTTTAAAAAAATTAGTTGTGATTTGGTTTCCACATCGCAACATAAAAAAGTAAAACTAGAAAATCAAAACGTTACGCTTTCAAGAGGGGAGAATTTTAAATTTTTCAGAATTTAAGTTGTGGCGTGTAATTCACGTCGCTATCTAAATTCAAAAATAAAAAAACCAGCAAGTGAGAAACATGACTGTATTGAAAGTGATGGTTTGACACCTTTTATCTAGTGACATGACGACCACATCACTATTTTTGTATGTTTCCAATTAGTGACGTGGGAAACACATTACTGGGAAAATTCAAAATTAAAAAAAAAATATTGGAAAACATGACCCTGACTATGAATTGATGTGAAACACATGAGAAGTTTTCGGCGTGGCTCCCCCGTCGCTAATAAAATTTTTATAAAAAAAAAGGAAAATGTGAACTTGACTTGCAATTGATGTCTTTATGACCGTTGCAAGTTTCCGACATGAGAAACACGTGGTTGACCTGCGACATGCTACCCACGTCGCAACCTCCCTTATATATTCAATTTTTTCCATTCCCAGCAGACGCACATTTGTTCAGTTTACCTTCTCTTCTTTCCCAACCATTTCCAAACGCTCTCTCACTCTTCACAAACCCTTTCTTCACTTCCAAACCCTCTCTTCATTCCCTATTTTTGTTCTCATTTTACATCAAAGGTATGAACTTCATATATTTCTTCTTATTTTTTCTTCAGTTTTTTTTTAATTTTTAATTTTTACTTTTTAATTAATATTTTCTGATTTTAAATTTATAATGTTTGTTGTTCAAAGAGTAATATTTCTCATCAAGATTCAAAATTATTGTTCAAGCTTTGTTGTTGCTTTATTGAGGTATTATTGCAATTTCAATTTTTTTTCTAGATTTGTATGAATGAAATTATTTGGTTGTTGGGTTGTTGATGTGAAATTTTTTTTAGTTGTTATTATTTTTTTCAGATTTTATTAGGTTATAAATTATAATATTAGATTTATATATTATAAAAAATGTTAATATATTATTTAATACAAAAATATATTTTATATGAATAATATATTATTTTAAATATATATAGATTTATCTAAAACAGATTTTATGGTATATTTTATATTTAAAATATATTTTATTTTATTTTATTAAAAACAAATATATTATATCTTTATTAAAAACATAATAAAAATAATTTTGTTAGATTTAATAAAACATAATTTATAATCAAAACAAATATATAAAATGTTAATTAAAAACTGATATTTTTAAAAAATAGATTTATTTGTATAAACAAGTTTATTTTAAAAAAAACAGCATTTAAAACAAATAAAATTTATAAAATAATTTTGTAAAAACAGAAAATTTAAAACAAATAGAAAAAATATTAATTCAAAAATAATTAATATAAAGTTTTTTTTATAAACAAATTTATTTTTAAAAAACAGAATTTAAAACTGATATTTTTAAAAAAAATAGATTTAATTTTATAAACAAATTTATTTTAATAAACAGAATTTAAATCAAACAAAAATTATAAACTAATATTTAAAGAATAGAAATTTTTAAACAAATAGAAAAAATATGTAATAACTAGATATTATAATATCTAATAACCAGAAATTTTAAAACAAAAATGGTAATATTTAAAAACAAATAGAAAAAATATGTAATAACTAGATATTATAATATGTAATAACTAGAAATTTTAAAACAAAAATGGTAATATTTTAAAACAAATAGAAAAAATATGTAATAAAAGAAATTTTAAAACAAATAGGTTAAAATATATAACTAGATTTTATATACAAAATATGTTATGTAGATTTATTAAAAATAGAAAAAAAAAATTATTAAAAACAGAATTGTAATATTTTTATTTTTATTTTTATAGTAAGAAAAGATATATTATGAATAAAGATATATTAAGTAACATTTTTATTAATTTAAGTAAGTATAAATGTTAAGTATAGTTATAAAATGTAGTATATATAGTTGTGAATTCTACAATTTGATTAAACATGTACAGTATGAAATGTATTTATGTTTAAAATAATTTTAAAAAATTATAATATTTCACATATATTAAAATCACATTTTTAGTTAAAATGATAATGATAGTACAAATGTGCAGTATGGAATATTATCGTAGTTGGATGTACGATAGAACGTTACCAGAAAGACGTGGACTTACACAAAATTTTGAGGAAGGAGTTAAAGGGTTTATCACGTTGGCATTTGCTCAAGAATGTTGTCGAAGTGAAAGAGGAGTAAGATTTCGTTGTCTTAAATATGAATGTAGACCTATAATTAGTGACTCAGAGGAAGTAGAACGTCATTTGAAGAGAAGGGGTTTCATTAAAAATTATTGGGTTTGGACATATAATGGAGAACAAATGTCGAGTAATGTACCAGAGACTACCAATACGCATACATCAAGTAGTCGATCACATATGAAATTTGAGGAACAATTTAATTTGATCGATGATATGGTCGGCAATGTCTTTGGGGTAACTGTGACATATGATGAACCTCAAGATTTTGATGAGGAAGAGTTGTCGAATGAGGAAGCGCAAAGATTTTACAAATTGTTGAAAGAAATGAATACGCTGTTGTTTGAGGGGTTAGCAGACTCAAAACTATCAATGTGTGTGAGATTATTGGCCGCCAAGTCAAATTGGAATGTTCCTTATCAGTGTTTGGAATTCTTTGTAAAAATGATGTTGGATGCAACTCCTACGAAAGACAACTTGCGTACAAATTATTATGATGCAAAGAGGTTGGTTTCAAAGTTGGGTTTAGAAGTACGAAAGATTAATTGTTGCATAAATGGTTGCATGTTGTTTTATGACAGTGAGCTTGGTACTAATGATGGAGCATTGGAGGAATGTAAGTTCTGTAAGAGTCCGAGATATCAAGTTCGTAGTAAAGCCATTAGCCGTAAACAAAAACGTGTAGTAGTGAAGTCCATGTTTTATTTTCTGATAATACCAAGGTTAAAAAGACCGTTTTCTTCAATTCACAATGCAAGTCAAATGACATGGCATCATACAAACAAAACAAGTTCAGGCACTATACGACATCCATCTGATGGTGAGGCATGGAAGCATTTTGATCGGGTACATTCTAATTTTGCTGCAGAACCAAGAAATGTCAGACTCAGATTATGTTCTGATGGTTTTACTCCATATGTCCAAGCGTCCACAATTGCATATTCTTGTTGGCCAATTATCATAACCCCTTACAAACTCCCTCTAGAGATGTGTATAACAAAACTATACATGTTTTTTACTTACCTAATTCTAGGACCGTCAAGTCCAAAAGCCAGAATCAATGTGTATTTACAACTTTTAATTGATGATTTGAAGAGGTTGTGGATTGAAGAATGGACTTACGATATATCTTGCAAACAAAAATTTACTTTGCAAGCTGCCTTGATGTGGACTATTAATGACTTTCCCCCATATGGAATGTTATCTGGTTGGGGTACGCATGGCAAAATGGGATGTCCGCATTGCATGGACTTTACAAAGGATTTTAAGTTGCAATTCGGGGGGGGGGGGGGGGGGGGGGGAGGGGAACTTTATGGTTTAATTGTCACCGCATATTCCTACCACAAGACCATGTTTTTAGAAGAAACAAGACTGATTTCAAAAATGATGAACGAGTAAAAGATTTTCCTCCCTCTCGGTTGTCATCAGATAAAATATGGAATCGAGTTTGTGAACTGCCAAAATTCACAGATTATGGTGAGGCATGCAGAATTCAAGGATATGGGGTCAACCACAATTGGACAAAAAGAAGTATATTTTGGGACCTCCCATATTGGAAAGATAATTTGTTGCGACATAATCTTGATGTTATACATATTGAGAATAATTTTTTTGATAATGTATTTAACACAGTGATGGATGTTCAAGGCAAAACAAAAGATAATGAGAAGGCTAGAAGGGACATGGAAATTTTGTGTGGTAAAAAAGACTTGGAGTTAAAGCCTCGACCTAATGGAAAATTATTGAAACCCAAGGCTAATTACAATCTAACTTCCCAAGAAGTTAAAGCGGTTTGTCAATGGTTAAATGAATTGAGAATGCCTGATGGTTATGCTTCAAATTTAGCAAGGTGTGCTGACGCCAAAACTGGAAAGTTGCATGGAATGAAAAGTCATGATTGCCATGTTTTCATGGAACGATTGCTTCCAATTGCATTCGCTTCACTACCCAAACATGTGCTTAATCCACTAACTGAAATAAGTCAATTTTTCAGAGATATTTGTGGGCCAACTTTAAGAGTCGATAACATCAATAAGTTGGACCAAAATATTCCAGTAATTCTATGTAAGTTGGAACGAGTTTTTCCACATGGTTTTTTCGACTTTATGGAACATCTACCTGTGCATCTTGCTTATGAAGCTTATCTCAGCGGCCTTGTTCAATATAGGTGGATGTATCCCTTTGAAAGATTCATGGGTGATTCAAAGCGATCAGTGAAAAATAAAGCTAAAGTTGAAGGATCAATATGTGCACTTACTTGCATCAGGAAACATAACATTTTTGTAGTCATTATTTCGATCATTTGATGTTAACTCCAAGAAGCATAAGGAATAAATTTAACGTTAACCAAAGAAGTCATTTTACCTTGTCAGTCTTCGGTCTTCCTGTCGTCCCTCTGAAAAGGAGAATGTGAATTGGCTAACCCAAAAAGAATTGCAATCTGCACATGTTCATGTCTTGATTAACTGCGTTGAAGTTAAACTATATCTTGAGTAAGTATTACCCAACTACCTATTTGTCTTTACAGGTTGAATTATTACCTTCTAACTAAAAGTATGTTTGTTTATAGGGCATTTAGCACTTCTTATTTTCAAAGCACCGGCGAACAAGCAACTACCGGTTACATACATGCATCTTTTCCAGCATGGTTCAAGGAACAATTGTCAAGCATTGTTGCACCGACTCGAGAAATACTCCATTTAAGAAACATGTCCAGAGGCCTTATTCAAAGAGCAATTGAATGGCACACATACTTTGTAAACGGTAATAAATTTCACACTCGGGCTTGGACAGAAGGGAAAAAACCATAAATAACGGTTATTTGTAAAAGGAGTTACAGATGGCGGTGAAGACGACTTTTATGGCGTTGTTACGCATATTTACGAGTTGGCATACAATTACTTGGACTCGGAAAATAGAGTTGTCTTGTTTTATTGTGATTGGTATAATCCATCTGCCAAGGGCACAAAAATAGATAAGAAATATAACACTTTTGAGATTCGAATGGACATAAGGTACAAAGAGTATGATCCTTTCATAATGTCACATATCATTAAGCAAGTTTATTTTGTTTCTTACCCTTGAAATCAGCCACGTAAATGTGGATGGTGTATTGTGATCAAAACAAAACCATTGGGTCATATTGAAACTAACGATCTAGTGGAAGATGTTTCTTACCAAGACGATGAAATTTCTCAAATTAATGGTGTGGTTGAAGTTGAGCAAGTTACAAATTTGTGTGATACAATGGTCGAAGGTCATTAAATTGATGCATCTTTGTTGTTGGTAGAAAATAATGTGGATGAAGAGCATGAAGAGTTTGGAACTGAGGACACTATCAGGTCAGATGATGAAAATAATATGGATGAAGAGCATGAAGAGTTTGAATAGATCATTTTTATTAATTTTTACTTAATGTATTATATGTGATCTTCGGATCAGGTTACTTAATTTTACTTAATGGATGAAAAGAATTTTTACTTATTGTTTGTATATTTTGTGTTGATTTATTTATTGACAACTCTCTCAAAATAGATCAAATGCCACCCCGACTTGACAAAGGTAAGGGTAAGACCCAGCCCCGTCAGAAAGCAAGGGTACGTGAGGTACCTCCCTCATCCATGTATGCTTCTCGCCCACAGAGTCAGGAAGATCCAATGTCTATGGATACTTCTCAGCCATTTATGACATTACTCTCCTCCTCCCATATGGTTCCATATGGGAGTTCAACTTTTATTAGCCCGTTTGGGCATTCTCCGTCATCATACCAGTCTGGAGGGATCCTTTATGCAGCAGCCAGGGGGATCTACTTACCCACATGTACCGACATCCTTCATGCAGCAGCCTGGGGGATCTACTTTTCCACATGTATTGTCATCCTTCATGCAGCAGCCTGGGGAATCTAGTTTTCCACAGGTATCATCTTCTTTTACGCAGCATCCTAGAGGATCTATTTTTCCTCAGCAGTCTTCTTCCACGCAGCTGCCTGGGGGATCTACTTTTCCTCAGCAGACTTACTTCACGCAGCAACCTAGTGGATCTAGTTTTCCACATCCTACCCAGGTACCATCATCCTTCTTGCAGTTGCCTGAGGGATCTAGTTCCCGCATTCCACATCCCACACACATACATGCGCGTCAGGAGCAGGATGACCCTATTCAGGAGGATGCTGAAGTTCATGAGGAGCAGGAAAATCCTGTTGTAGAATAGCATATGGTGGTTGAAGGGCGACATGTTATTAAGCCCGATGGATCAGCGTAAGTTTTAATTTAGAATACTTATTTAACTATATATTTCCATTTCATACTTAATGAATACTTATTCTAATTTTTGTTGTTTAGTTTTGATCTGTGTCGGCCTGCTGCAAAAGCTATAAACCGGGTCATTCAACTAATGTATAAAAAATTGATAAAGTCTTTTGGAGAGCTGACAGAAGATGAGAAAGATGAATGGTTTGACAAATTTAAGGTAAATTGTATTTTTATTTAAGTTATGTTATTTTATAATTATTTTTTGTTATAATTATCTAACAATTTATTTGAATGTCATACAACATTGCAGGAAAGGTGTACGTGGCACATCATGGACGAGTATAAAATTAAAAAAAAAAATAAAAGTAAGACATCTGGACGACTATCTGACATGCTTAGGCATGCTAGATTACGTTGGGAGGAGCAACAAATTCGTCCTAACTGGATAGGCCAGGAAGTTTTTGAGGAACTTATTGAGTATTGGAAAACAGAAGATTTTAAGAAAAAATATGAACATGTAAAGAAAATAAGAGCATCTGAATCAGGGGGCTGCCTTAATACAGTATGAAGTATCAGTATCGGCGAACATGCTCGATGAATGGTACTTATAACTATTTTTTTAATGTTGTTTTTTGATAATTTATTTGTTATATATATTTATTTATTTAATTCAACTCAATAATTTTAATTAAAAAAAGGATTTGGGGAGACACCCACGGATTAGTGAGCTGTTCGTGAAGACCCAAACCAAAAAATCGGGGGAGTTTGTTGACGCTCGTTCCAAATCAACTTTGGTAACTTGTTTATATTTCATTATTTTATTTAATTATTTTATATAACAAAATTGTTTAACCTATATTTAATTTAATTTTTTATGTATGTTTAGGAGGTGTATCAGAAACTGCCCGCTCAATTTCTAATAGATAATCCTTAGTATACACCGATTGGGAATGATCTGCTTGATCCATGTGTGGATATTTATATTTGGGGTTTATCAACTGGCGGAAAGGGAGATAATGAGTGTTTCTTTGGTCTTGGATCTTTGGCTTCTGACTACAGAAAAGGAGATAGAACTTTATTTCAAAGACTTGAAGATGGGGAAGGAACATCTCGTCCACAAGAATATTGATACCCGAAATGATGGAGACAATGAGACAACTGGCTCTAACTGAGGTGAGACGCGAGACGGCGACACGCGAGGCAGAGGTGAGACGCGAGACGGAGGCACGTGAGGCTGTACTAAAGGCCGGAATTGAGGAAATGAAGAAGAGGAAATCTGAGATGGAGGAGCGAATGCGATAATTTTTTGCCTCACAATCGAACCATCATGTCCAGGAAGATGAAGACGAAGAAGATATGTTTAGTAATGATGATGAATAACTTTTTTATTACTATTTATATTTGTGGCGTGAATATCCTGTGACTAATACTTTTATAGTTTTTAATGATTATAATTATTAGAAAATTTCATTTTTTTAATAAAAAATTATTTTAATTTTTGCATTTTATTGTTTATTAATTAGTTTTTAATGATTATTAAATTTTGTATATTTTTAAATTACAAATTTTTATTTATTTTTTATTAAATAATTAACCTGCGAAATAAATATCATGTGGGTAGCAGATTGGAAAATAAAATTCATCAGTGGCATGATATTCACGCCACTAAATTATAATAGTTTTGACTTTTGTGACGTGAATTCCTTGTCACTTATTAGTGACGTGATATTCACATCACTATATGTGCTTCAGATTTTATGTTTTGTGATGTGGGATCCATGTCACTAAATTAGTGACGTGATATTCACATCATTGTATGCTAAGACTGACATCCCTGCTCGTTTCAGAATTGATACGTTGCGATGTGAAAAGCTTGTCACAATTTAGTGACGTCCTTTTCACGTGGGAACCAAGTCCAAATATTTTTGTATGTTGTGACGTACTAACCATGTCACAATTTAGTGACGTGATATTCATGTGGCAAAAGTTGCCACGGGTGCTCCTGCGACGTGTTTTACCGACGTCGCTAATTTTGGTTAGTGATGTGATTTTTGCCTTAGTGCATGATTTTCACGTGGGAACTGACTGTATTTTTTGTAGTGTAAAATATTAAAAAATATTTATAAATATACCATAATTAAATTTAATTAAAATCAATTATACAACATAATTAAATATTAATAAAATTGTAGGTAAATAGGTGATAATGATTCATAAAAAGTATATTAATGGGATACATAAATTTAGGCAATTTCTTAATCCATCCCTTGATACTCTTAGCCACCTAGCGCATTTCCTTTTATGCACACTGCTTCCGGAGCTGTATCTTCGGACGCACCCTTTTTTTCTTTAGGCTGGATACTTCTGGAGACACATTGTCGCACCCTAATTTTTTACCCTAAGATCCCCTCTTTGTTTTTTTTTGCATAACATATTAGGTCATCATCCATGCATAACTAACCGCTTTATCTAGCTTTGTCTGTTTTGTTTCTTTTAAGGACAGATGCTGCTGCAGAGGATTCAGGTCCTGAGGGCTGTGTTGTGTGTGTGTGTTTGTGGAGGTTCTCTGGTTCTGCGAGATTGTGCCCTCACCCTTTTTTATCCCTAAACCACTACCAAGCTTTTTCTCCCTCAAGACTCCTCAGCTTTCCTCCCACATACACTTTGGCCTTTGTACCCACTGATATTGCAGATGACCCTTAAAGACTGACCACTGGTTGTGTGGCAAAGGTGTATTATGAGACGTTCTCCCCCTCTGTAAGCTCCTCAAATTGAAGAGGTGTGTTTGATCTTTGTTCTTGAGTAATGGCCCATCAAGAAAAATTCACTTTGGGAAGGAATTAGAAGTTTGAAACCCAGATGCAAATGCAAGACCTTTGACTCGTCACAAGTTTACAAGATCAAGTTCAATTTTGTTGAGTTTGGATAAAAGTCTCGAATCAAGTTTATACTAGAAGTTATCAAAGTGGAGTCCAAGACTTTTGTTCCAATTGATTAGTTGTTCTTACAAAGCTCAAATTCAAGATTGCAAGACTGTTAGCTTAATAACAGGATTATGACCCATCCACCACTCAAACGTTCAAGTTATAAATTCAAAAGAAATTGTTTGGATCAAATAAGAACAAGTTTCATCATTTTTATTCAAAAAATTCAAGGTCACAAAGTGCAAGGTGGTTCTTTACCAGATTCGCATTTTACGTTCACATGTTCTTTACAAGCATCCAAAGCTACATAATATAATTTATACAAGAGAGCTATAACAGATTTGTACAAAGAAATTAATGACAGACTTTTACAAGGAGGCTACATTAATATAGCCATTTGTCATTGCGTTCAAAAGTTCTTTTTGATCATCTCCAGTCACCTCCTGAGAAATTTCATGAGTGTTCGCTATATGACGTGGCTTTGTTGATAAGCATGACATGCTGGAACCTGCTGTTTTCTCACGTATAGTGGTTTTATGAACAAATCCACAAAGCCTAAGCTCTACGCAGCAAGACCAAGACCAATAAGCTAGTAGCAGTTGCCATCGTCCTGTGTTTTTATCTTCAACAAAAGTAATGTCAATAATAAAGGCCACCATGTTTCATGCATACTGACCCTAGCAATGTGAAGTTCCTGCAAACAACCTAACTACATCGTCTACGGAAAGCAAGTCAGTTCCAACACCATTTGAGGGATTCCGAGACAAAAGTCGAATTCCTTAAATAGTTCAACCTCGCTTTGAGCAGGCTTCAAACGTCGGTGGAGTGGGTGCTTCCAAGTCTATTGAGACACGGGCAGACGATGTTACTAAGATGTGTTGCTTCGAAAAGACGGCTCTTATATTTTCGCAACGATAACCTGTAATAGCAACAAAGCGAGCAAACTCGTAATTAAAAGAAGCTGCCCAACGAGAAGACATAAACGAAAAACCTTCATTTCACGTTACCTGGATCAAGTGTAAAAGGACGTGATTCGTAGAACACCAGAGGTTTCAGAACGAAATAAACCTGCAGGCATAAACCAGAATAAGTGACATGAGTGAGTGAGGGTACAAAAGAGGTTTTCAAATGAAGTTCAAGAGGGAATCGGATTGATCACAGGGTATAAGAACAAGCATCAGGATCTGTTCTGCATAAACCATATTCTGACAATGTCGTCCGTGCTTCCATGACTACTTCACCTGCAAAACAGCAAGAGTATTACTTCTATTCAAAACTTGAGTATTGACCTAAAAAAAACAAGTTTCTTACTCTAAGTCATATCTCAGATTAATACCTACGGAAATACCTCTGATTTTCACCTCAAACAACCCCTTGATGATAAAACTCGGCATTATGGATCTTCAACCCAAGTCCTTGTCGTCAATCTCATCAGCGCGTAGAAAGAAAAGAAGAGGATGTCAGGAAACCTTGAAAGGATACTTTTGGAATGAAATAAATTTTCATCAAATGTCATCAGCCTTGCGAAATACAACAAGAAAGTTTTAGGAAATTCCAAAACATGGAGAGAGAGAGATTGAGACAATTACTCAAACAACTAACCAGTTGGATACCAGACATTTCAAAACAAAAGCAATCAATAGCAACAAATCGGGGAAAGAATCGAGAATATTTATCGCAAGAATCACTCAATCCAAAGCAAGATCAAGCTTGAGGGATATGGCTACAATCAATCGAATATTCGGATACGTCAAATTAAGGTCAATTGCTGAGAGTAATCACGGTTTTGGCAAGAATTTGAATTAATCTGCAGCTTTGAAATATAACCAAGACATTTTCAAAAGTTTCCTAATCGGCCTCAGAAGTTGTTTTGAATCAGAATATATTTTCGTCATATTCAAAAGGAAAATTATGGGCAATATCCAAAAGGATACCACCAGAATAACCTTCCAAAAATAGCACAGCAAATCAGAACAATCAGGGAATCAAGTCTTTCACCATAGTATTAAAGTCTCAAATCCCAATCAAGCAACAGATCGTATCAAACAATTTCAAACAACTTCAAATTCCAAACTTTCCAAATCTGAAACCAAATCCTATCAGGCAACCGAAATTTCCCAAACAAGTATCAGACAAAGAATAACAGTTTTAAACATGTGAAATCGTTTCAGCATTAAATCGAGTTTTCAAAGCTTTCCAAACAAATCAGACAACACTTTATTCCCTTCCAAAACCAGCATCAGACAAAATCAAAAACTTGCAACAAATTGAAATCACATTTCCAATACAGCATTCAAGAGCTTTCCAAACAAAATTATTCATCATAAGCCTATATAAGAGGGCACATTTTCATCAGAAGGACGTAACGAATTTCACAGAGAAAAAACATCAACCTCACTCAACCAACTATCAAAAACCAACACCAAGATCAAAAGCGACCGCTCATCACATCATTATACCAGAAAACTATCCATAACAAAAACCCCAATCATACACCCATCAAACGTTCCTTAATTCATATCAGTTAACTAATAAACCAGAATTCAAAGCCAGATACCAACCAGTCCAAAAGAACCATTCCTAAACCAGAAATTTCCACCATCTAACAATACGCAACTTGAAAAGGCTCAGAATCTCAATACGAGCTCCTTCATTGCCCTCATATCAGAAAACCACCCAGCACACGGTCTAAACATCATAAATCAATCATAAACTAATAATCAAACTACCTAATCATTCACAAGATCAGAGCAACATCACGACGTACACACATACACAGACATACACATACGAAGCATAGAAAGGAGGAGGAATTCATGAACGAAGGAAGGATCAAGGACTTAGCTTTTGGGAGAGTCTTTGTTTGTCATCATCATCGACGTCGTTCCAAATCGCGCCTCCATCTTCAACCTTCACCGCCGTTTCCTTTTTCCATTTTTTCGCTTTACTCATATAACCATTGTAAATTGTAAAATCATGAAAAATATAGTGGATTTGGGTATTGGGACTGCTGGGGTGAGGGTTTTGATTGTTCTGAATGTTTGATCGAGAGAGATGAGAACGGCGACGAGGAGGGTGGCGGCGTTCGATTTAGGGTCTCAAAACCCTACATTTTGAGAGAAGCGAGAGCGAGTCTGGTAGAGAGAAGAGAGCATTATATCTCTTTTATTTTTATTTTTTACTTTAAACGAATAATCATGTACACGTGTACACACGCCACATCTCGTGCACCTTTCGTTTTATCCGTTAGATTGGCACAAACTAGATCTTAAGGTTAAGATTTGAGGGTTCGCGATGGACCCTCTCACCCTCTGCGAACATAGGATCCCTCCGTTAATTTAATAATAGATCCGGTTTTATTTAATTTAACCTTAATTTCTTTTTTTTTTATAATTAAAACCTATTTGTAACTAATTCTTAAAATAATAAACATTTAGAGCTTTTTTTAAAATAATCTTTTTTTTAATAAGAATATAACTTCTTTTTCTTTTAAAATATCAATCTCCTTTTTTTTTCAAATATAACTATGAATTAAAAACTTTTTGTTAAAACCCTCTTAAATTAGTAAAACTCTTTTTTTCAATAATAAAAACTTTTATTAAAATACTAAATTAGAATCTTTTTAAAATAATAATAAAAAACCCTTTTAATTAAAACTTTTAAGACAACCTCTAAACTTTTTCCTTCTTTTAAAGTTAATCTTTAACATAATCCTCAAAATAATAAACCTTAAAAATCAAAGCTCTTTTCTCAATGAACCGTTCCCCATTAGGATCCCTCTTGCGCTTAATCGTGTGCCCGTGCGAGATAGATTAGAACTTTAGTTGATATCATGCCTTACTTGTGCGTTTGTGTTTACTATTGCATGTGATGAATGTATGCTTTTTGTTCTAAATCTTTTCAAAACATTAAAAATCTCGATCCAACGTCGAGTCATTTTCCACCCATGTAAGTCGATTGCTTTCGGGTATCGCCATCAACCTTTGGTCACTAGACACAAGACTAGCCCACTTTGCTAGCACCCTCGCTAAATCTAATATAATCGATTGCATAATTAATATCCAAGGGAAAATCCCATGCATGATAATTAAATTATTGTGCATGGTGCATGTACATTTCATACCTCCCTATAGCTTTCATAGCCTTTAAGATAAGATTATCGTAGACAACTCTAGGATAGACTTCCTAAGTTAGTCCCCCTTAAAATCAATCAACATCTTTAGCTCACCTAATTCTCCACACAAGAGAATTAGATGTGAATCATCTCAAAGAAGGGACATACAATCCCATACCCCACAAAATACAAACAATTTTCAAAAACTGTGGCGGTTTCTTAAGATGATGACTCATCTTTTCTCCTAAACCTAAACAAACTTTAGTATCCTTCAAGAGGAACTACATGTGCTCTGATTCCTTCCCGACAGGATATGTAGGCACAAAATGCGATATCTTGTCGAGCACACTTAGGAATAGAATTCTAGGTCACCTACCCTTAAACCCTTAGCAAAACAAAAAAAAACAAATAACATAATAAAACAAGAGGTTCCTGTAGAGTACTACAGATATCTAGGGTGCTAACACCTTCCCTAGGTATAACCAAACCCCCGAACTTTAGAATCTTAGTTTGCATTTGCATTGCATTGTGGGTAATTCGATCTTTCTCCCTTCCCTTGGATAAATCAAAGACGGTGGTGAAATAAAAGAAATGTGATTCAATTTAATATAATAACTTGGTATCCAATTCTCACCGCGACACATATCTATGGAAAAAGTTCCGTAGATGCATCTCTGAAATTTTATCAGAACAGTTTTTTTAAAACAATCCAGTTTTCTTGGTCGCAGATGGAAATTAACTGTTGGAGATGGAAATTAACTGTTGCAGATGAATATAAAATAACATACATCCGTAAATAAAATAATATGATATATATAAGAAGTAATATGTCATAAACATCATCAAAAAATAGTACATCAATGTCACCAAAATATAGTACATCAAAAAAAAAATATCACAGTCACTACTGTGTGTGCCTAACAACATCTTCATCCCTTCCTTTGCTTATGCCTCTGTCGCCACGTCTGCCTCTACCGCCTCCTCGACCGCCCAGTTTGCGTCTCCGGTCATCGATCCTACCCGTTCTAGAGCGATGTTTGTGGTACATAAGTGCCCCCTCTGCCACCGCAATCATCTCATCCAATACACGCCTGTGGTCAGACCCCTCAGGGAAGAAACCGGCATCAATGCCTGCCCGCCCCATCTCCAATATCTGACGACATCGAGGCAGAACATCCTTAGTGTTGTCCAACTGATGTAGCCATTAACGCAGCTCTAGTCTCTCGGCACTCTGGTCGCCCGAGCCTCGTCCAGTACCATGTGCCTCTGGCAGTCAGGATAGATCTCCTGTATCTGCATACGGGTCATGTCGAGAGAAGCGGAGATAGTTGGGTGTCTGGGTATCGTCTGTGTGTACCCGAACTGCCGCATGACGCGCTCGGGCAAATATGGAACAGTGATGGTCGAACTGCATGCCAAACATCATGAGAATAATGAGATGTCAACAAATGGGCCCATCACACGGTGATCAGCATAGACGTCGTAACGAATGTCCTCGGCAGTCAGGCGATCGAGATAGACTTTGTAAGGGTTGACCGCCTGGTTTCCCCTGTGCGGGAGAAAGGCACGGGCACGCGACACCAGCTCTGTGTAATTAGGCACACTCCCCCACCCAGCGATCATGGGAAAGTGTTGGAATATCCAAGCCTGAAATGAAAATAAAAAACATCATAATCAAGCATTATCACGAATATATAATGAAAATAAATGAAAAAAAGTCGAAGGATAAAAGATTGTTACCACAAGTAGTGACACGCTGCCTGCCACAGTCCTGGTCTTCCACAGGCATCCCTCTCCCAACCTCGAATATGTGTATGCCAGTGTAGCCGCCCCCTAGTTGTACTCATGGATCCATGTAGAATCCAAAAAGTACCTGATATAACCGACATCGGTATATGTGGAGGAAGTGTCCACAAACAGCTGAGTGCCAAATAAAAATAGAAAATAACACCTCAGTACACGCTGCCTGTGTATCTCAACCTCAGCTGGATCACCATCTGCCTGGCGTGCAATATCGAGCGCCTCACCAAATCTACGCGTCAGAAAGGAGAACCTCACATGAGCCCCTCTGGTCTTATCGACCTCCTCAAGCGCATCCAGTAGATCAGCCCCAAGCTCCTCCACCAACATCTCTCTCGCATCCTCCTTCGTCATCCTAGCGTGACGGAGGAGGGTACCCCTGATCGGTATATGTAACAGACATGAGATGTCGTCCAGTGTGATCGTGATCTCATCGTGCGGTAGATGGAAGAAGGACGTCTCAGAGTGCCATCTCTCTGCAAAGCCCATCAGCATCCCGTTTTGGATCAGGCTGTAACCGATCTTACAAAGGTCCTTCAAACCAGAGGCGGCAAGGACATCCTAGAACCAAGCCTCTTGTGGCTGTTCCAAAGATAATATCTTCCGCCCATGGTTATAGAACTTTTACGGTTGACGAGTCTGGAAATTTCCATAAATAAGAAACAATGTTAATAAGAAACAGTGGTACAAGTTATAAATTTCCATTGAAAAAAAGAGACAATTTGAGTAATGTTACCTCTCCATACCAGTCATGTCTGGCAGTATGGTCAGTGCACCCTGTCAGCAGGAACATATCTCAAGGACCCCCTGGGAAACCCTCAGGATCATCATCGTCGTTGTCACTAGCATCCTCCGGTGGTGGGTCATCACCCTCTGAAGGTGGCACCAGATCATCGGCAGGAGGAGGAACAAGAGTATCCTGACGGGGCCGGCGGGAGGACGGGGCCTGTGATGAACCCTCAGTTGAATCTCGATGCCTTTGAGATGAAGAAGTGGATGATGGGGTGGGATACGAGGTCAAGGGAGTGTCCTGGGCATGTGATGAAGAAGGTTGTGCAGTAGGTTGTGCCTCAACTGTATCGGCCTCAGCAACGATGGTCTGGCTCCGCTCGCATCTCACAGATGCATATTGTGAAACCCGTCCAAGTTACAATCTATCGTCTTTGTCTGCCATAATGTCTGCAAGGTATAACCAAGAAAAAAATTAGATACAAATAAATTAAAAAACAAAAAAGAAAAAAATTCACATTTTTTACTTCCTTAGATATATCTACGGAAGAACCCAGAATTCACAACGTTTGATTTGTTCCGGAGCTGCATCTACGGAATTGCCCTAACGTTAATTTGTTCCGTAGATGTAGCTCCGGAACTTCCTGCAACTCCAACAGTCACGACAATGGCGTCCCCTACCCATGGAAATCGATTTTTGAAGCCCTGATCGTCCATTTTAGCCAACAAACAATACCTACATTGTCTCTAAACTATGTTTTTAAAACTATCTAAGGATTTCTACCCCTAAAACTATATTATAACTCGTTTACGGGAAATACTCGAAAATACCTCTGAAACTCGAAAACTTATCGATTATATCAAGCTTTGAATGAGTTGGAGTGTTTTGATCGTTTAAATTAATGCTCCTTGTCGAACTTGATTGAAAAAAATTAAGTTTGGTGAAAAAGGATTTTTTGAGGATTGACAGAGTTTGGAGAGTTTGAGAGTGAAAAAGATGAAAAATGAAGAATGAGGGAGGAGAAAGGAGTCTGACACAAATGTATTCTAATATGTTCCAGAGCTATATAAACGGAAATATTTCGTATATGTAGCTCCGAAAAAAACCAACGTTGCGTAAAAAAAAGGTGCGTCCGGAGATACATCTCCGGAAGAAGGGGGTATTTTTGGAAGCGCACATGGTGCCTAAGAACCCCAAGGGGTGGGGTAAGAAATTCTCTAAATTTAAGATCAATACATCAATTATAAAAAATAACACTAGTTAGTTGGTTCAGTAGTGATTGGCGCCGAACTTAGTGTGGAGAACTACGGTTCAATCCCCTGTAACTGCGATCGGGAGAGGGTTGGAACCACTTGATATCAGAACTGATCCTCGAATCTTATATACAACACAAAGTGCATTTGTGATGAAATATTTATCAAATATATAAATTATTGAAACAAACTACATATTTCTCGTATTTGAATCAACAATACACTTTTTCTCGTATATTTTCATATATAATAGTATAAACATATTTATCTAACTAAAAAAAATACTATTTATTGTATTTATATCAATAGCTTACTTTTTTTCATCAATTCTTCTTCAGCACGATAAATCGTATTTAAATTTAAAAATTTTAAATTTTACATTAAAATTCTTTTTTTATTTTTTGAGATCTAGTCAAATATATTTTAAAACAAAATCAAACAAATTAAAATCAATTATACACCTTTAAAATTATACTTGATTTTATGGTATAAACAACACTAAATAATAGTAACATAAATTTAAAATTTCATACTAACTATAATTTTGTTTCTCTTAAAAAAATTTAATTATGTTGTTAATTTACATAGAATTCTCTCGTTGATTTGAAAATAATTTAAATTAATATATAAAAGAGATATATTTCTCATATTTAAATCAGTAATACATTTTTTTCTGTAAATATGCATATGAACATTCTACATTACACACTATAATCATTAATTTTTTTTCTCTAACATATATATTTACAAAATACATAATACAAATTTGATCTATAAAAAAATATGAGATTTTTTATTTTACGGGAAAAAATATATGAGATAAAAAGATGAAATGTAGAATAATCAACATTTAATTTTTGTTTTCTTCGTATGCATAGAAAAGATTGAAGAGATGAAAATCTCGAAAGGTTATCTAAATCATGGTGTAAATGATATTGCGATTATTATTTTATTTTTAATGTTTTTTTTTTATAAGCAAAATATATTCAAAGGGAGTATTAAGGGGTACCCGAAATTCAATTACAAACTAATAAATCACCTTACAAAAAATCTAATGGTGATTTAATCCAACTGTAATAGTTACAAGTATAGTTAGATCGTTTACCAATCCATTTCCAAGTTAGCAACAAAATCTTAGAAACTATAGAATCGGCATTCCATATTTCATCTCCAAAAATAATGTTGTTCCTCATGTTCCAAAGACACCAACATATCACAAGCCATAAACCCACTGCATTCTTAATTGCAATACCAGCAGAAAATAAAGAGAAAGCCCAACATCTTAAATGGTCGACGACCATTCCGTCTAAAAACACCGACACCCTAAGCCACCCAATAATCTTACCCCAAATAATGACAGATTTGGAACAACAAAAAATAAGATGAAAAGCAGACTCGTCCCGCCGAAAGCAAAAAGGACATACCCTGTCATGAGGAGAGGAAATGATCCCACGTTGATACAAATTATCTCTCGATGGAAGACGATTAAATATAAGACGCCATCCAAAAATAGAGACTTTGACCGGAGAGGAAGCTTTCCAAATTAATTTCAGAGCAGCCAGAGAATTATCAGGGACTAAAGGTGAAGGAATGTTTGCTTTGGAAATTATTTGATAAGCAGAATGGACATTAAATTCCAAATCAGGGCATGAGTTCCAACAGATTACATCATTAATCTCCTTATGCAATTCCACTTCAGAAATCAGTGCTAGCATATTTTCTTTCTGAACATAGACAAGCTGATTACTACAAGGCTCCACGACATCAACCTTCCAACTCCATTTGTTATCAGACCAATTTCCATTTTCACAAACCAAGCTGTGAGACTCTACAACAGCACCAAACAGATCAGGAAATAATTGCTCAAATGATACATTCCCACACCATATGGACTTCCAAAATAATGTCTTCTCTCCATTTCCAATAGCAGACCGACAATGCCTAAGGAATGATACACCATCAAAGGAACGAAATAGCAGTGATATATCCCTCCACCACAAAGAGTGTTTAGCTGCACCTAGCTGACTAGAACCTGTACTCAAAGATTTTAACAGAGGTCCATATCTGGCAATGAGTATGTCACTCCAAAGAAAATTCTGATTGCTCATGAACTTCCAAATCCACTTGACCAGTAATGCTTCATTCAAGCACTGAATATTCAATATGCCTAGACCACCAGCTTCCTGCACTTTGCAAATTGTATCCCACCCAATCCAAGCTATACCATCTCTTGTAGGAGAATCATTCCATAAGAATCTGCGTTGAATTGTTGTTAACTTTTGAATGACTTTCCTCGGCATCTTGTAAAACGACAAGTAATGAATTGGTATATTCGTAAGTACAGATTTTATAAGAGTTAGTCTTCCACCAATAGACATTAATCTTCCCTTCCAAGATGATAATCTAGCCTTGACTTTGTCGATAATCGGTTGCCAAAACGAACCAAGATGATGGTTCCCACCTATTTGAATGCCAAGGAAGTTAAAAGGACATTGTTGACTCTTGCAAGCTAAAAGCCTCTCTGCTACCTTGAGAAACATTGGTGACACTCCAAATCCCACAAGCCTGCTCTTGTTAAAATTTATCTCTAAGCCCGACATCAATTGAAAACATCTCAAAATCGCTTTAATTCCCCAAATATTGTTCCAATTAGCTTCGCCCAACATAACTGTATCGTCCGCATATTGAAGTAGCGAAGCTGTGTTCTTGTTGTTAATCTGTATCCCTTTGAATAAAGCCACCTCCTCAGCCCGTTTCATAATTTTAGCCAAACCTTCACCTGCAATGACAAACAGATATGGTGACAGTGGATCACCTTGTCGCAGTCCACGGGACACTACAAAATCTCGCGAAAGACTCCCATTAACGAGAACTGACATGTAACTTTTAAAAACCGTCCCTTCTATCCAACCCATGAATTTGCTTCCAAATCCCATAAACTTCATCACCTGTCTTATGTAGGACCAGTCAATGCAATCATAGGCTTTAGCAAAATCCACTTTAAGAACTAAGCTACCTATTTTGCTTCTTCTTGAGTAATCTACCACTTCATTCAGTGACAAAACACCATCCAGCAAATTCCTACCTTCTATAAACGCAGTCTGGGAAGTTGATATAATGTTGTTCATAACTTTCTTCAATCTAGCAGACAATAATTTTGCTATAACCTTGTATACACATCCTACCAAGCAAATAGGGCGGTAATCATCCAAATTATTGGGATCTTCTATTTTAGGAATTAAAGCCAAGAAGGAAGAGGATAAGACTTTAGGAAGATTTGCAGTCCTAAAGAATTCCTGAATGCAGTTAATAAAATCCATGCCAACTACAGACCAGCATTTCTGAATAAACTCCAAGTTGAATCCATCAGGACCTGGACTTCTGTTACCTTTACAATGGAACACTGCTTCTTCAATTTCTCTATCTTCAAACTTTTCCTCTAGCATGCTACTCTCAGGCACAGATAAGGTTTTGAAATGATCTGGCGACATACGAACTAGAGGTGAATGAGTTGCACTAAATCTCTTCTTAAAATGTCTGGCTATACCATCTTTCACACCAGCCACATCATTTACAATAGAATCATCTACTTTTATCTCTGAAATTGTACCTAGCAAGTTTCGATGACGAATGGCAGAATGAAAGTAAGAAGTGTTCTTATCCCCTTCCTCAATCCACCTTGTTCTAGCCTTCTGATGAAGCAAGCTCTCCTTGATTCTTAACATTTTCCACATCTCATCTTCCGCCTGAGCACGATTCTTTAACATGATATCCGGCACTTTGTCATCAGATTCTGCTATCACCTCATCTACTTTGTTTAAAGTCTTCGCATTCTCTTCTATATTGCAGTCTACCCAACCAAAGACACTTCTATTCCACCATCTTAGTTTTGCTCGTAACAGTTGAAGTTTCTTAGAAAAAACAAACATAGGGTTACCCTGAATGTTGAAAGACTCCCAGGTAGTTTTTATGAACATCTTGAATTGAGGATGTTGAAACCAGCATTGGAGTGATCTGAATGGTTTAGGACCCCAGTCAATGTTTCTTACTGATAACCATACCGGTCTATGGTCATAAATGTCCCTTGCTCCCACACTTTGTGAAGCCATATTCCATTCATTTAGTATTTTAATGTATTAATAATTACTTTTTAAGTTTTAGATTTTCAATAGTGTTGAGAAAAGAAAAATAGATAAAATAATCAATATCAACTAATTAAAATTAACCAATAATTTTGAAAAGTTTAAAAAATATGAGAAGAGAGAATCGTCAAGCAAATATTGTTTCCCACGCATTGTAGTAATACTTAAAAAAAAAGTAAATCTAACATTTTCAATTATAGTAATTTGTAGTTGTGTCTCAATTTGTTTAAAATATAGATAAAATATTGTAACAGAATTGTCTTAGTTTGGTTTAACTAACATTCTATTTTAAATTATATATCAAATACATGAGAAAAAATTGTGAATAAATCCTAATAACACATAAACATAAGTACAACAATGCAAAAACTGGATTGAGTTCAATAAATAACTCATTCCGCTGGGAAAAGTATACATGTGTGATGAAGAACAATGTGACTACAATAACATAAAAATTACTTACTATTTCTCTATCAAATGTGCACAGTAGTTGATATCTTACATTTAGGACTATCAACTACACTACTTCCATAACCAAGTACGTTATTTCTCATAGTTGGGCAATAAAAAATAATCTACAATATAATTTAAATTTGATAAACTAATTGAGAATTAATTCTTAGAGCTGAATAAATGTATTCAAAATGGTAAAGATAAATTCACTTCCAGATAAGTATATTTTTTGAAACAAAAACCACATTAATGAAAAATTACAAATAATTGAAAGCATGTAGCTAGTTAACAACTTTGTGCAACATATGTTTAGGCCCTCTATCAAACAAAGTAATGCAAGAAAACATTTATTGTGCTACTTAGTGAGTGAAATCAAATGGAGTTTTCAAATGTAAAATTAAACATGACAACCAAATTACATTTTTCTTTTGAAGGTCATGAAGCTCAAATTGATATTCTTCAAACTTCTTTAAGGACATGTCAGACTCATGCAGGTACATTATTATGAGCACCTAGTAATCTCTCCATATATTACTTGGATATGTGATTATATATCAAAGGAATTCTTTATCATACTGGAAAAAAATAAGACATATGCAATGTAAATGAATCTATTACTTCATAACTATTTGAAGGCATGAAACTACAACTAATTTTCTATGCACATAAAAAATTTTATCCACAATATTTTTGAAAATCTGAATATAAAAATCAAATATAAAATCATTTGAGCTTGAAGATATGATACTTTAGATCTCTTATTATATCCACATCCAAAATCTCATCCACAATCTTTTCTAAATATGAATAAGAAAATGGAAGAAAAAAAAAAGAGCTTCAATGTATGAATCATCAAATCAATTTTGAAAACAAAAAATACAATCAAATGATTAAGATAAAAGTAAGGCATTATAGATTTAAAGGAAAGTATGGTGATACTGCATATCTAAGATAAGAGTACAAATGAAAATATTAAGATTTTAGAAAAATAATGGTAAATGTAAAAAAATGGAATTTTTGTATGAAAGTTATTATTATCTGGTTGAGAAATAAAACCGCAAGACGTGAAGATCCAAACAGATGAAAAATGTGCAGAAACATAAAGGCATATTATGTGTAACACCCACATATAAAATCCATACATCAAAGCATAAATTATATATATGAATCCAAGTATTTGGTATTGAAATACAATAAGTTCCTAGCTAACACATTATACACATAAATGCCTCTAATACAACACGAAAGCTAAGGCATTACATATACAAGATGTTCCAACAAGATAAAGACTAAGAACTAGATCAATGCAATGATCTCAAAATAGAACGTCATAGCGGAAGCTATGCCATCTCAAAATCTACGAACCGGAAGGAAAAGTCAACCCACTTTATCCTTGCCCGTCGCCGAACCTGCAGAACCTGTGATGTAAACAACAACAGTGGGGTGAGGTACATCAAATCTCAGTGAGTTCCCTATCTTATGGATTCTCTCGGATTATTTATGGTTCTAACAATCCTAGCTCAAGTCCGGGGAAGGGAAGTGACTTTGAGCACACACACACACTATATGGAAACATGCTATGAGTTCATCAACCCACAATATCACTAATCGATAACCATGCCAAGGTATCCCCTATTCCCGTCCTCTTCTACGTCTAGAAGTCGACCCGGGTCATGGATCCTTGCAACCTACTTGACATACGAATGGATTCGGGTTCTACGGGCTTTTTACCGTTATGAACCGTCACTTTACACGGGCCTTTTACCGTCAGAAGCATTCACCCAACGGGCGCCATTCGTACAGCACGGGGAATCAAACCTGCCAAGTAGTTGTGCATCCATTTCAGAGGAGTCCAAGACTCATGAAACTACACTCAATAAAATAATCCGGTTACGATTACGTGATCATATACAACACCACGATTGTATTCGACAATCACAAGGCTATAATGCCTCTCGGCCTCACATGCCGGTTCAAATCCACAAGGTTAACCACATGTTCCATACTAGTGTTTCCAACTTCTAAATTCTCTTATAGTTCATAAGGGTTTTCCTCACTCTTACTGTTTTCCTTTTTATCTTTCATGCATTTCCAATTACAACGTATTCCCAACATAAAAAGAATAGTTAAACACAATTTAAAACATAATTTACATAAATTATCAAATGATTTCCACTTCGAGTTTCCTCCAATTATTTAATCGGGCCATAAAATCGACAATCCTTATCATCATCATAAAGATCATTTCTCCAGCTTTCTATCGATATGCTGAACATCCAAAACGGACAACCGGATAAAAAGATATGGCGAAAACAAGTTAAGAAACAACACGGCTCGCCCCAGGTTCGCTAGGCGAACGAGCTGGCGAGCCTTCGCCTTCGCCTTCGCTAGGCGAGCAAGCTGGCGAGTAATTAAACAGAAAACTCCCAGACCCAAAACACCATAAGTTCGCTAGGCGAACGTCTGGCGAACCTTCGCCTTCACCTTCGCTAGGCGAATGTGCCAGCGAGCACCAAGGCAGTAAGTTCCCATATTCAAAACACACAAAGTTCGCTAGGCGAACATGCCAGCGAACCTTCGCTAGGCGAACGTTCGGGTTCGCTAGGCGAACCCTCGATTGTTGTTCGCTGGGCTTCGCCCCAGGTTCGCTAGGCGAACCCTGCGAACCAGAACTTCTCCCAGCTCCTGTAACACCATCAAATCCACATTTTCTTCATCAAAACATAACCCAATAGTACCCACATGATCTAAACTCAGTATAGACATGGTAACAAGCATTCAACAACATTTATAACAAGATTCAACCATAAAATTCCATATTTTCATAATCTAACCTAATTCCAAAAACTCTCTAGAGCTCTCTAACAATGGTACTAACTAGAACCCACCTTGAGATAGAGCAAGATGAAGATGATTGAGAAGTTTGGATGAAGATTGGATGATGTTCTTGAGCTTTTCTTCAAATTTCTTCTTCTACTCTTTTTCTCTCCTTCCTTTCCTTCTTCCTTCTTTCTTTCCTCTAACTTTCTCTATGTCTTACTATCTTTGGCAAATGGGAGGAAAAATATAGTAACTTAGTATTAGAAATAATACTACTAAATGTCCAAAAAGTCTCTTTAGTCCAAATTAGTAAAATATCTCAGAGTCAGATAATATTAATTGGATCAATTATAAGTACCGAAGTTTCTCTAATTATTTTATCAAATAATTTCTCAGAGCAACCGGACTCAATTAATCACAATGCAATATTATTCGGTGTCATAAAAATACGGGGTATTACATCCTCCCCCCCTTAAATAGAAATTCGCCCTCGAATTTAAAAATTACCTGAATAAATGAGGGTAAGTATCTCGCATTTCCGATTCAAGTTCCCAAGTTGCATCACCTGGATGCGTTACATCCCACTGTATCTTAACGAGAGGAATATCCTTGTTCCTTAATACTTTCGTCTCTCTCTTCCCACAATGCGGCTCGGTTGAGGTTCAAACGTCAAATCTGCTTCTATTTCAATAGTATCCGGTAGAATCGACTGAAGAGAATCTGGAACAAATCTCCGAAGCTGAGACACATGAAATACATCATGCATTTTTGACAGAGAAGGCCGTAAGGCCAACCTGTAAGCTACTTCACCAATCCTTTCTAAGATCTGATACGGTCCCACGTATCTCGGGCTTAACTTGCGTGACTTAAACGGTCCTTTCAATCTCAATCTAGGAGTAAATTTCAAAAAGACATGGTCACCCTCTTCAAATTCCAAAGGTCTTCTTCGATTATCTGCATAACTCTTTTGTCGATCTTGGGCTTGCTTAATTTTCTCGCGAATCATTTGAATCTTTACTGTAGTCTCTTGGATGATTTCGGGTCCTAAGATTCTATCTTCCCCAACTTCCGCCCAACACAAAGGTGTTCTACATTTTCGCCCATATAATGCCTCATACAGGGCCATACCGATGCTAGCATGATAACTATTGCTATAAGAGAACTCAATTAATGGTAGAAGTTTTTTCCAATTCCCTTTACTTTCTAACACACAAGCTCTCAACATATCTTCCATCGTTTGGATCGTTCGCTCAGTCTGACCATCCGCTTGTGGATGATTAGACATGCTCAACGTAAATCCGTCCCCATAGCTTGTTGAAAAACTTTCCACAACCTTGAAGTAAACTTCGGATCTCTGTCCGACACCATATTAGAAGGAATACCGTGCAATCTTACAATTTCCGCAATAAACAACCTCGCAAGATGACTTGCCTTGAAAGTAGTCTTCACGGCCAAGAAGTGCGCAGATTTCGTTTGTCGATCCACGATCACCCAAATTGAATCATAACCACCTTGCGTACGGGGCAAACCTACTGCAAAGTCCATAGAAATGCTATCCCATTTCTAAACTGGAATTTCTAAAGGTTGCAACATACCGCCCGGTCTTTGGTGTTCAATCTTAACCTGTTGGCATACTGCCCATTCAGACACATACATCGCACATCCTTTTTCATTCCAGCCCACCAATAGTCCTTCTTCAAATCCTGATACATCTTCGAAGAACCAGGATGTATCGTAAAAGTACCTTTATGAGCTTCATCCAAAATCTTTCTTCTTAACATTGCGTCATTCGGAACACAAATTCTTTGGTCGAACATAATTATTCCATCTTGGGTCCATACAACTGAAGATTAAGATCTCTAAAATTCTCTAACAATGCATACTCCAAAACCATCAATTTCGCGCCATGCACTAATTTCTGACTTAACGCATCTGCTACCTTATTCGCTTTTCCTGGATGATACTTCAATTCTAAATCATAATCTTTTAAGTACTCCATCCATCTTCGTTGTCGCATATTTAACTCCTTTTGGTCAAATAAATATTTCAAACTCTTATGGTCACTGAACATTTCAAAACGTACCCCATACAAATAATGCCGCCACACCTTTAGTGTAAAAACAACCGCCGCCAATTCCAAATCGTGAGTTGGATAATTCTGTTCATGAATTTTCAATTGTCGGGAGGCATAAGCTACTACTTGACCGCCTTGCATCAGGACACCTCCCAATCCCATTTTAGAAGCATCACAAAACACTTCATAAGAGTTGTTAGGGTCAGGAATGATTAACACCGGAGCCGTTGTCAATCTTTCCTTCAACTTCATGAAACTTTGCTCACAACCCGAATCCCACTCAAAAGCAAAATCTTTACGAGTAAGCTTCGTCATCGGTAAAGCCAACTGAGAGAAACCTTCGATAAACCTCCTATAGTAACCTGCCAGCCCTAAGAAACTTCTGACTTCTGAGGCATTTCTCAGCCTTTCCCAATTTATCACTGCTTCTACCTTCGACGGATCCGCCGCTACACCACCCTGGAATATAACATGACCAAGAAACTTAACTTCTGCCATCCAAAATTCACACTTACTTAATTTAGCAAAAATTTGCTTCTCTTGCAACACAGATAACACAATTCTCAGATGTTCCTCGTGCTCTTGTGAAGTACGAGAATAAATAAGAATATCGTCAATGAAGATTACCACGAACTGGTCCAAGTAAGCTTGAAATATACGGTTCATGTAATCCATAAAAATGGCTGGAGCATTTGTCACACCGAAAGGCATCACTAAGAATTCGTAATGGCCATAACGGGTCCTAAATGCAGTCTTAGGTACATCGGAACTCTTCACTCGGATTTGGTGATAACCCGACCTCAAATCAATCTTCGAGAACACGCAGGCTCCTTTCAATTGATCCAAAAGGTCGTCTATCCTGGGCAAGGGATACTTGTTCTTAATGGTGACTTTATTCAACTGACGATAATCGATGCACATCCGCATCCCACCGTCCTTCTTCTTCACCAGCAAAACAGGGGCTCCCCACGGAGAAACACTAGGCCGCACAAAATGTTTCGCCATGAGTTCTTCTAACTGATCTTTTAATTCCCTTAACTCCTTCGGTGCCATCCGATACGGAGAAACGGATATAGGAGCCGTTCCCGGTACCAGGTCAATAGAAAATTCCACTTCCCTCTCCGGAGGAAGAGAAGTGACATCTTCGGGGAAAACTTCAGAAAATTCGCAAACTACGGGAATGTCCATAACCTGAAGGTCGCTACTCCCTTCCTTAGTGAGAACCAACATAACCGAATTCTCTTCTTCAAACAAGAGATTTATCATACCAACCGTACCTTCTAGAATAGTTGTTAAAACATCCTTTGGTGTAGCCTCAATAGACGGAATGATGATAAGCTTCTCCTCACACCCAATAAATACCGAATTAGCAGAAAGCCAATCCATTCCCAACACGACATCCACTTTCTTAAGCGGTAGACAGATAAGGTCAATCTGAAAAACTCTATCATTCACAGATAGCACACAATTTTCACACATCAAAGGCGTCTCAACCATTTCATCCATGGCGGTAGTGACCACCATAGGAGGAGACAAAGGAACGGACCGTAACCCAAGTCGCTTCATACATTGCACTGATACAAAAGAATGTGTAGCTCCGCAATCAAATAAAACAAAACAAGGAAATCCGTTAACTAAGCACGTACCAGCAATTAATGAATTGTCGCTCTTCTTCTTCCTTGCATCTAAAGTGTAAACCCTTCCTTGTGTCTGAGTCCTATTCTGAGGACAATCTCTCTTCAGATGACCCATCTTCTGACATTGGTAACACTTCACACCCTCGATACCACACCGTCCGAAATGATTCCGTCCACAAGTACGACACACCGGAGGTGTACTCGCCCTTGTATCTTGCACCTGCTTCCCCTTAAAGGATTGTGGCCTGGGTCTAAATGATTGATTAGACCTTCCACGATCACCTTGAGTTACCCGACTTGCTACACTTTCATCTCGAACCTTTTTCAAACTATGTTCTGCCACATAGCATTGTCTTAACACCTCAGCATAAGTAGTGAACTCCCTCTGAGAGACACTATGGGATATTTCAGCTCGAAGTCCAAAAATAAATTGGTCTATTTTCCATTTTTCATCAGGAGCATACATAGCCTGCCTAGAATAAGCAGCCATGTCTTCAAACTTCTCAGCATAACTGGCCACAGTCATGCCACCTTGTCTTAACTGCTGAAATTCAAATTCCTTCTGAGTCCTTAATGAGCTCGGAAAATATTTCTCCATGAAGATAACTTTGAACTGTTCCCAAACCTTAGGCACTTCCTGAACAGTCATCAAAGCCCAAGCGCTCTCCCACCATCTCATAGCGGGACCCTTTAGAGAATGAGAAGCAAACAACACCTTGTTCTCCTCACTACACTGGACTATCAAGAAAATCCTTTCCATACCTGAAATCCATTCGTGAGGCTTCACGGGATCTAATCCACCCTGAAATTCCGGAGGATTCATGCGGATAAAGTCCCGAAAATTCCCACCTATAGCTTCGGGAACCACTACTTGAGGATGCGGACCTCCATTCATTTGCTGCACCATCTGCTGCATGAATAGATTCTGTTGTTGTTGCATCTGCTGCATGAACTGATACAACGGAGCATTACCATCACCAACCGGCGGAGTCGTCCCTTGAGGAGTGGTGCGGGGCCTACCACGAGGGTTTCTACGTCCATCAGCCATGTTCCTAAAGGTCATACAAAAAGAATTAAGTTGATCAGGCTCAATGCCATAAATATAACACTTAAGACCCACGGCGACACAACGTATATGAAACAGAAAGAAACACTTATACTATTTCATGGCTAGGTCGAGGACACGACCTGCTCTGATACCAACTGTAACACCCACATATAAAATCCATACATCAAAGCATAAATTATATATATGAATCCAAGTATTTGGTATTGAAATACAATAAGTTCCTAGCTAACACATTATACACATAAATGCCTCTAATACAACACGAAAGCTAAGGCATTACATATACAAGATGTTCCAACAAGATAAAGACTAAGAACTAGATCAATGCAATGATCTCAAAATAGAACGTCATAGCGGAAGCCATGCCATCTCAAAATCTACGAACCGGAAGGAAAAGTCAACCCACTTTATCCTTACCCGTCGCCGAACCTGCAGAACCTGTGATGTAAACAACAACAGTGGGGTGAGATACATCAAATCTCAGTGAGTTCCCTATCTTATGGATTCTCTCGGATTATTTATGGTTCTAACAATCCTAGCTCAAGTCCGGGGAAGGGAAGTGACTTTGAGCACACACACACACTATATGGAAACATGCTATGAGTTCATCAACCCACAATATCACTAATCGATAACCATGCCAAGGTATCCCCTATTCCCGTCCTCTTCTACGTCTAGAAGTCGACCCGGGTCATGGATCCTTGCAACCTACTTAACATACGAATGGATTCGGGTTCTACGGGCTTTTTACCGTTATGAACCGTCACTTTACACGAGCCTTTTACCGTCAGAAGCATTCACCCAACGGACACCATTCGTACAGCACGGGGAATCAAACCCGCCAAGTAGTTGTGCATCCATTTCAGAGGAGTCCAAGACTCATGAAACTACACTCAATAAAATAATCCAGTTACGATTACGTGATCATATACAACACCACGATTGTATTCGACAATCACAAGGCTATAATGCCTCTCGGCCTCACACGCCGGTTCAAATCCACAAGGTTAACCACATGTTCCATACTAGTGTTTCCAACTTCTAAATTCTCTTATAGTTCATAAGGGTTTTCCTCACTCTTACTATTTTCCTTTTTATCTTTCATGCATTTCCAATTACAACGTATTCCCAACATAAAAAGAATAGTTAAACACAATTTAAAACATAATTTACATAAATTATCAAATGATTTCCACTTCGAGTTTCCTCCGATTATTTAATCGGGCCATAAAATCGACAATCCTTATCATCATCATAAAGATCATTTCTCCAGCTTTCTATCGATATGCTGAACATCCAAAACGGACAACCGGATCAAAAGATATGGCGAAAACAAGTTAAGAAACAACACAGCTCGCCCCAGGTTCGCTAGGCGAACGAGCTGGCGAGCCTTCGCCTTCGCCTTCGCTAGGCGAGCAAGCTGGCGAGTAATTAAACAGAAAACTCCCAGACCCAAAACACCATAAGTTCGCTAGGCGAACGTCTGGCGAACCTTCGCCTTCACCTTCGTTAGGCGAATGTGCCAGCGAGCACCAAGGCAGTAAGTTCCCATATTCAAAACACACAAAGTTCGCTAGGCGAACATGCCAGCGAACCTTCGCTAGGCGAACGTTCGGGTTCGCTAGGCGAACCCTCGATTGCTGTTCGCTGGGCTTCGCCCCAGGTTCGCTAGGCGAACCCTGCGAACCAGAACTTCTCCCAGCTCCTGTAACACCATCAAATCCACATTTTCTTCATCAAAACATAACCCAATAGTACCCACATGATCTAAACTCAGTATAGACATGGTAACAAGCATTCAACAACATTTATAACAAGATTCAACCATAAAATTCCATATTTTCATAATCTAACCTAATTCCAAAAACTCTCTAGAGCTCTCTAACAATGGTACTAACTAGAACCCACCTTGAGATAGAGCAAGATGAAGATGATTGAGAAGTTTGGATGAAGATTGGATGATGTTCTTGAGCTTTTCTTCAAATTTCTTCTTCTACTCTTTTTCTCTCCTTCCTTTCCTTCTTCCTTCTTTCTTTCCTCTAACTTTCTCTATGTCTTACTATCTTTGGCAAATGGGAGGAAAAATATAGTAACTTAGTATTAGAAATAATACTACTAAATGTCCAAAAAGTCTCTTTAGTCCAAATTAGTAAAATATCTCAGAGTCAGATAATATTAATTGGATCAATTCTAAGTACCGAAGTTTCTCTAATTATTTTATCAAATAATTTCTCAGAGCAACCGGACTCAATTAATCACAATGCAATATTATTCGGTGTCATAAAAATACGGGGTATTACATTATGTGTTTAAAGGAAAGCATGGTGATTTTGTAGATCTAAGTTAATAGTACAAATAAAAATATTAAGGTTTCAAAAACATAAAAAAAAAAAAAAGGATAAATGTAAAATATTGAAATTTGTGTATGACACTTATAATACCTGGTTAAGCAAAAAAAATCTTCAAGCTGCAAAGAACCAAACAGATGAAATATGTGCAGAACTGTTGTTGATGATGGAAGAATATTTCAATATTTGTGACAGATTAATTGGTTTAGTGAAACAACTATTTTAGGGTTTGAAGAAGAGATTTTGAATCGGGTTAGTGAATTTAGAGTTGATGGAGATGAGGTCTTTCTATGGTAGTTTACTGAGACAGGACGAACATACACTTCTATAAATAATACATTTCATGACAAAGCTTTCACCTCAACAGACCAATAACCGATGTATACATCTTGGAGCGCCATCATTTTTAAAAAAAAAATTATATACAACCTATAACCTCGATTATTACCAAAACTGAGGGAATATAACTATTAGTGAGTGAGCTTCGAATCTTAGTTACTGCATTTTATGTTTTATTTTTACTTTTAATTGGTGTAGGGTCACATGGCGCCTTTCCCTTTACCCTTTCCCCTTTTTTATTTAATTTTAATTTGTATTAGCCTTAGTTATATTTGCCAACCGAGGGGTAATATCTTTTGCATCAATATTTTCAAATGCCTTTTTTATTTTATATTTTATATATTTTTTATTTATTAATTAATTTATTACCTCGGTTTTATCTAAAAATCGACGTGATAATTATTTTAAATGAATTCCCAGAATACGACGCTATGGGGCTTTTATTTTATTTTTGTTATTGTAATTTTTAATTAATATATTCCCTCTTTTTGCCTAAAACTGACTTATTTGTTCTATTGCATGAATACTTCAGAGAATTAGACTCTAATTTTTCATTTATCTATCAACAACCACTCTAACTTTCTATTTACAAAAACCCTAGGAAATTTTCACTAAAACTCTTCCAACATCAACTCTTTTCAATGTCAACTCTTCCAACTCAAACGTCATCTCTTCCAAAATCAATTGGAAGCTTCATCATCATGTGTTGAGGTACATAACTGAAATATTCATAGAAATGGGTTTAGTTTGAAACATGTTCATAGAAATGTTGTTAGAAATGGTTTTACGCACTATGGTGTTAGTTTTAGAAATGTTCATAGAAATGGTAATACCACTGAAATATATGAAAGTCTTCCATCACTACTAAAAAAAATCAAATCAGGGACGGAATTTAGGGAGGGAAAAAATCCCTCACTACTTACGACGGAATTAGTGACGGATTTGTGTATCTTTTAGAAAAAATTAAATTAACCATCATTAGTGACAGAATTTGTGACACAATAAGTCTTCACTAAATTTCCTTCACAAAATCCCTCACAAAATTACTAAATTTTTATTTTGTTAGGACATTTTTGACAAAACTGTGTGTCTCACAAAATACTCTCTCACAAAAAGTTGTCACTAATGTGAATTATTGAGTTTGTGAGGGATCATTTTCCGTCATAAACTAAATTTTGAATTTTTTATTAAAGAAACTATTATATTTATTTATATATTAAAAAAATAACCATTTTTTTTATTTTTTTAATAAAAGAAGCTATACATTTATTTTATATAAAAATGAAAATATATTTTGTATGAATTTGCTAATAAATTAAAAAAAAAATTGAAAATTTAGATGAAAACAAATCCCCTCTATTTATTTTTTCGTTTCCCTCTTATATCCTGAAAAGTTTCCCTCTTATTTTTTTTCCATTCCCTCTCATATTCTAAAACTTTCCCTCTTCTCTTTTTAACTTTGAGAAAAAAAATCTAAATTATATAAAATAAAAAGATAATTTCAGAATTTCCTGAACCACTCATGAACGTTCCTTTTCTCTCTCACTTGATATCCTCACATTCAAGAAGACGGCAACAATGACAACCCGATTCAAGAAGAACAGGAAGAAGCGTGGCCATGTCAGCGCCGGCCACGGTCGTATCGGAAAGCACAGAAAGCATCCCGGAGGTCGTGGTAATGCCGGAGGTATGCATCACCACCGCATCCTGTTCGACAAGTACCATCCCGGTTACTTCGGTAAAGTCGGTATGCGGTACTTCCACAAGCTTCGCAACAAGTTCTACTCCCCGGTCGTGAATATCGACAAGCTTTGGTCACTGATTCCTGAAGATGTGAAGGAAAAGGCTGCGAAATCGAAGGGAACTGCACCTGATATTGATGTTACGCAACACGGTTTCTTCAAGGTTCTTGGTAAGGGTGTTTTGCCTAGTAATCAGCCTATTGTTGTTAAGGCGAAGCTTATTTCGAAGATCGCGGAGAAGAAGATCAAGGAAGCTGGTGGTGCGGTTGTTCTTACTGCTTAGGTTTTTATATTGTTGTTTTTTGAAATTTCAGTATTTTAATTTCATACATTTGATTTTGATTTAGGTTAAATTTCATGCATCGGGATATATATTTCTGCTTCTTATCTCTGATTTGTGTGTTCTAATAAAAAATTTTCGTTTTGATATTTGTGTTTAGGGTTTAAAGAAGCTGAAGGTACATTTTCAAGGTACTAAACTAATTCAATATGTTATCCATCTATTTTTTTATTTGAACAGTTTATGACAAGGCCATGTTTAGTGTAGTTGATATTGCTATTGTAACTCTGTTTTCTCTAATTTGATTAGTAAATTTTTTTGTCTACTTTTTTAAGTGGGTTAAACCAATGTTTTGGAATCCTTATAAAAGGATGATTGAGTGCCTCATGAGGATGAATATCAGTAGCTCTTTACATTTTAGCTATCTAAGTGTTCATTTAAACATTTAAAAAAATATTATTTCAATCTTTGCATGTGCTGATTTGTGTTGTTTTTGTTGATAATATTAATGGTAAACTATCATGGGATGGGTGTAGATGTGGTGATGATGAGCCAACAAATGATGCAGTGAGATTTATAAAGGGTTATTTGATCAAGTTTGACATAGATTCTAGTTGCTTTGATATTGAGATTGAAGTAGCTAGTGTTGCTTTGTATCTTGACCAAGTGATTGTGATTTTAAGAATATGAAGGAGGAGAAAATTCATATTAGAATCTTTAGTATGGTGTGTTTAGATTTGGGAATATACAATATGATCATTTTAACAATGTTTGCATTTAAATCCATTTACATTCTTGTGATTTTCTAAACATAGAATATAATAATTGCGATAAAACTAATTCTTGTGACTTTCTAATTATTTCTATGTATTGTTAACTACAATTATATTTTGCTATGAGATATCCCAACTTTTCCAACTGTACTTGGAGAATGAAACTTGGTTTGAGATAAAACTAAGAAACTTATTAGGTAATTAGTTTTACTGATGCTCTATACTCTATAGTGGTCACTAGCTAATTAATCTTTAGTAATTATAGCATACAATTGAAAACTACCAGTTAGTTGTTTTAGTTACCTCTGCTATAATGGTCATCCATAATTTAGTCATTGCAACTTATCATTTTGTTGGAGAATTATATTTCCTTTTTATCATGGCTTTTACTATTTCATATTTTGTCAAGCCAATGTAAAGAAAATCATCTGCTTTTACTATTATATTTGTTACATGCTATTATTTCTAATATATTGGTGATTTGACTAGAAATGGTGTTGGATCCATTTACTCTTTGCACATTGTAGCTTATTTTACTTCTTACTCACTCACCAATATAATATATGTTAAGTGCATATTGTAAACTATAATATTTTTCTAGTGAATCAAATTTTAAGTTTTCCATTTACTCTTTTTGCAGGTCATTAATCTCAACCACTTGGTTTTTGAAATTTTTTCATGTGCTAACTTATGAAGATTAAGAGGTTGAAGTTCACAAGTGCTAATAGACACGAGTTGGTTAATTTATGAATGCATATATTTGTGAAGACACATGCTATTATTCAATTTTCAATGTATGTAAATTTTTGTTCTAATTATTAATTAAAGTAAAGTGGATGAAATTGATAGAAAATATATATAAACTAATTTGGCTTCAATGACTACAACAGTTGCATTCCTATGTATTTTAGTAATAAATATTTATAATATTTTTTAATCATAATTTAAAGTTTTTTTTTTTATAAAGTACTAATTATTTTAATTTTTTTAATATAGTAAATACATTTGCACTAATAGTATAATAATTGTAATTGGACAAAATATTTATAATATTAATATCAATAATTTAGTGAGGGAAAAAGATTTTGTCACTAAATTAGTGATATTAGTACTTTGTGATGAAAATATTATTCTGTCACTATTTAGTGACGGAAATTTACGTTTTATAAGTACATTTTGCTCAACTTTTTGTGAGGGAATAGTAGAATTAGTGATGGATCTATTTTGTAACTATTTGTGACGGAATGAAAATTTCCTCACAAAAAATTTGCAACATTGAAATTCGGTACGGAAATATGGTCGTCACAAAATCCGTCATTAAATTTGTTTGTGACGGAAATTAGTGCATTAGTGACGGAAAATTTCCCTCTCTAAATTCAATTTTTTTAGTAGTGCATATATGTTGTTTTTCTTGAAATGTTTAATCATATATCTAGTTAGTATGTTTCTGTGTTATGAATCATTTAGGATGAAGTCTTCTGAATCATTTAGAAATGGTCATACCATTGAAATGTACATAACTCTTCCATATATATTATTTTTCTTGAAATGGTTCAACATATATCTAGTTAGTATTATTCTATGGTGTCTCTCTTCCATATATCTAGTTAGTATGCTTCTTAACTTACACAGACATGGGTGATTCGACAAGTACCTCTCATATAACATCTATTGCAACTTTTGTTAATACAAAATGTAAAAGGAAAACTAGAGGTGCCACAATGTGTACCAAGGTTAAGAAAAGACCATGAAAATGGTGTTCGCTCCCCGATAAATTTTGATCTGAGAATCGGTAAGGCTTATTGTGAAAATGCTAATGATTTTAAGGGTTACATGGCATTGCAAAGTAGAATAAAGTGAGTATTTTGATAGATAATTAGCACGGGGTTGACGGTGGTTTGAAAGATAGCATATGGACCTATATTATGGTATTTATTATGAATTTTTTATTTATTTTACAAGTAGATATGACCATTTATTTTTTGGTTTAATACTAATATCAACTTTATTATATAAATGTGGGAAGTGTTTACTTTTCCAGAGGATAGTATACTGAAAAAGAAATGGCTTACATGTGTTGTTGAGCATTGAAGGAGCCTTAAGATACAACTCATAGATGAATATATTAAACATCCAAAAGATAACATATAACCTTCATACGTGAAGTATTTCTTTATTGATAAGAAAGCTTAGGAGAATTTTGTAAAGTCTCGCACCACTCTTGAATTCATGGCTAAGAGCCAAAAAATAAAGCATAATAGAGCTAAAAATATATATCCACATAGATTGTCTCGTGGAGGATACAATAAAATTGAACAAAAAATGATTAATGAAAAAAGAAAACAAAGGGAACTAGATCTGGGAGATCCTTTTAGAAGCCTTGATCATAGTCCATCTTCACCATCACGCCATGAGAAATAGAAGAGGCCATATCACAGACCAAATGGTGATTTCACATCAAAGGCTTCACGCGAAATGGTCGAAATAATTGTAAGGAGATTTTTTTTCAATATTAATTATTTTAGTCAATTCAATTTGGTATAGATCATTGAACTTTTATATGTGTTTTAGGATGTACTTGTTGAACAAGTTATTTGTTGTTGCTGTCATTGCTACTCAAATCATTAATAAACCTCGCAGAATATTTTTATATATGTTGTAAGGAGATGTACTAGTTATTTATTGGTGTTGTTGTTACTGTTGTTGTTGTTTTTGTTGTTGTTTTTGTTGTTGTTATTGTTGTTGTTGCTAGTATTGTTGTTGTTGTTGTTATTATTGTTGTTGATGATGTTTGTTTCTGTTGTTATTGTTGTTGTTATTGTTGTTGTTGTTGTTGTTGATGTTGTTGTTGTCGTTGAGGTTGTTGTTGTTGTTGTTGTTGATATTGTTGTTGCTATTGCTATTGTTATTGTTATTGGTGGTGGTGGTGGTGGTGTTGCTGTTATTGTTGTTGTTGTTATTATTTTTGTTGTTGTTGTCCTCATTGTTGTTGCTATTTACACCTCTTACCAATGTTAGCATTGTGTTAACAAAACATATTTGTATTTTGGAATAACTTTCCAATGTTGTCAATCAAAGAAAATTTTCTATAATATATATTGATGTCTTCGGTTGAAAACATTGAGAAAATTATTCTTAATCATATTGCAACATACAAAGAAACTGGTGAATGGTAAAAAAAATTGAAAAAGGAAACAATACATGTTACTTCAATTTTTTTACTTCACCATTTTTTTGGTAATAAAAGTAATCTATTACATTGGTTCTTTTAGAAACTGAGGGTAAAAGTACCTATTTTTTTGTATTTTTTATTTAAAAAGAAAAAAATTTACCTCGATGTTGAGTCATAACCAAGGGGAAATACAAACGCGTTTATTGAGTTTCTTTGTTGTCCTTAAAGAAATCTTTATCGTCCATTTTGTGAGTATCAACGCTCAAGACACTGACATTAGTGATCCACGTGAAACCTAATAGACATCCATTCAGAAGGCTAATGCCACATTATAAAAACATTATGAATATCAAAAATTAATAATGAAAGTATTTGTCATGAAAACATTTAAACGTAAAGAAGCTTAGAAAAGTTCTCTATGATGGATTGCAAGAGCATGTACATATTTGGGTTCAAGGTTTATGTTCTTAAATAATCATATAACTGAACATTTATTTTGTTTATCGAAGCTTTTTTTTTATTTTATATCAAAAACAAATGAATGCAAAATACATTGAGAATATACTTGGATCCAACATTTGATATTCCCCAAGATTCATTGAAACGGAGATCCAACATCTGATCTTAACTGATAGTGATGACGATGAATCAGATTCAAAATTTGTTATATATTTTTACTTTAATATTTTGTGTAAACAAGGTAATATTATATGTAAACAATGTATTTTGTAAACAATTTAATTTAATATTAAGTGTAAACAATGTAATTAGTATTTTAAGAAAATATTTTCCCCTCGATTTTGGTCATAAATCGAGAGGTATGTGGCGCTAGTTTTGAAAATATAAAAAAGTTGTTGTCGGGGATCAAACCAATGACCATTTAAACTATCCCCTCGGTTAATCAAAAATCAAGGGGTAAAAGTGGCAAAGTTTTATGACACCCTTCATTACCTCGCTTGTATCACCAAGGTAAGATCTCTTTTACGCCCGAAATAACATATGTTTTTGTAATAGTGATTGACCCCATGGATGAAGCAAAAGACTTAAATAACCATATGATCACCTATACTGCTCTTATAGAAATTAATGTTCTCGTTAAGCATGGAGAAATACATGAATACTCGTCAATCAAGGAAGAAGGAGAAGAAGAACCAGGAGAGGAAGAAGACACCAGATAGACAAGGTGTTAAAAATCTGTCAAAACTTAGTCGAGGATATGAAGAAAATCATGGTAAGGGATGATAATGATTATGGCAATTTCCATTTTGTACTTTCAATTACTATTCATTTCTATTAATGAATAAAACAATATTTTTCATTTTCCTAAATGTCTAATTGCCAATGTTTGCATATTTAAATTTATCGTAATGCATCTTTATCTGCCTTTTTTATTTTAACAATGGGGGCGAAGTATACTCTCAAGGGAAGTAGAGTATACTCTCCACTTAATTGAGGGGGAGTTTAATGACTACAAACTAATATTTATTTATTTCTTTTTCCACCTTCCTAAGAGATGCGTTGTCATTATAAAAAGGAGGAGAATGTGGAACCTTGTTTTCCAGGTCATAGAACATGCTTTTCATGATGACAACTATTAAAGATAAACGTGTATTTAATAATGACAACAATTTCTTGAGGATAACCAAAGAGAAATTAAAGATGAAATCAAATCATTAGCTATGAAGTTACGGTAGATGCAGAGTTAATACTCAAATTATTACTTTTCTAAGTAGAGACATGAACTTTCACATTCACATGGTCGAAGCTACTAACTTCGTACATACCTCCTTTCAGTTGCAAATTTTCTATATGAGTGTGTTCACTCTCCCACTTGTAGTGGTTTTGAGTGATATTCTCGATGAGAGCATAAGCATCATTGAATGGTTTGTTCATTAGAGCTCCGCCAACTGTGGCATCAATAGTCATTCTTATGGTATAAAGAAGATCATTGTAGAAGGTATGAATTATTAACTAGTTATCTAATTCGTCGTAAGGACAAGCGCTCATCAATTCCTTATACCGCTCATATACTTCAAAGAGCGATTCACTATCCATCTGCCTAAAGCAGATAATCTGGTTCCTCAATTGTGTCGTTTTTCTCAACAGGAAGTAACTAGTGAGGAACGCTTTCTTTAATTCATTTCATAGCGTTATGGAGTTTGACGGTAAGAAATGTAGCCAAGCTCGTGCTCTGCCTCTTAGGGAGAAAGGAAATAGAAGCGATCGAATGGTTTCGAGGTTGACGCCATTACTTTTAACACGTATGTAGCACTCGATTTTGTTGATCGATTCGACTAGGACCCCAGTGTTACGGGTTCTTTGCATACAATAGCTACGAGGGAAAAATTAATTAAAATAAAAATACCTTAGTCTATACGTTGTAATAACGGAGTTACGATATTGACGAAATTGGTCCCCGACAATGGCGCCAAAAATTTGATAGACCCACAAGTGCACAAATTTATCGGTTTAGTATAAAAGATTGTCAAATCCCATAGAGACCAATCGATAAATACCATTATCTATTACTATCGTGTTTATCTAAGGAACGAGTGTGTGAAAAACACGTGTGATGGAACTCTATCATAACGCTCATTCAGAAGCACTATTAAACCCTTAATTTTTTGTTACATATCACTCTATAATAGTGTCGTACCTCGAGAAATGATAGATGACCTCTCGAAGCGCAATCGCACGCTCGCGGAATAGACTTAACAGAGTCGCCACCAAACTTTATTTATTCCCAAAGAGGGAAAGGGAAAATATCAGTAAAACCCATAAACGAAAAGGATAGGAAAGGATAGGGTATGGTCATCGCAACCAAAACTAGGTTCGAAAATCGGTTATGTAAGGGGAAGGTATTAGCACCCCTCACATCTGTTATACTCAACGTGAACCATCTAAGTTGTCTACGCGCGAATGGGTGTCGAATCTAAAGGTTACTTGCTAAAGGGGGAAATGGAGGGTTTTTTATTAGGGTGCTCGCCAAGACTTCGCAATCTCGTGTCTATGTATCCTCATAGTGCAATAAGGAATTCAGGGCATTCGTAGTTCGGGGAACTACGGTGGAAAAAATAAAAAGGTTGAAAAGAAAAAGGTAGCTCGCCAGGATCTCGCAATCTTATACCTACGTATCCTCATGGTGCAATAAGGAAATCAGAGCTCCGTAGTTCGGGGAACTGCGGCATGTTGGTTCGTTTTATCGAACAAATATTCAGATCTTGTTCTAAGGCTAAACATTAGCTTGTCTACTCTCGACGGAGGCTTGAGCATTTAGTTTTTATGTGCGTTAGAAGGGACTAAACATTGTTCTTTTAAGAAAAAGTGTTTGATCGCACGGGGGCGAGTAATTAGGTTTTATTAGTTTTGATTGCACGGGGTGAGAAAAATATATTTGATGTGTTAAATGTTTTGTTGGATGACGATTACTTGAATGGTCAAGTAAGGCAACTCGTATCCAAATAATCGAGGAGAGGAATCGAAGGCTCTAGACCATCTCCCTTTTCATCCTTAATTGCAAAAAGATTTAAATAATTGTTAGGTATCTTAAGTGGATGACGAATACTCGAATTCCCGAGTAAGGCTACTCGTATCCAAGCGTTCGAGAAAAGGAATAGAAGGCTCTAGACCACTCTCTTTTTCATCTAAGATATTGCGAAAATGATTTGGATTTGGTTGATGGCAATGCTAAAAGCGATCGACTTACAAAGGTGTTAAAATGGGCTCAACATTGAATCGAGAATTATTTCATCCTTTTTGAAAGTGGTTTGATATGATTGAGTGTTTTTAAGTTTATTGAGAAAAATGCCATTTGACGTTGGATCAATGGTTTTATTAAGAAAGTACCACTTAACGTTGGATCAAGGGTTTTAGAAAGTGGCGAGGTTGATTCTAGTTCCTAAGGACGTCTAGCAAGCGAAACCAAGACCAACGAAAAGCGGGAAAGTAAAGAAAGTACATCAAAGGGGAGAGGGATACATGAAAAGTACTAGGGAAATATGCAAGAAATAAAAGGTCTCGTTGTCAGGTAGCCCAAGAGAAATTCGTGTGTGTGCAAAGTGTCCTAAGCTAGGCAATGAAAATAAGAGTCCAAATCTAAGTCCCCTTTTGCTAGGGTTATATGTTAGGTCCAAACTCCATGATACAAAGGTCATTTGCATAGTCCATAGTCCATTCTTTAGGTAATCATTAAAGAATCATATTTTTTGTTTTTCATTTTATCATGTTTTTGTGTTTTTTCACAAGATAAAAAATAAAGATCAAAAAGAAGAAAAGGACATAAAGTAAAGTGCATGAATGATAAATGAGCAATAAAGTAAATTGCGGAAACTAAATGATGAGAAGTAAATTGCGAGAAGACAATACTTGATTTTTCTTAAAACCTTCAATCAAGAACAACACACTCTTGCTTAAAAGCTTTAGAGTAGACAATGAACAATGAACAATCAGTCAACCTCAATGCATCAGAAGATACATGAGTGACATACAATTAACAAGCAGAAAACCCTAAAGACCAACCAAAACAACGGTTAATCCTTATTTCCCAAAATTCTCACGTTATGCTCCCTTTTTCAATAGGGTTTGATATTCACTTTAAATAGCCTTCAAACCTACTGGACTTGGGCTTCTTGAGGCGCACAAATAGCAGTAATCAGTATAAACTGGCTGCAAATCAACCTGCACAATAATAGGAGCAAAATACAAACTTTCCTAAAAACGCTCAAGGATTCGCTCAAGGATCCTTTTTATGAAAAGTAACAGAACCTGTCATAACAGAAAATCCCACAATATACTCCTATGAAAAACACACGTGTGTGAATTAGAACACACTCAAAAATCACACTAAAAATACCAAAATAGACATGCCCTAGCTATCTAGTATAACACGTTCTGGAACATGCCACAACATCATGTAGAACATGATGTCTGGCTGTCATGGCAGAACATCTAGTTTAACATATTGCTAACAGCATGTTGTTTTACCAAAATGTGGCCAATCCAAAAACCACAGGACTTACAATCTCCCTCTTTGGCAAATTTTGGCTAAAACAACCTTAGCACACATATCAGAGGTACACAGCAAAAACAAAACAAAGAACCTTAAGAACCACAATGTTGTCAAACCAATAAAGAAAAAAACTGACAGCACAATGTCAAGACTTAGGTCTGACATCACAAACTAACACAAGCTACATGAGAACATGTAAGCTTTGTACAGACTGTAATCTTGCAGCATCAAAAACAGATAGGTACACAGCTCCCCCTGTCACACATAATCAGTACTCCCCCTGAAGGGAAGAACCAAAAACACAAAACAAACACAGAAACTCATGAACTCCCATGGAACCATACTACACAAGCACTGGCACAAGCACACTCCCCATGAACACCACAACCAACTACAAGGAATAAAGTATTCTCCCATACACAGCAAATGGTTCCACATCAGCAGCAGCAGCAAGCATGACAGATTATCATGCTCCCCCTAAAAAGTTGCAATTATCCAACAAGCAAAATAACTACTCTTCCTAAGCAGTAGTACAAACATGAAATAAAGTCATGACATCTGATCTAACATCAGGAACAACAACAACACTTTACTCCCCATTTTTAGCCAAAAATTGACCAAAAAAATAAAGTAAATGTAAACAAAAGCAAATGGAAGCAGACATTTGGAAGCACAAACACAATGCATAAAGCATAAGTTTAGATGGAAACACAAATATAATAGATGGAAACAAAAATGCAACACAAACACCATCCAGTTGGAAACACACAAACTTCAACTAACTCTAATCTTCAGAGCTTTCACCTTCATTGCTACCAGTTTGGTCATCATTGTTTTCCTACTCTTTTTCTGCATCAACCAGGTCATCATTTATGCCTCCCTCAGATAAACCTTTAATCAGTCCTTCTAGTTTGGTTTTTATAGCAGTACATACTTTGATGGTCTCATCCAATTTTCTACATGTGGCCCTTAATTCAGTTATAACACCAGCCTTGGAAGTGGAAGGTACCCTTTCTTTTCTTGATGTCGTGACAATCTCTGCCACATGTGTCCCTTCAAAGAGTTTGTAATGAAAGATAAGCGGACATTCCCTCTTAGTAAAACCTTCTGACTCGGCCATGATTCCTGGGTATTGATTCAGAATTATGCCACAAATTAAGGTTGAAAAAGCTATGGGCAGCTTTACCACAGATGATGTGGCATGCCTCAAGGTTTGTTCAAAAATATAAGTACCAAAGTCATAGTCTATTTTGGAGCCAATTATGAAGATAAACTTAGCCAACCCCGTAGCTATTGTGGAGGTAAGATTAGCGGGCACCCAATTGACAACTCTAATTTTATGAAGAATTGCGTATTTCACACTTAAGTAACTTGCAGACAGCTTACCTTTCTTAGGCTATTGCTTCACCTGATTCCCAGCAATCTCTTTAGAGATGAGATTATCAGATACCTCAACGTTTGGTCATTCTGATTCACATCTTCCTGAGTACCTATTAATTATCATTGGAGAAACTTTCACGCATCTCCCCTTCACATAAACCTTCCTAAAATCCAAGCTCCTTTTATCATCATACCCTTGAGTGATGTTCATAACAAATTCCTTAACCAATTTTTCATAACACTTAACAAGTTTGGAAATAGTTTTCATCAGGTTTGCATGATCAATGAGATTCACAATCTCCTTGCATTCTAAAGCTTCCTTCCCCAATTCTCTTTCAAGGGTTACGCGTCTTTGGTAGACATACTTCCACTTCTCGACATTTTCGAATGAGTGAAAAGATACATTATCCAAAAGGATATCAGGAATCTCAACAAAGCTTCTTTTTGCTACAGACTTTCCTCTGCCCTTATGTACGATGTCCTCGACATCAGTTCCAACATAATACTCTGAGTCACTTGAAGGAACATCCTTCCTTTTCAGGCTCTTTTTCCTAAAAGCAGGAGTTAGAACTTTGCTTCATCCCTTCGCTGGTCCCACACTTACATTTTTCCTTGAATGAGTGCTTTTCGACCTATCATTAGCCCTTTCTTTCCTGTTCTTCAATATCTTGGCAATGCAAGAGGGTAGCCTTTTACTAATGGGTTCATCATCAGAAGTAAGACTGTCAATGTTGACTACCTCATTCTTATCAACATTCTTCTCAACGTCTGTTTCAGTAGCAGCCTTGTGCTCAATTTCACAGGCCTCCGGATTTTCATTGTTCTCAGTACCAGATGACTTAGTCACTAATATCCCAACATCAGGTGCATCATCAAGAGTCGTCTTCCCTCTCAGAATGTCAGACAATAACCTACGTATACTTCGGTCAACTTCAATGTCCACCTGGTTGGATCTTCCAGGAGATTTTTCAATATCAGGTTTTCCAGACTCCTTGATTAAGTTAGTGACATTAGGTTTAGTTGAACCACTATGCACATCAACATATAAGATATCCTTAGATATCCTTTTAGTAGGAGAAATCACAACAGATGAGTGGAGTTCTTTTCCTACCCGAATCTTTGTTCTGCGCTTCTTTGGAGTTTCACTTGGAATGATAGAGATAGGAACAACGCCCGTTATCATATTAGGCATTTCTTCAGAAATATTTGGGGTATAGGGAGTGGAAGCGGACACGTCTTCTTTGTTAGATATATTTTGTTTTTGAAATCCTGAGAAAAAAATATCAAGAATGATATTCTGAGCAATTTCTTTGTGGAAGAATATATTTAACCACTGTTGAGGCTGAAGTTTAAACAAATAGGGCGAATGATTAGTATAGTAGGTGAAAGGGTTTGCGTAGCGTGTAAACATGAGAAACCCAAGGCTAGGTAATGATGTTTCTGATTTTTCATAGGTCACTAAATGGAGAAAAAAACTATCTGTTTAATGTCTGCACCTTACTGCTTCCTCCCCTTTTTTTGCAATACAAACTTCAACAACACTCTTCAGCTTCTTAAATTGATATTTATTGAAAATAAAACTGTTTATTGGAACTTTTCTCAGTACAACACCTTTAATGACCTCAGCTTTATCCAAATTAAAAGGGGGATGAGACATATTATTTCATTCCTTAATTCCATATGAAGTGAGGACCTTCACCTCATTGAGGCTTTTCACGTGATCATAGTGAAATGTCATAACATTCTGTGTGACATTTGATATTTCTAAGATTTTCCTCTCAGTTTGACACTCATCACAAGCTTTTCTTATAGAGGTTAGCCAGACCCTTTCTAGATGCTTCCATAAGTTACAGTGGTCTTCAGATCTGATGAAAGATCTCGGATGTTGGATAAGATGTTGAAGCTTTCTCTTTTTGACAAAGGTGTTTTTTTCTCCTCTCAAAATAGACATGTCTTGACGCATATGATTTTACCTTTTTACTATATTCAATTTCTGTTGGATTCTCAACATTTCTTCCAGTTTTTAGTATGTCATCCAACACATAAGTTCCCTTGTTTAACATTCTGATAGGCTTGGTTATGTGTTCAGCTTAGAGGTCACTATGGAGACTTTACTCTAAAAAAACATATATTTTAGTAAGCAATTCCTTCTTCTCAACATGCAGTTGTCTTATGGCAAGCTTTCGTTTTTCACCCTCCTTACACACTTCTTCAATTTTGACACATAAATCTTTATATGCGGCAGCTAGGTCTTTATACGACATCTTATTTTCTCCTACTGAGTCATATCTCCCAGAAAAGGCTTTAACAAGCTTGATGTATTCATTATCCTTTCCTCATTCAGAGTCATCCTTAGTCCATGAACCAGTTGTTCCTTTTTGCAGTTTCTGAAGATATATTGGGCATTCTGCACTAAAATGCTCAATTTCTTGACACTCATAGTTCTTGTTGATGTCATGAGGGGTGTGTTTGACATCTAATCTTGTTCTTCTTCCAATCTCCTCCAGAACTTGATTACCAATAGTTTTTTACATTCCTTTCTTAGTGTCAAGATCATACTGAGTCTCTATATCTTTCATACTGGATAAACGTTCTAAGCTCTTATTTTTCTCCTTTGACTTATCACAAATGGCCTGTTCAATGGTTTGAAAATATCCAATGAGATCACCAACGCCCATGTTGCTTATGTCTTTAGCTTGTTCAATAATTGTCATCTTCACCTCAGATCTCTTAACCAACTTTTCTTCAAACATCCTTTCTTTAGTTGTGCATTCATGAGCTGTCCTGAGGATTTCCCAAGCCTCTTTAGCCACAATATAGGTACTGATCAATCTGAAAGTATTCTTGTATACTCCATTGAATATGGCATTCAAGGCTTTAGAGTTTCCAAGAGTTAATTCATCTTCCTCTTCTGACCAGTCTTCTTTTGGCTTCAAGGACTCATTGCCATCCTTGTCCTTTACATTGGGGTGATCCCAACCTTCCAAAACAGCTCTCTATGATCTGTTGTCGATAGATTTTAGGATGATTATCATATGTTTCCTCCACCAGTCATAGTTGGATCCATCCAAAAGAGGTGGTTTGTTGTTATATCCACATTCCGTATTCATAGTACAAGAATTATAAACTCCCTGGAGCTCACCCAAAATAGAACAGGGTGACCTGCTCTAATGCCAATTGAAATTCTGGCACGCAGATATCAGATGTCGAGACAGATGTCACAACACCAGGATCAACAACAGCTTGATCACACAAGTAAAAATTGCAGGAATTTAAATGAGAGCCAATCCAAAAACCACAAGACTTACAAAACATGTAACACAATGAGAAAATAGATGAAGGAAAAAGTAGAATCAAGCTCAAGTCACACAATGGCTTCATCTATCATCAAGAGATTCAAAATATGATCAACTAAGGGCAACCTATCAACACCTCAAAGTGTCAAGAATGATTCAATGACCATTCATCAACATGTTTGAAGTGTTGAAGGTTCAATCATCCTATGGATCATTTCTCCATGACGTTCAAGACATCATCAACCCCAAATGATCATAAGCGTAAAAATCAAAAGGAAATGAAGATATAATCAGAAATGATCTAATAATGATTTTAAAGTATGGACTAAAAATAATAGAAGCTTTTTTAGAAAAATAATAAAAAAAAAATAAGATAAATACTAAAAAGGCAAATAAAAGGAAAAAATAAAATAAATTAAGGAAAAAAGGGAAGTGTGGATGGAGGCAAGGGTGATATGATATGGAAATGGGCTTAGAAGCCCAACGTTAAACACAAAGGGCTTTAAAAAAAACAAACACTCAGCCAGCAACCACACATCATTCACATGTTTTTTTTTCTTCTTCTTCTATTTTAAAATGCTTCGCCGAAACAACAAGTCTCTCTCGCGCCGACACGCCTCACGGCGATAGCTGCGGCGAGCAAACCACCACACCCCTTACACCAATAAGCTCACCTCACCATACTCTATTCAATTACCCTATCGTCTTTTCAAAGCCCTCAACCACGAATGAATTCCAAGTTACGGATTTGCGACGAACTCAAAGAAAAAAAATGAACCACCTTTGAATCAGGTACAAAATCCGTCGATCTTCCTCTTCTCCTTCTATTTCGTCGTGCCTGCTTGTTGTTGGAGGTGAATTGTTTGATATTGTTGCGTGAAATACGTTGTTGTTGTTTTGCAGTGGAGCATAATTTGTGTGGCGTTGTATGGTTGTGTTCGTATCTTTGCAGAATGTATGAAATGTATTTGTGCGGTTGAAGGTTGTTGTGCAGATGAAGAAGAAGGTTGAAGGTTGAGCAAGGTGTAGAAGTTTTGTTTGTGCAGTGATTTGGAGATTTGAAAAATGTTTGCAGGGTATTTGCAGTGATGATTTCTGTTAGTAGAATCACGTGAAGAAAAGCCAGCCTGCAGAGTGAAATTCCTTTCATTTTATAGTGTGGTCCAAGGGTAGATTAGGCTTTTGTAATGAAATTGTGTTTGGATTGTGTTGTACCTTGAATATAACTTGTATTGGGCCTGCATAATGTAATTTCTATTAGCACATGCTATGATTTTTTGGATGATTATCTTTCATGCTTGTTTTGGACTTTAAATTGGAATTGTATTTTTTTTGCACCCTCAATTTTGCACTAGTATTGGGCTTGGAAATATTTTTTGCTATTCACACCTTGACTCCAAGTAAGAACGAACATTCTTGACTTTTTGGATAAACATTGATTATATGTGGCATGCTTGAATCAACAAACTAAACACATTTGAATTGGAATGAACTTGAGTGGAAACTTTGATCTTTCTTGCCATTTAAGTAACCATGGGTCATGATGGATGCCTTTGAATTGAATTTTAACCACACGACGTCAACCAAAACCAAATGAGCCAACACACTTTATATTGACACAATTTGATTCCCAAAGTGATCCATAACTTGCAACTGAAGCAACAATTTCGTGTTGGACTAAGAGACAATTTCATACTTACTTATGCTACAAAGAAATGGAGGGATGGTCAGCATCACTTGTTTCATAAATTTCATAGATGGGATCTCACGTTGGAAGAAAATCTTGCAAAGTCCAAAAGGCATTAATGAAAATGATTGGACTATTTTTGTTCATTATAGGCAGAAAGAAGATACACATGTAATATTAGTGTTTTACATATATAATTGTATTTTTAACATATAAGTAATGCATTGTATATTATGGCTATCTATAACATGTGTTTTGATTTGTTATCAATGTAGAGAATAGCAAAACAAAATGCCAAAAATAGAGGAAAAATTGAAGATTCCACATACACTCGGATCTAAGTCACTTGCAATGAAGGAACATGAGTTGGTAAGTCTAAATCTATTTGTTGTTAATTGTATACCTAATACTACAAATAATTATATTTGTGCTTATTTGTAGGAATTGAGAGATGGATGACCATACAACAGAGGAGAAATGTATGCAGTTTGTCATAAAAAGTTTGGCGGGTCTTTTGTCAATGAAGATGCATACAACAATAATGTAAGTGCAAGTTAATTATTTTGAAATATTTTTTAGTTTCCATAAGTTTTGAGAAATGATCAAACCTTTTGGTATCTTAGACATGGGAGAATCTGTTTGAAAACTAATCATGTCATTGTCATAAATAGACGTTCTTTGTTCTAATTGCTCGTGTTCTGTGTGATGTGATATTGTTTTTGCACGTAATTTTGTTTGTTTTGTGTTTTGACAGAGTATAGTCTTGCTAAGAGTATGTGATCTTGTCTCATCATTGTTTCAGATATTTTTAGATTTTTCGTGTTTGGATAAATTGGAGTTAAAATGGTTTTTTTCCCAAGTTTGAACTAAATGGTTAAATGTTTTTTTTTCCTAAGTTTGAACTAAATGGAGTTATTGGAGTTAAAATGGTTTTTTTCCTAAGTTTGAATGAGTGTCCAAAAATTTGAATGAGTTACAAACTTAGGAAATATCTTTGACAATATATTTTCCTAAAATTATGCAATACACTTTCAAACTTGGGGAAAAAAGAATTGGAACTAAATTGGGCATACTCTGTCAAAGATATTTGAATGTAGTACAGTAAAATTTTCATCTCACTATGAAGAAACAATATCACCTCTTTTAAGCTACTAACATTTTATAGAACTTTTGTTGTAGAAGTTGTTTTCAACTGGCTTTAAAACTTAAACTTTTATATTATAGAGTGTAAAAGTTTATGTAGTCAATGATTTGTTAAATTAGCTTGATTGTTTCATTCATCAGGGTCCTAATTTTGCCCCATTTGAGCTTCCATGATTGGTAAACTCTCTACCTTGTATTCATGCACTTTCTGTTTGGATAAATTTGAAGTAGCATTTTTTTATAAGCAAAGTGGATTCATAAGGTGTACAAAGGGTACATAAGCCTATTTACAATAGAATCAAAAACCAACAAGCATCAGTCTATCAAAAGATTACCCTGCTAAGCCTCTACTACTTCAAAAACTGTTTTAGCGCCTTATACCATTCGTAAAAGCTGCACCGACACGAATCCTTCGACCAAAACCCCAACCACCACCGAGATAATTGGATAGCCCGCATCGTAATATCAGTAGAGTCTCCAATAACGTCACTGAAAATAATATTGTTACGAGTCGATCAAATCACCCAGCATGTAGTTATCCAACTTACACACACCAACACCTTGGAACAATGGGGCGCAACCTGAACAAACCAGCTCAACAGATGAAACCCAACTGAATCTTTTGAGATTTCTGAAACTCCCATCCACTTCGCAATTCCTTTCCAAACTAAGCTGATACGCGGGCATGAGCAGAATAAGTGGACAATGTCCTCAGCTGCACTAAAACAAAAAACACACACAGTATCGTGAGGGTTCGAGATTACACTTCTGGCTAGAAGATTTTCCCTTGTCGGCACCCTGTTTGGCAGTAGCCTTCAAGTGAAGCATTTGGCTTTCAATGGAATCCTAGTATGACTGCATATATCCTTTAGTGTACTGCATTCAAAAAATTTTGACAGAGTTTGCCCAATTTAGTTCTTATTCTTTTAGTGTACTGCATTCAAATTCTTTTAGAGTAATGCATTCATATATCCTTTAGTGCACTACATTCAAATTCTGCTATGCAACAGTGCTATAATATAGCCATGCTATTTCACAATAATAAGTCGCCATGTTTCAGGTTGAAGGGGATGGATTTGTGTAACATTAGTTTTGAGAGCAACATTACCCGTGTTATTTCACGGTGTGAAAACTCTGTTTTTCCCTCTTAATATGTATATCCGAAGTGATTTAAGGGGGGAAGTTCCTCTCTTAATTTTTGTTTAGAATTACGGTCTATTGTGCCAAGTACAAAAACATGAATGAATGGGAAAACAATGTTATTAACAATGTTGTCAATTACAGATAGCGGAAAATAGAATATCGTTAAAATTCTGCTATGTGCGCCACTATTGCGGTTACTTACAATATTTTGTACTAAATAACGTATCACGGAACAGTAGTAGTGGAACAATAGTAGTTTGAATACCGATGTTATCAATGATGTTGGAGTCTTTAAATCTAGATAATTTGGATTCTTATATAGATAGTAATAACTCTAGCACATTTGGAGTCTTTGAATTTGTAACTTTACTATATAACTCGTGAATTGCTTTTCATCAAATAATTCATGCTTAATATATACAATGGTAACAATGCATTAATGCTGTAGATCATTTTGATATTTTGAGTTGTAAGAAATAATTAAGTTCTCTTAAATCTCATTTTGATACCGTTGTAGAAAATAAAATAAAAAGTTAAAGAAATATTACCAAAACAAAAATAATAACTTAAAGAAAAAATTATTATAAATAAAAAAATTGAAATGTTAATAATTTAAATAAAAAAAATATTATACAAAAAATTGAAATGTTAATAATTTAAATAAAAAAAAATATTATAAAAAAATAATACTATAGATAAAAATTAATAATGATTTAAACGGTTCCTAAAGGTAAAAATTAAATAATTAACATCGCTTTGAACCGTTACCAAATAAATTGTATTAAGAATTTATAAATCAAATTATGACGGTTTGAACCGTCAGGATTTCACACTCATGACGGATTGAAACTGTCACAACAAGCATTGAAAACAAAATTCAAACTAAAATTCACGATGGTTTGTAATCGGTGCAATTAACCATTTATGTCAGATGCCTACTCGTTGCAATTTACAACGACGGTTGGAGTGGCAGTTTTAGTAATTGTCGCTGTACAGCCTGGCGACACACACTTTTGTGACAAAATCACAACTGCCACGCCACAGAGTTTGAGTGGTTCAAACCGCCATAATCTTCCAACACTACTAAAAAAATTGAATTTAGAGAGGGAATTATTCCGTCACTAATTCACTAAAATCCGTCACAAAAACATTTAGTGACGGATTTAGCGACGTGCCAAAATTCCTACCGAATTTCAATGTCGCAAAAAATTTGTGAGGGATTTTGAATTCCGTCATAAATAGTTACGGAACCAATCCTTCAATAATTTAACAATTTCGTCACTAAAAAGTGAAAAGAAATCCGCCAGCAATTTGTGAGGGATTTCTAAATACCTCAGTAATTTTACTTTAGTGACGTATATTTTCCGTCACTAATTATTGAAAATTAATGTATGAATAATTATTTATGAGGGATATTTTCCGTCACTAAATTAAATGATCATGATTTAGTGACATTTTTTTTCCGTCACTAAACAATCAGAACCTGCATGAAACTATTGAAATTGTAAATTTCCTGTCAAATTTAATTAATACTACAACTGAATTTACTATATCATCATAATTAAAATGTATCAATAAGAATGTGAAACACTAAATTGTTTTTGTGAATATCATAAATATTCCCCAAATCAAAACTAATAGTACTAAAAATATGTTCTTAAAACTAAATATTAAAAACATAGTATTTTTTGTTGAAACTAGATACTACAACTAAAATAGTTCAAACAAAGCTCTTAAAATTAAGAAATTACAACAAAAATACTACTATAATTGTTCTTGAGACTAGTAGATGACAAAAAAGTGTGTTCACCACAATTTAGTACTGTTTTTCAAGAAGAGGGTGAACACGGATTTTGATCCGAACGTGGAGGTTGATGACCCACAGAAAATATTTCCATAAATTGGAATAATTGTTCTCTAAGCAAACGTGAGTCTTCTTGCGATGCACGAATCAAATCTTCATGAGTTTTAAGTTTCTCTTTAAGGGTCTTGTTTTCAACAGACAAATCAGAAATAACAGTCTTCATTTGTTCATATTCAGATGGTGAGATACCGTCAGATGTGAAAGATCTACACGACTTGTACTTTGCTGCTTCTGGTCCCAAACCATATATACGACCCTTCTTGTCCACTCCTCCAACAACATCTAAGAAGATAATGTTATCAGATTGATGACTAGAAACATCATCTCCATGTGCCTTTTGTGAGTCCCTCTCAATAATCCTTTTTTCATACTCATTCTGTAAATAACAATTAAGTAGAGAGGAAAAATATAATCAGTATATCATTAGTACAGCACTAAAATAGCATGCTCAAAAAGTTTATGAAATTGTAACTTACAGCAACCATCTCTGATTTTGAAGAAACCCACTTGTTTGGGTTACCTTTTACTCTGTGTGTCTTTTGAAATAACTCCCAACAAGTAGGATCCGTATCTGAGGATTTTTTCTATAAAGAAAAAAATATAAATCAATGATAATTAAAATTAAAATATTTAACATAACAAAAGAAATTAAATTTCTTACTAATCTCTTATAGTGCTCAGTTGTTGGAATTGATCCTCCGGTGTGTAATGGACCATCCGAAGATCTTCTATTGTGAGTGTTAATTTGTGACTTTCTTTTCCAATTATCATTATTCCATTTTTCTGCTAGAGCATAGTGTTACTATTAGGAATATATACATGATAATATATTGATCGCCTAGTGGATACCTTTCTTGTGTTAGTCTTGAACGTTATTTTTGTATCAAGGGTTTAGACATGTATCTATGAGCACAACAGTGCTCTTATTTCCTTTCGCCTTCTATATTATTATTGTGATTTTGTTAGAATTTTAATGTTTAATACTTGTTCAAACAAATCTAATTAAATAAGCAAATTACAATCCTCAAGACATAATCAACCCATAATGATAGTATTAAACTGAGCAGCAATTCGAGTCGATGATGAAGGACATATGAACTGCCACAACAAACACCGAGGCAAACATAAACTGAGCAGCAATTCGAGTCGATGATGAAGCAAGAAAACCCAAAAAAGAACACCACAACAGGATATAATTAATCCATCATCCAATACCAGTGCCAGAATATAGAATATCTGCAGAATGCAGATAAGAAAGCAGCCGACTTGTGCCCTGCAGTCTGGCCACTTAGAATAAAACTCCCAACCTCCTGCATAAAAGACTCAGCACCTCCTCTATCAATTAGAATATCAAAACCTCCACATAGACTAACAGAATAGGCCAGAAATCCTCATTCCTCTGCTGAAACACTAAATAAAATAACACTACCACTGATAACCGCCATGAAACCTAACAACTAAACCGAACTGGCTCCAGCGAAAAGACCACCAACACCACTCCAAATTAACTGCTGACAAACTACACGCCATATCTAAGGAGAACACCAATTGCTGCTCCCACCAATCGACTAAACCCCACCACGCCCGAAACTCCAAAACCAGCCAGTACTTCCACGACCGAGATCTCCAAAACCAACCAACACTCAAAGATACTTCCTGCAGACCAAAATAAACAACATAGGCAGCTGGACCTTGGGCTAAATCTACCTGGCAACCCCCCACAACCAGCTAGCTGCACTTAAACTTCAGACAAAAGAAACTAGCCAACTCCAATGCTCAATCAGCCACCCTTTGCAAAACCTACCTAATCTCCACCAGTAAACCACCACCCAACCCTGCAGGTTTGAGGCACACTTGCTCTAGGGGACTGATGCCAACACTTCAAAAATCGTCCCTATGGAGCCAAGCGTAACACCCAGAATGCAAAACAAACTCTACTGACTACAACAACCAACCTTGGTAACACTACCCCATCACCTCCCTCCAACACACGGCTACAGCCACCCAGGCCTAAATTCCAACTTCAAAATTTGACAGCCTCGAGGCAATTCTGCAACTTCGCATATCTTCCAAAATACCTCCACTAAATTTGTTATGAACAACAGATATATGGGTTCACCTGTTACCTGCAATGATAACTCAACCAGCCAAGATAGATACCTTTGCACCACTATCAGATATGTAATTCCCTGCTACTATACTTCAATACATCCTATGTAATTCCCTGCTACTATACTTCGATACATCCTTTGTTACACTTTTAATGCTTAATACTTATCAGATATGTAATTCCCTGCTACTATACTTCACTATCAGATATGTAATTCCCTGCTACTATACTTCAATACATCCTTTGTTACACTTTTAATGTTTAATACTTATCCAAATACGGCTAATTTAATAGGACATATCGTTCAAATTCAAATCTAAAATTCCAAAGTTATGTATACGAGTTTTGTATAACAACTTCATTTGATAATAATGACCATTATTTCCTAAGATTTACAAACCCAACACATACAGCGAGAAACCGCTTGCGGACAAAAAACCAAAACAGAATAAGCTCAGAGTCGATTGGGCCAACAAACGCAATCACTACAGGCAGCGATATATCATGAACTCTAACAAGAGTTGTGGACAACAACACTACAGGCTGGCCTATTTCTCAGCTAAACAAATCAATTCCTAAATCATATACGAAATCATTTAATCTTTTTTTAATAGGACCACCATTTTAAAGCATATTTTCACCTAAACACAACCTAAAAGAAAATAAAATCAAGAAATACATACCTCTGTTGTTACTACTCTTAAAAAATATCTCCCTCCTTGTTTTTCTTCTTAATCTTTTTGTATATCCAAGCTGACAAAAAACATTAATACCATCAAATTAAATAAATCACGAAATTGAAATTAGGAAGAAATTAGGTTAGAAAATTGTTACTCTGAAATAAGTCAAAAGAAAGGGAAATTGCAGGAGTGTTACCTTGAAACTACAGGAGTGTTACTTCTCCAAGAGATGAAAGTTTTCTAATCGAGAGAGAAAACGAAATCGAAAAGCGTTGGCGGTGGCGGTATTACGCGCTGAGAGAGAACACGAGGGTAGCAGGGTTGGAAGAGAGAGAGCGCACGAACAATTGTGAGAGAAGAGGGAAAATTAAAAGTTATAAAAGTATTATTATAAAAGTATTATTAAATAAATTGGTTTATGAAAGAGGGAAAATCCAATTCATAGAAAATCAAATTTATTTGAGTGGGAGTGAGAGGGAAGCTAATGTAATTCAAGATAAAATCATATTTTTATTTATTTTATATCCATCTTTAAGTTAATTACTTGCAATTTTAATCTATGAAATTTTTATTTATTTCTAAAAAGTTTATATATAATATAAAATACTTTGCATATATTTATGTTTTAAAATGTAAAGAGATATCAAAATTTATTTTAATATAGAATGATAACTTATTTTAGAAAAATATTTTACTATAATTTTATTAAAATTTAAGCTATATTCTTATCAACCAAAATTTTAACTTAAATTATTTTATATAAGAAATTATATTAGGAAGGGAATATTTCCCTCACAAAATCATCTAATACATTTATGAGGGAATTTGTGAGGGAAATATTAGTGAGAAATAAAATTCTTCTCAAATTCCCTCACCAAATGTATGGTTATCAAATTTGTGAGGGAATTTTTGTGACGGAATAATTATCTCACAAATGTCTTCACTAATTTTTACTCATTCTTAAATAATCATGTACACAGTTTTCCCTCACTAAATTCATCGCAATTAGTGAGGGATTTAATTCTCTCACTAATTACCGTCTCTAAATTACATTTTTTTAGTAGTGCAATAGTAACTGTCGCAACTTGCCAATTTTATTGTAGTGTTAAAGAAGATGTTGCAGGTTTAATTTGGCTTTTTCTGAGTTAAATTACAGTGACTTAAATTTTTTTGGATTTTATTTTTATTTTTTTGGGATTGAAATGAATGTTGATGAATGTGATGATGAAGGAAAACAAGGAAGAATATGAAGTTATATAAAAAAAAAATTATGTGTTGATGATTCATTATTATATTCAGTACACTATCAATTTTCAACCATGTGATATTCGTTAAAAAGATCAATTGTTAAAATTAAAATAAAGTCTATGGTGGACACTCAACGATATTGTCTCACCTAATACATTTAAAATTAAAAATTAACAGAATGGACTAAGTTGGCTAACATAATAGTTTTTAAAAGACTAAAATGTAGGGTTTATTAAATAAAAGACTAAAATGAAATCGTAAATTAAGTTAAAGATCAAACGATGCATTAAACCTATCCTAAATAGATACGACTATTATATATTACCATGCATTAATTTTAATGTTGAAGAGTCAATGATAATAAATAAAGTCAATTTATCATTTCCAAGCCAATAGTACCTTTCCCCCATGTTATTAAAAGCCAAACAGAAACTGCATTTGATTTAATTCTAAGTAAAAAAAAAATTTAACAAAAAGTCAGTGGGTAAAACCCGTCCTTCCCTATTTTTAAAGCGGGTTAGGCAGGACAGACCAACTTAAAGAATCAAGCCGAAAACTTCGGTCGAACACGTCAAAAATGACTGGTTAAATAGATCGACCCTATACGATGTGCCCTATATATATATATATATATATATATATATATATATATATATTGCTAACGTAGAACCACTTAGTTTTATGAAAGTCTATTTTAGCAACATGCACCTTAGGATGCATTTAACCATTTTTTAGTTAAAGTTTGCTAAAACACACATTCATAAAAATAAATGGGTGTATTATAGCAAACTCCTATGGAGTTTGCTATAATACACCCACTTGTTTCTATGAAGGCCTGTGTTAGCAACCTCCACCTTAAGGTGCATTTAAGTTTTTTTAGTTAAAGCTTGCTAAAATAGACCTTTATAAAAACAAGTGGGTCTACGTTTGCAAACTCGTATATATATATATATATATATATATATATATATATATATATATATATATATCACTACGCCTAAAAAAACCTTTAGCAGGGCTTTTTTTAGCCTTTAGCAGCGCTGCTAAAGGTAAAGACAACGTTTTTTTTTTCCTTTAAAAAGCGCTGTCGTAGGTTCCCCTATAGGACCCCCTTTAGCAGCGCTTTGAAATCGTATATATATGTGTGTGTATATATATATATATATATATATATATATATATATATATATATATATATATATATATATATATGGGAAGGGATCATTTGACACCGGTGTCAAAATATTAACTTTGACATCAAATCTTAGCCCTTTATTATTATCCATTCAATGGCTAAGATATATTCACTTAAAACTAACACATGAGTGTTTTAGGGGAATTTATCTTATCCATTGAATGGATAATAATAAAGGGATAGGATTTGGTGTCAAAGTTAATATTTTGACACCAGTGTCAAATGATCCCCTCCCATATATATATATAGGGACGAGATCATTTAACACTGGTGTCAAAATATTAACTTTAACACCAAATCCTAACCGTTTATTATTATTAATTCAAAAGTTAAGATATATTCACTTAAAACTAACACATGAGTTTTTTAAGGGAATTTATCTTAGTCATTGAATGAAAAATAATAAAGGGGTAGGATTTGGTGTCAAAGTTAATATTTTGACACCAGTGTCAAATGATCCCCTCCCATATATATATATGGAGGAGATCATTTGACACCGTTGTCAAAATATTAACTTTGACATCAAATCCTACCCTTTTATTATTATTCATTCAATGACTAAGATATATTCACTCAAAACTAACACAGGAGTGTTTTAAGGGAATTTATCTTAGCCATTGAATGGATAATAATAAAGGGGTAGGATTTGGTGTTAAAGTTAATATTTTAACACTGGTGTCAAATGATCCCCTCCCATATATATATATATATATATATATATATATATATATATATATATATATATATATATATATATATATATAATACACCGCCCCTCCACCAAATCTAATGGAAAAAAACCGATTTAATTGTGGGTAGGAGCGAGTACCGAAAAAACATGATTTTTAATTACGGGGTGGGGGCGGGAGCGATGGATGCTAGTATTAGCACCGCCCCTGCACCTGCCTATTAAAATTAATTTTTTATCCTTATTTCTTATAACTTTATTACCCGTTAACATTTCATAAAACTTTCACATTTGCAGCTGCCTCCCTTCTTTTTTCAACCCTAGTTTTCTCTTTTGTTTCATTCACTAAAGATGGATGGTTTTAGGGTCAATTTTTTATCCAAAATATCCCCTCTAAATTCCTTTTCATTTTCTTTTCATTCAAATAAGTGATTTCGCATATATTTTTACTCTTTTTCTTCGTGATTTCTTCGTCTTAGTGTGATGTTGTGTTGGTCGTCGTCTTACTGTGGCGTTATTTTTTTCCTGTCTTGATGTGGTGTTTGTTCAATTCAGATTGAGAAATTAATTTCGACTCAGTGCATATTCAATCAATGATTTTAACGTCTTCAACGCTGCAGACTCGAAGACATGGATATTCCGAGCATTTCAATTTCATCATGTTTGTAGGCTTTGTTACATATATAGTAGGTTTTGTCAAATTTGTTGGCATTTTGCCGTTATATGCTATTAACATGGGTGCTGTGATATTGTTCGCAGATTCATCCTTTTCAGTTTATAACGATTTTGAATTTGTATTATTCAATGTATTCTATCAATTTAAATGAATGAATGTCATTTTTAATTTAAAAAAACCTTTCTTAATCTCAAAATACCAACTTTATTATAATTAATATTCATTTTTTGAACACAAGTTAAATGAAAATGGTTTATTATAACTATTTTTAAAATGATCAAATATTTAGTTTGATTATTAATTTTTATTTCTATGAAAAAATAAATATACAATTTGTGCAGGTGGAGGCAAAAAAATTCATTCCTTGTTGTAGGCGGGGGCGGGGATAAATTTTTACTCTTAACTGAATCTAGGACTGGAATGATATAGAAAAACAGAGGCAAAACTAATAATGCTTAAACTAGGTCCCGGTCCTCCCCTTATATATATAACTGAAAACTGAAAACTTAGCGCAGCCTGGATCTCAGATTATTTTGGATACTATTTGGTAGTTTGGGGAATTATAACTGAAAACTTAAGTAAAATAAGAGAGAAGGTAGAGAAACTGAAATTTTATTGAGAGAGAGGGGATCTTGTACAATGGAAGCGTGCTTAGTAATGAAGCACAAAGACCCTTATATAGGGAAAAGGTTACCTATTGTAACCGGTAAAAAGCAAAACAAAACACACACTAACAGGTTACAAGAGTAAATCATTTAAGCCGGGTGCTCATTGGGCCCCATCGACACTTAATGATAACAAACGACAAAAGAAAAAGTAAAGCAAAAGCAAAAAAAGATTCTTCTGTCGGTCTCAGCTTTAGTGGTTGAGACAGCTAGCTTTGGCTAGTGGGGGACAACTGTGGATTACAGCTCACTGATCCTTATCTCATTGTTGAGGACCTTTTCCTTTATTGACTTTCTGCGCCATGGAGACTGTGAGGGAATCCCAAAAGTCTTCAGCAGTAGGTTCTGGCTCTTGTGATTCGCCAGCTAGGATGGCATCCAAAGAACCTTGAGAAGAGCTTGTCTTCATAGAACTGTCTTCTTTGACCGTAGGAAAGGCTGTGAAGAATTGTCCTTTCATGTGATCAAGAATTCTGATCATAAGATCTTCATCATCTTCTTGAGGGTACTTCTTCTGGAAGTATTCTTTGAGTTGAATTAAAGTCATTTGGGAAGAAGCTTGCTTCCTGGCTGGATTAACTTTGTCTTCAGCAATGGTATCTTCAATAAGCTTAATATTGTCTTGAAAGTCTTTAGGATCCATTTTGATCCACCATTTGGCAAAGAAATGTCTTTGCAAGATCGGAATATTCAGATTATTCTTTGAGACTGAAATTTTCCATCTCCAAATCCAAGGGATCTGAAACTTAGCAAAGTAAACAAATGGACATTGTCCAACAATCATATTTTTAGATATAACCTTTTCAATTAAAGGACTTTCATCACACCATGGTGTATAGAGATCCATTAATTCCTTGGGTAATATTTCCAAGGATGGTCCAAATTTAGACCACCAAGTATAAAACCAACTTGGTAACGATTTTTCCAGAATTTCTGGGTTAATAGAAAAGAACCAAGAATGTTTATTCTTAGGATTCTGATAATAAAATGCCTTGGAAAAGGCTTGGACATAGTCCCAATAATTGTAGTAAACCATTTTACCATCAGCCAGTTTTATGGATTTTTTGCAGTTTGGATTAAGTCCCCATTCTCTGGGATGCAATACCTTATTGATATGGCATTTTGAAAAATTGATAAAACTATCAGGATTATTATTCTGATAGTGATGAGTAGTGGTGACCGATCCGGTCATTAGGAGCAATATCTCCATATTAGGCCTGGATTTGCCAGAAAGACCAGCATAACCTCTAGATTCAAGGTATCTTGTCTGAATAGCCCAACCATCATTATTGGTGATCTGAACATCTTCATGCTCGACATACATAATAAATTCCATTGTTGGATTTTCAAAATAATCTGCCGCCTGTTCTTGCAAAGGCTCACTAGTAGCGGCGGTTTTGTAAGAATCATTGTTCTTAGACTGAGCTGAGGAAGATTCTTCCTTATTCTTGTTTTTAGAGGATGCAGTTAATGTCTGCATTCTTTGTCTATTTGGATAGACAGTGGTCCAATCCCCTATTAGAGGAATACTTTGATCTGAATGGGGCAACAGATTGCTGCTCCCTCTTCCTCCTCCCCGGCCAAAGGAGCGACCTCCTCCTCTGGTCCTAAATGGGACGCTCATTGCCCTGCAAAAATTCACGGGTTAAAAAGTCAGCAAGAGAATTGTTTTCTCCTTTAATATATTGAATGTCAAATTCAAAGACACTTAATTGAGCTTGCCATGAGGCAAAAATTTGTTTTGAAACAAGGTTTTTAATATCCTTTTCAATAATTGATTTTGCAGAACTACAATCAATTCTTAACAAAAATTTTTGATTTAATAAATCAGTTTGAAATTTAGAGACACATTTAATAATAGAAAGCATTTCTTTCTTGACTGTAGAATACTTAGCCTGTGTCTGGTTCCATTTACCAGAAGTGAATCTAACCAAGACTTCTTTAGAAGTTTCTGGGTTAACCTGTTTAAGAATTCCCCCATATCCTATGTCAGAGGCATCTGTTTCAACTATTTTGAAATGGCTAGGGTTAGCGAGGGAAAGACAAGGCAAAAATTTGACTTTCTTCTTAATTTTTTGGACAGCAAGGGTATGTTTTTCAGTCCAAGGCTTAGGGACTTTCTTAAGTCTCTGGTAAAGGATGGCTGTATCTTTAGCCAAATCTTGGTAGTAATCAGAAATGTAATTAAGGCTTCCTAGAAACCTCTGAAGCTGCTTCTTCTCAGATAATATATCTGGGAATTTAGAAGCAAATTCAATGCTTTTGCTGATAGGAACAATTGTTCCTTTGTTGATTTCATGACCCAAAAATCTAACTTTCGTTTGGAAAAGCTTCATCTTTGGAGCTGAAATCACAAGACCGTTATGTCTAATAACACCTTTAAATATTTTTAAATGCTTGATATGCTGATCTAAAGATTGGGAAAAAATCAACACATCGTCAATATAAACAATAATGAATTCAGAATAGGGGTTAAGAATATCATTCATAATCTTCTGGAATTCAGAAGGAGCGTTCTTGAGACCAAAGGGGAGAACGTTTCATTCATACTGACCAAAAGGCACTGTAAAAGCAGTTTTATATTTATCGGCCTCTTCAATTTGAATTTTCCAATAACCAGATTTCATGTCAAATTTGGAAAAGATTAAAGCATTGCTTAACCTATCAAGTAAATCTTTCTTGTTGGGAATAGGATATCTAATCCATTTAAGAACTTTGTTTAAGGGTTTATAATTGATAACAAGCCTAGGAACACCTCGTTCCTTCTCAGCTGCATTGTTAACATAAAAAGCAGTACAAGACCATGGAGATTTTGAAGGTCTGATTAATCCTTTGGATTGCAAGGATTCAATTTCCTTTTGGCAAAGATTCAAATATTCTTTGTTCATCTGGGCTGGTCTAGCCTTGGTAGGAATTTGATTTTCATTAAGGTCATCCAAATAAGGAAGAGAAACAACATGTTTCTTTCTTTCCCAAAACGCATTGGGCAGGTCACTGCAAACCTCAGTTTTGAATTGGTTATCTAAGACTTTAATTTGTTTCTTCATAGGGTTTTTGCTAAGCTGATCTTCAATGCTTAGCAAGTTTATTTCTTCTTGAAGAAAGCATAATTGCTTTTCTTTCTGATCAAGGAGAATATCCTTAACTTCATTGATTATCCTAGTTTGAGGGTCAGTAATGAAGTCAAACCTAACAGGTTTTCTATTAACTTCACCTATTATGCCATGGTGACTAATTTTAGCTGGCATAATACTGTTAAGGAACGGGGTTCCTAATATGATTCTTCTTGTAAGATTTTTGACAAGAATGAAGGAGGTAGGAAGGCAAACTTCTTGGTTGCAAATGTGGGTCTTGGACAATTTGTATTTGACCTTAAGTTTTCTCCCGCCTGCTTGAGTGAGGGATTGCGTAGTTTTATCAAAAAACTTGGTAGGGATCATTCCCTCCTGAATGCAATTCAAATCAGCACCGCTGTCCACTAGGGCGATTTCATCTTTGATGATGTATTTTCTATCAATGACAAGGGTAATTTTGATATACCATTTCTAAGAAGTTACTCTATCAAGAAGGTTTAAGTAGCTCTCTTCATTAGGAAGTTCTTCTTCCTCATCCCTTTGGGTTTCTTCTTCTTTAGAGGAACCTATTTGTTGAGTGATGGCCTTAAGGGTATTGATTCTTTTTTGAAGGCTTACATATTCTTCATCTATGGTTTGGACAAATTCCTTTCCTTTCTCAAGAGTAGTGACTCTTTGATTGAGAGTTTTATTGGTTTTCTTGATCTGACTTATTTCAGATTTGAGTTGAGAAATTTCTCCTTTGAGGTCATTTAGGGAAGTAGGGACTTCTTTAAGGTTAGATTTATGAAATCTAGTTAAGACTTCGCTAAGTTGGTAAGGGGCTTCAATCATCTTGGGAGCCTCTACCCTGGGTTGATTGTGAAGGAGGATCTCTAGCATTTTTCTCTTTATGCTAGGATCAGTAATAGCTTCGATGGCCTTTAAGGCACTGTCTTGATCGCTGGTAAGGACGAACACTCCATTCATATCTGCAATGGACTTCCAATAGTTAAGCTCATTGCATTCACAATCATTAGTGGAAGATTCTGAAGATTCAGAATCAGAGGAATTGACAATGTCAATTTCTTCACTAGAAGATTCTTTTTCTTCAGAACTGGAATTTATCAGCAAGACCTTTTCTAGCTGAGTTCGAAGTTTTTCATCTTCAACTTCGTTAAGGGCCTTCTTGGTCCAGCATCTATTAGCATAATGCCCTGGTTTTCCACATTTGTGGCAGGTTATGTCAAGCTTCTTAGCTTTCCTTTTTCCCTTCTTATAAGAGGGTTTAGGTTCGGGTCTAGGTTCCCTTCTTCTGAAATTCTTTTTCTTATAAGGCTGATAAGGATTTTTACCTTTGTAAGAATCTTTCTTCTTACCATGCTTAAGAGATTTCTTCTTCCTTTCTCCAGGAGGTTTACCGATATCATACGCGAATTGGTCACAAAACTCACCTAATTGATGTTTCTCAAAAAGCTTTTGCTTTTTGAGTTGGTGTTTGAGCTTAATATCATTGCATAACGTTAATCCTTCTATTATGCAGCTATTAATAATTTAACCATAGGTTAATTCTGGGTAATTGATATTAATCCCATCATTTTTGTCTCTAAGGGTTTTCCTAACCCTTTCAGAGAAAAGATGTGGAAGGCCATCTATAAATTTGGCTTTCCAATGAACAGAATTGGAGTTCTTTAATTGAAAGATCCTAGATAGGAAGGTATCTTTATACCACCTAAAATGTGTCAGAGAGGGACACCTAAGGTTTTGGAGAAGGGTTTGGAGCTTTTCTCCAATGGGTTGGTTATGGCCAACAAAGTGTTGGAGAATGGAGAGACTCAGAGTATAAACTGCGTTTTCTTCTCCAGTAGTGGCCACTGTAGGGGTACTAGTTCCTTCAGTTTTGACCAGCTTCTTGTGAGAAAGAATTTATTTCCTTTGGGATTCTGAGAGGTAGAAATCCCACCAACCTCTGAGTTGTCCAATAAACCCAGCTGTGATAAACGGAGCAACAGCATTATCAGAATTACCATTTTGCTTGCAAACGGTAGCATACATAAGCATTCTATGTATGGTGTCAACAATTTGTTTCTCATTCAGGCCATCTATGTTCCATTCATAGATAGCTTTCCCAGAATAAGAGTTCTGGTAATTGTCAGGTTCTTCAAATAGGACATCTTGAGGTGTGGGTCTCTTGTAGTAATATTTTTCTACTGGTTTGGTCATATGGACAGGGTTAATCTCAGGACTTTCGTCTTGATCTTTGAACATTTGGGTTAATTGGTTAATGTTTCCAATAACTTCTTCATCTTCTTCAGAAGTATAATCTTCTTCTGAAGAGTTATCTTCACGAATTAAGACCCTAAGGTGAATATCCTTAAGCTTTTGTTCAAGGATTTTTATAAACTCATTGTGGTCTTCTTCCATTTTGAAACCACTAACTTGGGCTGGAGGTTGGATAATAGGAGTATCTGGAATGGTTTTAGAAGAAGATTCTTCTTAGAAAGGAATAATTTTGCTTTTAGCAAGCTGATCCATAATCAAGCTATGCTGTTTTATCTGTTTTTCCATATCTTCTTTAACAGATATAATTAGTTTTTCTAGAGAAACCATATGTTCTCCAAGACAAGTAAGGAAGGCATTGGTGAAGTTTTGTGCCCTAACTAAAGAGTTTAACTCTCTGATGGAAACATGACTATTTTCAGTTTCTTTATGGTATTATAAGCATTAGCTTCAGCACTTTCTAAAAGCTGTATAGACCTTTCTGGGGGATAAGGTGCCTCTAGGGATTCTCCTTTAGGGGTCTTCCAAGACCTCTGTATAACAAGGATATCAGTTTGTGTTTTCTGAATAAAGAACTTCACAAACCAATGGATAAAGGGTATAAGGGTTTGACCTTTAGACAATTCTTCATAGAATAGTCTCTTAAATTCAAGAACGGTGGTTTTGGAGAATTTCTTGAAATACCACTTTCTGAACTCTTGGTTTTCCCTTTTGTTAAATTCATTATTAATGAGTTTCCCAGTGTCACTTCCTTCGGAGAAATCTATCATAAATGAAATGACATTTCAGACTGGGTCGGAGATTCAACCCTAGGTTCTTTGCCTTGGTAAATTCCAAAGGGGATTTTATTTTCACTTATTTTGATATTTTCCACATATTCTTGTTCTAAGGTCTCTTCTCTATTTCTGGAAGCTGATGTGGACATCCTAAGAAGAACGGTAGGAGCTGTGACATAGTCACTACGGGTGGAATACCTAGCAGACATAGCTCTAGGAATGGTAAACCTACGATGTTGGTTAAATTTGATTTCAACATCTCCTTCAGATGTTTGAACAATTTGGTCTATATCCTGATTGAGGACAGGTTTTGACTCAATCTCTTGAGGCAAAGACCAACTCTCGGGGAAGTCAATTTTGTTCCACCTAATAAGCCTATTAGTGGCAACATTAGAAGTGAGCAAATTAGTTTGCACCAAAGTTGTGGATCCTTGAGGTGAAATATTTTTCACTCTAGGATTCAAAGTGTTTAAAACTTTGTAATAAATTCTATAGCATATAGCTATAATTTCACTACCTGGTTTGAAATTGTAACCATGAGTGTGAATAGTTAGTCTCAAGGCATCAAAAATATTTTTTTTCAGTCATGGAGAGATTTAAATTTGGAGAAACTTCAAAATAAACTGGCCCATGACATAGACTAGTTTCTATGACAGCAGCCAAAGATTATTGAAAATGTTCACATCTCCCATCTCTGACATATGCCACAAGACTGGAGTTTAATCCAAGCATGGTTAAAGGTTTTAAAGCTACTTGGATAAGTCCAATATGGATAAATTTGTAATCTTTAAAAGGAAGCAAATCTTTTTTGCTAAGCAACCCAATATTTTGGGTTGATCCTGAAACAGGTATGGTTTGCTCTGTAGTTTTAACCGCAAACCTGGTTATTACATCAAACATACCAAATTTATAAATTTGTTTTGAAGGTACAGATGGAATGATCCATTTGTTTAACCTTTCAAGATCTTTAGGAAATTCATTATTTTCCTCATTTTTAATAAAAGGGTTTTGACAATCATTGTTGTCATCCGAAACTGTATCAATATTAGAATCCATTCAAGATTCTGCTAAGAGTGTTGTGGTGAGCCACAGATGGATGATCTATCAACATAACGATTTAAGTTAAATTTATAAACATAATAATTCATTACTCTTATCTTTTAACAAATCATCTTTACAAACAGGAACTGTTTAACGATCACACAAAAAATAGGGGAATTCGGCTGAGCCAAACGTCAACCCACGAAAGTGATCAAAGGGTTTTTAGATAAATTGGTACGGGGCGTTGTCAACCTTGAAGTTAGGCATTCGGTAGTTATTATTTCGAAGAACAAAACAACTGCCTATCTGAAAATCAGGCGCCAGAGTACAAGTTTCCAGCCAATATACCAATAGATCAAAAAATGGACCTAAATCAAAGATGTACAAAGAGTTTTCAGCAAAAAGTTTCTAAAATTGCTCATAGACATCCTTCCACGGACAAAAGAGAGCTACAGAAAGCACTGAAAACATCTTCTTAAAATTTTAAGGATAAGAGTATGGAACTACCATAGATATAAAAAAGACTTAAACTATATAAATCAAAATTACCATCTGAGCTACCACAACAGTAGCTTAGCTACTATTACTCATTAGTGACAGTAGTTTTTACCTTAAATAAAGGCTCGGTGATACCAGGACTAAGAGTTTTTACCTTATATATATATATATATATATATATATATATATACACACACTAGTATAAAAAATATTTTTAAATCAGTTAAAAATTACTTTTTAAATCGGTTGGTGGTCCGATTTAATTCTGGCCGATTTAGAAAGATTTTAGCTTTTAAATCAGGTATCAACCAATTTAAAATATTTTATTAAATCGGCTAGTCTGATTTAAAAGTGTTTATTTAAATCGGTTTAACAAATTTAAAAAAAGTTCAAAAAGTAACGAAAGCTTTTAAATTTGTATGATCCGATTTAAAATCTCAAATTTAAATCGGTTCACTTGATTTAGTAATGTTATTTTAAATCAGTTCATTCGATATAAAAGTACAATGTCATTTTTTTCCTAATTGTCATTTTTCTTTTGTTTCTTCCAGAATATTGTACAAAAAATTATAAATAATACAAAATTTCTGCCCGTTACGCACGGAGTGCCATGTAGGTACAAAATGTCATTTATAAATAATTATAAATTTTGTATTATTTATAATTTTTTGTACAATATTCTGGAAGAAACAAAAGAAAAATGACAATTAGGAAAAAAATGACATTGTACTTTTATATCGAATGAACTGATTTAAAATAACATTACTAAATCAAGTGAACCGATTTAAATTTGAGATTTTAAATCGGATCATACAAATTTAAAAGCTTTCGTTACTTTTTGAACTTTTTTTAAATTTGTTAAACCGATTTAAATAAACACTTTTAAATCAGACTAGCCGATTTAATAAAATATTTTAAATTGGTTGATACCTGATTTAAAAGCTAAAATCTTTCTAAATCGGCCAGAATTAAATCGGACCACCAACCGATTTAAAAAGTAATTTTTAACTGATTTAAAAATATTTTTTATACTAGTGTGTATATATATATATATATATATATATATAAGGTAAAAACTCTTAGTCCTGGTATCACCGAGCCTTTATTTAAGGTAAAAACTACTGTCACTAATGAGTAATAGTAGCTAAGCTACTGTTGTGGTAGCTCAGATGGTAATTTTGATTTATATAGTTTAAGTCTTTTTTATATCTATGGTAGTTCCATACTCTTATCCTTAAAATTTTAAGAAGATGTTTTCAGTGCTTTCTGTAGCTCTCTTTTGTCCGTGGAAGGATGTCTATGAGCAATTTTAGAAACTTTTTGCTGAAAACTCTTTGTACATCTTTGATTTAGGTCCATTTTTTGATCTATTGGTATATTGGCTGGAAACTTGTACTCTGGCGCCTGATTTTCAGATAGGCAGTTGTTTTGTTCTTCGAAATAATAACTACCGAATGTCTAACTTCAAGGTTGACAACGCCCCGTACCAATTTATCTAAAAACCCTTTGATCACTTTCGTGGGTTGACGTTTGGCTCAGCCGAATTCTCCTATTTTTTGTGTGATCGTTAAACAGTTCCTGTTTGCAAAGATGATTTGTTAAAAGATAAGAGTAATGAATTATTATGTTTATAAATTTAACTTAAATCGTTATGTTGATAGATCATCCATCTGTGGCTCACCACAACACTCTTAGCAGAATCTTGAATGGATTCTAATATTGATACAGTTTCGGATGACAACAATGATTGTCAAAACCCTTTTATTAAAAATGAGGAAAATAATGAATTTCCTAAAGATCTTGAAAGGTTAAACAAATGGATCATTCCATCTGTACCTTCAAAACAAATTTATAAATTTGGTATGTTTGATGTAATGTCCAGGTTTGCGGTTAAAACTACAGAGCAAACCATACCTGTTTCAGGATCAACCCAAAATATTGGGTTGCTTAGCAAAAAAGATTTGCTTCCTTTTAAAGATTACAAATTTATCCATATTGGACTTATCCAAGTAGCTTTAAAACCTTTAACCATGCTTGGATTAAACTCCAGTCTTGTGGCATATGTCAGAGATGGGAGATGTGAACATTTTCAATAATCTTTGGCTGCTGTCATAGAAACTAGTCTATGTCATGGGCCAGTTTATTTTGAAGTTTCTCCAAATTTAAATCTCTCCATGACTGAAAAAAAATATTTTTGATGCCTTGAGACTAACTATTCACACTCATGGTTACAATTTCAAACCAGGTAGTGAAATTATAGCTATATGCTATAGAATTTATTACAAAGTTTTAAACACTTTGAATCCTAGAGTGAAAAATATTTCACCTCAAGGATCCACAACTTTGGTGCAAACTAATTTGCTCACTTCTAATGTTGCCACTAATAGGCTTATTAGGTGGAACAAAATTGACTTCCCCGAGAGTTGGTCTTTGCCTCAAGAGATTGAGTCAAAACCTGTCCTCAATCAGGATATAGACCAAATTGTTCAAACATCTGAAGGAGATGTTGAAATCAAATTTAACCAACATCGTAGGTTTACCATTCCTAGAGCTATGTCTGCTAGGTATTCCACCCGTAGTGACTATGCCACAGCTCCTACCGTTCTTCTTAGGATGTCCACATCAGCTTCCAGAAATAGAGAAGAGACCTTAGAACAAGAATATGTGGAAAATATCAAAATAAGTGAAAATAAAATCCCCTTTGGAATTTACCAAGGCAAAGAACCTAGGGTTGAATCTCCGACCCAGTCTGAAATGTCATTTCATTTATGATAGATTTCTCCGAAGGAAGTGACACTGGGAAACTCATTAATAATGAATTTAACAAAAGGGAAAACCAAGAGTTCAGAAAGTGGTATTTCAAGAAATTCTCCAAAACCACCGTTCTTGAATTTAAGAGACTATTCTATGAAGAATTGTCTAAAGGTCAAACCCTTATACCCTTTATCCATTGGTTTGTGAAGTTCTTTATTCAGAAAACACAAACTGATATCCTTGTTATACAGAGGTCTTGGAAGACCCCTGAAGGAGAATCCCTAGAGGCACCTTATCCCCCAGAAAGGTCTATACAACTTTTAGAAAGTGCTGAAGCTAATGCTTATAATACCATAAAGAAACTTGAAAATAGTCATGTTTCCATCAGAGAGTTAAACTCTTTAGTTAGGGAACAAAACTTCACCAATGCCTTCCTTACTTGTCTTGGAGAACATATGGTTTCTCTAGAAAAACTAATTATATCTGTTAAAGAAGATATGGAAAAACAGATAAAACAACATAGCTTGATTATGGATCAGCTTGCTAAAAGCAAAATTATTCCTTTCTAAGAAGAATCTTCTTCTAAAACCATTCCAGATACTCCTATTATCCAACCTCCAGCCCAAGTTAGTGGTTTCAAAATGGAAGAAGACCACAATGAGTTTATAAAAATCCTTGAACAAAAGCTTAAGGATATTCACCTTAGGGTCTTAATTCGTGAAGATAACTCTTCAGAAGAAGATTATACTTCTGAAGAAGATGAAGAAGTTATTGGAAACATTAACCAATTAACCCAAATGTTCAAAGATCAAGACGAAAGTCCTGAGATTAACCCTGTCCATATGACCAAACCAGTAGAAAAATATTACTACAAGAGACCCACACCTCAAGATGTCCTATTTGAAGAACCTGACAATTACCAGAACTCTTATTCTGGGAAAGCTATCTATGAATGGAACATAGATGGCCTGAATGAGAAACAAATTGTTGACACCATACATAGAATGCTTATGTATGCTACCGTTTGCAAGCAAAATGGTAATTCTGATAATGCTGTTGCTCCGTTTATCACAGCTGGGTTTATTGGACAACTCAGAGGTTGGTGGGATTTCTACCTCTCAGAATCCCAAAGGAAATAAATTCTTTCTCACAAGAAGCTGGTCAAAACTGAAGGAACTAGTACCCCTACAGTGGCCACTACTGGAGAAGAAAACGCAGTTTATACTCTGAGTCTCTCCATTCTCCAACACTTTGTTGGCCATAACCAACCCATTGGAGAAAAGCTCCAAACCCTTCTCCAAAACCTTAGGTGTCCCTCTCTGACACATTTTAGGTGGTATAAAGATACCTTCCTATCTAGGATCTTTCAATTAAAGAACTCCAATTCTGTTCATTGGAAAGCCAAATTTATAGATGGCCTTCCACATCTTTTCTCTGAAAGGGTTAGGAAAACCCTTAGAGACAAAAATGATGGGATTAATATCAATTACCCAGAATTAACCTATGGTTAAATTATTAATAGCTGCATAATAGAAGGATTAACGTTATGCAATGATATTAAGCTCAAACACCAACTCAAAAAGCAAAAGCTTTTTGAGAAACATCAATTAGGTGAGTTTTGTGACCAATTCGCGTATGATATCGGTAAACCTCCTGGAGAAAGGAAGAAGAAATCTCTTAAGCATGGTAAGAAGAAAGATTCTTACAAAGGTAAAAATCCTTATCAGCCTTATAAGAAAAAGAATTTCAGAAGAAGGGAACCTAGACCCGAACCTAAACCCTCTTATAAGAAGGGAAAAAGGAAAGCTAAGAAGCTTGACATAACCTGCCACAAATGTGGAAAACCAGGGCATTATGCTAATAGATGCTGGACCAAGAAGGCCCTTAACGAAGTTGAAGATGAAAAACTTCGAACTCAGCTAGAAAAGGTCTTGCTGATAAATTCCAGTTCTGAAGAAAAAGAATCTTCTAGTGAAGAAATTGACATTGTCAATTCCTCTGATTCTGAATCTTCAGAATCTTCCACTAATGATTGTGAATGCAATGAGCTTAACTATTGGAAGTCCATTGCAGATATGAATGGAGTGTTCGTCCTTACCAGCGATCAAGACAGTGCCTTAAAGGCCATCGAAGCTATTACTGATCCTAGCATAAAGAGAAAAATGCTAGAGATCCTCCTTCACAATCAACCCAGGGTAGAGGCTCCCAAGATGATTGAAGCCCCTTACCAACTTAGCGAAGTCTTAACTAGATTTCATAAATCTAACCTTAAAGAAGTCCCTACTTCCCTAAATGACCTCAAAGGAGAAATTTCTCAACTCAAATCTGAAATAAGTCAGATCAAGAAAACCAATAAAACTCTCAATCAAAGAGTCACTACTCTTGAGAAAGGAAAGGAATTTGTCCAAACCATAGATGAAGAATATGTAAGCCTTCAAAAAAGAATCAATACCCTTAAGGCCATCACTCAACAAATAGGTTCCTCTAAAGAAGAAGAAACCCAAAGGGATGAGGAAGAAGAACTTCCTAATGAAGAGAGCTACTTAAACCTTCTTGATAGAGTAACTTCTTAGAAATGGTATATCAAAATTACCCTTGTCATTGATAGAAAATACATCATCAAAGATGAAATCGCCCTAGTGGACAGCGGTGCTGATTTGAATTGCATTCAGGAGGGAATGATCCCTACCAAGTTTTTTGATAAAACTACGCAATCCCTCACTCAAGCAGGCGGGAGAAAACTTAAGGTCAAATACAAATTGTCCAAGACCCACATTTGCAACCAAGAAGTTTGCCTTCCTACCTCCTTCATTCTTGTCAAAAATCTTACAAGAAGAATCATATTAGGAACCCCGTTCCTTAACAGTATTATGCCAGCTAAAATTAGTCACCATGGCATAATAGGTGAAGTTAATAGAAAACCTGTTAGGTTTGACTTCATTACTGACCCTCAAACTAGGATAATCAATGAAGTTAAGGATATTCTCCTTGATCAGAAAGAAAAGCAATTATGCTTTCTTCAAGAAGAAATAAACTTGCTAAGCATTGAAGATCAGCTTAGCAAAAACCCTATGAAGAAACAAATTAAAGTCTTAGATAACCAATTCAAAACTGAGGTTTGCAGTGACCTGCCCAATGCGTTTTGGGAAAGAAAGAAACATGTTGTTTCTCTTCCTTATTTGGATGACCTTAATGAAAATCAAATTCCTACCAAGGCTAGACCAGCCCAGATGAACAAAGAATATTTGAATCTTTGCCAAAAGGAAATTGAATCCTTGCAATCCAAAGGATTAATCAGACCTTCAAAATCTCCATGGTCTTGTACTGCTTTTTATGTTAACAATGCAGCTGAGAAGGAACGAGGTGTTCCTAGGCTTGTTATCAATTATAAACCCTTAAACAAAGTTCTTAAATGGATTAGATATCCTATTCCCAACAAGAAAGATTTACTTGATAGGTTAAGCAATGCTTTAATCTTTTCCAAATTTGACATGAAATCTGGTTATTGGAAAATTCAAATTGAAGAGGCCGATAAATATAAAACTGCTTTTACAGTGCCTTTTGGTCAGTATGAATGAAACGTTCTCCCCTTTGGTCTCAAGAACGCTCCTTCTGAATTCCAGAAGATTATGAATGATATTCTTAACCCCTATTCTGAATTCATTATTGTTTATATTGACGATGTGTTGATTTTTTCCCAATATTTAGATCAGCATATCAAGCATTTAAAAATATTTAAAGGTGTTATTAGACATAACGGTCTTGTGATTTCAGCTCCAAATATGAAGCTTTTCCAAACGAAAGTTAGATTTTTGGGTCATGAAATCAACAAAGGAACAATTGTTCCTATCAGCAAAAGCATTGAATTTGCTTCTAAATTCCCAGATATATTATCTGAGAAGAAGCAGTTTCAGAGGTTTCTAGGAAGCCTTAATTACATTTCTGATTACTACCAAGATTTGGCTAAAGATACAGCCATCCTTTACTAGAGACTTAAGAAAGTCCCTAAGCCTTGGACTGAAAAACATACCCTTGCTGTCCAAAAAATTAAGAAGAAAGTCAAATTTTTGCCTTGTCTTTCCCTCGCTAACCCTAGCCATTTCAAAATAGTTGAAACAGATGTCTCTGACATAGGATATGGGGGAATTCTTAAACAGGTTAACCCAGAAACTTCTAAAGAAGTCTTGGTTAGATTCACTTCTGGTAAATGGAACTAGACACAGGCTAAGTATTCTATAGTCAAGAAAGAAATGCTTTCTATTATTAAATGTGTCTCTAAATTTCAAACTGATTTATTAAATCAAAATTTTTTGTTAAGAATTGATTGTAGTTCTGCAAAATCAATTATTGAAAAGGATATTAAAAACCTTGTTTCAAAACAAATTTTTGCCTCATGGCAAGCTCAATTAAGTGTCTTTGAATTTGACATTCAATATATTAAAGGAGAAAACAATTCTCTTGCTGACTTTTTAACCCGTGAATTTTTGCAGGGCAATGAGTGTCCCATTTAGGACCAGAGGAGGAGGTCGCTCCTTTGGTCGGGGAGGAGGAAGAGGGAGCAGCAATCTGTTGCCCCATTCAGATCAAAGTATTCCTCTAATAGGGGATTGGACCACTGTCTATCCAAATAGACAAAGAATGCAGACATTAACTGCATCCTCTAAAAACAAGAATAAGGAAGAATCTTCCTCAGCTCAGTCTAAGAACAATGATTCTTACAAAACCGCCGCTACTAGTGAGCCTTTGCAAGAACAGGTGGCAGATTATTTTGAAAATCCAACAATGGAATTTATTATGTATGTCGAGCATGAAGATGTTCAGATCACCAACAATGATGGTTGGGCTATTCAGACAAGATACCTTGAATCTAGAGGTTATGCTGGTCTTTCTGGAAAATCCAGGCCTAATATGGAGATATTGCTCCTAATGACCGGATCGATCACCATTACTCATCACTATCAGAATAATAATCCTGATAGTTTTATCAATTTTTCAAAATGCCATATCAATAAGGTATTGCATCCCAGAGAATGGGGACTTAATCCAAACAACGAAAAATCCATAAAACTGGCTGATGATAAAATGGTTTACTACAATTATTGGGACTATGTCCAAGCCTTTTCCAAGGCATTTTATTATCAGAATCCTAAGAATAAACATTCTTGGTTCTTTTCTGTTAACCCAGAAATTCTGGAAAAATCGTTACCAAGTTGGTTTTATACTTGGTGGTCTAAATTTGGACCATCCTTGGAAATATTACCCAAGGAATTAATGGATCTCTATACACCATGGTGTGATGAAAGTCCTTTAATTGAAAAGGTTATATCTAAAAATATGATTGTTGGACAATGCCCATTTGTTTACTTTGCTAAGTTTCAGATCCCTTGGATTTGGAGATGGACAATTTCAGTCTCAAAGAATAATCTGAATATTCCGATCTTGCAAAGACATTTCTTTGCCAAATGGTGGATCAAAATGGATCCTAAAGACTTTCAAGACAAAATTAAGCTTATTGAAGATACCATTGCTGAAGACAAAGTTAATCCAGCCAGGAAGCAAGCTTCTTCCCAAATGACTTTAATTCAACTAAAAGAATACTTCCAGAAGAAGTACCCTCAAGAAGATGATGAAGATCTTATGATCAGAATTCTTGATCACATGAAAGGACAATTCTTCACAGCCTTTCCTACGGTCAAAGAAGACAGTTCTATGAAGACAGGCTCTTCTCAAGGTTCTTTGGATGCCATCCTAGCTGGCGAATCACAAGAGCCAGAACCTACTGCTGAAGACTTTTGGGATTCCCTCACAGTCTCCATGGCGCAGAAAGTCAATAAAGGAAAAGGTCCTCAACAATGAGATAAGGATCAGTGAGCTGTAATCCACAGTTGTCCCCCACTAGCCAAAGCTAGCTGTCTCAACCACTAAAGCTGAGACCGACAGAAGAATCTTCTTTTGCTTTTGCTTTACTTTTTCTTTTGTCGTTTGTTATCATTAAGTGTCGATGGGGCCCAATGAGCACCCGGCTTAAATGATTTACTCTTGTAACCTGTTAGTGTGTGTTTTGTTTTGCTTTTTACCGGTTACAATAGGTAACCTTTTCCCTATATAAGGGTCTTTGTGCTTCATTACTAAGCACGCTTCCATTGTACAAGATCCCCTCTCTCTCAATAAAATTTCAGTTTCTCTACCTTCTCTCTTATTTTACTTAAGTTTTCAGTTATAATTCCCCAAACTACCAAATAGTATCCAAAATAATCTGAGATCCAGGTTGCGCTAAGTTTTCAGTTTTCAGTTATATATATAAGGGTCCGTTGGCCACGCGCTGGGGGCTTTATATAAACCCTCTCGCTTGAGAGGGCCAGGTATCCAATATTCACCCTAAGAATTCACTCTTTGTACTTGCTCCTTTTCTCTGACCTTTACTTACTTGAGCGTCGGAGTGCCTTGTAGGTACACCCCCCTCCTCCTCTCCATACGACCAGTATCCCTGACGCACTTGGCGGCCTGATTCTACAGGATCTGATCCAGCCTTCACGATCAGTGGCGCCGTCTGTGGGAATCTTTGTTCTCCCCTTCTTTCTTTAACTGAAGATCAAAACAACTTTCGAACATCATCACGATCATGGCCTCCCAAGATCGCACCCAGGATGCTCTTCATTCCACCATCCTCCCCGTCAACAAATCTGACGTTGACGGCCAATCATCTCTCCTCCGAGATGCCCGTTTCCTGAGGGATGGAGCCACCACTTCTCCTTCCTCAACTCCCGCTGATCGCAACAACGATCAACCGCCTCTCGACCTCTAGCCCGTTCCTGTTCCTCCCAGCGCCGACCCGGCCGTGGAAACCCTCCTGGAGGCCCTCAACAAAACTAACACCCTGATCCTGCAGCAAAACGAGAGGTTCGGGGCACTGGAAAAGTCTCGTCGTCCAAGATCCCCTCCTACGCGGAGAAATCAACAACGATCAAGAAGCCCGCAGCCCCGGAGAGAAATTGACCGAAAACTGCGCCATGAGCAAGATCCTCGCGTAGCCCGAAAGCACGACCAAATCTCCCCGCGTGACCAACACGCTCATGACCATAAAAGGACTCGAAGGAACGAGGAGTCTCCGATCAAGTCCAAAAGACGGACACGCTCACCTTCCCTGCAAAGGAACCGCTCACCTTCTCCACGAAGATACCGCTCACCTTCTCCACGAAGGAACCGCCGACGCGAGCAGCCCGTCCGGTCACCATCATACACCAGTTCCAGCGACGGCAACGAGCCTCGCGGCCCGTTGTCCCAGGAGATCCTGGCCACCCGTCTCCCGAAAGGCTTGGAGAAACCCCCGTCACTTGGTACATACGACGGGACCACTGACCCAGACGAGCACATCGAGAATATCGATGCCCTCTTAGACTACTGCGGCGTACGGGGCGCCATCAAATACAGACTGTTCCCGACCACGCTTCGGAAAAGAGCAATGACATGGTATAAACAACTGCCCGAGGATTCCATTACCTCGTGGAAACAGCTCGACAGGATGTTCTCGCGGCACTTCACAGCATCTCGCCGCCACCCCAAAACTGAGGATTCCCTTGGAGCAATAATCCAGAGGAAAGACGAACCTCTCCGAGCATACATCGAAAGGTTCAACAAGGAAGCGGTGCAGGTCCCGACAACGGACAAAATGAAGAAGTTCCTGCTCAAACAAGGGGTCCTCCCGGACTCCGATTTCGCTAAAGCCATCGGCCTCGCCCCACCGAGGAATTTAGACGCCCTCCTCCTCAAAGCCCAAACTCATATCCAGTACGAGGAGAAGATTGCGGCCTGCAACGTCCGGGCATCGTACCGCCAGGAGAATGCCCGGGCCGCCAAGGGAGAGGAAGCCTCGACATCTCGTCGGGGTGAACGAAGACACAAGGACCATCCGAGGGACTCCCGCGACAGCAAGGGACCCTCCGGGCGCTTCCATGACTACACTCCCCTAACCGTGTCTAGGGAAAAGATTCTGTCCGAATGTGACAATTCGGAGTTCAAACAAGCCAGGGTCTGTTTCCCCAAACAGCTGCCGAACAGACCAAACGTGTATAAGTCGAAGTACTGCCGCTTCCACAAAAGTCACGGCCATACTACGGAGGACTGCATCCACCTGAAGGATGCCATAGAGATACTGATCAGGGACAGGCACCTGAAACAGTTTGCAAAGAAGAAGGACACTCCTCGGCAAGACGCCCAGGAGTCCAAGAAGGTCGATGAGGAAGTACCCTCCTCGGATGACACCAACGTGCAAGTAGCAATGTCCGTATCCTGGCTAGAGGACTTCTACGTCCCAGACGGGCTCAACGCCCCTGCTTATTTTGCGGCCCACAGCCCGTAGGAGACTTTTCCTTCCGCCGTGGTCATTTTTGGCGGGGGATTCAACAAAGTCACTATGGGCTCCGTGAAACGGAAGTTCGACCACCTGATCAACACCAGCTGCAACAAAGTGACGACGCTGGATCATGCCCAGAAGGGCTCCGTCCCAATCTCCTTCTACAAGGAGGAACTCCTTGGCGGATCCCCTAACTCCAGCATACCTCTGCTCGTCAGAGCCCAGATGGCGAACTTCGACGTTCGCAGGATACTTGTCGACCAAGGCAGCTCGGTCGACATCATGTACTCCCAGCTGTTCTCAACACTTCAGCTGGACGAATCTCACCTAACTCCCTATGTGGGATCTGACCTACAGGGATTCAACGGGTCCGTAACAAAGCCGTGAGGTTACGTCGAGCTGATCGTGACCTTCGGATCAGCAAAAACGGCCAGATCCATCAAGGTGCAGTTCCTGGTAATCGACTGCCCGTCGCTTTACCAATGCATCTTCGGAAGACCAACTCTGGCCGGGTTGGTAGTAGTACCCTCAACCGTCCACTTGAAGATGAAGTATTACACTTCGAAGGGGAAAGTCGCCACCCTCCACGGTGATATAGAAGCTGCCCGACCGTGTTTCGAAGCAGCCACAAAGGGACTCAACACCTTTGCGCCCAAGCCAAAGGTGTCGAACAAGCCAACATTGCCAAGCAACTCTGAGGAAGCTAAGCCTCTACCCCAGGTCGACTCTATCGACCTTGACAGCCGCTTCCTCGACGACCATCAGGAGGAATGAGCAGCATCAGCCGGCTCGCCTACAGCATCCAGCAGCAGCTCCCATCCGATGCGCCCAATCTCGGATGGCGACTTCGATATAGTTCTGTTCGGCGAAGACCCCCAGCGGGGAGTAAAGATCGGAGCAGACCTACCTGACATCGAAAGGAAGCAGCTCAAGGCATGCCTCCGGGAGAACGCTGACCTCTTCGCTTGGAGCGCCGCAGAGATGCCCAGTTTAGACCCGTCCACTGCATGTCACCAGCTGACCATTGACCCGACCATTAAGGTCGTAGCACAATGTAGGAGAAAACAGTCTCCGAAGAAAATGGAGGCTGCTAAAAAAGCTGTAAAGGACCTCCTCGAGGCCAAATTTATTTCAGAAGCCAAGTACACCACTTGGCTGTCCAACGTTGTATTGGTCAAAAAATCTAATGGAAAATGGCGTATGTGCGTTGATTATACCGATCTCAATAAGACATGCCCGAAGGATGCCTACCCCCTCCCCAATATTGATAAACTTGTTGATAATTTCGCTGGTTTTAAACTTTTATCGTTCATGGACGCCTACTCGGGCTACAATCAAATCCCAATGGCAATGTCCGACAAAAAATATGCGGCCTTCATGATCCAATCAGGGAATTATTACTACAACATAATGCCCTTCGGCCTGAAGAACGCCGGAGCAACATACCAATGAATGATGAATAAAGTATTTCGGGGAGAAATAGGCGACATGCTCTAAGTATACATGGATGACATGATCGTGAAGTCCCACGAGGAAACCGATCATACCGCCCACTTGCGAAAGGTCTTCGAACAGGCCAGGAAATACAAAATGCGTTTTAATCCGGAGAAGTGCACGTTCGGTGTCCGGGCAGGCAAATTCCTCGGCTTCTACTTGACGGAACGAGGAATCAAAGCCAACCCTGACAAATGTCGGGCATTCTCCGAGTTTCCTATGCCCAAGTCCAAAAAATCCATCCAGTCCCTCAACGGGATGCTCGCTTCACTATCTCGTTTCGTGGCCAAGTCCACCCAGCACGCCCTACCGTTCTTCAAGCTCCTCCGCAAAGAGGCCACATTCGAATGGACCGAGGAGTGCGACAAGGCCCTTCTCCATCTGAAACGAGTACTCTCGGAGCCACCGGTCCTCTTTCGCCCGGACAATGGCGAAACGCTGTAAATATATATGGGCGTAGCAGCCGAAGCAGTGAGCACCGCTCTCATCCGCGAGACACCTGACGGGCAGAAGCCCATATATTTCATGAGCAAGGCGCTACAAGGACCAGAGTTACGATACCAGTAGATAGAGAAGGTGGCATTGGCCCTCATCAATGCTGCCAGGAGATTAAGGCACTACTTCCTAGCCCACACGGTCGTGGTTCGAACAGATCAGCCCATAAAGCAGTGATGCTCGTTTCTCTTCTACCTATTCTTGTTGATCAAGCTACCATGAATATGTGTAGCTAATTTCTCTTTTGTGTCAAGGTTAGATGTAAGTAAACCTTTACTTTGTATGTATATGGATTGATCCTTTCTTATGAACTCTTGGATGATGAATGTATGATGATAAACCTTGATTTTATGTTTATTCTTTGTGTTGGTTCATGATTGAGAAATATGCTCCAACTCTTTACCTAGGTTTGTCATCCATCAAAGTACATTGGCTAGAGATAGCAATGTGTGTGATGTTCACCAAATATTGAACTTTAATGTTGTCATTTTGATAGTTTGTGTGAGAAATCAACAAAGGATCAAAATGGCAAAACTCACAATATGTGTTAGAGATAAACATATTGGGAGGATATGTGATTGTATTTATCATTTAACCGAGTTCATTAGCTTTATCGATTGTATACGTGCAAAGTGGTTTGTCGAACCCTAACCTTGACATGTTTTTATAAACCGTTAAAACAATCTCTTTACCGCTTTTAATTAACTTTGAATGCAACCGTTACGAAAACAACCTAAAACCCCTTGTTACTTTAAAGTTTGAAATGTTACGACTGTCAAACGGCGGTAATATCACGAACAATCTCTGTGGAACGATAACACAAAACCCGAACTCTATTTCTATCTCAACAAATTGGCGCCGTTGCCGGGGATTGTGAATTGATATTGCAAGCATTGCAATAGTTGTGAAGTTTTCGACTTGTTACAATTTTTCTTGTGCTTGTTGATTTGTTTTGTTTAGTGTGCAGACTTGGTTTATGCGAGGGAAACTACCGGCATACCAACTTCTTTTCGATCCTGAGATTGAAAGAACCGCTCGTAGGCTCAATAGTAGAACTAGACGGAGGAGGCAACTTGCGAGACAAAGACAAGGGCAAGAAGGAAGTTCTACTACAACATCATCACCACCATTCACACCAATCATGGCGCAACCACCTCCACCTCCCGCGTCCACACCTTGTGTGAACAGTCTATGACATACTGCTCAGTTTGCCAACAACAATCAAGGAAGGCAAGCCGAGATGAAAACTGGAACTTTGAACTTGTTGTATGGAAGTCCATTCACCGGAATGGACCATGAAGACCCTTTTGCATTTCTCACAAAATTCTATGAGATTGCATTAGCGGCCGGTGTAGATCCAGCACAAGAGTTACCTCTCTTTAAAAGATTATTTCCGCATGCTTTGCTTGGCAAGGCAAAGGATTGGTACCTCGATCAAACTCCAGCCGTGATGACCGATTGGAATGTCTTGGAGGAAAAATTTATTGAACGATTCTTCTCTCATAACCATTTCATGGAGTCAAAAACAGCAATTTCAGTGTTCTCTCAAGGCACTAATGAATCCCTCAATGAAGCATGGGAACGATTCAAGTCCATGCTTCGCAAATGTAAAGGTCACGGGTTTGATGAGTTGACACAAATTCATATCTTCAAGAATGGTCTCCAACCGAATTGTAAGACTTTGTTGGATGCCACTGCGGGTGGAAGTTTGATGGCAAAGAATGCCGAGGAAGCAACGGATATTATTAACAGAATGACTCTAAACGATCTTCAAAGTCAAAGCTGTGGCAACTCTCAAAAGAAGCCCGGTGTTCTTGAATTGGGAACTAACGATGCAATCCTCGCGCAAAACAAGCTTATCTCTCAACAAGTGAAGCTTTTGACTCAATAAATCAAAGAAATGAAGGAGCCGAGCAAAAGTAAGCAAGTAGCTTGTTGCGAACTTTGTAAAGGGGAGCATGACACCGGATTTTGTCCTCCACCGGGTTTTGAAGAAGTGAACTATATGGCAAATCAAAGGGATTATCAAGGTAGACAACAACAACCTTACCAACAATAACACAACTCTCAACAAAATTATCAAGGAAATCAAGGATTTCAACCACGAGCAAATTATCAAAATAATCAAGGTTATGGGGCCGGTCCTTCAAACCGGCAAAATCCGTATCAACCTCCACCACCTCCGGTTGCTAGCTCAAAGTTGGAAGACACTTTAAACCAATTCATGCAAATGTCAATGGCCAACCAAAAGAGTAGTGATGCGGCGATTAAGAATCTTGAAAACCAAGTGGGGCAACTTGCCAAGCAAATTGCCGAACAACAATCGGGTCCTTCCTTTTCCGCGAATACTCAAGTGAATCCTAAAGAGCATTGCAAGGCGATTGTTACTAGAAGTAGGAAGGAGTTGGAGAAAGAAAAGGAGAAAAAGTGGAGGAAGAAAAACTTGATGGTCTTGTGGAGGATTGTAGTGATGAGGAAGTAGTTGAAAATAAACGTGAAAGTGAAGGTGTAGTTGAAAATAAAAGTAATGACATGGTTGAAGTTGAAAATAATAGTGGTGAGGAGTTGAAGAAAAAAGAGAGACTTAGGAGAGTGAAGAAGGGAAAGGAATTAGTGAGCGTTATTCCGATCCAAAACTTACCATATCCTCATGCTCCTTCAAAGAAGGAAAATGAGAGGCACTATACGCGGTTCATGGACATCTTCAAGCAATTACAAGTTAACATTCCGTTTGCCGAAGCTTTGGAACAAATGCCAAAGTATGCAAAGTTCATGAAAGACATTCTCACGAAGAAGCGGAGGTATTCGGAACCGGAAACTATTGTTCTTGACGCGAGTTGTAGTGCAATCATCCAAAGAACTCTTCCTAAAAAAGAAGTTGATCTGAGGCGTGTGACTTTGCCGGTTACCATTGGTGACGTCTATGTTGGAAAGGGCTTAATTGATTTGGGCTCAAGCATTAATCTTATCCCATTGTCCATTGTAAAGAAGCTTGGGAACATTGAGATGAAAGCCATTCGTATGACTTTGCAATTGGCCGACAAGTCCACAACTCACCCTCATGGGTTAGCTCAAGATGTTTTGGTAAAAGTTGACAAATTTTTCTTCCCGGTTGATTTTGTTGTTATCGATATGGAGGAAGATGAAGATGCACCTTTAATTCTTGGCCGACCTTTCATGAAAACCGCCCGTATGATGATTGATGTGGATGACGGTTTAATGAAGGTGAGGGTTCAAAATGAAGAGGTGTGTTTTGATCTTTTCGAAGCTATGAAACATTCAAAGGATAAACATGATAGCTTTAGGACCGATGCGATTGAAGAGGCAACTTTGGAGGTTTCGAAGCATGTCCATGGGATTTCTCCTTTGGAAATGGCTCTTAATGATTCTTTTGAAGTGTTTTCTGAAGAAGAAGAAAGAGCTCTTGAAGAGTGCTTAAAAGAGCTTGAATCCCTCAAAGATTTGCAACCTTGGGAGGTAGAACCGGAAGAGTTAAAAAAGGATGTGGAAGTTGAGAATTCATCACTTGAATTGAAGGTCTTGCCTTCCAATTTAAAATACGCTTTTCTTGATGATGGTAGTAACAAGCCGGTTATCATTAGTAACGTGTTGTCAAAAAAAGAGGAAGGCCGTCTAATTCATGTTTTGAAGAAAAACCAAGATGCGATAGGTTGGGTCCTTTCCGATTTAAAAGGAATCAACCCGGCTTATTGCATGCATCGTATCTTGATGGAAGAAGATTTCAAGGCGATAGCCCAACCGCAACGCCGCTTGAACCCAACAAAGAAAGAGGTGGTGAGAAAAGAAGTGGTTAAGCTATTGGAAGTCGGTATGATTTACCCGATTTTCGATAGCCCTTGGGTTAGTCCTGTCCATGTTGTGCCAAAAAAATGAGGTATGACCGTGATTCGTAACGAAAAAAATGAGTTGGTTCCGACAAAAACAGTGACGGGGTGGAGGATGTGGATTGATTATAGACGGCTCAACACCGCGACAAGAAAATATCATTTTCCATTACCGTTTATGGACCAAATGTTAGAGAGGTTATCGGGGCAGCAGTTCTATTGTTTTTTGGACGGGTATTCGGGGTATAACCAAATTGCGGTTGACCCGGCGGATCATGAGAAGACGGCCTTTACGTGTCCCTTTGGTATTTTTGCGTATCGTAAGATGCCTTTTGGTTTATGTAATGCGCCGGCAACTTTCCAACGGTGCGTTCAAGCCATCTTCTCCGACTTAATAGAAAAGACGATGGAAGTGTTCATGGACGACTTTTCGGTTTTTGGAGGGTCGTTTGATTTATGCTTGACAAATTTGGAAACTGTGCTAGAGAGGTGTGTGAAGACAAACCTAGTGTTGAATTGGGAGAAGTGTCACTTTATGGTAACGGAGGGAATTGCGCTCGGCCACAAAGTTTCGTCCAAAGGCCTTGAGGTTGATAGACTCTCGCGAAGGCAAGCTAGCAGCCAATTGGGAGGGACCCTATCGCATCCGGGTAAAAATGGAAAATGGGGCCTACTACCTAGAACATCTCACTGGGGAAGAACTCGCTTGACCATGGAACGCCGAAAAGCTAAAACAATACTACAGCTAAGTCCTCGGTTCAACTCGTCGCAACGACGAACGTCAACTGCCGACCACTATGCGCGTCTAGGTACAAGCATCGCATATGATTAAAGCACAACCCCGCTCAGTAAAGAGCTGGGTAGTTGCTCGACAGCGGTCCTCGATCGAGCATCGCCGTCGTCAAAGTACCATGATTGCCAGAACCCCAGCTCGCGATGGGATGTTCACGCCGCGAACTCAGGCCTCAAACGCGACCTGAGCTCCGCTCCCCAGCAAGAATATTCCCCGGCCGTTCGACCAGTTCCCCCCACTGTCGAACACATCTACAACGAGCAATCCCCCATAAATATTCGTATAAGTTAAAAGCTCCCAAACACGGACAGACATACATTCACAGCAAGCATGCACACAACACTTAGCAAAAATAAACGTAAGTAAAATCATGCACGCGAAGAAGACAAAAATATAATTAACATAACAGATGGCCGCAAGGGCCACGATTGTGCATTATTGCATAAAACAGGGCCATGCCCCCTAAAAATAAAATTACAAATAATTCAACGGCGCGCAGGCCGGACAAGATACTACAACATCAAAATAACAACACTCCTCATTCATTCGCTTGCTCGGCTGACACCGACTCAGGTCCCCGGTCCTCCTCGAGCTGCTCCTCAGGCTGTACCTCGGGGGTATCCAGAACAAGGCCCGCGGGCAAGACGATGCGACCATCCTTAACGCGCGTAAGATAGTGAGTACCCTCGGTCGAGATCTCAAGCCCAGGGTTCACCACCCGCAACTGAGCCACGGCGCTTTCGAAAGACTCCACTGCCACGGCGATACCGTCATCCTCGGCCAGCAGGATGCGGGCAACCAGCTCAGCCCTAGTCTTCAACTCTTTTATCTCATCCGGTTCGTCGGCACCCGGGGGGATGGCCGCCATCAACTCTTTGTTCAGCTCCTCGGCAGCCTTTTTCTCTGCCGCCAGCTTGGTGAAACCCTCTTTCAACCTAGCCGTATCCTCTTCGGCCTTCTTCTAAGCTTCACGGGCACTCTTAACTTCCTCCTTGAGGGTCGCCTCAGAAGCCCGGGCAGCGTTGAGTTCGGACTAAAGCGTAGAATCCCCTTCGGCGTAGACAGCAGCCATCTCCAACATTCTAACCAGGGCAGAAGCATCCTGGGCCACCAGCGCCTTCTTGCTCGGGCGATCCATGCCTTCTAAACAAAGGGATTCAGCCCAGGGATGACCAAAGAGTTATCTTCAAAGAATCTCCTATCAAGAATGCACGGAGGTAACTCAAACTTTCCCTTCTCCAGCACGCGGGTAAAGTCCACGACATCTAATGTCCTTGGCCGCTTCGCCCGCCCAGTCAAAGGCAGTGGAGATCCCCGTGAAGCAGGAGAGGGAGAAGAAGAGGTCCCCACGGCAGCTTGAACAAGGGGAGGAGCACGAGCACCAGCAGGCCGAGTCTTAGGAGGAGCCGCTCCAGCTTTATTCCTCGCCATGGCATTCCTCACCACGCGATCGCGAGCTTGAGGCATCTCACCTGCACAAATGAAAAGATAAGCATGGTAGATACGTGGAAAAGAGATAACACAAACAAAATCTAAATAACCAAAACTACCGAGCAGCTTCTCAGCATCCGCGGGAGTCTTGCACTCCAGCAGTGCCTTAACATTGATGAATCTGCGCTCAACTATCTGGATCCCATCCTCCTCGAAGATAGGGTTGCCCTTGCTCATCCAGCAGCTTGCAAGACTAAAGGAGTTGACCCAGTTCACCAGCTTCTCATAAGCCACGGCGTCCTTCCCGCGCAGATCGCTCGGCTGGAAGACATAAGCGCTGGGCTTCTTGGAGAAATGGTCGGGTGCCCAGCGAATGGGAAACATGTACAGCCTCCGCCCAATCTACTTTCCCTCCTCATTGAGCAGCTTATTCCCATCTTCGTCGACCTCTATCTCCCAGATATATGTGTTATCCTGGGCAACCTCGGACACGGGTTCTACGATGAAATACCGTCCCTTAAACGTTTGGATTGACTCCGAGAACGACTTAAATAACTTTTTGGGCTGCTTCAAGGAAACCCATCTGTACTTCTTCCCCGTCTGCTGCCTTTGAAGATGAAAAACATCAAAGAATAGAAGGAGAGCAGTCCCCAGACCGAGATGCTCGTACACCAATTCAAAAGCTCGGATGAAGGCCAACGAGTTAGGGTGAAGTTGAGAGGGCGCCAGCTTCAGATGCTCAAGCACCGACCGCTGGAAATCAGTGAAAGGCAGCCTCAGTCCCAGCTCTTTGAAGACATACTCGTACATCATAAAGCGGTCCCCAAAATCCGAGCAGACCCGCTCGTCCAAGGTAGGGAAGTGCACCTTCCACTCCCCTTTTGGTCCCACCACCGTAAAGACGTCCGCCAAAGACTTTGCGAACCTAGAAATATGCTCGGAAGGTTCGGCCACCTCCCATTCTTCCGCACAGAACCCTTCAACGTCTTCCTCTATAACATCCAATTCTTCTTCCTCCCCGACGTTGCTCGAGGAGCTCGATGTTGCCGAACTAGAAGCCGCAGAGCTCGAAGCCGTCGAGCTGCTATTCTCCTCGGAGTCAGTTTCCTCCTCGGACGTGTCAAAAATAACTTCTCTATCTGGCCCCGTCACCATTACGATCACCTGAAAAAGCAGAGAAAGACAGTGAATTCGACAGGAAATCAAATCCACCATTCCACTGCCAAGTCAAGTGAAAGGGCGCGCAAAAGGCTAAGGACAACGTCCCCGGCCTAAGCCCTAACATAGAATGAAAAACCTCCCCGCGAGGAGATGCCCGAGACATATCGTCTCCCTGCGAGGAACCTCCCCACACTCGTGCCCAGATTCCGTTTGAAGCTCCACCGGAAACCGCAAAACTTCACCGAAATCTGGAAACGTTTACCGGAAAACTCATCGCCCTATCAGAAGATGAACAAACACGGTGGTCACGCATGCACAACTACCGCAACCACGTTGTGGACCACCCTCCTCGCTAAACGTACTATCTATTCCAACGAAGGGCTGAAGGCAGAAAAATGGCACAACCACCGTCCACCACCAACACTCGCCAGAAATCTACCTATTTTGTCACCTAAAGCTAACCCTAACCGCGTGCAATCTACCATTAACAGCAAAAGAAAGTAAAACAAGCTACGAATCAGAAAACTTACTTGATTTGGGTAGAAGAAAGAGATTGCTCAAAGCTTGGCACGGTGGTCGGATGCTCTGAAGACGGTGACGGGCAAGAACGCAGAAGAGGCGAAGAGAAATCAGAAAGAAAAAGTGCAAAATGGGACAATCTCCCCCTTTTATACTGAGGAGCACGTGCACACACGCGCCCGTAGGCTATAATGCCTGCCCACTAGCCATCATTACCTATTAACTGTTACACGGGGCTCGAGGCACACGTGGCAGCCAACCGTTTACAATTCTATCTAACGCTTAATCTCCCCGAATACAGGGCAATAAGGTCACGACCACGAATATCACAGACACAGAGGCACGAGCACTTCAAGACAATCCTCCTCGTCTCCAAAATGATGACTTTGTGCTGGCTCCACAGAGCAACGAGCAGTCCTTAAGTCATCACTCCCTTGCTCGAGAGCAACGACTTGGGGGGCTCTTGTTCTGGACTGGACCAATGGCTAGACATGGCCCAATCCACTTCTGCTCCAGAGCGGCCCAAATTGCCTAAGTCCAATCCACAGAGAGGAAAAAGTTACCTTTTTGCCCCTCCAACCGGGCAAGGAATGCAACGTTCCTCCCCGGAATTACTGCCCGTTACGCACGGCTTTCTCACTGCCCGAACAGCAAAGGACGGGTGCCCGGAACTGTGTTTATGCCCGACATAATGGCTAGTTTCGGGCACCCTGTCCGACATAACGGCTAGTTTGGGCAGTTACCTATTCTTTGGGGAAAACGGTTATTTCGCCCCGAAAACAGGACCGTTGGCCACGCGCTGGGGGCTCTATATAAACCCTCTCGCTTGAGAGGGTCAGGTATCCAATATTCACCCTAAGAATTCACTCTTTGTACTTGCCCCTTTTCTCTGACCTTTACTTACTTGAGCGTCGGAGTGCCTTGCAGGTACACCCCCCTCCTCCTCTCCATACGACCAGCATCCCTGACGTACTTGGCAGCCTGATTCTACAGGATCTGATCCAGCCTTCACGATCACTACCAATGCACTAGCTTGTCTAAGCAAATCTAAGCAAACTATGAAGTCTACAATAGAAGCACAAAAACAAATAACACTGACACGTAATCAAATTAATTCAAATGGATTCTAGAATAAAATTTGCACAACGTTCTTGAACATTTGTAACGTCATCCTCGTAAAATGGTGTCGAGTCTCCAAATATCTGAATGAATATTAAATAATATTATAATATTGTATTAACATTAAAGAAGACAATTAACATATAATTGAAATTATTTGTTAAATACCTGATTCCATGAATTAACAATCCCAGCAGATACAATGTTTAACATATGTATCATAACATAATAGCCACACTCATAATTGAAAGACTGTCTTTGGCATTACAATTACCATAAGTTATATTAAGTAAATAGTATATATATATATATATATATACAAAAATTATTAATAAACTTTAAATTATTCATGAAATTGTTAACTTACTTTGAGAGTAATGTTCCATGTTGGCTTTCTTTGTTTTCTCGAACCTTTCAACCTATTATATCCATCTATGCATCTACGGTATTAAAATATATTCATTAAATTTGTCTTCTAAAACATCATGTCATACCCTAAATTTTGACCACAAGATTTCACATCATTTTGAAAATCATCACCACAATATGGATTTACCTTTATGCATCATCAATCCTCTCAAAGATTGTAGAGTATTCACTCAACCAAGGATTAGGGTTTCAAGCCCTCTCAGAGCATTCAAGCAAATGATCAATCAAGAATTGACATGTGTCGTACCTCGAAAAATACGATCCTCGCGATGTACGCGGAAAAAACTGTTCGAAACAGAGTCGCCACCAAACTTTATTTATCCCAAAAGAGGGAAAGGAAAATATCGAGAAAACCTTTGAAAGGAGATAAGAACATGGTCGTCGCAACCAAATTCGGGTTCGGGAGTCGGTTACGCAAAGGGAAGGTATTAGCACCCTCTACGTCCGTTGTACTCAACGGGAACCTCTTGATTCGATTCGTGAGATAAATTAGCTAGGTTTGTTTGTTATCTTCTAGGGATTATTGCTAAGGGAAAAATGGGTGGTTTTTTATTAGTGTGCTCGGCAAGGATTAAGAACCCTTGTGCCTACGTATTCCCTCGTGCAATGGGAAAGTCAGAGCATTCGTAGTTTGTGGGACTACAGTTGTTTGGTTTGTATTTTTTAAACGAACGAGTGTTTAGTTCACATTCTAACTGCTAAACGTTGGCTTGTCTGCTCGTCAAGGGAGGCTGAAGCACTAGTTCATATGCGCGGAAGAATGGATTAAACAATGTTCTTTTTGTGAAAGTTGTTTGAGTATGAATTAAGTGTATTAGAGATTTGATTAAGAAAAGAGGATTTGATTTGTACGTGTTTTAGGCGAACGAGAGTTTAGGTTGCATTCTAACTGCTAAACATTGGCTTGTCTACTCGCTAGGGGAGGCTGAAGCACGAGTTCATATGCGCGAAAGAATGACTTAAACAATGTTCTTTGGGAAAGGCGTTTGAGTTGTGGATTAAGTGTATTAGAGATTTGATTGAGAAAGAGGTTGATATGTGTATGTTTTAGGGGTTTCGGTCGCGCACGGCGAGAAAAGGAGTTTTATTCGTATTGGATATTTTAGAGGTGACAATTGCCCACACACGAGTAAGAGAGCTCGCACCCAAACAATTGAGGAGAAGGGTCAAAGACTCAACCACCCTCACTTCACCTTTAGTAAAATGTGTTTAGATAGAGATTAAGTGTTTTAATGATTACTTGGAAAAAGGTTTGAATGTTGTCGAGTTATAAGTGTTTTAGTGGTGTCAATTGTCCACACACGAGTAAGAGAACTCGCACCTAAACAACCGACAAGTTAAAGCTTAAGTTTTTTAGAGGTGACAATTGTTCACACATGAGTAAGAGAACTCGCACCCAAACAATTGAGGAGATGGATCAAAGACTCAACCCACCTCACTTCACCTTTTATAAAAGTAATGTTTGAATATAAATTACGTGTTTTAAGCGGCAAGTGATAATAAAAAGGTTTGAATAGCGTATGAACAATATGAATAATATGAACAATAATATAATCAAGATAATATGAACAAGATATAATATTGACATAAAAGTAAATCAAGATAATATTGATGAAAAATGTAAAGTTAGTGATTAATCGGATGAATCGGGTCCAATGTAGCGCTAAGCCATCATAGCACGATCTATGACGAAGATCACACTATAGGAGGATGCGCAATTTGATCTTTGTGCTAAAACACGATGGAGAAATGATATTGAGGATTATTCTCCAATGAAATCGTGCCACACGAAAAGAAAGGATGAAGATCTCGTCTTAATCACAAACCTTCGTCGATTAATCGAAGGTAACCTATCACGATCCCAAAGTATAGAAAGAGATCTCGATGATCACTCACTACAGATTTGAAATAATGAAGGTTAATCGCTTCAACAATCAACATTCGCGAATAGAAAGACTTCATCGATCGAAGATAAGAAAATGAAATGAAAATAGAAAATAAATAGAAGTGGTCTCGTCTTTAATCACGATTTAATCGAGAAATCGATAAGCTATGATTTTTTTACTTTCATTGACCGATAAAAAAATAAAAAGATAGTAGAAATGAAATAAAATCGAAAAGAGGTAAGAAAAAGAATAAAGGTCTCACCTTTATCAAGATTTTAAATCGAAATCGATAAATCATTGATATTTGGTTTTCATTTACCCAAAAATGAATAAAAAGGTGAAAATAAAACCGGTCTCGTCTTAATCAAGATCTTTAATCTTAGATCGATAAGCTATGATTTTTTTGACTTTCATTGACCAATAAAGAAAATAAAATGTGGCCTCATATTTATCAAGACTTTTAGGTGATTTAGGATAAATCAACAAGTCATGATTTTTGTATGTCATTGGCCCAAAAAATATAGGAAATGGAATCGAGATGAAATTAAAGTTAGTCTCGTCTTAATCAAGATTTACTCGGAGGATCGATAATCTTTTGATATTTGACTTTCATTGACCAACAAAAATAAAGAAATAAGCCTCATACATATCAAGACTTTTTGTCATTTTGAATAAATCAACCAAGTCATGATTTTTGTAATATCATTGGCCCAAAAAAGAACTCAAAATGAGTCAAGCAAGAAGTTGAAATCGCAAGATCTAGTTTAAGCTACAAATTTGCTAAGTTAAAAGTCAAAGAAATTGATAGAAGATAAATTAACAAAAATCTTAGTGATCAAAGGTTAAGTCTACATTTTTACATTCTAAACATGAATTTGAAATAAAGAGGATTAATTTATAATTTCATTAAAAATATTTTTGAGATTTTTATTATTTTAACAAATAAATTAAACAAGACAATGTATTCCTAAAAATGAAAATCACTGAAGATAAACTCAAAATTATTTGAATTTAAAATTTTTGAAATTATTAAATCTAAAATTTTTTAAAATCTAACACTTAAAAAAATAGTAAGAAACAAAACTAACACAATAATGGGCTGAACAAAATGTGAGAGGCCCTAAAGAAACCAATCCGGGTCGGATCCATCAGTTCCGAACCCGGTTCAACCAGTAATGAAAAAGGGTTAAAGAACCCTAAGACTTGCAATACATGGCCGCATTCTTTCTTCAACGTATTCCGATTCATATTGCAACAGTGCCAAAAAAACTCTCAGCATCAATAATCTTCTCTCTCGAACTATCTTTCTCTCTGTCTCTCGAATCCCTCTCTCTTTCAATCGTTCTCACAATTTGCGATTTGTTGGAGGTTTGACAAAGGTTTGAAATTAAGAAAGTATATTGAAGGTTGGTTTGGGTTTGCTGTTGATTTGAAGTAGTGTTAGCGGTGGTCATGTTGTTGTGGTGTTGTTCATAATCGTTATGTTGCTGTTGTTTGTTCTGGCGATGGGGGTTTTGTTTGTCGGGATGAAACGATGGTGGTTTGGCGTTGAGGGAGTGTTAGGTATGCGACGAAGGGAAGTTGGCTGCGAGACATTGGTTTTCTCTGAAGCTGTTGTCATGTTTGAGTTTGGTTGTGCGAAGGAGAAAAAGGAAGTGCGTGTGAGGTAGTTTATCGGTTTAAATGTCGAGTTGCAGGTTGTGAATAACGTTGCAGTATGGGGATATGACGGAGAGGACTAGTGAAGGTTTATGCATTGTCACTGGAGTCCGATTTTTACGGCGGTATTATGGTTGTTTTGTTGTGTAAAAGATGGATGAGTTAACACAAAGTGGTGTGGTGCGTCAGGAAATTTGAGGAGGGCGATGCACTGTATTGTATGAGAAGGTGAAGATTTGTCGAATGAAGAAAATGAGATGGTGGTCACTGGCGATTTTAGTTGAAGGGTGGTAATGGTGATGATGTTGGCAAGAAGGTGGAAAGAGTGTTGTTGGCTTTGACCGATGATTTGGACAGGTCAGAGGGAGAAACAAAGAAGGCGAGAATGGTGGCTGAGTTGTTAGATGTGTCGCTTCATTTTACACAGTGGGGTGGTTTGTTTTGGAGGAAAATGAAAGTACGAAGGTTATTTCTTTTCCAAAATTTTTCTCCTCCCCCTGATTTCTCCTTCTCTCTTTTTAAATTAAAAACACAAACTTGTTTGTTAAATTTTCAAACACACTTTGTCTTGTTGCTCTTGATAAGTTGCTTTCCATTTTTGCAGGTTGTACCATCTTGTGCAGCATATGTCACAGGACTTGGTTTGTCTCAGCATTGATGCAGGCTTTGGTTGATGTTGGAGATGAGGCAGGTTACATATTTGTGAAATTGTGCAGCGGCTGGTACAAGGTTTTGGCAGAGTGTTACAGCAGTTTTGGAGCTTTGTTGACAGGCTGGTAGTTTTGGTTTAGAAGTGGGCCGCGTGATGGCTGTCATTGTGTAGCATTTTCTTTTATTGTAATGAAATGGATTTGTAAAATGAAGATGGGCCTTATTGAATGGATGATATGGATTTAGAATTGACTTATTTCTTTTTTTATTTTTGAATGTGGATAAAAATGAATTTAGAAAATGGATAGTGAAAAAATGGTTTATGGATTAATGAAATGTGATTAGAACAATGGACAATTGGAATGCATTAATAAAAATAATATGGACATTAAATGGATTGAATAATTTGAAATTGGGTTAGAAAAAGAGGATTTGGTTAATGAATGGATATTGAAATTGGTTTGGAAAAGTGGATATGAAAAAATGGTTAATAGAATTTGGGTTAGAAAAATGGAGAATTATGGATAATGGATAATGGATAATGGATTTATGGTAGAAATTGAATATGGATTATGGTTTATGAAAATGGAAATGGACAATAATGGAGAATGGGTATTTATGGACATTAAAAATGAAGTGGATTTTTATGGATATGGATAAATAATCTTGAAGCAGACATGGATTAAAAGTTTGGATTGAAAATGGTTTGGAAGAAAAAGGAGGTACGGAGGTCATTTACACACAGGTAGGACAAATTTGGGGTATGACAGATGCCCCTATCTAATTGTCTTGAACCCGAGAAAATGAACTGCTGTATGACGTTCATTTTTAGGGTGGAAGTCAATTAGATATAAGAAGACCCCAAAATTTGTCTGACAAAAGGTAAAGTGTAAGAGCTAACAGAATGAGGTAACGAGGTTCCAAATTGAAAAAACTAACTTGAGATCCTTTGTGTGGTCGAAGCAGTCCCTTATCCAATAAGGTTCTCCGATGATGAAGATGTGAGATTCTCTGGGCCGTCGAAACAGTCCCTTATCCATTAAGGTTCCTCGACGATACCCAAGCAGTATCTCTGAAGGCAGACGATTCTCTGGGTCTTCGAAGCAGTCCCTTATCCATTAAATTTCCTCGATGATACCCAAGCAGTATCTCTGAAGGAAGACGATTCTCTGGGTCGTCGAAGCAGTCCCTTATCCGTTAAGGTTCTCCGATGATACCAAAGCAGTATCTCTGAAGGCAGACGATTCTCTGGGTCGTCGAAGCAGTCCCTTATCCATTAAGGTTCTTCGATGATACCAAAGAAGTATCTCTGAAAGGCGGACGATTCTCTGGGTTGTCGAAGCAGTCCCTTATCCATTAAGGTTCCTCGATGATACCAAAGCAATATCTCTAAAAGGCAGACGATTCTCTGGGTTGTCGAAGCAGTCCCTTATCCGTTAAGGTTCCTCGATGATACCAAAGCAGTATCTCTACAGTAAATTTGCTGGGAGGTAGTTAAGTAAGATTCTTGTTGGAGGAAATGTGTTGGCTCTGTAGGGGAAACCTCACAAGAAAATTTTTAGGATATCCTATGCTTGGGGAGTAAGAATAGCAACAGCTGCTGGGGATTGTCAATATCAACTGTCTGGCTGGGGAATATGATTCCATGAGCACGTGCGGGGTATCAACTCTTTTTAGAGGAATACTGCCGACTTTGATGGAGGACTAGACAAGATGCTTGTGAACTGATCCTGGATCTTGTTATGCTATGTTGTTGGCGATGGATATGCCATGCATTGCAAAATGCACTGAAACACATGCTAAGATGCAACTGCTAGGGAATCTAATACACGTATGATATGATAGTGCTTGATGTGATTATGTAATGTTATGCTAGCATGCCATGCACATGACGATGCCAATGATCAGGTGCGCTGGTGATAGGTTTCCTGTCGAGGGTATCAACAGGGATTGAATTTGGTAATTGCCAAGTGAAATTGGACTTTGGTTATTTTGGTGTTTGCCAATAAATTGGACTTTGATTATTTTGGTGTTATGAGGATACCAACGACGGTGGACTTTTAGTGGTTGCCAACGAAGACTGGACTTTAAATGGTAGATTTGAAGGTGCCAACGAGTGTGGAATTTTGAGTAGTTACCGATAAAGGATTGGACTTTGGGTTTTACTTCCAGACTAAGACTGGATTGGAGGATAGATTACCAGACGAGAACTGGTGTAAAAAGGGTATTCGCTAGACGAGAACTGGGCCTTAAAATGTTTGCCAGACGAGAACTGGACTATAAAATGTTTTGCCAGACGAGAACTGGACCTTGAAATGTTTGCCAGACGAGAACTGGACTTTAAAATGTTTTGCCATACGAGAACTGGACCTTAAAAATGTTTGCCAGACGGGAACTGGACCTTAAAAATGTTTGCCAGATGAGAACTGGGCCTTAAAATGTTTGCCAGACGAGAACTGGACTGTAAAATATTTTGCTAGACGAGAACTGGACCTTGAAATGTTTGCCAGACGAGAACTGGACTTTAAAATGTTTTTCCAGATGAGAACTGGACCTTAAAAATGTTTGCCAGATGGGAACTGGACCTTAAAAATGTTTGCCAGACGAGAACTGGGCCTTAAAATGATTTGCCAGACGGGAACTGGACCTTAAAAATGTTTGCCAGACGAGAACTGGGCCTTAAAATGATTTGCCAAACAAGAACTGGACTTTAGATTGCCAAGCTAAATTGGACTTTGGATTGCCAAGCTAAGTTGGACTTTGGATTGCCAAGCTAAGTTGGACTTTGGATTGAGTCTTGCGATACCAGGTTTTGAGATGTCAAATCTTGTTGGAAGGTTAGGCTTGAGGCATGACGCGCATGTCTATGCAATGAGAGAAGCGACATGACTAATGCATATGAGTGATTTATGCAATGATATGAAAGTTCCAAAGATGCCCCAGTAGAGGATAATGGATGGGTAGGTTCCTTTGCAGCAAGGTTTCTTGTTAGAAGGAAGGCAAAAGGTTATTTGGTGGGGTGATAGCATGATTCCCTGACACTCGTTTTGAACTCAAAGGTCACTTGATGATGTTTGCTTGAGCAGATTGAAAGCAACTGAGAGATTTGCCCCTGTGTAGCTCATCTTGCCCCAGTCTGGGTCTATGAAGAATTTCTCCTTGACAGGAAGTTGGAAGCAGTTGTACCATGAGATGATCTCGAGATGGATTTCCCCAGAATTCCAAGTCGTGAAAGGCTTTGTCCTTGAAAGGAAGTTGGAAGCAGATGTACCATGAGATGAACTCGAGATGGCTTGCCCCAGAATTCCAAGTCGTGGAAGAATTTCCTTGACAGGAAGTTGGAAGCAGATGTACCATGAGATGATCTCGAGATGGCTTGCCCCAGAATTCTAAGTCGTAAAAGGGTTTGTCCTGGAACGGAAGTTGGAAGCAGACGTACCATAAGATGAACTCGAGATGGTTTGCCTCACAGCTTCAAGTCATGAAAGGATTCTTCCTTCATTGATTGACTCTTGAAGTATTTGGCTTCGAAGTACCCTTGAGGTAGCTTGCCCCAGAATGAGCGCTGGAGCGACTTAACTTGTATTGATTGAACATTGGAGGGGTTTTCCTTTAATAAAAAGAACCTCTGGGTGGCCTGCCCCTGGTTGGTAGATTCTAGAGATGATTCACCATGTTCAACCTGATTTCTGAATGATTTGCCCCATAATCAACTAATGCTTCGGGGACTTGCTTTAAACTGACTGATTCCATAATCATTGGATGTCAATGCCCCTGTTCCAAAGGGTTATGAGGTGTTGTCGATTCCAGTCAACATTGTTGAATGATCTAGCTCTCTTTGATTGCTCCTTGTTGGAAATTCCTTGATGTCAAACACTGACTTGCAGTCAAAATTGTTCGTTCACAAATGGTAATTTTAATGCGATACTCATGCAGGTTTTAAAAATCAGTCATTATTGGAATGATGTGATAGTGTGTGAAGGATGGACCATTAGTCCAAACGTGGTGCTGATTTAGCTGGTGTGAAAGATATAGCAAGAATATGACACCCATTCAGAAGATTAGCAAATCTCTAGGAGTCAGTTTACGCAACATTGCTATAGTATGCTTTCAGAATAAACCCCGCCTCAATTAGGTCTTTTAAGGGCTATAACGTGGTCTGGTTCACGGTTATATAAACAAAGGATATAAGGCCCAAGATCTGTTTTGTACCCACCCTTTCTTCGTGATGTTCTCCAGTCCTACGTTCAGTTGACTCTGCACATGAATTCATCTCCTAAGAGATCTTGACGGTATAATAGTGAAGATGAGGATTCAAGATCTTCTTGAAATGTCAGTCACCTTATTTTATTTTTGTTAAGGATGTCAGTAACTCTTTATTTTTGATACGGTGGTCACTGCATCTTATTTTTATTACTTTAGGATTTGAGGACCTCCTTTTCTTTTTCTTTTTGATCCCTAACTTTTTCCTGGACTGCTTTTTGAAGCTTTTGGTCCACCGGAAATGCCCTGATTTTTGCCTAAGTCTCCTTTTGAGGTATTTGACTTAGCAGGCTTTTGACTTTTTTTTATTTTGAGTAAGGCTTGTGACTGCCAAGTCATTGGTCAATGAAGGATAACCGTCATAACTTTTGCATGATTTGAGTGTGTAATCAGGTTAACTGAACACTACCCATGCCCCAGGTTGAGTGTAAGGGTTTGAATATCCGAAGGAAACTCCTACTTCTAGGCTCGAAGTGATTAACTAGGGACTAACTCCTTATCTCTCCAGTGTTTGGGGATTTGAAACAATGCCTGTATATCCTTGGCAGGATTTTATCTGAAAGCATACTACAAGCAATTATGGGTACCTTGTTTTCCTCATCCTCCCTCCAATCTTTGCTAAACAAAAGTTTGGACAAAAAGTATATGGAAGAATTTTGTTGTTTTTTTGTATTTTTTTTTATTTTTTTATTTTTTTTTATATATAAGTAAAGGAAAATGAGCGAATGCGACATGATTAATTCAGAAAATGCATGATCACATCATTAATATTACCATTCAAAACGACAATATTCAAAAACAAGTAGCATTTAACATAACAAAATTACAAATGCAAATGATAAATGTCCAATGGTTGTCAGTTCTGAGGACGTCTTCCTGTCTGAACCATTAGCTTTAGGGGATGCCTCTTGAAGTCTTGGAACTCATTTGGGCGAGAAACTGACGTGTACAACCAAGCTTCCTTCTGGAAATGATATGTGCTTTTTGTCAATCAACTGTTGCACCTTGGCTTGAAAAGCTTTGCAATCCTCAGTTGAATGCCCCATTGATCCAGCATGATATTCACAATGCACATTGGGATCGTACCCCGGCGGGTATGGTTTTGGCAATGGCTTGATAGCTTTGGGCTCTACCAGTGAGTTTCAGACCAGATGCGGCAGAAGTTGACTGTACGGCACAGGAACTAGGTGGAGAGGAGCAGTCCTTCTTTCCAAGTTGTTTCGAGGCCTATGCTGATTCTGATATCCTCGACCACGGGCTCGTTGATTTGCACGAGGGGAGATCATGGGTTTCTAGTATGACGCCCTAGGATTGACAGGTTGCCCATAAGGATGATATGGCGCTGACAATGATAACTGCCGAGAAGCTGAAGGGCCATAAACTCTTGCTGGTGCACCTTGAGAATACTCAACATTTTCTATGACTGCATCAATTTCATTATCCTCTTCCTCTTGGGGATTGCTGAAGGATTCAGTCTCACTAGCTTGATCACTCGAGACGTCTTGGACTTGTTTAGCTTTGAGGTAACTCTCGATGCGTTCTCCTACTATTATAAGGTCAAAGAAGCTTGAGAATGAACCGTCAGCCATCCTTTCGAGATAGGTGTCATGCTGACTATCCAAGAACATGTAAATCAATTCTTTGTCCAAGAGTACCCTAGCTGCTAACTCTCTCCACCGTTGTGTATAGTCCGTAATGGATTCAGCGTTCTTCTGAGATACGCTTTGCAACTGCGTGTGACTGGGAGCCATGTCCAAATTGTACTCGTATTTCTTTAGGAAAGCATTGGACAAGTCTTTCCATGATTAGATATAGCTTCTTTCTAGATCCATGTACCAATTCAAAGATGCACCACTTAAACTGTCTTGAAAGCAGTAAATCATTAACTTGTCGCCGCGGACATGAGAAGTCATCTTTTGGCAGAACATCACCAAATGACGCTTCGGGCAACTGATACCAACGTACTTCTTGAAATTGGGTACTTTGAATTTTGGAGGAATCACCAAGTCTAGCACTAAGCACATATCAACAGCATCGAGCCCAAAAGTATCACACGTTTTCATAGCTTAAACTTTCTCTTCGAGGGCACAAAACCTTTTCTCCACGGAATCAGTCAGCGACATCATCTGAGACTGAGCAGGGATGTTCACTTGTGGAGGATGATCACCAGGTAGACGATCATACAGTGGGTTAGTCGACACAGCAAAACCTGATGGAGGGTCAAAATCCTTCATCCCAACATGTTGAAAGCTATCCTCTGACATAGCCATCATAACTTTCAAATTGTCTATGCTCCTCTTATCTCCGCTTGAACTTTCTTCAAATGCTTTGCGGTTACCACAGGTTCAGTATGAGCGTCGGGAAATCAACTGGCAGGAAATGGACAGAGGATCGGATGAGTTTGTTGGAAAATGATATGCTAATGTTATGAGTATGCAATGCAGGGTTCCAGGATCAAAACAACATCTGATTCTGAGGAAGGAGTTAGACACAAGATATCTCTGATCATCAGATCCCCATAGGTATGCTCTAAACGGGTAGGTGCCTAGAGTTATGGATATCTTTCAAAGACATTATAGCCATGACGAAGGAACATCAGACGACAATATCCTTGAAAGGATCTCGTCTAGGTGAGGTTTTTGTTTCTTCCCCACGAGAAAGACTCCTCGGAGGCGCCCACTACACAACCATCGACAAACTGTTTCTAAGCAGAGTTCTCAGAATCCTAGATCGAGGTCGAAAATATTACTGTCAGGAAGTAATACGTTCGAGGGATCTCATCTGATTGTGGCATTCACATTAACCCACAAAGAGTTAACACTACCAACCACCATGGATAAATGGGTTAATGGTCCTTGGGATCAACGATTCAGGCTCGAAAACATTATCATCATGACGAAGTAACATCAAAACGATAACATTTCCAAGGGAATCTACTCCAATCGGGGTCTTTGCTTTGGCTCACGCGGAAGAGACCACGCAAGCCTCCACTACACAACCACCATCCTAATCCTAGGGTTATACTCGGACTCAGGTATAGAGCCATCTCACAGAGCACCAATGATCAGAGAACCCCCACAGTGTCATATAAGATAATAATAGGATATAATAACAATAAGCAAGCAAGTAGATAGATAGTCAAACAAGCAAGCAAACAAACAAGAAAAGATAAACAAACAAGCAGATCTAATACTCACGAATCGAGTCAAGTTAGGCTTGACTCTCTCTAGCATAGGGCAATTCACCTCCCCAGCAGAGTCGCCATCTGTCGTACCTCGAAAAATCCGATCCTCGCGATGGACGCGGAAAAAATTGTTCGAAACAAAGCCACCATCGAACTTTATTTATCCCAAAAGAGGGAAAGGAAAATATCGAGAAAACCTTTAAAAGGAGATAAGAACATGGTCGTCGCAACCAAATTCGGGTTCGGGAGTCGGTTACGCAAAGGGAAGGTATTAGCACCCTCTACGTCCGTTGTACTCAACGGGAACCTCTTGATTCGATTCGTGAGATAAATTAGCTAGGTTTGTTTGTTATCTTCTAGGGATTATTGCTAAGGGAAAATGGGTGGTTTTTTATTAGTGTGCTCGGCAAGGATTGAGAACCCTTGTGCCTACGTATTCCCTCGTGCAATGGGAAAGTCAGAGCATTCGTATTTCGTGGGACTACAGTTGTTTGGTTTGTATTTTTTAAACGAACGAGTGTTTATTTCACATTCTAACTGCTAAACATTGGCTTGTCTGCTCGTCAAGGGAGGCTGAAGCACTAGTTCATATGCGCGGAAGAAAGGATTAAACAATGTTCTTTTTGTGAAAGTTGTTTGAGTATGAATTAAGTGTATTAGAGATTTGATTAAGAAAAGAGGATTTGATTTGTATGTGTTTTAGGCGAACGAGAGCTTAGGTTGCATTCTAACTGCTAAACATTGGCTTGTCTACTCGCTAGGGGAGGCTGAAGTACGAGTTCATATGTGCGAAAGAATGACTTAAACAATGTTCTTTGGGAAAGGCGTTTGAGTTGTGGATTAAGTGTATTAGAGATTTGATTGAGAAAGAGGTTGATATGTGTATGTTATAGGGGTTTCGGTCGCGCACGGCGAGAAAAGGAGTTTTATTCGTATTGGATATTTTAGAGGTGACAATTGCCCACACACGAGTAAGAGAACTCGCACCCAAACAATTGAGGAGAAGGGTCAAAGACTCAACCACCCTCACTTCACCTTTAGTAAAATGTGTATAGATAGAGATTAAGTGTTTTAATGATTACTTGGAAAAAGGTTTGAATGTTGTTGAGTTACAAGTGTTTTAGTGGTGTCAATTGTCCACACACGAGTAAGAGAACTCGCACCTAAACAACCGACAAGTTAAAGCTTAAGTTTTTTAGAGGTGACAATTGTTCACACACGAGTAAGAGAACTCGCACCCAAACAATTGAGGAGACGGATCAAAGACTCAACCAACCTCACTTCACCTTTTATAAAAGTAATGTTTGAATATAAATTACGTGTTTTAAGCGGCAAGTGATAATAAAAAGGTTTGAATAGCGTATGAACAATATGAATAATATGAACAATAATATAATCAAGATAATATGAACAAGATATAATATTGACATAAAAGTAAATCAAGATAATATTGATGAAAAATGTAAAGTTAGTGATTAATCGGATGAATCGGGTCCAATGTAGCGCTAAGCCATATTAGCATGATCTATGACGAAGATCACGCTATAGGAGGATGCACAATTTGATCTTTGTGCTAAAACACGATGGAGAAATGATATTAAGGATCATTCTTCAATGAAATCGTGCCACGCAAAAAGAAAGGATGAAGATCTCGTCTTAATCACAAACCTTCGTCGATTAATCAAAGGTAACCTATCACGATCCCAAAGTATAGAAAGAGATCTCGATGATCACTCACTACAGATTTGAAATAATGAAGGTTAATCTCTTCAACAATCAACATTCGTGAATAGAAAGACTTCATCGATCGAAGATAAGAAAATGAAATGAAAATAGAAAATAAATATAAGTGGTCTCGTCTTTAATCACGATTTAATCGAGAAATCGATAAGCTATGATTTTTTGACTTTCATTGACCGATAAAAAAATAAAAAGAAAGTGAAAAGATAGTAGAAATGAAATAAAATCGAAAAGAGGTAAGAAAAAGAATAAAGGTCTCGCCTTTATCAAGATTTTAAATAAAAAATCGATAAATCATTGATATTTGGTTTTCATTGACCCAAAAATGAATAAAAAGGTGAAAATAAAATCGGTCTCGTCTTAATCAAGATCTTTAATCTTAGATCGATAAGCTATGATTTTTTTTTACTTTCATTGACCAATAAAGAAAATAAAATGTGGCCTCATATTTATCAAGACTTTTAGGTGATTTAGGATAAATCAACAAGTCATGATTTTTGTATGTCATTGGCCCAAAAAATATAGGAAATGGAATCGAGATGAAATTAAAGTTAGTCTCGTCTTAATCAAGATTTACTCAGAGGATCGATAATATTTTAATATTTGACTTTCATTGACTAACAAAAATAAAGAAATGAGCCTCATACATATCAAGACTTTTTGTCATTTTGAATAAATCAACTAAGTCATGATTTTTGTAATATCATTGGCCCAAAAAAGAACTCAAAATGAGTCAAGCAAGAAGTTGAAATCGCAAGATCTAGTCTAAGCTACAAATTTGCTAAGTTAAAAGTCAAAGAAATTGATAGAAGATAAATTAACAAAAATCTTAGTGATCAAAGGTTAAGTCTACATTTTTACATTCTAAACATGAATTTGAAATAAAGAGGATTAATTTATAATTTCATTAAAAATATTTTTGAGATTTTTATTATTTTAACAAATAAATTAAACGAGATAATGTATTCCTAAAAATGAAAATCACTGAAGATAAACTCAAAATTATTGAATTTAAAATTTTTGAAATTATTAAATCTAAAATTTTTTAAAATCTAACACTTAAAAAAATAGTAAGAAACAAAACTAACACAATAATGGGCTGAACAAAATGTGGGAGGCCCTAAAGAAACCAATCCGGGTCGGATCCATCAGTTCCGAACCCGGTTCAACCAGTAATGAAAAAGGGTTAAAGAACCCTAAGACTTGTAATACACAGCCGCATTCTTTCTTCAACGTATTCTGATTCATATTGCAACAGTGCCAAAAAAAAACTCTCAGCATCAATAATCTTCTCTCACGGACTATCTTTCTCTCTGTCTCTCGAATCCCTCTCTCTTTCAATCGTTCTCACAATTTGCGATTTGTTGGAGGTTTGACGAAGGTTTGAAATTAAGAAAGTATATTGAAGGTTGGTTTGGGTTTGCTGTTGATTTGAGGTAGTGTTAGCGGTGGTCATGTTGTTGTGGTGTTGTTCATGATCGTTGTGTTGCTGTTGTTTGTTCTGGCGATGGGGGTTTTGTTTGTCAGGATGAAACGATGGTGGTTTGGCGTTGAGGGAGTGTTAGGTATACGACGAAGGGAAGTTGGCTGCGAGGCATTGGTTTTCTCTGAAGCTATTGTCGTGTTTAAGTTTGGTTGTGTGAAGGAGAAAAAGGAAGTGCGTGTGAGGTAGTTTATCGGTTTAAATGTCGAGTTGCAGGTTGTGAGAAACGTTGCAGTATGGGGATATGACGGAGAGGACTAGTGAAGGTTTATGCATTGTCACTGGAGTCCGATTTTTACGGCGGTATTATGGTTGTTTTGTTGTGTAAAAGATGGAAGAGTTAACACGAAGTGGTGTGGTGCGTCCGCAAATTTGAGGAGGGCGATGCACTGTATTGTATGAGAAGGTGAAGATTTGTCGAATGAAGAAGATGAGATGGTGGTCACTGGCGGTTTTAGTTGAAGGGTGGTAATGGTGATGATGTTGGCAAGAAGGTGGAAAGAGTGTTGTTGGCTTTGACCGATGATTTGGACAGGTCAGAGGGAGAAACAAAGAAGGCGAGAATGGTGGCTGAGTTGTTAGATGTGTCGCTTCATTTTACACAGTGGGGTGGTTTGTTTTTGGAGGAAAATGAAAGTACGAAGGTTATTTCTTTTCCAGAATTTTTCTCCTCCCCCTGATTTCTCCTTCTCTCTTTTTAAATTAAAAACACAAACTTGTTTGTTAAGTTTTCAAACACACTTTGTCTTGTTGCTCTTGATAAGTTGCTTTCCATTTTTGCAGGTTGTACCATCTTGTGCAGCATATGTCACAGGACTTGGTTTGTCTCAGCATTGATGCAGGCTTTGGTTGATGTTGGAGATGAGGCAGGTTACATATTTGTAAAATTATGCAGCGGCTGGAACAAGGTTTTGGCAGAGTGTTACAGCAGTTTTGGAGCTTTGTTGACAGGCTGGTAGTTTTGGTTTGGAAGTGGGCCGCGTGATGGCTGTCATTGTGTAGCATTTTCTTTTATTGTAATGAAATGGATTTGTAAAATGAAGATGGGCCTTATTGAATGGATGATATGGATTTAGAATTGACTTATTTCTTTTTTTATTTTTAAATGTGGATAAAAATGAATTTAGAAAATGGATAGTGAAAAAATGGTTTATGGACTAATGAAATGTGATTAGAACAATGAACAATTGGAATGCATTAATAAAAATAATATAGACATTAAATGGATTGAATAATTTGAAATTGGGTTAGAAAAAGAGGATTTGGTTAATGAATGGATATTGAAATTGGTTTGGAAAAGTGGATATGAAAAAATGGTTAATAGAAATTGGGTATAGAAAAATGGAGAATTATGGATAATGGATAATGGATAATGGATTTATGGTAGAAATTGAATATAGATTATGGTTTATGAAAATGGAAATGGACAATAATGGAGAATGGGAATTTATGGACATTAAAAATGAAGTGGATTTGTATGGATATTGATAAATAATCTTGAAGCAGACATGGATTAAAAGTTTGGATTGAAAATGTTTTGGAAGAAAAAGGAGGTACGGAGGTCATTTACACACAGGTAGGACAAATTTGGGGTATGACAACATAATCTTCAACTTGTCAAGCCTCTCAAACATCCATGAAGGATCAAGAGGTCCTCAACATCAAGAATTTAACACAAGATTGCATCATTTCAAGCTGATCAAACCTCAAGATCATCAGTGTCACCAATTTAGGGTTTTGGTCGACTAGGGCCTCCAGAGAAAAAATTTCACCTGGGAATGAGCCAATACCTTACTATATGATTCAAGAAGCTCAAAAGGATCTCATAAGTTCAGAATAGCCTCAGGGGATGCATCTATCAAAAATCAGGAATTAGGTTTTTTGACCTAATTCACTCCCTAAGTTGACTTTTGGAGGAAGGCATGAGCCAAGACCTCAAAATATGCTTTGAGGATCTCAAATTCATCATATTGATCCATTCACAAGTTTGAATTGATTCAAAGAACTTGGTTCATAAGAAATGCAAGGATTCAAATTCATCTGGACCACAAGTTAGGGTTTCTGGGAAAAGGTCAACCATACCTTTGACTTTTGACCAAGACATGATCTCAAACCTTGGGACATGATTCAAGACACTCAAAAGCACCTAGGAAATCCATCCATTAGGTTAAATTTAGCCCAATGACTTGTTTTCATAAAGGATCACAAAGTTCAAAATTCATCTTGTACAAAAAGTCAACTGTGATCAAAACCAAGTTTGACTTTTGGAATTTTTTGACGAACATGGCCTCTTTAAGTCAAGAACAATGTTAAATTATGATTTGGACCATGATCAATCAAGAAAAATAAGAAAAGTGAGGTTACTTACAAAAAGGGCAACCTTAAGAAACTTGAAATTTCACTAAGTTATGGAAAAAAGTGATTTTTACCCAACTTTGCAAGGCCATAACTTGTGGTCTAAGTAACCATTTTCTCTCATCCAAAGCCCAAATGATAGCTCATCTTACATACAACAAGATTGTCATATTGAGTTACCCCCAAAAAGTTCCTAGATTTTGAGTTATAATGCCATAAAGTTAGGGTTTCATGGGATTTTAACTTTGACACTTAGAAATGTTTAGGCCAGAATCTGTCTCATGTTTAGTCCAACTTTTGAGGTATTTTTCATTATGATCCAAGAGGAATCAAGACCAAATGTAAACATCAAAGTTGAAGTATGATATACAAGCTTTCCAAAGAGTACAAGAACATCCATTGATTCCATTTGAGCAAGGAGTTATGGACCTCACAACATACCTTGATACAAACTGGTTTTTGACAGCATTAGCACATAAACTTGCATCCCACGATTTCTTGAGCCAATTTTGGACACTTGCATCATTGGATTTTTGTCCAATATCAACCTAAATGATGAGGAATCTGAACCATAAGGCCAAGTAGTCAAGAACCCTATCCCTTTGGCATGTGATCATCAATGTTACAAATCCAAAATTCAATTTTGTCATATGGCATTGAAAGGATGCATTGAGGTGTCATGAACCAAGCCATATAAGTCCAAATGAGTCAAGCTTTAGCCAAGGATCAGAAGACCTAAACCTGCAAAGTATAAATTAAGTCAATGGCTAGAGGAGACTTTGAACACATAGCCATATCCATTGGACAATAAGGTGATCCAGCCCCCATTCATTATTCCTTGCCAAACAAACTTCCTCTACTATAAATAGAGGTCATTTATGGTTGATAAAAACACACCAAAACATCACAATACATGTTTTCTACCATTTTCCTCTTGTGCATCAAAAATCCATTTTTAAAGAAGTGAGAATCATGTTTTGAAATAGAGAGCAATTCAGCTCAAACCAATGGTCCTAACACCTCACATACATCATATATGAGTGAACTAAACACTTGAACAACATCTGTAACACCAGATTCATCAAGTTCATACCTCATCCTAAAGCCATCTGCAGTTGGAGTCGTGGCCACCAATACAGAGGTTTTCAATCCATTCAAAGCATCTCAACACACTACTTGAGGTCCAAGGAAGATGTCCAGATCATCAAAACACTTCTTTAACACCTATAATTGAGGATTCGATTTCCTCTTGCACAGGTAAGCCTGAACCTCTCAAACTCTATGATCCATGCATCATAAATTGATTTTCAAGTTACCAACATGTTTCTACACTCGTATAGAATGTTCCCCCCCACTCAATTTCTATGTATCAATCGTGTATAGGATTTCATAGTGTTCTTGCAAAAATTAGGGTTCATATGTTCTTCACATGATATCTCACTCTACACTTAAAAGAAATGCAATTAATTGGTACCATTGAAATCCTTGTTCAAAAACAAACAATTTTCATGATTACATCGTGCAAAACCATTGCGTATTGAGAGAGATATGAGAGGTTTTGCAAAACGGCCATGGAGGACACGCGCGAGGAAGAAGATGACCGTTGGCGCCTTTTTTCAAATTTAATTCAAATTTTTGAATTTTTAATTATTTTCAAAATTTAATTTCTCTTTCAATTTTAATCATTTTCAAATGATTTTTTAAATATAAATCCTTCACATGTTTAAATATTTTATTCCACAAAAAAATCAAAAAACTATTTTTATTTGATATATTTTTAAATATTTTAAAGAATTTTATTTTAATTTGTTTTAAACATTTTAAATAATTTATTTTTCTTGATTTTTCAAAACCAATTTGATTTCAAATCATCATGTGGATAAAACCTCATTTTTCAAACCCTAACCTTGATTCATAACTTGCTTTTTGAATTTTGTTTAGTATTTTTCATCATTTTTAAATGATTTTTTCTTTTAAAAATACTTAAAAAAACAAAATTAGGGTTTTCTTTGATTTGATCTTTCAAAACTTCATTTCAAACACACTTTGGCCTCTATTAGAGTGTAAGACCCATCCCCCTATGTACATAAATAATTTCGGGCCTCTACTATAGTATAAGTCCCACAATGTCTTTCGGTATCATGGTGCGATCACTGTTTTCAAATAAATCATCTGGGCCTCTCCTTGAGTATAAGCCCCAATATTTTGTACATAAACTTTGTTTTAAATAATAAACAACCTCCATGGGCCTCTCTTTGAGTTTTAAGCCCCATACTTCTGTTTTCAAAATCATTTGTCTATTTTTAAACTATTTGAAAACACTTGAGCCTCTCCCTGAGTATAAGACCCAATACTATTCTTTCATTCTTTCATTCAAAAAATACATTAACTTAGGCCTCTTAATAGAGTGTAAGTCACATCCCTTTTCCTTTTTTAATAAAAAATAAAATTCAAATTACACTGGTACTAAGAGGAGCATTATTCCCGATGAAACTGCTCTTAGACCACTTGGCCCTCTCTTTGAGTTATAAGCCCCAAACATTTCTTTTCAATTCATTCAAATAAAAATAACTTTCTTTTAATTCAAAATTCAAATTCAAAGTTTTCTCAAAACTTTCTTCAATTTCTCAAAACCCTAATCCAATCTTAAAACATCTACAACCAATCACAATACACATGGGCCTCTTTCAAAAGTGCAGGACCCAACACCTTTTCATGCGGTAAAGAGCGAAAAGTAAATGACACCGGCGATATATCCTGGTTCCCTTCACAGTCTGAGAGTAGTCCAGTCCTCTTTCAATATGAAAGAGATTTTTAATAGTGTTAGATCCTAAGACAAGACTATCCTAGTCTTTCTATATAGACTCTAACAAGCACACCAAGAACACCCTCTTGGATTTTACAACCAAGTTAAAATGAGAACAATCCTCTCAAGATCAACCTCTTATTTCCAACAAACCTGGACAACAAGGAATATAAAAAACCCTATAAGAGAAACAATCCTTCTCCTTATAGTCAACACCTAAATCCAAACAATCCTTGGAACTTTAGGATTTTACAATAATTCTGAATTTTTGAGTAAGTTGTTGAAACTTTGATTCTTCAATATATCAATCACAAGATTGATCTTCTTCTTGACAAGTAATCTTTATTCAGAATATACAAGTGTTTTATGATGCAAGAATGAAACTATAATGATTGAGATGAAAGTTCAATGTCAAAGTTTCACTCTTACACTTGAGAAAATGAAAGATTTAAGAGAATAAAGATGTTTGAAAATTGTATGCAAGAAGGTGAATCAAAATCTAAAATTATGAGTTTATATAAGCCACTAAACACCTTTACAAAAGGGTGTTAATGTCCAAAGGTTGTCATGCATCAAAAACTATTTTCAAAAACTCATAATGCTGAAAAATAAAATATTTTCACATACTGGTTCAGTGTTAATCGATTAACACTATTGCACTAGTAATGTGTTAATCAATTAACACCTTGCAACGAGCAAAAAATTCAAATTTTCTTAAGGTTAATCGATTAACAGAAATGAACTACAAAACGTTAATCGATTAACCAGTGTTAAAAGTTGAAAAATACTTTAGCAAAAGGTATGAAAAGGAATGGTTTTCAAAATAAAATATTTTGATGATTCATGCCAAATATGCTTGATGATATGAACACTTGTATATTCAAGAATAAGTTGAGTTCATATACCTTTTAGATTATGATCAATTGTTTGAAAAACTTCAAAACTTTTTGATATATTTGATACTTGAAACTTAATACTTGACTTGAATCATTTTCTTTTTCATCTTCAATAGATTTTACAATGTTGTTGTCTTTATCAAAACACATTTGAGATTTTTGGTTCTTCATTCTCCCCCTTTTTGATGATGACAACTCTTCTCTTGAAAAATTTGATTTCAACCTTGATTTCTCTAACAAAAACAATACTCCCCTTAGATGTAAGTTCCCCCTAAAACCATCTTACTTTGCTGCAAAATTGTGTTAGAGAAACAAATACACGCATACTTCTCCCCCTTTGTCATTACCAAAAAGGAAGGGAAAAAGTCTTAAAAAATGAGTGAACAAAAGGTGAAAACATTTAGAACACATAACACATTTGAGACATATTTGAACACACAAAATGAACAACACATAACACATAACATAACATGAAACATAAGTTCTAACAACACATTAAACATAAGTCTTACAAAAATTCAAAGCATAACACAACATAATCTTAGAAATTCTTAAACACTTAAACATAAAATTAATACTAGAAAACTAAAGATCACTATAATACATAATAATTCTACTAGTCACTTTCCGACATATCATTGTTTTCTTCTTCCTCTCCTCCTTCTTCTTCTTCATTTTCTTCCTCTTCTTCATTTTCCTAAACTCTTGGTTTCCGACGACGAGATTTTGTGAGCTTAAGCAACAATTTCTTAATTGAAGTTATTTCAAAAGAGTGATTGTTCATTGTTGCTTCCATTGAACACATTTTGTTGTAAAGTGCTTCATTTGTATAACCGTCTTCCGGAGCCGGTGGAGGAGTGAAAGTTTGAACATCATCCTTGTAAACATATAATCCTTGCCTATTTTTGATGATACACGTGTTCCAAAGGCAAGTGGAGGCATTAATCTCACAATCTTTGGATGTCATTTCAACCTTTGGTTCTCTTTTTACAAGAAACTCAAGTGATTCAAGAAGTTTTGACACAATCCTTCCATATGGAAGACCACCACTCAAGTTTTGTTGATAAAACATGTGATATATAACAGTGCATCCCCAATTCACTTTTAAGCCATTCTTGAGGGGAAACATGATTTGCAATTCCGGATCACTAATCTGAGCGTGGTTGGAGTGTTTTGGCAGCAAGACATATGCTATAACATAGTGTAGTATTCTATCCGTTACCAATAAATTCTTTGAATATAGTAAGACTCTAGAAGAAGCATTACTTTGTCTACCCATAATATCAACTTGATTCATGCGAGAAGGACGGAAATAGTAATCCATCTTATTATACTCTTTCCATCCATTAGATTTTGGAGTAAAACCTTGCCTAATAATTTGACCAGCAGTAGGCAATCCTAACAGTTTTCCAAAAGTTTCAGCATCGACGCTAATATCATTGTTCTTAACTTTCAATGTTAAACAGTGGTCATCGAATTCATCAGTACCCACATGCAAGTTTGAATAGAACTCTTTCACTAAATCAGGATACACTGGACCAATCTCAGAGACAAACTTATCTATCTTATGCTACCTTAAAAGTTCCGAAAAATTAAAACTTTCAACAGGAAAAGATTTCAAGTAGACATATTTTACCGGCATGAGCAATCTGTTCCAGAAATCGAAAGTGAGCCTCCGTTGCTTTGTTGTTGGTGCAGATTCTTCCGGATTCAAGGTTTCTTCTCCCATTTTGGCCTTGCCTTTCTCTCTTCTTGAAGATGCCATGGATGAATGAAGGTTTGAGGTTAGAAGGTGATTTTCAGATTTGTGAGAGAAGAGGGTTTTAATGAAAAAGTTATGTGGTTTGGTGAGGTTATAATGAAGATTTGATGAGTGGGTTTTAATGTTGGTGGTTGAATGACTTTTAATGAGTTGAAGAAGTGAGTAAATGATAGTAATGAGGAGTAAAGAGTGATGAAGAGTATCAATGAAAGTTGGAAAGATAAGTTAACTTATCCTAAAAGCACTTTTTAAAGACAAAGACCATATAAAGAATAAATAGAAATAACACAAAATTCTGCATGTAATAAAATTTTCATATTTTTGGAAAAAGTTACAGGGTTAATCGATTAACCCAAAACCAACATAACTTGGTTAATCGATTAACAGAACAAAAATTTGCGCAAATACTTACAGTGTTAATCGATTAACATATTTGCAAAGACAAATGGTTAATCGATTAACATACCAAAAAAAACAGTAACTTGATAATTTTTAGTATGCTAGGAAAATTGCAATTGTGACGCCTTAACATGTTATAATATAATATGATGCAACTTGTGGTAATCCAAAAAATTCATAAAAATACTTTTATGAGCACAAAACATGAAAATATGTTATTTTTGCATAAAACTCACAATTTAATAAAATTTGACAAACATAAAAATTAGAAATATTGTGTACCTTGGCTTCATTATACCATATAATGAATAAATATTAAAGATTTAAATGCCACCTTCATCCAAAATGCCAAGTTCTCTACGAATCTTATAAAATGCGTCACGAGGAAGCGGTTTTGTGAAGATATCCGCCAGTTGATTTTAAGTATCGATAAACGTTATCTTAATGTTTCCTTTTAAAACGTGATCCCTTAGAAAATGATGTCTAATGTCTATGTGCTTGGTCCTTGAATGCATGATTGGATTTTTTTGATATATTAATTGCACTTGTGTTGTCGCATTTGAGAGATATGCATCCTAGATTCACACCATAGTCATGAAGTTGTTGCTTCAACCAAAGTATTTGCGAACAACAGCTACCGGCAGCGATATACTCCGCTTCTGCAGTGCTAAGAGCCACACTTGTTTACTTTTTTCATGACCAAGAGACTAAGGAATTTCCAAAAACGTGACAAGTTCCACTTGTTCTTTTTCTGTCCGTCTTACATCCTGCATAATCTGCATCAGAAAAACCAACAAGACTGCATATACTACCTTTAGGATACCATAGGCCGACATTGGATGTTCCTTTAAGATACTTCATTATTCTTTTCACCGCTGTGAGATGAGATTCCTTCGGACAAGCTTTAAATCGTGCACATAAACATACACTAAACATAATATCAGGTCGACTATCACTTAGATATAATAAAGAGCTGATCATACCTCAATATTTAGTGATATCAATTGGAATTCCGGATTCGTCATGATCAAGATATGTGCCAGATCCCATTGGAGTTGTTATTTCTTTGCAAGTTCCATGTCAAATCTTTTAAGAAGTTCTTTGCAATATTTGGATTGATTGATAAATATCCCATTCTTTGTTTGTTTGATATGCAATCCAAGAAATTAGTTCAACTTTCCCATCATGGACATTTCAAATTCTCCTTGCATGATTTTTGAGAATTCTTCACATAAGGATTCATTTGTAGATCCAAATATGATGTCATCTACATAAATTTGCACTAAGATAGTATGTTGGTTAATTCTTTTAATAAATAAAGTAGTATCAACTTTACCTTTTTCGAAACCGTGTTCGCAAATAAAATTACTTAACCTATCATACCAAGCTCTTGGTGCTTGCTTTAATCCATACAAGGCCTTTTTGAGTTTGTAAACATGATTAGGATGTTTGAAATCTTCAAAACCTGGAGGTTGATTTACATAAACTTCTTCAAGTATGTATCCATTTAGAAATGTGCTTTTAACGTCCATCTGATACAACTGAAAATTCAAAGAACAAGCATATTCTAACAATAATCTAATTGCTTCTAGTCTAGCAACCGGTGCAAATGTTTCCTCAAAATCTATACCTTCTTCTTGATTATAGCCTTGTGCTACTAATCTTGCTTTGATCCTTATAATGATACCATTTTCATCTAGCTTATTTTTGAATATCCATTTAGTGCCAATAATATGCTTACCTTTTGGTCTTGGAACTAAATCCCATACCTCATTTCTTTCGAACTGATTTAATTCTTCTTGCATGGCTAGAATCCATTTATCATAATCTAAGGCATCTTGGACTTTAGATGGTTCTATTTGAGAAACAAATGCCATATTGAGACAAGCATATTTTAGATTTAACCGAGTGGATACTCCTTGAGATATGTCTCCAATAATCTTGTCAATAGGGTGATCTCTATGCGTCCTCCATTCTTTTGGTAGATCGTTGACTATAGACTCTTTTTGAATAGATTCTTCTTGATGATCTAATTGATTCTCATTGTTAACTTTGGAGGAGTCTTCTTGAGGAGCTTCTATGGAATCATCATCATCATCACAAATAACAATATCCTCCTTGGAGGGGTTAGATTCATCAAACTTAACATGCATAGATTCTTCAATAGTTAAAGTTCTTTTATTATAAATTCTACATGCCTTACTAGAAAGTGAATAGCCAAGAAATATACCTTCATCCGATTTTTCATCGAACTTACCAAGATTTTCTTTGTCATTGTTCAAGACAAAACACTTGCATCCAAATATGTGAAAGTAAGCAATGTTTGGTTTCCTCCCTTTGAAAAGTTCATAAGGGGTCTTCTTTAGGATAGGTCTAATGTTAACACGATTACTTACAAAACATGTCGTACTTACCGCATCTGCCCAAAAATATTTTGGAAGATTTGAGTCGCTAAGCATTGTCCTTGCAAGTTCCACCAATGACCTATTTTTTCTTTCTACAACACTGTTTTGTTGGGGGGTTCTTGGAGCCGAGAAATTGTGAGAGATTCCATGTTCTTCGCAAAATTCTTTGAAATAAGCATTTTGGAATTCTCCACCATGGTCGCTTCTTATGGAGGCAATTGAAAGTGACTTCTCATTTTGAATTTGCTTTGCATACTTCTTGAACGCCTTGAATGCATCACTTTTCTGCACTAAAAAGAGTGTCCAAGTATATCAAGAGAAATCATCAACAATAACTAAAGCATATACATTACCTCCGAAGCTTCTTGTTCTTGATGGACCAAATAAGTCCATACGCAACAATTGTAGTGGCCTTGAAGTGGACACCACATCCTTAGATTTGAAAGTTGACTTGGTTTGTTTCCCTTTTTGACATGCATCACACAACTTATCTTTGACATATTTTATCTTTGGTAAACCAATAACTAAATCATGTTTGAATAATTTATTCAAATGCTCCATATGAATGTGACCAATCCTTTTGTGCCATAGCCATGAATCATTATTGTTTGCCATAAGACATTTAACCTTCAAAGAAACGTCATCAAGGGAAATCATAAAAATATTGTTAATTCTTTTACCTTTAAGCATTACCTCATTAGTGACTTCGTCTTCTATCAAACATTCATCTTTAGTGAAATTGATTTTGAAGCCTTTGTCACAAAGTTGGCTTATGATAAGAAGGTTATGCTTTAATCCTTCAAGATAAAGCACATCTTCAATAGTTGTTAAAGGAGGTGCTCCGACTTTGCCTACGCCAAGAATCTTTCCTTTATTATTATCTCCATAAGTAACAAAACCCTTGGCCTTAAGCACAAGATTTGAAAATTTGTTTATATCTCCGGTCATATGCTTCGAACAACCACTATCAAGATACCATAGATTCGAAGTGGTCTTCAAGCAAATCTACAAAACAAATTAAGTTTTGTTAGGTACCCAAATTTCTTTAGAGGATTTACATTGTGAAACTCGGAAAAATTCATCCATACTTAAAGCACTTTGTAAAATATTAATGGCTTTCTTTTCATCGAGCAATTTCTTTCTATCATCTTCATTATAAGCATTTTTAACCTTTGGAGTTGCAACATCGTTAACTACACTCATTGGTTGATGTGGACTATTTTCAACAGTTTCCCATATTCCATCTCCATGTGCTTCTAAGTGTGCTCTCATTCGAATTTTCCAAAAGTTGAAATACTCTCCTGAAAGTATAGGGGGCTTTTTACTACTATCGCCATCTTTGAAAACCATATTTGCGCTTGTGGAAGCCATTCTGGATCTTGTAGAAACGGGTTACCTAACCTGCTCTGATACCAATTGTTAGTAGGATTAAACCTAAGAGGGGTGAATTAGGTTCTTTAGAATATTTTTCGGTTTTTCGATGAAATTGATTTTTACTTTCCTAAAGTTTCTAAGTGATGAAAATGCGGTAAAGAGTGGAAAGTAAATGACACAGGCGATATATCCTGGTTCCCCTCACAGTCCGAGAGTACTCCAGTCCCCTTTCAACATGAAAGAGATTTTTAATAGTGTTAGATCCTAAGACAAGACTATCTTAGTCTTTCTATACAGACTCTAACAAGCACACCAAGAACACCCTCTTGGATTTTACAACCAAGTTGAAATGAGAACAATCCTCTCAAGATCAACCTCTTGTTTCCAACAAACCTGGACAACAAGGAATATAACAAACCCTATAAGAGAAACAATCCTTCTCCTTATAGTTAACACCTAAATCCAAACAATCCTTGGAACTTTAGGATTTTACAATAATTCTGAATTTTTGAGTAAGTAGTTGAAACTTTGATTCTTCAATATATCAATCACAAGATTGATCTTCTTCTTGACAAGTAATCTTTATTCAGAATATACAAGTGTTTTATGATGCAAGAATGAAACTATAATGATTGAGATGAAAGTTCAATGTCAAAGTTTCACTCTTACACTTGAGAAAATGAAAGATTTAAGAGAATAAAGATGTTTGAAAATTGTATGCAAGAAGGTGAATCAAAATCTGAAATTATGAGTTTATATAAGCCACTAAACACCTTTACAAAAGAGTGTTAATGTCCAAAGGATGCCATGCATCAAAAACTATTTTCAAAAACTCATAATGCTGAAAAATAAAATATTTTCACATACTGGTTCAGTGTTAATCGATTAACACTATTGCACTAGTAATGTGTTAATCGATTAACACCTTGCAACGAGCAAAAAATTCAAATTTTCTTAAGGTTAATCGATTAACATAAATGAACTACAAAATGTTAATTGATTAATGTTGCACCCCCGAAATTTGCCCTCTTTACTTTATTACTAACTGGCTTATGTTTCATTTCATTTTTGCATTATCATGTGTGCATATCATTGGTTCTTAGCATGGGGTCAAGGTGCCTGAGGCAAGTTCAAGAGGAGAAGATATTCTTCAAAGGGTCAAGCAAGAGAGTTCAAGTGGATCACTCTCTCCTAACCAGTGCATAAATTAGGGTTTTGAAATTCTTGGGTTTATTGCTTCAATGGGCAAGCTCCTTGGGATTTTATCATCACCAAATGGCATATCTTATCTTTGTTGGAGAGGACACACATCATATTCAGAGGAATTTCGATTTGGACACTGTGTTATTTCCTCCTAGACTGAGGGTACCAAAACTAGGGTTTGCTATAAAGTCAGTTTATTTCTGATTTTTTGGGCAAGACTTGATTCCATGGTATTCGTTGGGTCCCTAGGTATCTAGGGATGGGAGATTATCCATCAGCTTGGTTCAGGAGAGATTCAATTGGCCAATGGATTGGGAATCAAGAGAATTAGGGAAAAGTCAACAGTGAGAGGGGAAGTCAACTGTGGAATTTTGAGGTTCTCTCCAAGGTTTTCAAGGTCTCATATCCTCATATGGTCTTCAAGGGTCAAGATTCATGCCATTTATCAAGAATCAAGGGTTGGTGCAAAAGTTACTAAATATGGAAATGACCTATAATTTGAAAGTTTCCTTTTTGGGCAAGTTCCTACACTACATTCAACTTGACTTTTCACCATCAAGAAAGCTTCACATGAATTTTCCTCAAACATGAAAGTTGAAGATATTTTTCTCCTCTTTCCAACAAGTACTAGTGGGTCTCCATATCATTGGTGAAACTCAAGTTATGATCAAAAGAAGGCAAAGTGGTTTTTAGGGTTTCTCATGATTCCATTTTCACAACTTTGGCATAGTGACCTATAATTAATTCCATTTCTTCATGTCACATTCCAACATCAAATTATAATCCATAAGGACTATTTTAGGCCTTTTAATCAAGTGAATCCATGGTGTATTCTTCACTTATTATCCATTATTCAAAATTGCCAAGTTATTCAAAACTCATGAATCAAATTGTTTCAAGGCCCAATTTTAATGTGGGTATGGTTAGCAATTCAAACATAAGTGATCCATCATGAAATAGTTGGATATCCATGCATGGAAGGAGGTGTATCTCACATTATGTGATTTTCCCAAAATTGCCCAAAACTCATTAAACAAGGAATTACCAAGGCCCAAATGCTGATCAATGGATTAAACCTAGGTATTTAAACTCATTCATGCACTGGTTAGGGTTTCATTCACGTGCCTTTGTGGAGAATTCAAGTGTGAGCCCTAAAAGATCATTCCTTCATATCTCTCAAGCAAGAAAAGTTTTTCAAGAACTTCTTCCACAAACTTCTTCCTTGTGATCAATAGAGTGCAAACCATCCCCCATTCGCAGCCAACAGTGGAGATACGTGTTGTACCATCTCAGGTTAGTGATGATTTTCATGATCATAGAACTCTCCTTTTTGATGCGCATAATGGTGTGTGATGTTCACTGATAACCCTGATATAATTTGTTTCGTGTTTGGACGTGTGTATTGGTTGTATGTTGAGTTTAAAGTTTTTGAATCCAATCTTGTTTCATGTGAATCTCATTGTGTGTTGGTTGTTTGGAATTTTTGATGACATATTATTAATCCTCATGAAAATCTGGTCAAAGTAGTATATGGGTTTGCGTTTTTTGGGTGCTTTTTGAGTTGCAGGTACCGTGGGTGGCGGCCGAAGCTAGGGCTCCGGCGACTGGTATGGTGCTCCGGCCGGCTAGGGTTTTTGGCGAGGAAGATGATCCCCAGCCGTTGATGCATTTGATCGCACGGTCCAAAGCTTGCCATGTGTTTTATTTTTTATTTTTTTTCTGATTTTTATTTAGTGTTCGTGTGTGTGCCGTCCATTGTTATTATCATGTGCCTTCAAATCATGTGCCCTTATCATGATTACTTTGTATTTTGTTGACTTGCTTACGTGCATGGGATGAATCGTGTGGATCCTATGCTGCCAACGAATAAAAATAGACATGTGCCTGGCACATGGGGATGTATGGTAGGCTGGTTGGTTGTGTGTGCGTGCGTGTTTGATAAGTGTGGTGTGCGTGTTAATCCTGACCACTGATCTTCAATACTTTTTTATCTTGTTGACTAAATGCTGAGCGTATGATCAATCCAAGGGCCCGTGTTGAGTCAATTCATTGACTAAAGTCCTTGTGTTCCTTTCTTATTTTATATTTTTTTTCTGATGGATTTTAGGACTGGGCTCGCTATTGACACCCCCACCCTTTAGCCCATTAACCATTCCAACGCATTTTCTTACTCATTGCACCCCCATGCCTCTTTTTTCATTTTTATTTTAATTTAATTATTACATCCCATATTTTAATTATTAAAAATAGTTTTTTTGCATTAAAAAATCCCAGAAAATTCATGCATACTTTTTATCATCTTATAAAATTTTCACAAATTTTATTTTTTATTTTTATTTTAATTTTTATCATCTAAATTACATATTTGTTTATTTTCTTTTTGAATTACTCATATCATGCATACTTAAAATTGTTTATTTTATTTCTCTGCATCCATAAAACATTTTCAATCCATTCTTTTTGCATTTGTTAGATAATATTCTGAAGTGCATTAAAATATTTTTCCCTCATTTTTAAAATCATTTCACATTGCATTTTAGTCCTTTCCTTTTGCATATTGAACCCTACTTCTCATCTGAGCTTTGCATAATTGTTTGAGTGACTAACATCTTGAATTTTTGCAGGAGTTTTTGATATGTTGTTTGCCTCTGGTTGAGCAATGTTGATATTTATTTTGGAAATTTTAGAAGTTGTTTCTCTAATTATTTGATTGCTTTCACTTGAGATCTTCTTGTATGCATATTTCTGATCATGCCTGAGTTTTTGTTTGAGAAGGCACTTGTGCCATTGCTTGGGGGTTTGTTTCTTTGATTTCTTAATTCATGTTTGGTTGTTATTGGTCACTTGATTTCCATTATATTTCATTGCTTGGGTTTCATTTATCTCATTCCTTTTACTTATGGTTGTTTCGTACTAACCTTTCATGCAGGGACTAAGGTAAGTTATTTAAGGGTGTGGATAATCATCCATATTCACCCTTACTCTTTCTTTCTCTCTTTTTTTCCTTTCTTTAGGCTTAGGTTGTCGTCAAACCTCACTAACCGTAGGTCACCCATGCATGATAACATTAGGACTCTTAGTTCCCTTTAGAGTTTCCTTCGTGTCTTCTCTCTTCTCATCTCAAAATTTCTTGAAAACATTTAATAAGGATAAAGTGTATTGCGCACGAGCCTTAAGCGTGGGGAATGAGAAATGAGGGGCTTCCTCTCATCTTTCTAGAGTACTTAGCGAGCGTCCTGTCTTGGGACGATGCATTAAGTATTCGCCCCTGTGCCCTAGACTTTGGTGCAATGCAAGTTATGAACTAACTTAAGTCACTTCTGTCCTAAAAAAATACAAACAAACTTCAAACCTTTCTGTCCTTCGGGATTGTCAAACTAAAGGCTATTTTCAAAAAGGGCACGTTACTTTCCGTCTGAGTCGCAAACAGGCATCGACCCTAACTGCCGGACGCGAACTTAACGTCGCTTATAAAAAAACAAAAAGAACTTGGTTCGAACTACGTTGACTCTGAATTTCCCATTGCACAAAGGGAGTACGTAGGCCTAGGACGTCGACGTTCTACCGAGTCTGTCTTTGTCTTTCCCCTCTCCCGTCTTAGTACATCCATAGATGATAGGATAACTCACCCTTAGAATAGACAACAAGCGTGGATCCCATCGAGTACGATGGACGCGTGGGGGTGCTAGCACCTTCCCCTCGCGTAACCGACTCCCGAACCCAGGTTATGGTTGCGACGACCATTCCTTTCCCTCTTCCTCAGGTTTATGCGGTGTTCCCTTTCCCTCTCTTGGGATAAATTTACACGGCTGGCGACTCTGTTTTTCCGCGCCACTCTCGCGTTTGTACCTGGATGAAAATCCTGAGAGCGACAGCTGGCGACTCTGCTGGGGAATCTGGTTGACCTATGCTGGTCCATCCCTAAGCGAGTAAATCCTAGCGCTTGCTTGTCTTTGCTCTCTTTGGGTGTTTTTGTTTTGCTTTATTTGTTATACTTTATTTTTACCGCATTTTCTGCATTGCATTTCATTTTTATTATTGTCATACTACTGTGTTGTGCTGGCTATTTTTGTTTTGCAGGTTGTGTTGTTCTGAGAGATAAGCCCAATACCCAGGCTTGAGTACACCCTAGGACTAGTGTGGAGAGTAGTGGGACCTACGTGCCTGCTTGGTACGTTTGTGTGTTCACGAAATTCACAACCAGACGAGGCTATCTTGGGACGCATTCTGATGTGTGTGTCTTACGCATATTAGGGTGTTGATCTAGAGAGCTGTCGACTCTGGTGACCGATCATCGAGGACCTTAGTGGAAACATCCCTCTTTAGTGGTGACAGTGGCAGACCACACCCTGTGGCAAACCCATTCGCACCCGAGGTCCCACTTTGGAACTCGCATAGGATGACCCCTACCTTTCGAAGAGAATCAGTGGAGGCACTCCACGATTGACGATAGTACTGTACCCCGAGGGATGAATGTACTATTGTTTCTTGACCTCAGTGCCAAAGCTGAGTACCTTCCGCTTTGGAGAATCAGTTGAGGCCTCCTCGATTAATGATGATGCCAAACCAGAAATGGTGAATGTATCATCATTTCTCGACCTGAGAGCCCGGGATACTGAACATCCTAGTACCCACACGTGAGAGGGGATGGGTGTTTGCAGGTTTGCAGGTAACCGAAACCTTCAACCTACCCAGTTTTTTTCTGGATTTCTCATCAACTTTGATTATCTGGGTTCCTGGTTATCTCAGTGGTTCGGTATTTTGGAATTCTAGTTTTCTGGTTTGTGGTTCTCGTTCAGTTAACAGCACAGCACATCCAGCAGTGTTGCCTTGATCCCATGTTTGCATGAGCATATCATTTTTCTTGCATTCTGACATGTTTGACATTTTTCAGGGCTTGCATCTTACCCTTGATTCCGGTTTTCTGAGGTTACCTTAGCATGGATGTCCAGAGAAAGAAGACTGTTGCCTATTCGTTCCCAGATCTGACCTTGACATTGATTCACAAGCTGATTAGTATGGCTGGTCCCGAAGTTCGTACAGAGTTCAGTGGAGGGTATGGGAGACTGCTGAAGTTTGTCTACAATATCTCCAAGTATGAGAAGGATGCCATTCATACACTTCTTCAATTTTACGATCCGTCCTTGCGTTGCTTCACTTTCCCAGACTACATCTTGGCCCCAACGTTGGAGGAGTTCTTATTTATTTTGGGAATCCCTATCAGGCATGACATATTATTCTTTTCTGAAGAACACCCTGGGATAAAAGAAATGGCTATTGCTCTTCATATTGGTGAATCCGTTATGAGCAGTAATATTGAGGAAAAACAAGGAGCTAAGGGTTTCTTATTGAAGTTCTTGTTTGATCAAGCTTGCATACACGTTAAAGAGAAGAATTGGACTGCTTTCCAAGTTATTCTGGCTATGTGCATCTATGGGATTGTGTTGTTTCCCAATGTTCCTGATCTGGTGGATATGCATGCTATCAGAATCTTTATTTCAAAGAATCCTATACCTACCTTGCTAGGTGATGTGTATCACTCAGTTCACTACAAGAATGAAAATAGGCGTGGAAAAACTGTGAGTTGTTGTGCACCACTCTTATCTACTTGGTTTCTGAGTCATCTCCCCGAAGCTGGTGCTTTCGTTGATATGAGAGATTCTCTGAAGTGGTCAAAGAGATTAATGGGCTTGACTGCTGACAACATTGTTTGGTTCAATCATGACTTGCTAGGAATGGAGATTATTTGCAAGTGTGGAGAATTCCCTAATGTACCCTTGATAGGGAGAAGAGGTGGAATTAACTATAATCCTTCCCTTGTTATCAGGCAGTTTGGTTTTCCTTTGAAAGGTCCACCTGAAGAGCGAGATGTCAGAGAGTCCTTATTCTTCAATGGCATCGAGGATCAAGAGATGATAAGGAAGATTGTGAATGCTTGGAAACAGGTGACCAAGAAGGGTAAAACTTCATTTGGGAAATGTAATAACCGGGTTTTCCCTTCCTATAAAGAGTGGATTAAGAAGAGAGCAGAAGAGGAGCTTCTTCCCTTCCCGGTGGAACCACCTTTGTATCCTTTGGTGATCGAGCCTCCTACCACAGTTGAGATAGAGAAGTTTGACAAGTTATGGGCTGAAAAGGAAAGGCTTCGGGAAGAAAATAGTGAGCTAAAAAGAGAGATTTATCAGTTGAAGCATGAGCGGGGTAAAGCTGTTCATACCGCCAAGTTGAAGACAGAGCTTCTTGCTAAGGCAGAAAAAGAGCTAGCTGACATGGTCACATCCAGACAAAGGATGAAACAAGCTTTGGATGGTATCAGTAAGGTTCTAGAGTCTAAGGAGGAGGAATTAGACAAGGCTTTGTTGAAGATTCACAGGTTCAATGCTCACCGAGAAACTGCAATGGCTGAGAATAAGAGAAAGGAAGACGATTACCTGGCGCAGATTGATTAACTGAAGTCGCAGCTCAAGAAGAAAGACGCTGAGATCCTGTCAGGGGTATTCAAGAGACAAGCAGTCGAGGGTCGACTTAATGAAGCCATAGCCTCCATAGAGGAACCGAAGGTCCAAGCTGAAGTGAAGAGACCTAGACATGAGGGACCTAGCATGGACGGTGTTTTTGGAGAAGACGCTTGGGAGTTACATTGCCGATACTTGGAGGGGATCATGCACAGGAGAGACCTTCTCATTCAAGAGCTAATTCAGAGACCGAAGCATGCCGACACCAGAAAGTTGTTCAAGGAAATTCAAGACTGGGGCAGAAAGCATAGTGGATGGGGAGGATTGACACTTGTAAACTTTGATGATATGCCGTAGTTTTCTATTTTCTTTCATTATTTGGGTCACCACCAGGCTTGTTGGTTGGGACCTTTGATTTTCATGTTCAGACTTGTTACCTTGGATCGTGATTGTTGACATTTGGTTTTCCTCTGGTTTTCTTAATATATGAGCAGAAGTTCCATTCTATCTTGTCGTTAAACTGGAATCAAGGGGTGGATCGCCCTGCGAATATTCAAGCATGTCCATTTGCATTTGCATATTCATAATCATTTTGCATGACAGGTGTTTATCTCTGGTGTTCTTATCTTGTTCTAATCTCAGGATTACAGATCAGCACATTCACCGGTATCCTACCAGACAAAATCAGAAGAGATTCATGGATCAACTACAGAATGAGATCATTGAGATGCGGACTCGCATGAACCAATTCATGGAATTAATCCAAGGTGTTGCTCAGGGCCAAGAGCAGTTGAGGACTCTCGTTCAGCCACTGATTGCGAGAATTGATGAAGATGGTGTCCTTCATGGAGGAATTCATACTGGTGTTACTGGTAATAATGGTCAGAATGGCCCTACGGGCGGAGGTATTCCTGTTGCTGGTGTTGTGATTCCTTCGGGCGGAGGAGAAAGTATTGTGGTTCCCACTGCAGTGGGGGGAGGTAATGGCGCTGGTGCAGTTCATG